>CM071944.1:43962500-45162500 GCA_036784905.1 Acrossocheilus fasciatus
ATCCATTCCTCAGTCGTGAAATGACTGCCCTCTATGAAATGAGCCTTTTAGAGGACCTAAATTATGCCCATCAGTTATTTAGCTCTACTAAACGGGGAGAGAAGAGCAGAATGTGAGCACGAGCTGCAATCGGGGGTGTGGAATCATGACATGGTTAATTCCCGAGTGAGTCGTCAGGGCATGTTTCTTATCATTGCATAATGATGATTGCTTGTACACACTTATACACACACGCACGCCTAGAAACGCAGCTGAAAGAGACTCAGAACACGAAAGAGAGCATTCTGTGGCTCCGCAGTAAAATACACTCCTTGACAAATTATAGATATATATATTAGGACATTCAATTGCCCAAGATTATGCCTCGGCTGCTTAATAAGAGTTGTAAAAGGAAAACTCATGCATTTAAATATGCTTTTTAGCCTTGACTGGCTTTTTTTTTTTTTTTTTTTTTTTGGAGGGCCATTGTGGCACCAGCAAGATACGCCACAGTATTATTTCTGTGTAAACTAGCGTGTTTGCGTTTACATATGAATGCCATCTTAGTTTTCCTTATTTTCCTCAAGCGTACAAGTCACTTTTGGTCCATTAGATTCTAATTAGTTCAAGCCCCACAGGCAGAGACATAGAGAGAGTGAGGAGAAGCGAGAGACAAACAGAAAGAGAGTACAGGAGGCGAGGTGTGAGCTTGTAAAGGAGTTGTGCTTTTCAGACATCCATGAGGTAAGTTAAACAACGGAAAACAGAGTCATTCCTGTTACACAGTACAGAAAACATACACATGATCTGGATTTTTAAAATGTTTGCAATAAAATAACTAAGCATCCATTAAACAAGATGAATCAATACGCAGTATTTTTGAAAAAGACTGAGATATTGAATCATGTTTATTTTCTTACACATTGACAATAGAGAAAAATACAGAGAAAATGCCAAAAGAAAATATATCTTGTTTTGAGGATGTTTAGATATTTTTACTACAAAACAACATTAAAGTACTAATCAAAATTCTATAGCTTAAATTGCAACATTTTTTTTTTCTCTCTTTTTTTTTAGTTAATTATAACTTGATTGTTCTTTGCAATGTCAAGAAAATGTGAACAGGTAAAAAATAAAGAGCTAATATTGACATTTTGAAATTTTGCTGTTCTTATACAAATTTATGTAATTAATATTAAGATGTAATGTTTTACAGAATTCATCACAAGACAGCACAGCATTCATAAAATCACTAATACTTACTGATGTTGTTTCCTCTCCACATTATTCACTTCCTGAAGCATGACATCATTCGGGAAGTGGCTTTTATTAGTTAAAGGGATGCAACCTAAATTACATACAAGGATTTTTAAGCTTTTTTTTTATGTATGTTGCTAAAAAAGTTGTGAAACAAAGACTACAACTACTTTATGTGCATGACAAATTATACAACAATTCGAGTCCTTTTATTCAATTGTGACATTGTGTAAAAATAAAACTACCTCATATCCAATCTTTTATGAGTTTAATTTTTGGTGAGTTTAAAATTTTATCCTACAAATCCTTTTGGGGACAAAAGGTATATTTTAGCATGCTTTTAAAAAGAATACTTTGTACAGAAATAATATACTTTAAAAGAATATACGTAAGTTTGAACTAATATTTTAAAAATGTAATGTCATTTCTGGCGAAACTTGTAAGACATGTATTTAGAGTCAGGGCCAAAAATATTGACACCCTTGGTAAATAATATGACCAAAGAAGGCTGTGAAAATTAATCTGCATTGATAATCCTTTTGATCTTTTATTTAAAAAATTCACAAAAATGTAACCTTTCATTGGATAATAAGAATTTAAAATATCATTATGAAATAAATGTTTTTATCAAATATATGGACACAATTATTGGCACCCCTAAAAATTCTAATATATTCTCATTCATATTCACAATTTTGAGCACTCCAGGTTGATTATGAACATGAAATTATCCACAGAAATATAAATAGGAGGGAAAACAAAGCCCAAATTCCCTTAATCATCATCACAATGAGAAAAACCAAAGAATATACATCTGATGTGCAGCAAAAGATAATTGAGCTTCACAAATTAGTGAAGTGGCTTTAAGAAAAGAGCTAGAGCAGTGAAAATTCCCATTTACACCATCAGGGCAATAATTAAGAATTTACAATCAACATGAAATGTTACGAAACTGCCTGGAAGAGGACGTGTGTCTATATCAGGGTTCCTCAAATCTTACCCTGGAGGTCCAATCCACTGCAGAGCTTAGCTCCAACCCTGATCAAACTTACCTGTCTGTGATTTTCTAATTATCCTGAAGACACTGATTAGCATGTTCAGGTGTGTTTGATTAGGGTTACAGCTAAACTCTGTAGGAAAGTGGATCTCGAGGTCCAGATTTGAGGAGCCCTGGTCTATATCGTCCTAATGCACGGTGAGGAGGAAAGTTTGAGTGGCTAAAGACTCTCCAAGGACCACAGCTGGAGAATTGCAAAAAATAGTTGAGTCTCGGGGTCAGAAAACCTTAAAAAAAAAAAAATTGTCAAACAGCACCTACATCACCACATGTTGTTTGGGAGGGTTTCAAGAAAAATGTTCCTAACTCATCCAAAAACAAACTCCAGTATATTCAGTTATCAGACACGACTGGAACTTCAAATGGGACTGGCTTCTATGGTCAGATTTAGTTAATTGTGGCCAATGCGTATTAGAGAAAAACATTTATTTCATAATGATATCCCCCCCCCCCCCCCATTTTAAATTCTTATTATCCAATGAAAGATTAGATTTTTGTGCTTTTTTTTTCTTTTTTAATAAAAGACCAAAAGGATTAACAATGCAGATTCATTTTCACAGCCTTCTTTGATCATATTTACCAAGGGTGCCGATATTTTTGGCCATGACTGTATATTAGTGCTGTGAAGTTATTCATCGTGATTAATCGCATCCAAAATAAAAGTTTTTGTTTACATAATATATGTATGTATACTGTGTATATTTATTATGTATGTATAAATACACACACATACAGTATACATTTTCAAAATATTTAGATGTATATACATTTATATATTTATGTTCTTATATTTTATATTATATATACATATTTAATATATAAACATAACATATTTTTCTTAAATATATACATGCATGTGTTTGTATTTATATTAAATAAATATACACAGTATACACACATATATTATGTAAACAAAAACTTTTATTTTGGATGTGATTAATCGTGATCATTTGACAGCATTAATTTATATTTTTATGTAATTATATTTTAATACATTTGAAATACATTTACTTAATGTAACTGGATCAAATAACACTACAGTTAAATTTATAATCAAGAGTTTTACATATGATTTAGTATGTTAGACAACACATCAAATTAAGTGTACTTCTTTGAAGCACAACAAAGATTATTAAATCAATTATTTAAAATGTAGTTTAAAGTAACTCTTATTTTAACTAATTACAAAGTGCTTCCTTTAAAAGTGTAGTTAAGACTGTTAAGAAACAGTCAGAAAATCAGTCAGAAAAATGTTCTCTACACTTCAATGGACTTTTATTTGAATTATATCAACATTATTTTATATATCTGCAAGTAGAGTTCTTTTAATATACTTTTAAGATTTGAAGTACATTATAAGTGCATATTCAATACAATTACGCACACTTATTTTTTACAAGGGTATTAAGACATGGTGATGTTTTTAATATGCTACAAAATGAAAATGTACTGCATAACAGAAATGACCCAGTAAATAAATTGAAAAGGAGAGGAGGAGGACAGAAAGTAAGAGAGAAAGAGGTATGAAGAGTCATGGGGATGTTTTGCTAAAAACATCTTGTGGATGAGTGTCTCTGATCCCTCAGTGACCTACTTGTTGGGTGTGTGTGTGTGTGTGTGTGTCTGCTGTTTCCATCCATCCCAGACACCACACAGCTTCATCTTTGGCACCACTACCTGATAGCTGATGAGCCTAATGTCTAATATATGAAACTCAAATAGTTAGTGTAAGTCAGAAACACCAAACACTACATGTAATTTGGTTCCCAATATCTCTGTTTTAAAAAATGATTTCCTATGTGCTAGCATATCCTTTATTCAGAGCGTTTAGATAGTCATGCTGTGTCAAAGCTGAACACAGGCCGTAAAGAAGCTCTAGGGAAGAAATCTTGTCCGATGCACAGGGCTCCCCTGCCTGCTATTTCGATTAAGGCTCAGATAATCTTATCTATAAATAGGTATAGCTCTTTCTGTTTTGTGTTTTATGCATCACTTTTTATCACTGCAATAACCATCATAGCCATAGTTTATGACTATTGCTGCCAAATGGCACCCTCAACCCCAGTAAGCTTTGATAGGAGGAGGACAGCCTTCCAAACCTTTGCCAATGAGAGAAAGAGAGTCAAAGAAGATAGAAAGAGGAATAACAAAACTATGAAGTATTATTTCAAACCCAGGCTCATTAGAAAATGTATGTACCTATACATACAATTCACTGCGGTTTCAAAATAAAATGAACAGTAGAAGTAAAACACTTTTATTCTCTAAAAATATGATTACAGTGCATATTATTTATAAATAAAGATATTGTCCATAGTGCATAATTTGTAAAGTAATCAATTTTGAAGTTTACATCACATAATCAGTTCCAAATGGCTTTTCTGACATAGTAAACTTGCTCGATAGCGCACCTGGTACAGCAATACACTTTTGATGTGGAGCACTTGGTAAAGAATCTCATGAATCATGAGTCACAACACTTGATAAAAGAGCTCAAAGATTTGTAGAAACAAGCTAAAATAGCATAGCTGCTTCAACAATGGGGAAGTCATGGCCTAATGGTTAGAGAGTCAGACTCGTAATCCGAAGTCATGGGTTCAAGTCTCAGGTCCAGCTGGAATCATAGGTGGGGCTGAGTGAATGTACAGCGCTCTCTCCACCCTCAATACCACGACTGAAGAGCCCTTGCTCTGGGTGTGTGTTCACTGCTGTGTGTGTGAGCACTTTGGATGAGTTAAATGCAGTGCACAAATTCAGAGTATGGGTCACCATACTTGGCCACATGTCACGTCACTTTCACTTTACATGAAGAAAAAAAAAAAAAAACGTCATCGGGTTAGGTTTAGGGTAGATGGTAAGTTACTTTCAAATGTAATAGCTCATTAAATTTTTATTGCCACTCACCAGACATTTCATTTCCGAACTGCCATGATATGTACAATAACGAACATAATGAAATTTTGCTGCATTCACATTAGGGCTGCACGATTAAACAAATGCAACTGCCATGCGCATTTTGTAAGTAGGGTGACCATACGTGCCATTTTTTTAGGACGCGTCCTGGCCAGGATTTCTATATTGCCTAAAATATCTAGGTTTTGGCTTTGTTTGCGTGTGCAGAACAATCAATGTATGACATCAAAATACCACACAGATGGTTCCTTATGCTTTCAAAACGCTCTAGAGGTACTTTAATGTCAAACATTGATCGGTCTGAGCCACACTGTGCTACTTTAAGTCACACACACACCTAATATGTACAGGTATTTGCATTGCTTTGACCGTAGATCCCACCTTCTCACACACCATGACTGTGTAGAGTTTGATATATATACTTCTCTTTTTAATATAAATAAGACTTTATTTATATAAACCTAAGACATAAACTAATCTAACACATGAACACACGCATTCACACGTTGCAGAAAGAGAGAAAGGAAGAGTTTAGAGAATGAGAATGTGAAATCCCAAGTTTATAGTAATATGTGCTATTGCAAAGACCTGAACAACCATCAATCACTTAATTAACCCTCGCATTGAGTTTCTCAATGAGGCTAAAATTTATATTAAATGCACCAGTTCAGCCAGAATCTGGAGTTACTTGCTTGTGTTGCCTTTGTGTTACAGGGATTCCCTTCTGTCGTGGTCATTGCAGGAAAGGGGTTTTCCCGAGTTGGTGATTGGCTGAAAGTTCAGTAGTCTTTTAAGTGATGTCTTGGGAAGCCAATGGTTGGGCGTTGGCTGAGGATGGTTTTGGAGTCAGTTGCTGGTTGAAGTTTGAAGCGGGTGCAGTCGGAGCTGGACTTTGCGGCAAACTTAACTTTTGAACATGGGACTCAACACGGAAAGAAAAGAAACTAAAGTAAAAGAATGAAATGAGTAACGAGACTAGGTGGTTTTTCCTCTCATCGTGGTGTTAAGTAGCAACTGGCCTGTAGGCCAGAGCACGCTCAAAGAGCGCTAAAAAGGCAGCGTCAAAACGCAGTGGCAAAAGAAGAAGGGAGAGAGAAGGGAATATTTGATGGTGTCGTGAGGTTTTAAACTCGACTTTTGGAACACCTCCCAACTGGTGTGTTGACCAATTAGATAGGCTAGTATCTTAGCTAGGGGTGTTCCTTCCATCATAAATCAGCATGTTATCAGTCACATGGTCTGTATTTTACACACTCTTGCAAAGTATAATTTTGGCCACGACATTATTAGGCGAAATCGAAGAAATCGTTTGCGATAATGACAGCTGTTTGCGTAGCTTCTCAGTGAGCTATGACTGTGTAGTAAATGCTGCTCCATCTGAAAGCACGTGAAAATACCACATTTAATAACATGTGGTACTTCATAACGTCAGTCAGGTGTTTGAAATGAATCCTGAGATGATGTCTTCTTACACAGAATAAGGCACACAGCATATTTCATAGTATTCTAAGCAGTGATAAAGGCATTGCATTATAAATATACCTTATTATAATGAAAATTGTAATAATAATAACTCAGATAAACCATATATTGTCTAGTCGTGTGTAGGGATGGGTAACGAGAACTGGTATTTTTTTGGGCCGGTACATAATTGGGTCAATACAGGACTACCCATAAGCTTCAATACTGTTATCGATACTTGCGTTGTTTTATCTCCATATACTTCAATGTTAATGGCGAATTAGAAGCTGCTGCTTGACATTTTCCTTCACTGAATGATGTGGTTGACTTTTGCTCGATGTGCGTGTGATATCTGTGCGCATGTGCAGTGTGTGTTTGCTTAGCAAGAATGAAATGTTAGGAAGAGCTCACGTTACAAAACTAATCGACACCAGCGTCAGATGCGATATGCAGTGGTGTAATAGTGAACAAAGGAGGCAACAGACAAACACAACATCTAGCCTACCTCAAGCAGTTCGCTGTATTTATTTATGTCTCCCGGCTCCAGCTCCAACTGCAACTCGCGAGACACATTCACTTCAAATGTTGATTCAGCGATATAGTTACACTCACGAGACACTGCACTTATTCGTAATCACAAAAGTACTTTGCGTGTGCTTTACAGCCTTGCCGGTTAAACATTTCAGTCGCCTGCTGTTCTAACATCAGCGTGTGTTACACTAAAAGGCCGGTCAAACAGCACATGATTACTCAATTATCTTAGTTATTGTCTGATTGCACTAATACTGTCATAAACACACAAGGTTTACATATAAACACAGTTAGTTATGTCTAAAGTGAAAGTAAACACCTGAGGAACAGATGCGTGCAGGTCTTAAAGGGACAGAACTAAACATGCTGCCGATTGTCATTAAAGGTATAGTTCACCCAAAAATTAAATCACTGTCATGTCACTTATCACTGTCATGTTGTACCAAACCTGTATTAATTTTTATTCGTGTGCTGAACACAAAAGAAGATATTTTGAAGATCGTGGGTAACCAAACAGGATACTGGTCTCCACTGACTTTGATAGTAGGAAAAAATATGGAAGGTACTGGGGACCAGCAACTGTTTGGTTACCAGTGTTGGGCACGTTACTTTAAAAAAGTAATTAGTTATAGTTACTAGTTACTTCTCACAAATAGTAACTGAGTTAGTAACTGAGTTACATCATTATAAAAGTAACTAATTACCAGGGAAAGTAACTATTGCGTTACTTTTAAAAAAAAATGTTCAAATGTCAAATAACTTTGGATGCCCCCAATATTAAATATGTTAAATTAATGAAATGGACACTAAAAAGAATAAATTATTATTATAAAACATTGTACATTAATCTACACTATTTATCTACTGACACTTAGTATCAGTCAGTCAAGCATTATAATATAATATTATGATAATTTTATATTATATGATGATAGAACTTTAGTAATTAGAATAACCAAGTATGAATGCATATTTGTCATCAATATAAAACGCACTAAGGATTAATGAGCTGCTGGCTTCATGAATATTAATCACGTTGTCTGAGTTCGTTCAAATTGATTTGCTGAAATCAAAACAGAGACGATAATAGGTGAGTGCCAGCCAATGAGATTGTCGTTTGCGCATTAGTTCCGCCCACTAACAGAGAAAGCGGCAGTTCTTAAAAGCTGAAGAATTCCAAAGGAACTCTCTTATTTTGACAGGAAAATACAACAAAGAATATCGTTTACATGTAGTGCGTCAATTCTGCATGTTATGAAAGACTCTCTCGCTCTGTATCTTTCTTTGCGTGCGTGTATGTGAGAGAAAGCGATGGTGAGTCGTGCGCCTTCACACTAGAGTTTATGGTAAGTCAAATACAGCTACACACTGCCATACATTCAGATGAACTGAAAAATTGAATTCTAATAATATAATATAGTAACGGCACATTTTATTGTCAGTAACGGTAACGGCGTTGTAACGGGGGAAACAGTAATTCGTTTGATTACTCGTTACTGAAAAAAATAACGCCGTTATTCCCATCACTGTTGGTTACCCACATTCTTCAAAATAACTTTTATGTTTAACAGAAGAAAAAAACTCATTCAGGTTTAAAACAACCTTGCCTTGCCTAAATGATGCCACAATTTTCATTTATGGGTGAACTATTCCTTTAATATTAATAAAATAAAATACAAAGAGAAAAATAACTCACTGCTCCTGACTGAAAGACTTTAATACAGTTGAAAAAGTTCAGCAGTAATAAAATGTTCAACAACTTTTCACATCATACCTTTTTGCACCAAATAGTATCGATAACAGTATCGATAAGTACCGGTATCAATAAGCAGTATCGGTATCGATATCAATAAAATGTAAATGATACCCATCCCTAGTCGTGTGTCACGTTGAATCAATGAAAGCAGTTAAATCTTCTGTTAATTCAGCTGCAGCGATCTGTGGGGTGTATTTGGAGTTTCCGCGCAAGAGCTCCCTCTAGCCTTCGGATGAAGATTTACTGCTGATCACAGAACCTGCTTCACTGAAAGATGACAATTGCAGCTTCTGCCTAATCGCGATTGCAATTTCATTTCGATTTATCGTGCAGCCCTAATTCACATTCATCTGTTTCTGAGAAAAATTGATCATGCTTTTATTACCACTTACTGGATATTTTACTTTGAAAGTGCAACAAAACTAGCAAAAACCAACATAATATCACTTGAAACGTCTCCACAGGTACACTTTTCCATTTCAAAAACCTTTCCTTTAAACCTCTTAAAATTGTGTCTACTAAAGCAACTGTTAATTTCAGTCATCTGTCTGTTTGTCTGAATGCTATAAGCCCTGACGTCAGAAGAATAATTGTACAGAAAGAGGAAATATAGAATTGGCAGGTGTAAAGTGCACTCTAGATGACCCATCAGATTACGTGGGTCAGCAAACCCTGAGTGAGCAACAAGGACGGCAGCTCCGGGAACCGCCAACACAAATGGAGGTGAAGCAGAGGAAGAGGTTTGGTGACACCTGCTGCAAAAATATCCCCCTCAAATGGACAAGCACTCAAAAGGTAGAATTCCCTCAAGACTGCATAAGAAATAAATAACCCAGAGACTCAACAGGATGCTGAAACATTTCATTTGGTGCATTTGAAGAATTCCCTTATGTTTAAAGATTTGACCTAATGCAAGGAATGTTCTGGACATTAAAATAGCCACTGAATGTAACTTACTAAGTTAGTTAAACTAACTGGCAACACTTTAAAAAAAATAAAGGTTATCTATTGGTATCTGTGATTCCATTAAGAAACCTTAACATCCATGGAAACTTTCCATTGCACAAAATGTTCTTCACACTAATAATAAAATAGTTCTTTTAAGAACTGTTACTGAAAGTTTCTTTATGGAACCCAAAATGGTTGTTCCATGGCATCAATGTCAAACCTTTGTTTTTAAGAGTGTAGTGCTTTTTTGTAGATATATTACCAAAAATGTGACAGGTTTGGCTCTGGCAGTTCATTAAGAAATGCTTTTCCAGCTCTGTAAATCTTTATCCTGTATAGTGGAGCACAAAGGTGCAGCTAAATGTGGCCCCTCTGAAAATAATAAAGAAAAAGTAACAATATCGTGCCGTCAAGGGACAGAAGTCTACCATCAGCCAAAAATAATATTAATACAGAGCAAGCGAGAGAGAGAGAGAGAGAGCACAGCTGCGTGTCGGCAGCCTTTGCGAGTAACGTTAAAGAAACAGTCAGTGGCTGGACCCAAATCATGGCCCAAATTTTGTTGCCTCTGGTTTGTTTTCTGTGAAAGCACTGGCCTCCCATAGCATTGCTTAGAATTTTCAATTATGTTCTCAGAGAGGCAGGCGACAGGGCCCTTTGAGAGTGCCAGGCAACCCCGTGACGTGATGAATGGCTAGCCTTTAATGTTATGGGGGATTAAAGATAACTTTTGAACGATCCCTTGCTCAACGTATAGGCAGCTCCTCTTTCACCCAGGCATAATAAGTTTTCAGCTGCCACCATTTTAATTACTTTCTTCTAAAACTTGAACCACGTTGGCCTGGGTTAAAAGAAACAGGAGCGGCAGGTTGGTGGTGTTATTAGAGCTTTGTTTAGCCGTGCGTTTGAGTCAAGGCTATGCAGGTATCCCATTGATTGCATAGGGGTGCCACTTAAGCTCCTAGAGAGGGAGGGTGCAGGAAAACATCCATCTCGCAGTAAGACTGAAGCTCCCTTAATGATCCACTAGTGCACTATAAATTATGTTAATGGTTTTTAGCCCTTGAACACTCACCCTTTATTCCATCCAACTGGTGGAGCCGCTGATGTCTTCATGGGACCATCTCGCCAAACCGCTGCAGAAGTGTCGGGAATGGAGTGAAGCAGCTCTCAGATAAATTGATTAAGCTGTCAGTGGCGTTAGCATTGACTGCATTAGCTGGAGGGTGAAGGGTGATCACATGCATTTGCTGTGGTCTTGTACCGCTTCGACAACAAGTCTAACTGCACGTCATGACAATGACCAAGGGTAGCTGTAAGAGGTATTGACAGGCCACGGTAACAAGTATTGTAATGACGACCGTCCTAGAGATGTTTGATAAGTGAGCAAACCAATTGATCTTTTCAATGAATCGGTTTAACCAGTCTAAATAATTAAAAAATCGGTCAAGGTGGTTCTTGAGTCGACATGTCTGACTCCTAATGACCCGAGAACTATGAGTGAACTGATTGTTTTAGCACTTAGAGTGAACCAAGGGTTTGGACTTATGGTGGAAAAAAATTGACTTTAATAGATGGTCTGTAAATACGTTTATGACCTGACTGTGTAACAGTTTTATCAACACATGAACAAAATAGAATTCATTTTAATAAATCAGCTGATCACTTTATCAGCTGATATAACTTAATTGAAAGTGTTATTTAGAACTTTTTATGAGCTGAATCATTACAATAAACATGTTTATTAATAAACAACCTAGGTGCCAAAACCTCCAAAAATGTAGGCATACAACTCAATGCAGTTTCTAGCTGAAGTAAACACTAGGTAGTAAAAAGCCTTTTTTGTTGCAGTTCCCTGCTCAATGCTATGTTATGACATTTCCATAGTAAACTAATATATTTTGATGTTTGCATCACATAAGCAGCTCCATATGTTTGGCTTTTATGACATAGTAAACTTGCTCAGTAGTGCACCTGGTACAGCACCGCACTTGTAATGCAGAGTCCTGTGAAACAGAAGTCACTATAAAATAACTCAAAGACTTGTATGAGCCAGCCACAATGGCATAGTTGGTTGAGCAAATGTGTTTTTATCTCACATTTGTTTTTGTTAACTCTTTAACTTTTTAGCACCACTCCCCAGACATTTCCTTTCTAAACTGCTGTCATGACGTGTACAGCAATGTAAAACATTGCCTGATTCATGTTGATCAGTTTTGAAACTAATGGAATTTAATTTTTAGTGTCTAGAAACTTGCAAGAAGCAATGTAATATTATTTTGCAGTAATGTTGCCACTGGCACATTTTTCCTATGAACCTAGGTTGTTAATAAAACAGAATGGAAGAACCATGATAAGCAGTGGTATGTGCCTAAATATGACTTTACTGGAACATTTTAGAGAATCTAATGTGTCTTGCCAGGATATCCTTCAATGAACTTGCTGAACTAGTTCACAAAATCAGTTTACTGAATCATTTAGAGTGATTCTCAAATCAACAACTCACTGACTACGAGAAGCATCTCTTTCATATACTGTATGTTCGTAATTACACAATAATCAATGAGTGAAGTGACAGCAAGTGCATTTAGAGTGGGATTACATAAGATAATCACTAAATTTACGTCTGAATTGATGTAAAAAGAACCAGATCATTAAAACAAACTGTTCAAAAGAACCCATTTTGAGACTTTGCCTCACTATCATTTTCTTGCCTTAAGGCTAAAAATATTTTTTGGTATTAGAATTTATGTTTGAGCCATGCTGAGTGCTCTTAAAAACATCTTTTAAGCGATGGGTAATCATCTGGATATAAGGACACTGGAAATCAGCCTTGAAGAGACTGATTTCAGCTCTGAAACACTCTGTCATTACCTTCATATCAAATCTACACTGTAATTCTCTATCTTATTAGCTAAAGTAAAACCCAAATGAAAACAGATGCTGAAAACTCCTTCATCCCGAGAGTAATAGTCCACCCACGCCTGACTGAGCTTGTAGTATACAGTATAGCATTAATCCTCTATGGAGAATATGTTTTTGTACATCTGTGTTAGAGCCTCGGCTCAGACCTAAGTAACAGATTGAACCGTCACGCGGAAGCGACAGCACCTCATTGGTTGGCGATGACAGATTTCCTCTCAGGGTACGGTCATCTGTCCGCACCTTCAAAGTGTGGCTCTATCTCCTCACATGAGGCTATCGGAGCAGCTTGAACATTCCTGAGAGTCGGCGTGCTTACAAAACCCCTCGCAACGGACCAGACCGACATCAAACTTTTGTTTCACACACCGTTTCACAGTGTCATGTTTCATGTCATTTACTGTGTTTTGTAGTCCTAAAATAAACCACTGCAGCGTCTTCCTCCAATAACGCAGTATTCCCCGTGCGGCAGCCTGGCAAAGTTCACTGCGCTCGACTCCCTGGGTTCTACCGTTCTACAAAGCTGTGCATTGCCCAAGGTGAAGGTATTGTTTTGGTACGTTCTGATGGGGAAGGAGAAACAAATGAAGGTGAAACACAGGACAGTGTTTGCTTGTTCAAGAGGGAGCTCTCTGCAGATCTGCGGCAGTCTTCTGCTGTGTGTCTGAATGCATGTGACATCTTTCTGAGCTAATTTAACATTAAAATATATATTAGAGATTTTTCTGCAGAGATTTTGGTGTCATGGTTATTGTAGTTAACTAAAACTAAAACCACGAAGAAGAAAAAAAAAACTTTTTTGGTATTTGAAAAATATATTCATTCATTTTAAATGTAGCAACTAACAAAATTAATACATTAATTTAGCTACAGTATTTGCCAAGGTAACTCATTTCATTTAGTTTAACGTGATGAAATAATAATAAAAAAAAAAACTAAAACTGAAATAATAGGATATTTAAAAACACACATAAACAACAAATTAAAATGAAAAATGAAAATCTAAAAGTAATTCAAAATATTAATAAAAATTGTACCAGTGCCTCAGTGATACTAAAATCTCAAACTAAAAGATTTGGATATTTTAAATTGGTCCTGGTAGTTTCAAATCTGTGTGGGGGGGGGGGGATTAAATAAAAATAATAAATATGATTATGAGTATGACTACTTGCCAGTTAAAATTACTTCTAGCTAGATTCAGTTCTATTTTATTCTCAATATACTCAAACTGCAATGAGAGACAGAATGAGAGCCTAACATGGAGGAATCACATGGAAATGTGAATTATATAGAGATTTTGAATATTTGCTCAAAATTTTAACAAGATGTTTGGGGAGAAAAATGGGAAAAGTTCCAACTGAATGGGTGACTTAGTTACATTTCCTGAAAGTAATTTCATAAGGTTTTTTTTTTTTTTTTTTTTTTCCCCATCATCTGGCTGTGAAGATTTTCTGTTACTTTATACTGTATTTTTTTTTTTCATCCTGGTCTCATAAAAATACGTACCTCTGCGCACTTTTTGTGCGACACAGTTTTACGTACCTTGCTGCACGTTTTGCCGCAGATTCAAATAGAAATGTCCGCTAAAACACAGGTTCAATATGTGAACCCTGGCACGTTTTTATTACGTAGATATTGGTACGTATTGCTTTTTTTTTATTACGTTGTTTCAGGTACATATTGCGGCAGTTCAGAATTCAAATATCCGGGGACTGTCGTTAAAGATTATTGCTCTATCGTGTTGGAAATATGCCCTACACCAAATCCCGATAGTGTTAACAAATGCAAAACCGATATAAAAACATACTCGCTGATGCAACTGTGCCATTTGAACTTCTGTTTACGCAGATTTTAACTGCTTTGTCGAACCGTAGTTACACGGGATTCGAACCGGTGCTTCTTGTCTCCTAAGTCTGTCTCCGTACTCCGTGAGCTACCGAACAAACTTATCATCTATGAAAACCCATAGATATGAAGCTGAATATGTGTGATGCTAATGTTCAAAAGCATCAGTTTTCAAATCTCCCAGCATATTAATATTGTTTTGAAGTCATAGCATGATATTCTTCAAGTAATTGTGCGAAAATTACGCTTTATTAATCACAACTCTGTACATTTATTTTGGAAACTGCAGTGATATGTACTTATTGGTACGTATTTCATGTCACGCTAAAAAGTGTACCCAGGTACGTAAATGCCATCAGACCAGGTAGTTTTTTTTTTTTACTTTATGTATAAATTTTATTAAAAATAAAATTTAAAAATATGTTTCAATTTTTTAAATAAATATATTTTTCAAATAAATAAATAAATATATATAAATTTAATATATAAAAAAATATTTTCAAATAAATAAAGCATTGTGCAACCACCATACCTTACACCATGGTACTGAATAATACATAGGCTATATTGTGTGAATAGAGTAATTATTCAGTACCGTGGTATAAGGTACAAGGTACTCTGAGAAACTAAGGAAAGAATACCAAGATACATGTGAACAAAATCTAATACCTTCATCTATTTCATGTACTTCTTTGTTAGAGAAATAATACTACCAGACCAAACAGACTGAATACAAAAGATCTGCACTTGTGAAAATACTGTCAGGTAAAGTATTCCTCAAGAAGCGAAAGCGCTGAGAGGCAGTTAAGGTGGGATTGAGGTGAAGAGTGATAAAAGGGAAAAAAACAAGCCCAGCTGCCACAGGAGGTGCACACAATAGCACTATCCACAGATATAATAGTAGCTCCTGCTGCAGCGCGGCAGTTTGGTTAATCTCTGGCACACTCATCACATCAGCACTTCATTACCTCAGGTGTTCTTTTGATTACTACTCAAATCTCTGACCTGGGTTGCACTTTACACGTGATTTCTCTCTTAATTTGTCCTTCAGCCCAAATCCCCACTACTATCCCACCGCTTTATTCCTTTCTTGTCTTTTTAAGATACACTTCCCCTTGTTGTTACACGGGCACATAAATGAAAGCACCTAACAGCCTCCACACAACTTGTAATGTCTGATACATATTGCTCACGAAAATGGCAAGAGCTAGATGAAAATGAGCAGTGCCAATCTTTTTACCTGATTTTACACAACACCTGAAGTTGCATTTTACTGGTCTTCCTGGAAATGAAGCACGCAATAAGTGCTTTTGACGAAAATAGAATTTGCCTAAATTTGCCATGGTTAGTAGCATTGAATCTTCAAAAGATACTCAAAGGTTCTTTGTATAAGTTGAGACATCGAGTAGCTTGGTTTTCTGACATGCACACAGGGTCTAAAATATTTTGCCTTGAAATATATTATATATATATATATATATATATATATATATATGTGTATATGTATATATATATATATATATATATATATATATATTTTTTTTTTTTTTTTTTTTTTTTTTTTTATATATACTTCATTTTATTTTTTGCTGGCCATGAAACTGTATGTGCATAAAAAAAAAAAAAAAAAATAAAAAACAGAGAGAAGTAATTGAGGAAACACATATAATTGCAATTATTATTATTATTATTATTATTATTATTATTAAATAATAAATCTAATTAAATGAAAAAATGTAACAATTAAAAATCAATAAAGAAATATCACTGAAATACTATTTAACTGTATTATTATTATTATTATAAAACAAATGAACAAATAAATAAATATTACTATAATACTGTTTAACTGTAAACAATATTTAACTTGAATTTATATAATGAGTATTATTATTGCTGTTGTTGTTGTTATTATTATTATTACTATTACTAACAACTATTATTATACATTTACAATACAATACAATACAATACATGTTGAATTTTAAAATTATAAGTGACTATAAAGCATTATAAGCAACTCTTGCACAAATGGAGTTTGTTTAAAACAGTATTTACTGTAAATCATGAAAATAACAAATTACATGTTTCTATAATTACAACCCAGTCTTTGCGATTTAATAATCACGCTACTCTATTGCATTCTCAGGTATTGTTAGAATTAAAATTACAGGGAAACTGACAACTAACACTGTTTTAGATACTCGCCAATGTCACATTTTACTTGCATTTGGAGTTTTTTAGGCCTTTTTAAGGCTTTTTAGGCCTTTTTTTTTTCAGTAAAACTGCACCGAAACAACATAAAACCAAAACAGACTGTGGCTAGCCATTCTGCATGTCATGTAGGGCTGTACAAGCTATAATCAACTACAAAATGGACCAGACTTTATGCTGATCAAAAGTCTTTAGATCTGTACAGCACAGTTTGTGGTCTGAACCCCAGCTAGTCTTTGTGATCCTCTTTAAATGAGGAAAGATGTTCTAGATTGTCTGAGAACAGCCAAATCAACAGTGTCCTCAGCAAAGGGTGGAAATTAAATTTCACGAACTTTCTAATGGAATCGTGCCTCCATCAGTGACACAGCTCAGATGGAAAGATGCATGGTCAGATTAGATAGAACGCCGTGATTTTCTCAGGCCGATGTCCTTGACTTCTTTTGTGAGTGTTCAGCCGTTTGTACAATGCCAGTTGTGATAAGCATATTTCAGTTTTCCGAACACCTTTAATTGTGCCTTGTAAATTATATATTAACCTTCACTCGTATATCATCTGAAAATATCATTTTAATGTTAGTATGTATACACTTAAAACAAATTAATGAATAGCATGAAGGGTCCACTTTCATTTATTCATGGCTTACACTAGAAAGCCAGCACACTAGGATTGTTTTTAAAGGTGGACCTTCTTGCTTTTTTCTAAAAACCTTACATTTTCACACAAATCAAATCATACAAATTCATACCTAATCACCTCTTGAAATACTTTGTTTTCTCATCAAATTGAGTTGAGAGTGGCAGAGAAATGTTTGCTCTGAGTTCTGTTCTACTTTAAAGGTAAAGAGTGTAATGTTTTCTGTAAAAAAGCAAATATACATTTTCCAGTTTACAAAACCTTTAAAGTCTCTTTAACTGAACTACTATACTATATTTTGTTGAAACTCCATATAAATCCATGTTAGACCAACAGAATTGCACCAAATGCTGTCCCGACTAGTCAAACACAGTTGTCTGAAGAAAGAATGTCCTATTGCTGAAATGTTTGTGCAAAGGGTTTGTGAGGGTTGTGTTCCCAGCAATGCGTTGCAGCATGAATAAATTATGTAAATATTTGATCATCATTTTGCTGTTAGATTTACGCTTTTGTTGTTCTTCTTCATTATTGTTAGTTATGATGTACAAGAGCTCTTTTTACAATTGTCTGCTGTGACTGAGGTGTGTCAGGTGTCCACTATTTAAAACTGCATGTGAAGGAACAATCATTAATACAATGATATCCAGGCAATAGTTAATTTAACATATTGTTAAAATAATTTAACAATTTGTATTACTGTTTAAAAATTTGCTGAATAAAAATGTTCTGACAAAGTTATTGGCAAAATGAGGCATTCTGCATTTAGTTAATGAACAAATTCAAATCAAATTAAACTAAACAAAGTAATGTCACTCAGTAAAACTATTAACCCTCATAATGCATTTAAAATCATATACTATTTTGCATTCCATTCCATATAAAACGGTCATAACTTCATATAACTTGACAAATCATCTGATCAACAACTTCTGATTAATGGATGAATGTGGAGGGAAAAAAATATTTTGCATGTTACCATGTTATAGCCATGTTATTACTACACTTACTTTTTATTAATTAAAAAAATATAAATTCTTTTAAACTTCAAATTACACATGAACCACATAAAAAAACACACACTATGATGCAATATATATTCAGTATTGATGAGCCATTTTATTTTAATATAATATATGAAATTTAAGAACATATAGTCTGAGAATTATGTATTATTTCCCATTAGAATGAATGGAATTTAATTCAGTTTATGATTTGCTCAAAAACTCTCCAAATTTATGAAGCCTATATATTTATTTATATCAAAACAATATAAATGTTACTCTGAACAGTTGTCAAACAAAACAAATTCATTTTATTTACATAACCTTCACTTTCAGATGAAAGAAAAAAAAAGTGATACATTTTTCATGCTGTACTGGTTCGTTGGCATAATATGTCAACTTCATGCTCAACCAGTGGCTTCAGTTTGTGGTGGGACTGCCTGCTTATCAAATCAATGAAAGACGGGGCGGTGCAAAAACTACACATTTGAAACTTGAAGAAAGAGATGTATATACACACACATACATACAGTATATAATATTCAAACACAAAATAAAAACATATAGAGCCACAGATTTTAAAGGGCACTTACAGGCAAAGAATAAGGGCTCCAGAAATCTCTATCACCAGCTTTGACATCCATTTAAACCAATTTGCATGTTTTCCCAGCCTTTAAGTCATTTGAAATGAGAATGCTAATGCTCTGGGGTTTGTGTGGTCATCGCAGTGCTTTGGTTTGACTCTATGGGGGCTTAACACATTCCTTTATTTCATCAAGGCTTGATTACTTCTGTGAAGATTCTCCCTCTCTTTCTGATAATCTAATGCTCTTAAATGAAAGCCTTTTCATTGTTCTACACTTTCTCATTTTCCTCTATTGTGCTCAGTGGACCCTTTAGAGAAGTGGCTCATCAGAGTGAACACCAACACATCTCTCAAATATCTGCAATGTCTGAAGCTATGTGGATTATTCTTTTTGTACAGAACATTTATGTCCTTATATATATAGGATTAAATATTGCAATTTTTAAAGATGGAAATTATAAGTAAGCTTTCTTTTAACAAACTACTAGAGTTATGTAATCATAGGAGTGAATGAATAATTTCACTACTTAACTACTCAGCTGATGTTTGTTAAACATTTAACACTTCTTCACTGAAAGAAGCCTGATGTAGGATTTACTCTGAAATAGCACTGAAAGCTTGAAAATGTTTTAATTAAGCATAACATTTTAGAAGAAGTAGAAATGTATTTTATTTTATTTTATTTATAATTAAACATACTCCAGTAATATTGGTTTGTTTTATTTACTTTATTTTATTTACATTTTTAAGTAATATTTTCTTTTCTTTTATTGTGCACTCAAGTAATGTTTGTTTTATTTACTTCATTGAAAATTTATTTAAAAAATGTTCTCCAATTAAATTGTTTCAAACAAAACATGTATTTGTGAGAATATTGTTTTAATTGGAAATCTGAGTTTATTTATTTATTTATTATGAAAGATGTAGCCATTTTCCAGATGCTATTATTATTATCAACATCATCATTGTCGTCGTCATCATCATCATCATCAGCTTTGTTTGTTTGTTTGTTTATTTATTATTTAGGCTATTCATCAGAGGATGTTTAGAAAGATATGAATAATAAAAGCAAACAAACGCATGAGTATGCATGAGATATATGCATGTGTGTGTTCACAATGTAACTACAGATAGATGTTGATACAAAGACTAAAACATGTTGTGCCTTCCAACATCCATTTGTATTCATACACTATTAAAAGTAGTCAGTGCTCAGCTCTGATTTCAGTCGTAATACGGAGTTAAATTAATCTGGCAATGTTACAGCATACATTTGTGCGGCAAACTGCTCAATCAAGACGCCACATTAGCTGCACATGCTGTATCACTTCAAGCACTCATTCTCTTCCTGCTGTCATCTATGGCTTCGCTCTAGCCAGCTCACTAGCATCAAAGAAGAAGACAGGAGAGGGAAAAAATTGATCAAACACTCTCCATACAAAAGTGTATTTATCTTTCCCGATGGGCCATTAGAAAGGCAAGGTATTCATTTGTAAATTAAATTTGCCAACCAAATTAAAGAGGGGAGGACATAATGGATGGATACTGACTGTGGAGACTCCGAGTCGGGCATAAATAAATGCAGGGAGGGGCTGGAGAGGAAGACAGCATTAGGAGAAAAAGAAAAGTGCCTGCATTACATGTTCAGTAACCCCAAAATGTATATGGACAATAACATTTCTGAATGCCACTGCATTAGATAATAAACGACATCTGTACACAAATGATGCTAGAGCTTTTCTCAAAATTAACTTCATTTTTGCTCTTTCTTTAAGTAACTGGTGCCAAAGTGATTTTTAGTGGATGCGGAAGTCAAGTTGATGCATTGCTTTATTAAAGCACTATGTGTTGAGTTTCTAACAGTTCTTCGTTTAAAGAACGAATGATCAAATTTACCATGACATACAAGTATAGAAATTACATCACAATATAATTCTGCCTGAAATTAAAGCCATACTCCATATTTCTCCATATTTTTAAAATGCATGAAGTGACCAGGTGTAAACAGCCCATTTGACAACTGGTTATTTTTCATTTAGGACAACCAATCGCATCTTCATTCATGATTTTTGAGAATTGTACACTAGAACCAAACTGGCTGTTATCTAAAGGCTGGAATACACTACACGACTTTTGCCCCGATTTCCCCCTGAACAATGCCTACAAATATTTAATCAGTTAATCTCTTAACAAAACAATAATATTTAATTCTATTAAGAGATTAAGATAATTAATATTAGCTGGAATTGATCTATTAAGAGATTAAATATTAGCTAATAATAGAGATAATAATAATAAAAGTTATAGATAATTAGTTAATAGATAATAGTTGCTAATCTCTTAAAAGAAAAATTAAATGTCTCATTAGAACAGTACAGATTAATATTAAATCTCTTAATAGAACAATATTGACTAATATTTAGAACAGTACAGACCAATATTTAAATCTCTTATTTGTGTTGAAGGATAAGATAAGTGCCCGATTCACTACTGCACTGATATATGTGCTAGACGACACTATAAAAACAATACAGCTAGATCTAAACCCAGAAGATCACTCGTATTATCATTATATATCATCACATCACTCAACTTTAAAACTGGCTTTGTGGTAAATCGCTAAATCGTTATAGACAAAACCGTACGACTTTCTACACTGTGTATTGTGAAAACTGCTAAACAAATACATTTGACTTGACTTTATAATTTAAAATCGAACAAACTTCATTTTGTGAAATGTTTTGATGTCTTTCTGATATTTTGTTATCTAATGCAAATTCATTCATACATTTCTGAGTGTGTCCAAATACCTTCTGGGGCCGCTGTATAATAGGACAGGAAAAGGACTCTGTGAAGGGTAAAGAATTGGAAGTAAGTGTGTCCAGATTTATCTGACGGGCCTGATTCTTTTATTATCTCTCTCTTTGTTTATAAACTTGCATTTGAATGTCCAACAGTATGGAGATTGGGCAACAGCTGGAGTGAATGTGACCACTTTACGTTCCCCAGCTACCAAGAATAACGTCCTTATTTCGCATATCACCTAATGAATATTTGATTGCATCACTTCTTTGACGCCAGACTAAAAAAGACTTACATATCATGACATGATATACTCCAGAGCACATAAAAATATTAATTTGTCGCAGATGAGAAGCCTGTCCATCGTAAACTTTTCCAGAATAATGGCTTTCTGTTATTGCGTGACGCTAAGGTGTTACGCCGGCGCTTTTATCGGGAAGTTGTTCCAGGGCAAGAGGGGGATGTTATTCCATGTACCGGGCCGGCATTAATCTCTGTCACATGGTCCTCTCTGATATATCCCCTTTCCAAATGAGCCGAGTGTGAACCCAACCTCCGGTTCTCCCGTCTGATAGCGGCATGTTTCAGCCGCTGTCGGCATCAGCGCTGACATTGAAGCCTTGCTCCCAGAACAAACGTGGAGGGTAAACAAGAAGGACGAATTAAATTTCCTCAACCAAGAACACGAACAACAAGATAACGTCGGATGTTTTTTTCCCTCATTCATTGCTCTACCTGTTCTGCTTTAAGTCCATTACGACCAGTGCAACACCGTGTGACAACTTTGATCAAAAGCAATTAATCTCCTACTAAGAGAAATGGCTCTCAGCTTCAAGTGTGGCTGGAGAAAGCACTCGTCCACATAAACTATGTATGAGGACGTTTAAAAAGCAAATAGGGAAGGATATATCATAACGTGCTGCTGATTAAGAAACCGAGGGCTCCGCCTGAGGCTATCAGATCCAAACGCGTTCGAAGCATTCGGTACTCTCGACTTCATTAAGAGACCACCAGGAAAGATGGCTGGCGTCAACACGCTCGTGCCAAATTGTTTAATTATAGATGATTTATCACCAAACTGTCATTTGCTAAGCGGTAAACCCTCTTCCCGCCGCGCTCTGAGATTGGCACATCGCCTTCAAAAGCTCATTTACATTAAAATGAGAATCGCCGCTAATTCCTCCCATACATTCTAGACTCAGCACGCATCCGGCCGCTCGTACCTGATTAGCGCGGCCCCTGCGTACAGCAACTTCTTTATTATAACTGAGTTAATAGATGTTTGATCTTGATATTTCCCATAAAGATTAAAGCAGGATGCAGCCCTGAGCACATACATTAAACTCCCGCCGCTACTGTGGAGAGGGAAAATCGACTGAGTGTAATGGCTTTGCTCGTAGGCCTCCAAATCATGGATTTTGTCGATGCACTATAGCGACATGCAACCTTTTAAGCAAAGAAATAATAATAATGTACACAGCAGTGTGAACAAAGAGGTCTATGCTTAGCCTTACTGTAAAAAGAGTTTACAAGGAGTAATAACCCTAAATATTCCTCAAAATAATATATACAAACAAGATTATTATGCTAATATCCCACTACCGATCACCAATATCCTGAAGCCCAGAAACCTTAGGGCATAGGGAGCTTGGTAATCTACAATAGATTCCATCTTAAGTCTTAAATTCAGATTTTATAGGTTTAGTATTCTAAATGACAGCCTAACTGAATTTGGCACGGTTACTAAATAGATACATTTCCGAGTTAGAATTTTTTTCTGTAATATTTCTACCAAAGATATGGCTCAAGTTATGGCAATTTCAACCTGGTTTATCATCTGGCAAGTCCAATCACTTACAAACACAATAACACGCTTCTTCTCATGCAGAAAACTGCATGATTTGAGGCATCATTCATGTCTGTAGTACAAATGCGCAGGATGAGTTCAAGTTATGCTTAGGATTTGTGAAAAATAAGTATGCTTAATTGTATTGTATTCAACGTGCACTTGTAGTATACTTCAAATCTTAAATCTAATGTAATTTGTTGTACTGTACTTGTTTATAATATAATGTTCATGGAATAAAAAGTCACTTAAGTGTACTTAAAAAGAGTACACTTTCATGACTGTGTTTCTTACCACACTTAAAAGATAATAAAAGTAATTATGAAATTACTTTCATGTACTTAAGTCCTACTTAAGTGGGTAAAAAAACTAAACAAAAAAAAAACAATAAAGTTCAGCTAATTGCATTTAATATATATTTAAAAATAAATTTTCATGTAATTGCAGTTAACATGCAATTAGGTACGGTATTGGGGAAAGTTACTTTTAAAAGTCATGCATTATATTATTGTGTTACTCTCTAAAAAAGTCACAAACTGTGTTACTTTTGCGCTACTTTTTCTCATCTGGGCTGGGCTTGCTTGCTAGTTTTTAACATATTTTTAGCAAATGTAAAAGTCCTTTCACACCAAAAGTGAAATGAGCTGAAAAGTGAAATGATAAATGGGAAAACAAAGTAACTGGCATTACTTATTTGAAAAAGTAACTCAGATGTTTTCTTGTAAATGAAAAAGTAATGCGTTATACTTTACTATTTACTTGAAAAAAGTAATGTGATTATGTAACTTGTGTAATTTGTAATGCGTTACCACCAACACTAATTAAGTATCTGAAAACATTACATTAAGTTCACACATCCATTAAAAGTGTATATCCTAAGTTAAATGTGTTTAAAAGTGTATTCTTTTCATAATAAATTATCTTTTTAAAAGCATGCTAAAGTGTATTTATTTTCACAAGTGAGGGTTTCGTTCAAATCCTTTAACTTAAATATGAGCAATGACAATACGTGCCTTGCCACTAAAAAAGAGCCATTGTTTAGAGAAACGCACAACATGCTGTGAATGAAAAGAACAGACTATAATAGCAAAAAAAAAAAAAAAAAAAAATACACAAATAAACAGCATCCAAATGGCCAGAATGCAAAGAAAAGCAGGTGTTATGAGAATCGCAGCACCATGGGGCCAAAAAGAGGAGCCCTGATGGAAATGGGAAAACAATAATGAGAGAATTAAATATAGCCAGCAGATGAAAAATAATAACATATCGATCTCACAAGTAGCACTTTAAAGGTGCATAATACCCTGATTCCTGATATTGATCAGGGCTTGCGCTCAGCGTTTGGCTGGGACCCCCAGTGAGTGGGAGATTGCCTCCGATTTTGGTCTTGTTATTTATATAGCCTTATTTTGGCCTGCGGGAGCCGAATCACCTGACGTTGCATGAGCTGAATTCTGCGCGCTGCATGAGGGGGTCAACACGGGTTAAAAACACTTGATTGCATTAGTGCTTAAAAGGCCAAAAAATAGCAAGAGCAAGTCATTTAAACTTAAACCATTTTGATGAAATGTACTGCTTTTCATGTGAACTTTAGATGACTGCACTCAGGTAGCCAATAATAGACTCTTGTGATAAATAATTCATCGATTTTGCGCCAAACAACACCCAAACTACCAACCACACAGCTGATATGGATGTTGTACTATGAAAGCTTACAATATCAATGACTGCGTTTACATGGACATTGGTAATCTAATTATTTACCTTATTCTGAATGAGACAATATTATGATTAAGGTGTTTACATGAGTTGCTTTTAGAATAATCCTTTCATGTTCCTGTTTTACATGTTAGAGTACATAAATCGATTAATGGCATGCGTCATTACGTCACCACGCGACGCCATCCGATGTCCCCTCCAGAATTTCACATATAAACATATAGTTTGTCTTCGTGATGCGAATAATGCGCACTTCAATAATGCGACTAAAATAGGAATACTCCACATGTCTTAATTCGATTTGTGTTTACTTCGATTATGACTTTAGCTGGATTAAGGTAATCAAAAATCTCTGTTTACATGCTAGACTCTTAATCACAGTATTGTCTTAATCATATTAAAATCGGAGTATTAATGTCCATGTAAACGTACTCGATGATATTCTAGGGCCATATTACCAAAACCACCTTAACCACGGTATAAATAACAAAAAAAGCAGCATACTTTCAATTTGTCAAACAATAATACTTACAGCAATACAGAAATAATATACTTTAAAAGAACATACTTAAGTGCAAACTAAATGTAATGTTTTTTTTGAATATTCTACTGCATGTAAATTCCAATTAAATAAAAATGCTTTATGGTTTAAATTTACATTTAAATACATTTAGTTGACTTAAAAGTACTTTTGTGACCCACTTAAGTAGAACTTAAGTACATTTTTATATGCAATTTCATTAGTATTTATATTCTCTTTGAAATAAGGTTAAAGTGTACTGCTGAATGTACTGACAAGCATTTATGGTAAACTAAAATATATATTAAGATTTGATAAGCTCTGTATTCTAAAATGTATTTCAAAATATATTTCAAAATGTATTTTAGGGGAAAGAAAATGCATTTCCAATATTACAGATTTATAATGATTCAATAATGTTTATTTTCCCTCAATAATTTTTGAAATGTATTATGTTCACACAACTATTTTTTTTTTTAAGTGTGAAATGTGACTGTATTTTCTTGGATTGAAAATATATGAAGGGAAAATAAATTTTGAAATGCTTCCAATATATATATATATATATATATATATATATATATATATATATATATAGTGTGTGTGTGTGTGTGTGTGTGTGTGTGTGTCATATATATATACACTGTGGAAGCCATTATAAGCTAGCTGTGAACACAATGAACCTTTCTTTTTTGGCACACATTGCCAAATCTGTCATTCTGGGTTTTAAACACTGTAAATCCATAATGCTATCATGTATTTTACATGTTCTTTTCTCATTTGCAATGCATACAGAAGAAAAGGGCAATTAAAGCGACTCTGATGTCTGATGTCAGTGGGACTATAGCGGAGTGTGAAACTGTCACTGTGCGTATCGGGCCGCTGTGTTAACAACAGTCTCGTCTTTTGCCCAGAGACTGCTGGGGCCGTGATGGAATATGACATGTGAGTAATTCCAAAGCAGCCGGCTGAAGACTGGATTAGATTAGCATTGGAAAACAGGTGGGCTTTTATTGGCTACGTGATAATGTCAGTCTCAGAGTCTCTGTCACATTCTTCAAACACAGAAGACCCGAGCGCTGCGATTCATAGCAGCTTGTCATGTGTGCGGATGTATGTAGCGGCGTCTATTCATGGGGCTTGGCATCTGTTGTCCAATTTGAGTGGTGCAAGCAAAACCAAAAAAAGCAGCTGTTTAAGAGACAAAAGTGTTTTAAACTCATCGAGAATATAGTGAGAACTCTTTCGGTGTTTGCCAAGGAAGGACTCGAGCGGTCCTTATCAATTATGAACACGTATCAGGCTTGAATAATCAATGACAGCTCGTAATTATGTTCAAAAAGCCTTAACTGGAAATTAAAGTCAACAGACTTAAATACCGAGCTTGGTCCTGTGCTGAAGATGAAGTAATGTGTTCGTCTGTGGACCCAGGAGGGTAGAAATGAATGACAGATGCTTGTGAGATTACAAAGAATTATAATTAGGCGCAGAAATATGGATGAGGAGTCGAGCACACTTATGATCCTCACAGAATTGACATACGGGACTATTTGTAAATAACTGAGGCACGGCACCAGAAACATACTGGAATCCATTATTATGAAATATGTGGGATTCTGCTAAAACTAATGGTTTTTACAGGCAGCCAAATTTGGACCATATGAACCATATGTTGGAGTGGAAGAGGATCTGCTCTCTCGTGAGGCTTTTAAAACATTAACCTTGAGATTAATTATAAGATATGCATATGCTATTTTAGTTAGAAGTCATAGCTAAATTATTAAAAATAAGACAAATGAACTAAATTAAATATAAAAATAATGTACTATACTTTTGTATATACGCCTAAGACATATTCGGACACACTTAAATATATTCAAATATAACTGTGTAAATATAACCATGGTATGAAAGTGATTTTGGTCCCACTTTATATTAGGTGGCCTTAACTACTATGTACTTACATTTAAATTAATCATTTGGTACAATCCACTTATTGTGTACATACATGTTTTTACATTGTACTTATATTTTTTAAAATACCTATATGTAGTTACATCTGTAATTAATTTCTGTAATTACATTTATAATTACACTGTTGACCCATCCCTTACACCTTAACCCACCCTTAAACCTACCCACACTACCAAACCTGTCCCTAACCTTACCCGTATCCCCCTCAATATCAGCAGAAGTGTTTTGCAATACAATATGAACACAATAAGTACATTGTACTTATTTTTTGATGTAAGTACATAGTAGTTAAGGCCACCTAATATAAAGTGTGACCGTGATTTTTACTAGTTGTAAGTCAGTTTGCCTTTTTATTTTATTTTATTAATTGTTATTAATTGCATTGTAACCACATAGTGTCATTATGTGGCCTCCTTCACATTTGCTTTTAATATGTGTTTTAATATAAAGCTAAATTAAAAATTATAATAAAAATAAAATAATTTGCCTCAAATTGACAGAAGGTGTCCTGGTTTTGTTTTGTTTTATGCATTTTAAAATAAAATAAAATATTTATAAATAAATATTATAATAAAATAATTTGCCTCAAAGTGACAAAGGTGTTCTGGCTTGTTCAGGAGTTTTGTTTTGTTATTTTATCTTAACTTTGAAGCAATTCTGACACAAATATTAGTAATTTGCTGTGCATTGTATTCAGAGATTGTCATTGTTCCTTTAATATGCATTTTCTGTGATCTGATCAGATCACTGAAACCACATTTGTGACCCTGGACCACAAAACCAGTCTTAAGTGTCAATTTTTCGAAATTGAGATTTATACATCACCTGAAAGCTGCATAAATAAGCTTTCCATTGATGTATGGTTTGTTAGGATAGGAAAATATTTGGCCGAGATACAACTATTTGAAAATCTGGAATCTGAGGGTGCAAAAAAAAATCTAAATATTGAGAAAATCGCCTTTAAAGTTGTCCAACTGAATTCTTAGCAATGCATAATACTAATCAAAAACGACATTTTGATATATTTACAGTAGTAAATTTACAAAATATCTTTATGGAATATGATCTTTACCTAATACGCTAATGATTTTTGGCATAAAAGAAAAATCTATAATTTTGACCCATACAGTGTATTTTTGGCTATTGCTACAAATATACCCCAGCAACTTAAGACTGGTTTTATGGTCCAGGGTCACATCTGGAAATAGTCATGGAATAAATATTACCACATCTGACCAAAATGCAAATGCATTTTTGTTATCCATATATGGCAACATACTGTAAGCAAGTGGCTTTTTCCATTATGCACCAGCAAGTATGATCAGATCTCTATATGATCACACTGAAGATGTATTGGAATGAAACTGTAAATGCAATAATGCTAAGAACATCTAGAAACCATATTCCAGGCGTAAAGGAGGCCTGAGAGAATCCTTTCCATGTTTATGTGAATCAAAGAAGTTGTTTTCATTTTTGAAAGTGCAATGCACATCTATACTCCAACAGAGCTCATCATAATGTCAGTTATTCTATAGAGATTCAGTGCAGTTTAACAGCAAACTTTTCTTTGGTGCTTCTCTCTTAAGAGGAAGCAATACATTTATTGTCTGATGGCTACCAGCGGAGCCACTTGTGCATTTACAGGGAGCAGAAACTATATTTTTAGGCCGAGTAACAAGGAGATTGAAAATTGAGTCAAGGAGAGAGGGAGAATAAAGGAGAATGGGTGCACTAAGCTGGACTGACAGACTCCATTGTAAGCAGAGCCAGTACCAGGGAGCGGAGGAGAGGAGAGGCTGTACCTTTCATCCGTCGAAAGTACAGACGGGGATAGAGTTTCTATAGAGGACGTACTGGAGATGCAAATTTCTGACTCTGCACAGAGAGCTAGGAGCCTCTTGTAGGAGCTGCCGTTTAGAAGAAAGTTGATACGTAAACTTGACAGAGTGCGTTTGGTTCGCATTAAATTGGATTTGCCCACTTCTTTTCATTCTTTTAAAGAAAATCAAGATCCTGTGGCGTGCTGCTCTTGACAACAGCAGTTGGAAGCAAAGTAACATATTGTGCAGTTTGTTTTCGGCTCTGAGAAACTATGTTAAAGACGGGGAGAGCTGGAAGGTTGGGTGAATTTCTCACTGTGGTAAAAAGTTAAAAGCACAGTTGTCAGATCACAGGGAACAGACTAGAACATAAGGAACATCTCACCTCAGGATGTGCAAGAAAAAAGCAAGCGGCTGATAAGGGCTAAACTCACCCAACTGAAGCAGGAGAAAGTAAAGGATGAAAGAACCATGAATTAACCCTGATGATCAAATAAAGATTACGCTTTTTTATTTTAGTCTCACTGGAATTCTTAATTCTGACTGGTGAATTTCTGGTGAATGTTTTAGCTTAACAACTGCCAAACTCTTTAATTAACCACTGCCGAAAGCAGCTGACTTCCTATATATACATGCTAGTTTCATATCTCTAGTTCTATCAGTCCAAAGTGTTTTTCTTCTCACATACTGTAATAAGAAAAAAATAAATCTATAGCTCTTGTGAAAAAGAAGTGCACTTCAAATTTTAAAGTATTAAAAAAAGCACTGTACCTGCAAATAATATAATAACAATTAACTACAATATCATTAAGTGTACTTAAAGAGAGACACTTTCATTACAGCTATTGATGCTATTTTAAAGATCATTATTTTGTGTATTTGGTGTAACAGAATATGTTGACATGCTTTAATGTTCAAATTATTTTTCAAATACTGTACATTATTGTAGGTTCTCTATGCCCCGCCTCTCTCAAACGCGTCATTTTCTACCTTCAGACAAGCACAGTCTGCTCTGATTGGCCAGCTGACAGAGTGCACTGTGATTTGCCGAACACCACAAGCACGTGTCGAAAATGTAACACTCCTTACCATAATCGCAAGCTTCAGCTTTCCAAGTAAATATCAAGACAATTAAATAATGTCTTGAGTTTTACCATCAGTTCAAGCCTGAAAGGGGAACAGAGTCGCGTGACAGACACAGTGATGATGCAGTACACAAGCCACAGTTGCTATGATTTCTGACGGGCTGTACACTCTGTACACTGACCTTGTTCCCCTCACACACACACACACACACACACACGACGCATTACTCTAAGGTGCGCAAAATTCCGCATTTGAAGAGTCAATAGCAAATATTTGAACTAATAACAAAACATACTTACAGTTGCTGATTCAGAAGTGCCAGATCGTCATAGCAAAGCCGGAATTGACCCATTATTTTTTAGAAATAGCCTTCGTGCACAGCCAGCCTTGTACTCTCTTAGGTTCACGAAGCTGTCATCCTTAAAATGCGTTGCACAAATTCAAACATTTGGGTTGTGCTGTTCTGCTGTAAACAAACCTTAACAATGATTCCTAATTGCATCTACTTCCGGAAGGCCAAATAAAGTGATTTTTGCAAAGTGATTCCTGACACAGCTGCATCAACACTACTGCGGTTACTGAAACCACGCCTTCTTTCTTTGCGTGAACATTTGGGCGGCATTACGCAAATATTTCCACATCATGACGTAGACATGTGGGGGCGTGTTTTAATGTAGTCCAGTCTGGATCTGCCTTCTCTTTTAGATATAATAAATCCTTTTGTGGGAGACTTTTAGCTTTGTAACTGCAGATCTTATACATGCACAAACAGCTACATAACACACTAAAGAAAAGGAAAAGAAGAAATTGCATCATATGACCCTTTTAAAAAGTGCACTTTGTTATAAAGGCAAATTCAAAGTTTTACTTTAAAGTACATTATAAATCATTGTTTTAATAATATTTTGTTCTGTTTTGTTCTATTTTGATTTGTTGCTTTACATCCTAAAGCACATGTAAAGTATTTGGTTATTATTTCAGTTGTAGCGGGTTATTCAAAATAACATTTAAAGTTAATATATTTTAAATTTACTAAACTGCAAGTTTATTACAAATGTGTAATTAGAAATATATTTGCATACATGACATAATAGAAAATGTATTAAATTGTATATTCAGTGCACAACAGTACACTTTTACCATATTTCAAAGACAATAGAAGTAATTATGAAATTACAGATAAAGCACTATTAATATAACTGCATTTAATATAAATTTAAACTATAATACATTTTCATTTAAGTGTAAATAACATGCAATTAAGCATCCAAAAACATTACATTCAGTTGACACTTAAGTATGTTTAACTTATTTTTAAGTATTTTTAAATGTGTTCTATTTTATTTTATTATATTGAAGTGTGGCTGGTAACACTTTAGATTAGGGAACATGTTCACTATTAACTAAGAGTTTTCCCTCAATAAACTGTAATTTGCTGCTTATTAATAGTTAGTAAGGTAGTTGTTAAGTTTAGGTATTGGTTGCATTAAGGGATCTAAAATACTGCATGGTCATGAAGAATAAGGCATTAATATGTGCTTAATAAGTACTAATAAACAGACAATATGCTAGTAACATGCAAGCTAATAAGCAGCTAGTCAATAGTGAGAATTGGTCCTTAAAATAAAGTGTTACCTATTTTATAATATTTACGTTGTAGATTATGGTGACTGGTTAATGGTGGTGGGTGTGTTAGTATAGAAGGCCATGACTGATTCAAACACATGCTTTCATAATGCATTACCAAAGCATTGATTTCTAGACGAGATTTCCACAGAGAATGTCATTCTGTGACACAGTTTTGACACTGAAGATGGATTTCACATGCAGGAGGGATTCTCTCCAGGAATCCTTGTGTCCATAATGTTAAGGTGGTGTTGAGAGCAGCATGAGGGATGTCGACTCGACACCTCGGTGTCATTAAGTACACTTTAAGAATTCCAAAAAGCCATTTATCACAGTAGGAGGAAGAACGAATTTGCCCTGTTTCACCAACAGAAGACCTAGTGCCGCTAAAAGCATAAGTGCTGATAAATGACTTCTTAAATGCTACTTTTAACACACAACCTCCTGTCCTTCACAAAGGAATAGCACACATTTAGGCCACATGCTGCCCCGTATCTAAGATTATGAAGTGCTTGCATGAAGGTGTAGCTCTCTGATCTATATTGGGTGGCCATCCATCCAGTTTTGAAACATCACGTCTGTCTACCGGCGCAGACTTTGCCCTCATTTTAAGATCGCTATTTTATACTTGATGCAATGGTATATAATAAATAAGTAAAAAAAAAAAAAAAAAAGAATGAAAAAAGTAATGCTATATTAAGGTTAATGTGACATACTGTACAGTACACTTTAGACAAAATATAGCACCTCATCAACATGGTGGCATTTTATCCCTGTGTTTTTGAGCAAATTCAGTGAGTCAATGATTCAGTAAGTCATTCATTAAGATTTCTAAATTTGAAAATGCATACTAGTATACAACTCTTACTATGCTAGCATACCTTTTAATGGCAAAAATAGAAAGAGTATACTAGTACACGATTTAGAAATCGGCAAGCCACTTGCTTCCTTCATGAATGAATCAGCCGTTTTGAAAGTATCAGTTGAATTAGTAAATCAATTATTCATGTATTAAGATTTGCCGCCACCTACTGGTGGTTTTTCTTTCATATTTAAAGAATCATTTCATAGTTTTATATGTATTATATGTTATATTTAAAACATCAATTTCATACCTTTATGCAGTTGTAACTGCAGTGTAAATGCATTAATGGCATCTCTGAGCTGCATTAAATATGTCTAAAAGCCACTTCAGATACAGCTTCAGTGCCACTTCTGCAGTGCAAAGATGGATTTTTTTTTTTTTTAATTGATTTCATTTGATTGCTATCAGCCATATAGTGCAAAGATGGGTTTTTATTATTATTATTATTAGTAGTAGTACTGATTTCATTTGCTTGGTATTAGCCATATAGTATCTTATTATTCTAATAGCATTTATTGTGTGAATTTACATGAAAGATGACACATCTCCTTTACTAAGGACAGAAAAACTACCCTTATAAAGGTTAAAAAAAAAAAAAAAAAGACCCTGGGACAAAAACTGGACAAAAACTGAAAAAAAATCATCCTAAACCAGTGACAGAAATGAACTTTTCCCATTAATGGGAAAAGGCTTCACTGCAAAGCCTCCTTGTAGAAAGGACTACCATATATCTGAGGCTGTGTGTGCATGAACCTATTTTTATATATTTGTATACCCTTCCCCACAGATGTAGCCATCATAAGAGTATTATCCGAAGTTGACATTCACACGTTACGGCTAACCGCTGCGGTGCACCCAATTTCCCAGGGACTGAGATGGCAATGGGGCGAAAAGACGCGTTGACCACGTGTATTTTTAACACACCAGTTATATAACAGCATGCCAACAGCCCAGTCATTTAAATGGTACAACTCGTGCGCTATGTAGAGTGGGAGCTACTGAAGCAATGCAACGGGCCCCTGCTGTAGCACGAGCAAAAGGTTAACACAGCAGGGGGAATTAATGTCTTAATGACACTATAATGAATGGGGAAATATGGGCGAAATGAGGAAATATGTGTCAGTGAAGAGAGAGGACACACAAATATTAATTGCATTAATTATCACCCACGTGGCCCGGCGGATGCTGGGAAAGACAGTCCGGTAATGAGAGCGATGAGAGTACGGTGCATTACCTCTGGGGACGAAGAGAGGTGCTGGGGTTTTACATGTGCAAGAGAGAACCGTGTGTAAATTAAGGGGCTTCGTTATCACATATTTCTTTGCAGTGATTGTCCAGATGTTCTCCAGAAATTGCCTTTCATAAATCAACATTCTCCAACTTCACTTACAAAAAAAGTAGCATGGTACAGTGAAACGTACAATGATGACATATTTAAATGTAGAATAGTATGGGGTTAGTTAACCTTCCAGCTAATTTTTTTGTCTTTTGATGTACAGTAGAAGGCATGCATTTTCATTTCAACACATTTAATGAATGGTCATTCTCTTCTTCATTTTCTTATTTCATCTGAATATCAACATTTGCAGGATAGAGAGATTAAACTGTTTTGAGGTTAATTGATCCAATTTTTTATTTTTTTTATTTTTAAAGATCCACAAAAGTTGTTTCCACCGCGCTCTTCCGTCGCTTGATCTGTCGTTTAGGTGTGTATATCCATTAAATAACTTATAGTACAAAACCATGATCTGCACTCACATGAAACAGTATTTTCTTTTCATTTTATTCTACATTCTTCACCAATAGGACAAGGACACAAACGAAAAGAAAAGACTATTTCATGTGAGTGCGGATCATGGTTTTGTACTTATTTTTAAAGATAAAGTTAGATTTCATACTTATTGTAATTTTTGGGGCAATTATTCAATCAGGCTTCTTATAATTACCTAAAACTAAAGCCATAAAAAACATATTGTTATTAAAAGAATTGCATTGATTTAATTTCACCTAGTTGCCAAGGCAACATTTTCATTTTTAACTTGATAACTAAAATACCTAAAAGTAAAATAAAAATAAACAAAAACTAGACATACCTATAGACTATAGACAAAAGCTATAGACAACTACTGTATATAAATAAATAAATATATATATATATATATATATATATATATATATATATATATATATATATATATATATATATATATATATACATATAAAATGGAAAATATAAATAAATAAAGTAACAATGAATAATTTGTTGAGATATTTTTCATGAAAGGCTATTTCAGTTTTATTGCAGTGTTGCTATTATGACATATTCAATTAAAATTAGGGCAATTTTGGCCAATTAATTTATTAATATACACATACTACATACATATATACATACATACATAGTGAAATATTTGTTAGTTTATTATTATTATTATTGTTGTTGTTGTTGTTGTTGTTGTTGTTGTCTGTCATGTTTGCAAGAAATATTACTACTGCTAATAACACACACAATTTATGCAATATTGTGACACAAGTAAATGTATCTTGATTTAGGATTGTTTAGATATTTGTACTGGAAAACAAAAGACAAAAAAATACCTAGTAAGAAACTAATTTACAAACTGTAATATAGCACTCATGGCATTGCAAAAAAAATTGTTTCTCTCTTTTCTATGATCATTTATTTTAGTGCCACATTTGGTCACATGAGACCCTTTCTTTGTCCTGAAGAAGTTTAGAGATATTTTTAAAGATAGCGAATGCTTGTAAAGTAAATTTATCAAGTAGACAAATAAACAGAGTGAAAGTCAAGTAGGCCAGTTTACTTGCTCAGAAACGCACTGATTCAAAGCAGTGGCCTGAAATCACAGCAGGTGCAAAAGTAAATGAAAAACGATCAATTTGAAATCAATGCGAGCAATCGGACACGCTCACCCATGTAAATCTTCTTTCCTTTTTTCAACGAACAAGCCTCCAATTCAAAACGCAAGTCATCTTAAAAGATGTGTGTCTTCTTCCAGACCATCCAGGCATGAGATCTGACTCAAATAAACATGAAGACCTTTTAAAACGCTCGATTCCTCGACCTGTGCATCGTTTTGATGTGCGCTGTGGGTGGCTCGATGATGAAAGCTCTGGGATATCTCAGGCTGAGGTTTACTACAGCACTTACACCTCGGCTTTTTTATGCGTTAATGATGCGTTGAGACTCTTTTGATATTAGTGGGATGGGATGCGTTCTGTGGAGGCAAATCAAAACCACATCTGCTGCATTTTGGAGCTTCATTATTGAAGAATAGTACAAATTCTCGTTCATGTAGAATTGTTTGTTGTCAGAATGTGTTAAAGGGGTGGTTTACGTTTTTTTTTCTAGGCTTGATTGTGTTTATGGGGTGCAGTCTAACATGTGTTCATGCTTCATTTTTTAAAAACGCATTATTTTTCATATAAATTACCTTTATTCCACACCGCTCTGTCCCATCTCTGACAAACACCTCGATTACTTCCTGTTTTTATGAAGCCCCTCCCTCAGAAATACGTGATGGGCTCTGATTGGTTAGCTGGCTCAGTGTGTTGTGATTCACTAAACCGCTGAGCGTGCGTCTAAATGTCCCGCTCCTCAGCTCAGTGGCATGTGCTCCGGTTGTATTGTAAACAATGGCGTCGTCTGTTGTTGCTTATCAATTTGAGCCCGATTGAGACACAGAGGATATTAGTGAAGAGGATCGCGCAGAACCTGTGCAAGCACGGCTCTTAATGGTATGTTTGTTTGTTTGTTGTCTCATACGTTTAGATACGCTGTTATTATGCTACTGCTTATGTTAGCTTTTAATATATGATTTATTCTGATTAAAGCTTTAATACAGTACGGCAACCGCACACGCGTTCATGTATAGCGCTTCTCATTGCTATGCGAAAATGTATAATTGGAACAGTTTGTTGGAGCTGATCTGACGATCTGAATGAGAGAGAGAGAGAGAGAGAGAGAGAGAGAGATGCAGAGCAGGGCGACGCGAGGAACAGTATTAAGAACAGCTGTTTTAGAACATTGATTTTGAAGCTTGTGAATCCATTAGAATCGTTAGAAGACAGAATCGCGATTCATATATGAATAGATTTTTACATGCACCCCTAGTTTTCTCTTCCTCTTCTCTAAAGCAGCACAGCATGGCCCCGCCCCCTTCCTTACATGTTCCCGAGAGCAGGGTTTATCTGGGTCAGTGACGTATCAGACCCGGGAAGTAGTTCGTTTTAGTCCCTTACCAGCCGTTTTTGTAGGCATCAAACTTCCAGAATTTTAAAAGACGATATCTCTGTTTGCATTGAACTTTCAGCGCTGCAACTTTGCAGATATTGTTTATGCTCAAACAGCAACATTACACACTAACTAACGTTAAAAAAGTGAAATTGCAATAAACCACCCCTTTAAAATTTGTAGTTTTATTTGTTCATGCACCATGGCAAGAATATATTTGTGACCCTGGACCACAAAACCAGTCTTAAGTCGCTGGGGTATATTTGTAGCTATAGCCAAAAATACATGGTATGGGTCAAAATGATCAATTTTAATCTTATGCCAAAAATCATTAGGATATTGAGGATATTGAAGATCATTTTCCATGAAGATATTTTGTAAATTTCTTACCGTAAATATATCAAAACTTCATTTTTGATTAGTAATATGCATTGGTAAGAACTTCATTTGGACAACTTTAAAGGTGATTTTCTCAATATTCTGATTTTTTTACACCCTCAGATTCCCGATATTCATATAGTTGTATCTCGGCCAAATATTGTCCGATCCTAACAAGCCATGCATCAATGGAAAGCTTATTTATTCAGCTTTCAGGTGATATATAAATCTCAGTTTCAAAAAAATTGACACTTAAGACTGGTTTTGTGGTCCAAAGTCACACATATATATATATATATATATATATATATATATATATATATATATATATATATATATATATATATATATATATATATATATATATATATATATAAATTTAAGAATGCTGTTCAAAAGTTTGGGATCAGTAAGATTTTTTATGTTTTTATAAAGAGTCTCTTATGCTCATCAAGTCTGTATTTATTTGATCAAAAATACAGAAAAAACAGTAATATTGTGCAATATTATTGCAATTTGTAATATTTTATATACATTAAAATAAAATGTATTTCCATTTAACACAACCTTGATGAGGATAAGAAACTTACAAAACAATAAATTAATCGCAATAAGTCGATATTTCAGAGCCCCAAAAGAAGATACTTCAAAGACATTAGACTGCATTGTTAGAGTACATTGTTGTGGCAGATGAGTGTTTTATTTCTGTATCATTAAAGACAAGCTCACACAGGACGCTTTCTTTAGTTTGCAATATGTTTTACAGTAAACGTTGATCAGGAGGTACTTTCAGCTTACACTGCTCAGATTACAGGAATTAGATCAGGGACATTTTAATTGTTTTGTTGTTGTGTTATTTGGTTAGAATTAATAGAGCGTGTGTGAGAGCATAATGTAGCATATAGTGGTATTTTTGCATTAACTCTTTAATGTATTTTACATAGACAACATGGCAGTCCTGAAAGAGGTCTGTGAGGAAGCGTAGAGTGGAAGCCACCTGTCTCTTTCCGGCTCCAAGGTTTTACAGCTTTGTGACCATATGCTGCTATAAAAACAGCAAAAGACACATACAAGAAAAGCTTCCGGCCCTTTCTTCCTTACTCAAGTCTCTGGACAGGCCTCGTCTGTCAACATTTTGGTATCTGTATGCTTTAGGTCAAGGGTTGGAAATACAGACGTATCATACAGCACAACAAAAGCTGTGCTTTCATGAGCGTGAAAGACGTGGGTGGCCTATGGTTTATGTTTCACTTGAGATACAGTAAATCACAGTAGCTCAGCTAAACTGAATTCACACCATCAGGAAGATCAAAATACTCTGGTGTGTTATTCGAACATCCGAGATCTTCTGTGATTAGATTGGAAACTATACAACAAATGCTTTAAAAATATAAATATAATAATGTAATAATTAATAATATGTATTATATAATAATTGACACCAATTATAATAATTAATAATATGATACAACAATTAATATTTCATAATACTGAAATCATCATATTTACTTTTTTTACTCGTTTACTTTAACTACTAAATTAAATTAAATAACAACGTTGTAAAAATGTAAAATACATTGTTTAATCTATTTAGTATAATATATTTTAATATTAAAAAAGTATCAGTAATATCAGTTATGTTGATTGTGATGATTATAAACAATTATGCAATGTGTAAAAACATTTAATAATAATAATAATAATAATAATAATAATAATAATAATAATAATAATAAACAATTAACAAAAAATAACGCAAATATGTATATTATTATTATTATTATTATTATTATTATTATTATTATTACCTGTTAGGTTTGCAGCAATTTAGTAATAATAATTACTTGCAAATATGCTGGGTAATAATAATAATAATAATAATAATAATAATTTACATATTTGTATAATTGTGTTATTTGCTTTTGTTAATTGTTTATTATTATTGTTATTATTATTATTATTATTATTATTATTTAATTTCTTTCTTTTTTACACATTGCATAATTGTGCTTATAATCATCGTCATCATTATCATATTGGATATTATTAATGATTTTTAATAATATAAAAATATGTTACAATTAATAGATTTTTTTAAAAATTATTTTGCATTATGACTTTATGATATTCCATTTTTTTTTTCTCAGTAATAAAGGTAAATTTCTCTCCAAATAAAGCCGATATTACACTCTTTCAGGATTTGTCACTTCCCATCTAACACAACATTATCTGTGGCAATACAGAGGATGATAATATGCCTTCCTGAGCAGGTGCAGCATGCGAAATCACATTAGACCACTCCCAGTTTAGAACTAGAGGAAATCTGGTTTCACAAGAACCACAGCGTACAGGATTGCACGACAGACGATACACTAGCTCTACAATCACACCAATCAGCTGCTCGACTTCTTCCAGGCCTCCAGTGCAGGAATCCAGTCCCTCTTCAAAGGTAATTAGTCTTCATATTGTGGCATGTCCATCCAGTTTGCCCCACACTGCTCTAGGGAACGCACACACGGACATGGTTAATAGGCTCTGTTAATGAGCCAGTCCTTTATTATCAATCTTATGCTGGACCTCCAGTTTATGAGAATAGCATGCTGTGGAACGCTCTGGGAGAAAACGAGCTATAATTGTTATGTACATATATGGAATAAGCGTCCGCAGAGGAACAGCGCCGTTCCGAGCATGAGAACAAGTGTCCTTGTGATATGGCGAGGGCTGCTAATTTAAACTAGCCGCACACTATATGCAGACTCGATTCCAGGCCTTTCTAGAGGGGAACGCTGCCCTCTTTGTCCTCCACCACCTGGTCAAAATACTAACAGCTGACTTGCTTGTGACCTCCACAATGGCTATAAATCATATCTCACCTCTAGCAGATCCGTTTACCCACCCTCCTCTCCATTCGCCTCGAGCCAGGAGCCATCTATAGGTGCTTTATGACAAGATTATAGCCAATTTTACTCGCCATCTTTCTTAAATCAGTTTCAGATGCTGTACAAAAGAAGATTTGCTTTGATAACATGACAAATGTCGTGTCATCGACCTTAATAGCCACAAAGAAAAACATGATTGATTTACATTAGTTTATTGACAGCTAATGCCTCGTTGTCATAATTTACTCTCACTCACGTTGCTCCAATGATTGACTTTCTTCTGTGGAACATAAACCAGATACTTGGAAGCATTTTTCTATTGTTTTTGTCAATACAGTGTTTTTGAGCACATAATAATAATAATAATAATAATAATAATAATAATAATAATAATAATAATAATAATAATAATAATAATAATGTAAAATATTTTTATATATTTACTCAAATAATAATAATAATAATAATAATAATAATAATAAATAATAAATAAATATTAGTAGTAGTAGTAGTATTGTTGTTGTTGTTAAACATGTCAGGTTTACAAGTAATATAAATAATAATAATTTATTTCAAAAATAATAATGCATATTACTTGTGAATATGACAGGTAATAATAACAACAACAACAACAACAATAATAATAATAATAATAATAATAATAATAATTATTATTATTATTATTATTATTATTATTATTATTAATTATTATTATTATTATTATTATTATTATTATTATTATTATTATTATTATTATTATTGTTAAGTCTGAGCTGTTTCAACTGAAAGAAACTTGCACTGGTTGCACTTAAAATATAGCAATGCCTTTGTTTTGTCTCAAGATGCACACCAGTAATGTTTTTGTTTTTTTTTCTTCTTCTTCTTTTTTCTAAGGCACGTTTATAAAAATTTCTTAATTGTCCTAATTGAGCTATGGCCTAATCCTGTCTGTGAAACCAGGGCTAAATGTAATACTGAATAACAGACTGCAGTTAAAATTAGTACTTTAGTCAACACAAGAAAATAAGTGTACTTTAAAACATGATACAAGATTATTAAAACAATTATTTAAGATGCACTTTCAAGTAAAAAGGCACAGAATTTCATTATAAGGACTTCTTTCATCTTCTTTCATGTTTCACAGAAGAGAGAAAGTTGGTTTGGAACGACATGACGTTGCATAAATGATGACAGAATAATCATATTTGGATGAACTGCACCTTTAACATTTTATTTCTAGGCAAAAATGGAGTCCTGACTCGGCTTCAGCTCAATGAACATGCTTCATCACTCAAATAAAGCCTCATAAAAATGGAAAAGAAAATGATGTTCCGCTTGAAATGCTTTACCTTGCGTTGAAAGACAACCTCCTACACGACAAATCAGCTCTGCTTGCTTATAAACAACGTAAGACCAACCGTAGGTGCCTCTTTAGCACCGCTGCCAAAATTATGAGCAAGTGTTAATCAGTAAATGTCAGTTTATCCACATCTTGCTGCAATAATGACTTAATGAACACTGGAATTATCACAGTGTCATAACAGAAAAATAAAAAATCATGCCAGTTTGTGAAAGTCATGCAGTCCTTTGAATAGCATGTGCTCTAGTTGACGTATTCGGCAAAGCATTGAATTTATAAACCACTGATTGACTAACGCTGATCAGTGCTGAGGAAAGTTACTTTTAAAAGTAATGCATTACAATATTGCGTTACTCCCTAAAAAAGTAACTAATTGCATTACTTAGTTACTTTTTATAGAAAGTAATGTTAAGTTACTTTTGTGTTACTTTTTCCTCATCTGAGCTGGGCTTGTTTGTTTTTAATATAACAATGTTCTATTTTTGGAAAATGTAAAAGCCCTTTCACACCAAAAGTGAAATGAAAAAGCTTCAGGCTGAAGGAAATGTAAAATCACATCTGTATAGTAGAAGGTGTTTGAAGAACAAGGATCTACACTCTTCAGCAATAGGATTATTTTGTTTTTTCCTTATTAGTAAGGTTGAACTGGGTCATCGAAGGTCAGCAGCAAAGACATTTGGTTAATAAAATGGGATTAAATACATAAAGGATCTTTGTGTTATTTAACATGTTTAATTATTGGAGGTTTGTGTCATATTCTGAGCTTGCATTTGACTGTTTTTACTCATTTTGAGGAACACTGAATCTGTTTTTGTGCAAGTGAAATTAGTAAATACATGCTCATGTTTAGTCTAGAGCTACAGTAACATCATGTTCACACAGAGCAACATGGGGACGGAAGAGCGGTCAGTCAATAAATGAGAAAACAAAATGATCGGTGTTACTTATTTCAAAAAGTAACTCAGATATTTTCTTGTAAATTAAAAAGTATTGTAGTCTGATCACGTAACCCGAGCTACTTGTAATGCGTTTCCCCCAACACTGATGCTGATATTCGACTGCTCTGGTTTTAGGGACTATATCAGTGACCTTACAGGGATTTGTAAAGGACATCAGGCACTCAGCTCTGGTAAATTTCCTGTACGTTTAATTAAAAAGCGCAGAAAGGCCTCTCGCTGGCGACATGGGCTCCTGCAGACTGACATGAACCTTCACTATCTGCATTCAGACCCCAGTGTAGAGGCGCAGGAAACTCGCAGGAGCGGCATGTGATCGTCTCTCATTACTTCTTATCTCACCGCATCGCCTGCGACAACCAGGAGCCTGCTGCGAATTCCTTGTTATGTAAAACTTGTAACCTGTCAAAACCAGAGCCAAGATGGCGTCTGCTGGTCCGGACAGCCAGGCAGGCGGTTTCTCCAGCTTTTATTGAGAGTGGCAGCAGCTGGGACGAGGGTGCGTTTGTGTCGTAGCCGCGGGGGGATTTTCAGCGTCCACAGCAATTACAGCTGACGTGACACATTCAGCGCTCCTCCGGGATTGACGAAAGCACCAAATTGACTTGGAAAATCGGCAAAAAAAATTCTTCTCTGTGCAGTTTTGACACCCGCCGTACGCACTGCTGCCCTAATAAACCTACTGCATCCCTAGTGCCATAAAGTGTGGCAATTCGCAGGGAGCGCGGCAAAGCGGGAACGCAAGTCGTAAGTAATGACTATATCGCATGCTTGTGAAACTTACATGACAAACGTAACCGCTGGTTAGCTGTACGCTATAAATGTCTCCCAAAGCCCTTAAGGAAGGCAGGGAAAAAGACAGATGTTACATTAATGCTCCTCTAACACACACACACACACACACACACATGCAAAAAAATCCAGAGAGTGAATGGTAAAGACGACTCTTTCAGAAAAGCATTGCTGTTGCCTCCAGCAGAAAAGATTCACATCAGAAATGTGAGTTAATTTCTAATGATGACATGATCCCTAACATCTTTTTGATACAGACACACACACACACACACACACACACACGTTGTATGTATTTCTGACTCTCAGAAGCCAGGTGGATCCTCTGGGCTGTGGATTCACTGATCTTTGAACCCTTCAGGATTTTAGAGTTAAAGCTCCACAGACTCCTACAATGAACACTTAGACCGTGAACTACATCCAACCCTGAACCCTCACCCGGGGGTGGATGGGATGGAGAGCTGGGATTCTCCGACCTACATCAGCACCCTGTCATGTGAAGTACTGTAGGTATGGGTTAAAAGGTCAGATATGCTTGCTTTATCTTCACCCGGCAAGCGTTTTTGACCCAGAAATCTGTACAGTGTGTTACCGCCAACTGGGCTTCTATAGAAGGGACAGAATACAAACCTAAAATAAAATTAAATAAATTGGAAAAAGTGAGAAGAGTCAAAATGTTACAGTACGCAGAAATATAAATAGTTATTTTGCATATTATGCTTATAGTTTTTAATGTCAGTATGTTAATGCATATCTAACAGAAATTTGTTTGTACTTTGTGTGTGTAATAACTAGGCTTAGTAGTGAAACAAATAGAAGCATATTTAAACTAAACAACTAAATAAAATACAATAAAATGCTCATGCTTTTTACATAATATATATATATATATATATATCTGTCAACGTAGAATATAAGACAAATATAAACCTAAATAGAGACATACAGTACTTACAGTAAAATAAAATAAAGTCAAACTGTTACAGAATGCAGAAATATAAATAAATGCTTATTCCTTTTTACATAATATGCCTATATTTTGTAACATCAGCATATATGAATAAATCATATATAATAGAGAAATCTACTTGTACTATGTGTTATCAGCAATCATGTGTCTATAGGTGGGAAGAATATAAACCTAAATAAAGGCATATTTTAAATAAAAACTATATATTTTTTAATGTGTAATATGCTTATAATTTGTAATGTCAGCATATATCACTTCATATCGAATAGAATATATGATTTATAAGATGAAACATTTGTTACTGAGCAATCAACTCTCTAATGCTCCTATTATATAGCCCCTAAATAAAGTGATTTCTGAGATAAAATGAAAAGCAATTGTGAAGTCGTGGATTTTGTGCTGAAACACTGTATTTCAATGTTTATATTACACAAATATGTGCATCGTCAAATCCATCCAAAGTTATGGTCAAAGAGGGTGACCTCCGGGGTCAATTATGTGGTAAGGGGTCGTGTAAGCCATGTCACAGGGGTTAAACTGACAGATTGACCCAAACACAATGAGCTAGCAACTTTATGAACATTAAAAAAAAAAAAAAGAGCAGCACATACCAAATATATCAATATCACACACTCAAATGTGTGAGGAATGACAAGTAAAGTGTCTGATGAGTTGTTTTGAGTCACTAAAAAGGCATCAAAGAACCGTAATTCATAGATTTACAGTGATGCCTGTGTTTTTGGTAAACCAGTATTTGGTCTGACAGAACATCTTCCCTGCTTTAGTTGATCTGTGCTCATCATAAATAAATAATGCTCCATTTTCATTTCCTCTGCAATCTCATAAGAAAATGAATGTTGACAGCTTGAGGAATTTCTATCAATATTTCCTCCTTTTGCAAGTGTATTTTTCTCCATCTTTATACTCAAGACAAGCGAATTAATTCAGAAATGCTTTGACTGGAATTAAGTGGGAATAAGTGGCTCCATACAGTTAAATCAACACGAGAAGTTCCCATCTCTGTTTCTTCTTACGGAGAGGCCTGTAGTTCCCCGCTCCCCAGAGACGTCTGCAATGAGACAGCGGCATCTTCATTTTGACTGGTGTCTAATGTAGCATGAAAATTCAATCCCCTATTTCAATACAGAGACACGTGAAAGCTATCAGATGAAGAAATAAAACTGTGCCATGCTAATCTGCGCCCATAAACACGCGAGGGTAATAAGTCACTGTCTTACTAATGGAAAATAAAGGAGTGAAAAACTCAGGAATACTGAGGCTAATTGGTGGAGAACATGGGCGAGTAAGGCATTTATTAATGAAAGGGCTTGAGGTGGCAGTGAGCAATGTTGTCCGCAAAGTAAATTCAGACCAACAAACTCATGCAAAATGCACCAAAAAAGACATGTGTAAGGGGTTAGTTCAATCAAAAATAAAGGAAATAATTGGGTCTTTGACCTAAGCACATCTTTATATGTGATTTCAAAAATATTTATATTGTAATAAATAAATTGATTGATTGAGTCACTCATTCATTCAAAATCGTTCATTATTTACTAACTCTCATCTTATAAAGATTACTAAAAGAATACACCTTAAAATAACAATGTAATGCAATGAAATTGTGTTAAATGGATAAAATTAATATTAAATGCAATTAGCTGAAATTTAGTGTGTTTTTTTTTTTTCTTTTTTTTTAATTAGGACTTGAGTATGGCCCGGTTTCACAAACGGGGCTTACCTTAAGCCAGAACTAGGCCTTAGTTAAATTAAGATATTTAAGCAACTTTTACAAAAATGTCTTAGAAGAAATCATTACAGGTGTGCATCTTGACACAGAACTATAACACTGACATGTTTTAAGATACGTCAGAGCCAGATATTTTCAGTTGAGACAGCTCAAACATGCATTTTAGTCTGGGACTAGCTTAAGCGTTATCTGTGAAACTGGGGGTATATAAAATAAAATCTTAAAATCTCTTAAAAATAAAGGTTCCAAAACTGGGTTTTCACAGCGATGCCAAAGAAGAACCAGTTTTGGTTCCCCAAAGAACCGTTCAATAAGCAGTTCCTAAAATAACTATTTTGTTTATATTGTGAAGAACGTTTTAATAAACTGAAGAACCTATTTCCACTGTAAAGAACCTTTTGTGGAATGAAAAGGTTCCATGGATGGTAAAAGGTGCAATACAGTTTAATGTTATATTAAAATCAGTAACCTGAACTTTAGAGTGCTTTTTTGTCCCACTTAAGTAGGACTCAAGTGGGTCAAAGATGAAAAAGTTTTTTAATAACCAAACCAATAAAAGTTGAATACAGCTTTATTTTTTCTTACATTAGAATGTGTCCCATTTAGCTCTATTTTTTATGTTATTTTTTTATTTTATTTTTTTATTTTTTTGTTCTGAGCAAAAAAATAATTACTATCATACGTTTTTACTGTGATTTAGAGAAGAAACAATTCACCCATATTTTGATGTTTTATTTTCACAAAAATGATTTGAAACATTAAAGCAGACCGTTTACTTGCATTTAATTTGCTTTCTAGGTATATAAATCCACTTTTGTACATTTAATTTGATGCGGGCACCAGAATGGAACGTCTCGTCTCTGACCCAAGTATCTTTATGAAACATGAAATTTAAAATATACTTAATTTGACATTACATTGTTAAGAAACAGTCATGGAAGTGTACTTTCTTTAAGTTATAAGTCACAAGGGTACATTTTCAATTATTCAGCAAGGTTTAAACGCTCTAATGAATATGCAAAGCACACCATTGGTGGTTGACTCAATTTTAGTGTCATATTATTTAAATAATCTTTGTTTTTCACCAAAACTGATCGGATTACTTGGAAAAACATTAGCAAACCACATTTATGTATATATTTGTTTGAAATGAGTCACTGCTCTGTTCTATTGAATGACCCATTATTTTGTGTTTCTCAGAAGAAAGCAAGTCATACAGTCTTGAAATAAAGTATAGGGTGTGGAAATTAATGACAGAACATTTATTTCTGCGTGAACTGGCCCTTTCAGTGTAAAACCAAATAGTATTGGTCAGCATCTGAAAAACACACATACTGCACTGCTAAACATCCAAAAATCACTACAGCTATTATTTACAATTCCACTTTTATAATATCCCAGTGCATTTCCTCTTCAATCAATACCTGGGCTAGCGATGAATTCGACTAGCTTGCAGATCTAGCTCTGTGTGGCCAATTATAAACCCAATATTAGTCTCCACTCTCCTTCGGCATGTGCAGTGTTTCAGTGTTTCTGTGTTTCTGGGAGGGACATGAGGTGGGAGCTTTGAAAGCTGACAAAGACCTTTGACCTAAAATCCCCCGACAACCTTAAGTTCCAGATGGAGAGGAAGTGCTGGAAGGTTCTTGAGTTCCACGCTCCGTACCCTCACCTTATTACAGCAACAGCTTGTGTTTCGAGAGCTCTTCCAGCAGAGCCTGACCTCATTTGGCAGACTAGCTTTGCCTCGATGGGCCTCATGAAATGTTGCTCATACTGTGATATGAAGGAAAAATAACTTATGGATGATCTGTGTAGTTATTACTGACTGTACACATTTGGTCTCATTCACCATAACTGTGTGAAAGTGCTCCTAGTGATGTGCACAGAAGAAAAGTTGTGCGTTCAGAACAGGTGCACACACATTTGTTCTCACCCTTGATGTAATGTTGATGAATTCAGATTACCAGTTATTCAGTTATCAATGACAGTTGATAAGAGAAAATATATAAAGAGAATGACATTCATTTATTGTTTTTTTTTTGTTTTGTTTTGTTTATATATATATATATATATATATATATATATATATATATAATATGTGAGTGAATGAATGAATGAATGAATGAAGAATGAACATACCTACATAAAAAATAAATAAAAAGTCCACAAATAATTGTCAGTTCCAAGACTACAGGTCACTTATCAATAAATTTGAATGAATGAATGATTAATGTAAGAAAATAAAAAAAATATATAAAATAAACAAACAAAAAAATAAATAAAAAAAGGCTCCCAATAAATATGCCAGTTCCAAGACAATGAGAATGCATAGTAACTTAAAATAAATAAATAACTAATAGAAAATAATAAATAAAATAATAAAATAAAATAAAATAAAATAAAATAAAATAAAATAAAATAAAATAAAATAAAATAAAATAAAATTAAATTAAGTGTATAGCCAAAAGTATAAATACATAAAAATAAATAGGCCACATAAAAGATGTACAAAAGACATAAACACAAAGGACGAAGTCCACAAATAAATATGTCAGCTGCAAGACAATAAGGATGTAGCCACTTAAACATGAATGAAAATAAATAAAAAGTAGAACAAAATAAATAAGAAATAAATTAAAAATAAAGAAAAATAAATAGGCAAAAGTATATAGAAATTGAATAAATAAATGAATAAGCAAAAGTCCATAATATATGTGAGCTGCAAGACAATGGCAATGTATAGTCATTTAATAATAAATAAAAATAGTACAAAAAAAAAATGGTAATTTCACCTGCATATAGGTAAAGAATACAGATCCCACTTATTCCCGGTTATTTTGTTCAGGTTTTTCGTTTAATACTTCAAAAGGAGACACATCCCTCATCATCTATTTACAAGTCCACAGGCTGATGTGGGTCTAAGGCTTTTGAGAAGTTTTGAATATCAATACGACAGCATGGCATGCTCAGAATATCACCAATTAGTCGGTCTGTTTGCTCGAGTCGAACAGCAAACTAAGCGCTGGTGCAACAGACTGTCACATAACATGGAACAAAATGACAAAACGGTTCAGGTAATTTGGATGTGCAGTTGTCAACATTTTAACGTTTTGTTTTGTCTCTCAATGCAAATTTGGGCCAAACTAACGCAGCTTGAGTAAAAACACACGAGTATCGGAGTATAGATGACATTTGAAATGGCACTGGCACACTTTGCACTGCTGTATAAATATCTGTGTTTATTGTTCCAAAACAAATCAATTTTGTCTTGATATACTTCACAAAACCGGGGCAAAAATCGAAATAAAGGATTGGAATTTGTGTCATGTCAGTCCCTGCATTAAACAAAACAGGCCAGACATGAGCCACAGATGACAAGAGCAGAAAAGAGGAGATTAATGGGTCTGAAATTGATTTCTTAAGCTTCTCTCCGTTCAGCACAGAGCCAGTCAAACAGGATTTACCTTCACTCCTGAGAAGCCCATCTGTCTAGAGTATGTCCTCTCAAAAGGAGCATGTGTCTCTCTGACCCGAACGTCCCTGTCAAGCATCAATACTGGTCCAGATACAGCCTGCAGAATCACAGCTGTGTGTGAGCGGATGGGGAAAATGGACCACGCATATACTATGTATGTCCTACATGAGCACTGCCAATGCAAAAGGTCACGTTGGCCCATATTTTAGTACTTCAAGAGTGTACCTACCTATACATAAACTTGGTCAGCCAGTCTTAGAAGAAAGACTATGGACACAGAATATACTACAGTACATCCAAATGCTGTTTTCATCTAAACTCACAAAGCTTAATTTATGTTCAAAGAAGTACATGTTATTGCTTTTGTATGCTTCGTGCTATTATTTGTGCTGTTTCTGATCTGATTTATTATACCTAAATGGATGCTTTATCTCTTGTTTAACCTGTTTTTGCCATTTTTAGCAATTTCAATAGTGCATTTTTTGCATAATTAAATGATTAAAGGAACAGCTCACATAAAAATGTAAATTGTGTCATTATTTACTTGACTCGTCAAGTTCTTTCAAAGCAATATCTTCCTTTCTTCCGTGAAACACAAAAGGAGAAATTTTACATTCACTGAAACTAGACTAAAGCATTCAAGCTTTAAAAAAGGATTAAAAACTACCATAAGATGTACTTTATTTGACACGTTGTGTGTCATATTATAGCTTTGTGTCAATTGTCTAGCTTCTCAAAGTCAAAAAAACTTTTGATGGCATCAAGTATCCCTTTGAGAAAAAGACGTGCTTAATTGCACTGAATGTGCACTTGAAGTGTACTTTAAATCTCAAAGTATATTTGAGGTTAATATAATATATATTAAATAAATGGTCACTTAAGTGTACTTAAAGAGAGACACTTTCATGACTATGTTTCTTAGCATACTTAAGTACACTTAGTAATAACGTCAAATCAAATTTGTCTCGATATACTTCACAAAACTGGGGCAAATATCGAATTTTTTTCTTTTTTTCTTAAATTATTTATTGTCAATAGTTTTTCAAATGTTTGTCAAATGTTTTATTCTAAAGTAAATTTTAAACCATTGGTTTAATTTTTTTTTTTTTTGTCATGCATTAAAGAAGTACACTTTTTTTTTTTTGATGTGTTGACTAACATACTAAAGCGCATGTAAAGTACATGATTATAATTTTAACTATAGTGTGCCATATGATATTACATTAAATTTAATTGCATCTTCATCTGTATATTTTACAGTATAACCATATTTCAAAGACAAAAGTAATTACAAAATTACACTTAAAGGAAGTACTTAAGTCCTACTTAAGTGGGTCAAAAAGCAATCTAAATTTTAGCTAACTGCATTTAATACAAATATAAACTACAATAAGTTTTGATTTAATTGCAATTAACATGTAATAAAGTGTCTGAAAACATTACGTTCAGTTTGCACTTAAGTATATTATTTTAAAGTATATTATTTCTACAATAAGTGCTCTTTAAAAGTACTCTTTATTTTTTCAGCAAAGGGTCTCTTCATTTTACTGCAAAACCATCATGGCACCACATTCCCTTTTATAAGGGAATATACAACAAATTAATTAATAAATATTAGCAATAGTCATTAACTGTAAAATAAAAAATAATACTACTTACAGGTGTTAGTCCCTGTTTTCCTTATTTGGTTAGTTTCCGTTTCTTGTTAATTATCTGTGATTGTCCCCACCTGAGTTTGATTACCTTGTTTGCTCCTTTTGTTCTCCCTCCTATAAACGTCCTCAGTTCTCCCTGCATGTTCGTCCGTGAATTAAGTTTATTAAATGGAAAAGGGCGTTGAAGTCACTTGTTCTCTCTCATCATTCTTTATACCTTGCCTTCGCCGATGCTACAACCACAAACCCGCGTAACAACAGGTGCATCTCAATAAATTAGAATGTCGTGGAAAAGTTCATTTATTTCAGTAATTCAACTCAAATTGTGAAACTTGTGTATTAAATAAATTCAATGCACACAGACTGAAGTAGTTTAAGTCTTTGGTTCTTTTAATTGTGATGATTTTGGCTCACATTTAACAAAAACCCACCAATTCACTCTCAACAAATCAGAATATGGTGACATGCCAATCAGCTAATCAACTCAAAACACCTGCAAAGGTATCCTGAGCCTTCAAAATGGTCTCTCAGTTTGGTTCACTAGGCTACACAATCAAGGGGAAGACTGCTGATCTGACAGTTGTCCAGAAGACAATCATTGACACCCTTCACAAGGAGGGTAAGCTACAAACATTCATTGCCAAAGAAGCTGGCTGTTCACAGAGTGCTGTATCCAAGCATGTTAACAGAAAGTTGAGTGGAAGGAAAAAGTGTGGAAGAAAAAGATGCACAACCAACCGAGAGAACCGCAGCCTTATGAGGACTGTCAAGCAAAATCGATTCAAGAATTTGGGTGAACTTCACAAGGAATGGACTGAGGCTGGGGTCAAGGCATCAAGAGCCACCACACACAGACGTGTCGAGGAATTTGGCTACAGTTCTCCTCTCCTGAACCACAGACAACGTCAGGAGGCGTCTTACCTGGGTTAAGGAGAAGAAGAACTGGACTGTTGCCCAGTGGTCCAAAGTCCTCTTTTCAGATGAGAACAAGTTTTGTATTTCATTTGGAAACCAAGGTCCTGGAGGAAGGGTGGAGAAGCTCATAGCCCAAGTTGCTTGAAGTCCAGTGTTAAGTTTCCACAGTCTGTGATGATTTGGGGTACAATGTCATCTGCTGGTGTTGGTCCATTGTGTTTTTTGAAAACCAAAGTCACTGCACCCGTTTACCAAGAAATTTTGGAGCACTTCACGCTTCCTTCTGCTGACCAGCTTTTTAAAGATGCTGATTTCATTTTCCAGCAGGATTTGGCACCTGCTCACACTGCCAAAAGCACCAAAAGTTGGTTAAATGACCATGGTGTTGGTGTGCTTGACTGGCCAGCAAACTCACCAGACCTGAACCTTGTCAAGAGGAAAATGAGAAACAAGAGACCAAAAAAAATGCAGATGAGCTGAAGGACACTGTCAAAGAAACCTGGGCTTCCAGACCACCTCAGCAGTGCCACAAACCGATCACCTCCATGCCACGCCAAATTGAGGAAGTAATTAAAGCAAACGGAGCCCCTACCAAGTATTGAGTACATATACAGTAAATGAACATACCTCCCAGAAGGCCAACAATTCACTAAAAATGTTTTTTATTGGTCTTATGAAGTATTCTAATTTGTTGAGAGTGAATTGGTGGGTTTTTGTTAAATGTGAGCCAAAATCATCACAATTAAAAGAACAAAAGATTTAAACTACTTCAGTCTGTGTGCATTGAATTAATTTAATACACGAGTTTCACAATTTGAGTTGAATTACTGAAATAAATGTTTTCCACGACATTCTAATTTATTGATATGCACCTTTATGTGTTCATTTGAAAACAATATATTAGGATGTAAGATTACTTAGATTTATTTACAAACAAACACTTGTTCAATTCTTTAAAAAAAAAAAAAAATCATATCTCTTGGTTAATATGCACAACTGTATGGGATTGATCCCTGAACAGCGTAGTCTGAGTCAACCCTTCAAGAGCAATGACAGCCAATTCAAACATTGACAAAGAGGAAACCCTGAATATTGTTTCACAAAATGGTTCATCTCAAAAATTACAGTCTGAGCACAGATATAATTGAGACACTTAGCTAAATGTGGTAAAAAAGCATAATTCATCAAACAGAACCTGGTACATAAAACATGAGAACGTAGCATCAATTATTTATACTGCTGTTGGATTTCATTAATGGAAACAGCCCGACTAAACGAGTTAAAGTCAAGATGTACCTCATATTCTGAATGACACACAGCAATCATTTGAGCTAATTGAGGAGAGCTGGGGAAATACTCAAAAAAAGGAGGGCGAGAGAGAGAGAGATGTAGAATAAGAAGCAGAAATGAGGGCTTGCATCAAGTGCTGGTCAATGATGATAACCACTCCATATTCATCCTACAGTATAAGAGGAGAGTGCTATAAACCCAGGAAGAGAGACAATAGGTTTACATATAGCCATATTACAGTAACTGACCTTGGAAAGGCACTCTTCCTCCACCCCAGATTCCCCCAAAGCCAATTCCTCCATAATGAGGCTCGTTGAGTCGCTCTGGAGGTGGGGTGGGGTTGGGCTGTGCGTCTCCAGCACACGAGGGACTGTTTTCTTGCATTGTTAATCCCATTAGCCCTCCGGCACCTACTTCAATATTTAACGTTCTTGATTTTGCAAGCACTTTTTACGCCTCTATTTTTCTTTCTGTTCTCCCCAATTTGTTTCGAGTTAAAAAAAGTGGTCCAAAATTGAATCTTTGGCTAATCGATCCATCTTAAAGGGATAGTTCACCCAAAAATTAAAATTACCCCCTGATTTACTCACCCTTAAGCCATTCTAGGTGTATATGGCTTTTGTCTTTCTGATGAATAAAATCGGAGTTATATTAAAAAACGTCCTGGCTCTTCCAAGTTTTATAATGGCAGTGAATGGGTGTTGAGAATTCCAACAAAGTACATCTATCCATCATAAAAAGTACTCCACACACCTCCAGGATGTTAATCAATTCCTACTTTGCTATGTTGTGCCAAAACACTGGAATTGCAGTTCATATTCTTTCCATTCAGTTCTTTTCCCACTATATGTCTCTCTTTCTTTTCCTCCAAAATTCATCCCAGCGAAATTGAGTTGTACAATTACACAAAGTGGTCCAAATAAAGTGTCGCTCACTGTAAAGCAGAAATGAGTTTGGGGGTAATAAATTCTGTGCTTTAAGTTCCCTTTCCCCTGGTAATTAAGATGTTTTAATCAATACAATACAAGTGGATAGTTTTAAATACGGGTGTAAATGGGGTCTAACATGTTATGAGCTTGTCCACTCTTGACCACTTCCAGAGGTAGTCAAATACAACTGGATTGTTTTAATTGTGCTGATGCTCATGTGGTCAAATACACTCGAGCAGCCTCAAAACAAACCTATTTAACGCCCACTGACCTAATACATGAGTGTTATGAGACATTTCTGAGGAACCAAAACAATCCATTTCAATTTCTTTATATTGTGCCAAAACAGCGAAATTGTCGTTACCATTCGTATCCTTTCCATGCGCTTCCTTTCTCACTCTGTTTCTCTCTTTCTGTTCCCTCGAATCATCTCAGCCAAATCGAGTCATGCAATTAAATAAAGTGCTCTGAAATCAAATCGTTGGCTGATCAATCTTAAGCTCCCAAATACAGTGTCGCTCACTTTGAGGTGGACAGGTGTTTAGGGGGAAATAAGTGCTGTTCTTTAAGGCCTTTTTTCACCTCGTAATTAAGATGTGTTTTAATCAATACAATCACAAGTGTACAACGTTAAACGCAAGTATAAATGGGGTCTGAAATGTTTTGAGCTTGTCCACTTCTTAACCACTTACAAGGTAGTAGAAAACACATTCAAATCGGACTGCTCTCATAGTGTAGATGCTAATGTGGTTGAAAGCGTTCAAACAGCTACAAAAGATGTCTACTTGACAACCACCAAGCTAATACATGAGAATTATGGGACGTGTTTTGAGTAAGTGCACCAAAACAATCGATTCCAATGATGACACTTTTGAATAGGGAACACATTTTCACTATTAATTAAGAGTTATCCCTCAGTAAACTCCTAATTTGCTGCTTATTAATAGTTAGTAAGCTAGTTGTTTAGTTTATGTATGGGGATTAAGGGATCTAAAATATGGTCATGGAGAATAAGGCATTAATATGCGCTTTATATGTACTAATACACAGTCAATATGCTAGTAATATGCATGCCACAAAGTAACTAGTTAATCGTGAAAATTGTTCTCTAAACCTAAGTGTTACCATTCCAATTTTACTGTTGTGCCAAAACAATGAAATTCCCATTAGCATTTGCATATTTTCCATTTGCTTTGTTTCGCTCAGTCAAATCGAGACGTACAATTAAACTGAAATCAAATTGTTGGTTAATCAATTTTAAGCCCCCAAATAAAGTGTCACATAAAGTGCTAAAGTGCTATAATTTAAATGAAAATTCTGTCATAAATTACTCACCCTCATGTTGTTCCAAACCCATAAGACCTTTGATGAAATGGATGAAATCTGAGATCTCTCTGACCCTGCATAAACAGCAATGCAATTGAAATATTCCCAGGCCCAGAAACATAGCAAGGACATCGTTAAAATAGTCCATGTGACATCAGTGGTTCAACCATAATTTTACAAAGTTATGAGAATACTTTTTGGGCGCAAAGAAAACAAAAATAACTTTATTCAACAATTCTTCTCCTCTTCCAAAGATGAATGAAGGTCTTACGGGTCTGGAACGACAAGAAGGTGAGCAATTAATGACAGAATTTGAATTTTTGGGTGAACTATCCCTTTAAGGCTCTGTTTACACCTGGTATTAAAGGGACAGTTCACAGAAAAATATAAATCCGGTCATCATTTACTCATCCTCAAGTTGTTCCAAACCTGTATGAGTTTTTTGTTTGTTTGTTTTGTTCTGTTGAACACAAAAGGAAACATTTTGAACAGTTGCCAGTAGCCACTGACTTCCATAGTATGGCGAAAATACACTTAAAATCAGATTAACACATAAGAACACTGAAGAAAATGAACTCTGCGGTGAGATGGCTTAAGCCAATGGACACATTGAAACACTGATTGGCTCACAGCAGCAGTTGGAAATGGAGGTCCAGACGCCAATGGCCATGATGGCCAATAGTAGCATCCATGGCCAGTCAATCGTCAAGAATTTGGCCGAGCTCAACAAATGCAGTTCCCACATTTATCCACCTCATTTATCAGCAGACATATTCGGCAGCTGGAAAAATTCCATCATAAATTATAGTGTATTACTTTACAAGAATGCCTTCAAATTGCACTGCAAAGAATGATAGTCAGTGCGTCTCCATGGCAACAACCCAGCAGCCTTTTCTCATAAAGTCCGACGCAGGTATATAAGTCGCGGTTACAGGGTGTGAACGCGTCCATGCAGGAGGCTGATTTATTAAGGCATTTGCATGTAAAAAGTTGCAGTAATTGACACTGGCGGCACCATATTAAAATACAGCCTGCACAATAGTGCCGGAGACCTTTCCATTTACGCATGAAAACAAATCGGACTGCACCCAGCAGAAAATAAATTCTGACTTGTAAGTAAATACATGTAATTGAGGCAGTGGACTGTTGAAAATGCATCAGGAGCAGGGCCTTTCTGTTATGAGGATATTTATCTTCTCCCACAAACAAAAAGGCCAGGGGAAGCAGAAGGCTGAGGGAGTGTGGTGTGTTTGGGGAGATGTGTGTGCTGCACGCCTCTGTTTGAGTATGTGAGTCAATGAATGCATGACAATTGTTCTTTCAGTGTAATTGCAGCCACTTTCTTTTCATTTGAGCTTTGCGTCAGATCGCACACTGATTATGGGAGGAGCTTCTAGACGTCTTAGGCGTTTACAAAGAGGGGCTAGATATTATACAGCACTACAAACACTGACATGTCGTTCTGACAGGTCTGCTTCTGGTCCATCATCAGAATATCTGACTGACATTTTGACATCAAACACTCATTTACTGATTTAAAACAGTTGCTATTTTCACACATCATGATCAGTTAAGTGATGTGGGAAACCCATTGGTAATATTTGCTCCCACAGCACACGTCACATGTGAACTACTGTAAATGGGCAACACTTGCACTAGCACTTTTTATTAATGTCAAATTACATTTGTTTTAATAATCTTTTGTCATCATTTGATGACTATATATACATATATATATATATATATATATATATATATATATATATATATATATATAGTCATCAAATGATGACAAAAGATTATTAAAACAAATATAATTTAACATTATATAGATACAGTCATGGCCAAAAATATTGGCACCCTTGGTAAATATGATCAAAGAAGGCTGTGAAAAATAATCTGCATTGTTAATCCTTTTGATATTTTATTAAAAAAATTCACATAAATCTAAACTTTCATTGGATGATAAGAAGTTAAAATGGGGGGAAATATCATTATGAAATAAATGTTTTTCTCTAATACACATTGGCCACAATTAACGGCACCCTTTTATTCAATACTTTTTTTAACCTCCATTTGCCAGTTTAACAGCTCTAAATGTTCTCCTATAATGCCTGATGAGGTTAGAGAACACCTGACAAGAGATCAGAGACCATTCCTTCATCCAGAATCACTCCAGACCCTTCAGATTCCCAGCTCCATTACGGTGCTTCTTCTCTTCAATTCACTCATTTTCTACAGGGTTCAGGTCAGAGGACTGGAATGGCCAGCAGAAGTTTGGTTTTGTGCTCAGTGACCCATTTTTGTGTTGTTTTTGAGATTTGTGTTTGGATTATTGTACAGTTGGAAGATCCAAACATGGCCCATTATAAGATTTCTAACAGAGTCAGTCACTTATTGATTTTTTATCTGTTGGTATTTGATAGAATCCATGATGCCATGCGTCTAAACAAGATGTCCAGGAGCTCCAGCAGAAATATAGGCCCACAACATCAAAAATACAGCAGTATATTTCATTGTACACATGGGGTACTTTTTATCCCTGTGTTCACCAAACCCATCTTGAGTGTTTGCTGCTAAAAAGCTCATTTTTTAGTTTCATCTGACCACAGAAGCCAGTCCCGTTTGAAGTTCCAGTTGTGTCTGATAACTGAATATGCTGGAGATTGTTTTTGGATGAGCTAAGAGATTTTTTCTTGAAACCCTCCAGAAAAACATGTGATAATGTAGGTGCTGATTGACATTTTTCTTTTTTTTTTAAGGTTTTCTGACCCTGCGACTCAACTATTTCCTGAAATTCTCCAGCTGTGGTCCTTGGAGAGTCTTTAGCCACTCAAACTCTCCTTCTCACCATGCATTAGGACGATATAGACACACATCCTCTTCCAGGCAGTTTCGTAACATTTTATGTTGATTGGAAATTCTTAATTAATGCCCTGATGGGAATTTTCACTGCTCCAGCTCTTTTCTTGAAGCCACTTCACTAACTTGTGAAGCTTTTGCTGCACATCAGAAACAAATTCCTTGTTTTTTCTCATTGTGATGGATGATTAAGGGAATTTGGGCTTTGTTTTCCCTCCTATTTATATTCCAACATGTATTTGAGAAAAATATTTATTTCATAATTATATTTCCCCCATTTTAAACTCTTATCAAATGAAAGGTTAGATGTTTGTGATTTTTTTAAAATAAAAGATCAAAAGGATTAACAATGCAGATTAATTTTCACAACCTTCTTTGATCATATTTACCAAGGGTGCCGATATTTTTGGCCATGACTGTATGTAAAGGATAATCAACGACTTGCCGTGCATTAAAGAATTTTAAATGCACGACTTGGAGGCCATGAACTACCCGACACGAAGCGGATGCCTCTGCAAAGTGCATTTAAAACCCTTTAATGCACGGCAAGCCATTGAGTATCCCGCTGGTCATTTGCCAAGTTACAGACAAGTTAAAACTAGTATTGCACTTTGCAGTGCAATATTTGACCGAATGGGTAAAAATGACAGTTATTTTCGTCAGTTATGGCTTGTTAGTGCTAGCATTCTCCCTGCTTCAAATCAGACACAGAGATGAAATAGTGTGGTAAGATCACATTTATTTCAATTCTTTATTGATCGAGAGAGAGAGAGAGAGAGAGAGAGAGAGAGATGACAGTTATGTGTGCGTTACCTGTGTGCTGCGTCTGCGCGTCTCTTTCTACAAACAATTAATTACTTCAAAAACAGCGATTTTACCACCTCGTTGCTAAGCAATAGGCAAGGCAAGGCAAGGCAATTCATACACAGTGGTAATTCAGTGTTTTACATAAAAGGAAGTGAAATAGTTATTAAAAATAATAATAATAACAAGGAAATAAAAATAATAATAATCACAGCAATAAAAACAAATTGATTTAAAAATAATTTAACACATTTAAGAATAGAAAATGATTATACATAGTGCAATCAGTTCAGACGTAGCACAGTGCTCATTCAACAAATGCACAGCTAAACAGATGAGTTTTGAGTCTGGATTTAAATGTGGCTAATGTTTTAGCACATCTGATCTCTTCTGGATGCTGGTTCCAACTGCGGGCGGCTAAAAATAGCTAAATGCGGACTCCCCTTGTTTTGTGTGAACCCTTGGTATTTCTAACTGACTCGATCCTAATGATCTGAGTGGTCTGTTAGGTTTATATTCAGTGAGCATATCTCCAATGTATTTAGGTCCTAGGCCATTGAGAGATTTATAAATGAGTAAAAGTACTTTAAAATCAATCCTAAATGTAACTGGAAGCCAGTGTAAGGACCTGAGGACTGGTGTGATATGCTCAGATTTTCTGGTTCTAGTCAGAATCCTGGCAGCAGCGTTCTGGATGAGCTGCAGCTGTCTAATGGTCTTCTTGGGAAGGCCGGTGAGGAGACTATTACAATAATCCACCCTGCTGGTGATAAAGGCATGAAAAAGTTTCTCCACGTCTTGACTGGAAACAAAACATCTAATTCTTGCAATGTTTTTGAGATGATAGTATGCTGATTTAATTACTGCTTTGACATTACTACTAAAACTAAGGTCTGTCTCCAGAAACACCCCAACATTTTTTACTTGGTTTTTAGCTGATTGACCCCTAGAGTCACGGTATGCATTCACGTTGAGAACTTCATCTTTGTTTCCAAATGCAATGACTTCAGTTTTCTCCTTGTTTAACTGAAGAAAGTTCTGGCACATCCAACAGTTTATTTCATCAATGGATTGGCAGAGGGAGTCAATGGGGCTATAGTCATTTGGAGATAAGGCTAGGTACAGCTATGCTGTGATAGAAAATTTGGTTATTTCTCATTATTTGACTTAGTGGGAGCATATACAGGCTAAACGAGAGTGGTGCAAGAATTGAGCCTTGTTGGACTCCGCATGTCATGGACATCCACTTAGACTTGTGCTCTCCTATACTCACATAATAACATCTCCCTTCTAAGTATGACCTGAACCAATTTGAGTACCATCCCAGAAAGCCCGACCAAGTTTTCCAGTCTCTCTATAAGTATGTTATGATCAACAGTGTCAAACACAGCACTAAGATCTAGTAATACCAGCACTGATATTTTGCCAGAATCAGAATTGAAGCGAATATAATTTATTATCTTAATAAGCGCGGTCTCTGTGCTATGATGTGCTCGGAAACCAGAATAAAAATTGTCCAGGTATCCATTTGAGTTTAAGTAGTTGTTCAGCAGATTAAAAACTACCTTTTCAATAATCTTACCTATGAAAGGAAGATTTGATATTGGTCTATAGTTGTTCAACACTGTGTTATCAAGGGGCTTAACAACTGCAGTTTTCAGGGAGTTTGAAAAAGTCCCAGAAAGAAGTGAGGCGTTCACCACTCTAAGAGATCTGTTTCTAAACAGTTTAGCACACTTTTGAAAAAAGATGTGGGAAGTCTGTCAAGATAGCATGTTGACGATGTAAGGTGCTGTACTATTTCTTTCAAAATTTTGCTATCAATTGCTTCAAAAACAGACATAGTCACTTCTTTTTGAAATTGCGGTCGAATCTGTGTGACCTCTGCAAAACTAGATATGCCAATCTCCTTTCTGATATTATTGATCTTCTCAGAAAATCAGCATTTCACTGGGAATCTGACTTGGGGGGGTTGTCAATCTCTCCACAGTTGCAAAAAGAGTGCGAGAGTTGTTTATACTGTTTATAAGGTCTTTATAGATGCTATAGTGAATTTAAAGTTTTGTCTTCCGCCACATCCGCTCAGCTTTTCTGCATTGTCTTTTCATACTCTGAACTGCTGTTGATTTTCTCCATGGTGATTTTTGTCTGCCATTCTTCTTGCAGACCCTTGCCGGAGCAATATCATCAATAACATTCTTAACTTTTGAGTTAAATGAATCCAGGAGAAGATCAACAGAGTCTGCAGAAGTGCTTTGTGTTAAAGATATAGCCTTCATAAATAGTGCACTAGTGTTCTCGTTAATGCATCTCTTTCTGACAGAGACAGATCTAGATTCAGTGGTAACAGAGATCAATATATCAAAGAAAATACAGAAGTGATCAGATAGTGCTACATCCTTAACAACAATGGATGAAATGTTTAGACCTCTGCTGATGAGTAAATCTAGAGTGTGTCCACGATTGTGTGTGGGTCCATGCACATGCTGGATTAGGTCAAAAGTGTTTAAAACAGTTATAATTTCTTTTGCAGTTTTGATTTCTGCAATATCTATGTGAATATTAAAATCCCCTGCAATAGTAAAACAGTCAAACTCTGAGGAAATCATTGATAACAGTTCTGTGAACTCTTCAACAAAGGCTGGAGAGTATTTTGGAGGCCCGTAAATAATGATAAACAGAATGCGTGGAGCACCTTTCAGCACATTACCTAGGTATTCAAAAGACAAATACTGACCAAATGACACTTGCTTGCATTGATAAACATCTTTAAATAGAGCAGCTACACCTCCACCTCTCCTAACAGTCCTGCAGACACTTGTAAAGTTAAAGTTAAGAGGGGCTGTTTCATTGAGGACTGTTGCACTGCAGCTGTCTTCTAGTCATGTTTCATTTAGAAACATAAAATCCAGGTTGTGGTTATTAAATCATTGATCAGAAATGATTTATTTTTTAGTGAGCGAATGTTTAAAAATGCTAACTTGATGGAATTACATTTTGTCTCTACAGCAATCTCAGATTGACGCATTACAGGCCGCAGATTAGATGGGTCAGCCGTACGGCTTGAGAAGGCCTTAGACTTTCTATCACGTGATACAACAGAAATATAGAAGGCTACAGGCACACTGGGTTCCCGCTTGTTCTGTGAACATTTGTGAGTGTTGCTGCTAATATAGCGGGGACCTGACACATATCACTGAGAGCTATTATCAGTTGTTTTTGGTTCACCTACAGCCGATGGAGGAGGGTTTGGACCCTGGCGTTGTGGAAGCGGTCGGAGAGCTCTCACAGGAGGAGGAGGGAGAGCTGGGCCTGCAGTCTTTGGTGGTTTTTGGGGCCCGTCGTTTTTTAGTTGATATCTGGGGGCTTGCAGCGAAAGAGTGGGACAGTTTGGTCCCAGCATACACCAGTTCCTCCATTTTCTGTGAGAAGCATAGAAGTGGAGATTCTGGAGAGAGGGATAGTGTGTCTGGTGAGATGGGCTCTGGCTCTGGTGTTTCTGGTGGCTGTGAAATGTTGTCCTGGCTTCCCTGGCTGTTTTCCAGATAGTTGTCCTTGGATGCTGAGTCTTGGAGCTGTTGTAGTACGTCACAGTCTGTTTGTGATGAGCTCTGTGGGCAGGGCTCAGCCAGGATAGTTTCCATGAGGAAAGTTTGTTTTGGCTGCGTGGTGTTATATAATGTAGAGTATAATGTAGAGTATAACTACGAATATAATGTAGAGATCTAGTATCTAGGCTATTTTATTAATAAAAATTGCGGGGAAGCGTGGGTTTGTTGTGGGTTTGTGTGCAATGCATCAATTAAAGCAGTGCATTAATATAGAACGGTGATTAAACTGACTTGGAACTACCTGTACATTAAACGGTTATACTGCATACCTGCCAGCCAATCAGAATCCAGTATTCAGACAGACCATGGAATAAGTAAGGAATAATTGACGACGGGCCGTTGGATTATTAGAAAAATAATGCACACCCGAGGTGGTGATGCGGTCATGACGCGAAGCGTCGAGAGACAGAGAGAGAGAGAGAGAGAGAGAGAGAGAGAGAGAGAGATTACCTCTGTGCGTCTCTCAATAGTGTTCAGCAGCAATGTCTCTAGTTATAGTGAAACTTAGTTCCTTTTGTTCACGAACAGTGCCGTTGTTGTTACCTTGCTTGTGAGAAATCATGTAGTTTTAAGTTGTTTACTTATAAAATCGTCAGAGTGGCGCTAACAACATTAGTGCGATGTATGCTAGTGTGTGCAAACTGTAACTGTTATGTGTGTGTGGTCTGTGAGGGAGAAAGAGCGGGAGAGAGAGAGACTATGTGCTTTCCGTACATACTAAAGGGTAATTTTGTGGCAAAAACATGGACATGATCTGTCGTTTTTATCCTTTTGTTTACTATATTTATTTGTTTGGCCAGTGTTGTTGTGGGTCTTGGTTATTTTGCGGTTGTAAGACTTTGAAATAACAGAAATCATTTTGGGAAGTGATATGGTCATGTAATGCGGTCAAGAGCTGCCTGGAACTACGTTCGCCGCGCGTTTCCCTGAAAATAATTGTACACCTTAGAACGTCTGTCAGCCAATCAGATTCAAGCATTCAACGGCCCCGTAGTATAAATGGTTTTACTGCATACCTGCCAGCCAATCAGAATCCAGTAATCAGACAGACCATGAAAAAAAAAAAATATATATATATATATATATATATACTGTATGTATGTGTGTGTGTGTGTGTATATATATATATATATATCAAATGATGACAAAAGATTATTAAAACAAATTAAATTTAACATTAATTTGACATTAATAAAAAGAGCTATTTATGATATCAAACAGTGTTAACTGTATATCTGTCCATCAATGATTAGTAAAAATATTTTAATCTTTGACATGTTTGTGAAGCACATATTTTTTCATTTTACTTATTGCTGTAACAGTTCAATTTTTACATTTAAAACTTTAAATGTAATATAGAACACACTCTTGTTAATATTGTAATTAAGTTATCCACCCATCAAAATAATTGTACTTTATAGCACAACATGAGATGATTAAACCGATAGATAGATAGATAGATAGATAGATAGATAGATAGATAGATAGATAGATAGATAGATAGACTGATAGATAGATAGATAGATAGATAGATAGATAGATAGATAGATAGATAGATAGATAGATAGATAGATAGATAGATAGATAGATAGATAGATAGATAGATAGATAGATAGATAGATAGATAGAGCAAACAACATGTCTTTCAAACATTTCTTTTCCCGATTGGATACATTCAGTTTATTCACGCATTCCTTTTGTCTTGTCCTTCATGAATTTCTGTACAAAAATTGCCTTATTTATTTCTCATTTAGAAACCTATTTAGTTTCATTTTCTATAATTGTATCCCCTTGTTTAAGTCTTTTGAGCTAAAATTGTTTTAGATTTTCTTTGGTTTAAATCTGAAAGGAAATGTGAACGTGTGATAGGACTGACAAAAATAAAATAAATAAATAAATAAATAAATAAATGCACATAACCAAGGAAAACATCTACGAGACATTAGCTGAAGGGATGTGACACCAAACATAGAAAGGAAGCACTAGACCCTTGGGAAATCCGAGAAGAGGTCACAAGTACAACAAGTCACTCGCAGGCAATTCTTTGGCTTCTATTGATTAGCTTCCTCTGAGATAATAAATTATTCAAATATATTGTCTAAAAAATTCATCACCGCTTAAAAGTCACCTACTTTTCACTGAGAAGGGTCGCTAACCTTTAACTAAAAAACTGGTCCACGAATGGCGCTGCGAGTAACCAAACAGGTTCATTCTCAATGCAGAGATGCAGGCATTATCTCCACTGGACCAGGTTCAAATGCAGGTCATATCATCTCCGCTGCGATATGTGAGGTCTTTTAATTGAGGATTAATCACAAAGAATTGGATATGCATACAGGAAATGATAATCATTCGTCATTAGCATGTCCGATTAACTATGGCTTACCTCACAGTCACATATCGGAGAGAATTTGATGGGAGAGAGAAGAAAAACATGAAACCGCCAGCAGGATAAAGTCAGAATTTAGATGTTTTTGCTGTGATGTGCAGCCTTCATCTGTTTTAACGTTGTTATTTTGTAAACACGATGCCACCATTCGTACCCAGTGTTCCTATAAACATCAGTCAGACAGTCTGGCATAATTTCATTTTGTTTGGAATAAACAGAAGTGTATTCCCTCAGACTGATTACATGCCCTCAGAGTCTTTCTGCTTGACTCCCACTTTGATGAAATGGCAGGCACTTAATGATGCAGTTGATTTTTACCGCTTGAAGATCAGAGGAAAGTGTAGCTCGATTGCCGAGAAGAATCAGCTCCACATCAGCCCGTTTTCTAACACACGGACAAGAAAACAGCCATGAATAAGTCATCTAGGCTGCTGCAGGAGAGAATCTGCGAAGAGCTAATTACAACAGTCTCCATTAATGGGACTAAAGAAAGTTTTGCGCCGAGTTCATTTCCTACAATCCTGCTGTAAACTCTGTAATTATGGCCTTTCTCATTATTTTGGTTAAGGGAGACAGGAATAGACCTCTGGTTTGAGACTGATAAGCAAGTACGCTTAAGGATGGCGTGCAGAAAGTGTTTCAATGTAAAGAAAGTTTATGAAACAGGAAACAGTTTAAGAATTAGAAAAGAAGTCATAGAACTAACCAAAAACTAGTCATAAGGTGCAGATCTGATAAAAACTATCGTTAGTTCACCAAAAAAGTTCACCAAAAAAGACAATTTCGCTCTCATTCCTTCCATGGGAGAGAACAGCAAAAATTCTGAATACTTTGCAACTGTTTTAGCTTTGAAGATTCCAAAAATGTGCAAAAGCACCATAGAAATATAGTAAAATAGATTCAGATTCACAAGTTAGTGCAACCAGTTCAATGATCCAGTTTCAAAAGAACAACAATTAAACACGACTTTCCAATTTTAACAGTTACCAAGATCAAATTAGGCAGTAAAATTACTTTTTTACTTTTTGAAATTTGCTAATTTTCCCTTGTTAAAAAGAAGTGTGGTTAATTGTTAAATTAATGTGCACTTTTAATATACTTTAAATAAAAATATCTAAATAAAATATAATTAAAAAACTGTACTTGCAGATAATATAAAATTAAGGAAATAAAAGGCCACTTAACTGTAAAAGTACATTTTCTTGCTGCTTTTCTAAAACACCTAATTAAAAAGTGCACTTTGTAATAATGTCAAATTAAAAGTTTTACCTTAACCCTTGTCACTCCCATTTTTGAACATAAACGTGAAAGTGCACTATCCAAACTGTAATAATTCATGAATGAAAACATTTTGTAATATGATTTTGATGTACCGTTTCCATGGTAATGCAATGGCTGATTTTAAAATGGTTTTCAAACGATGAATTTGGAGATTTTAAGCTTTCAGTCAATATATAATTGATGATGATTTCTAAAGCGTGATGGGGAAAAGGCATCGAAGAAATTAAGAGGTTAAAGTACATATTAAATCAACGTTTTAATAATATTTTAAAGAAATGTTTATTTTGATGTGTTTACTAACATTCTAAAATACATGTTAAGTACTTGATTATAATTTTAATTGTAGTGTGATATTTGATAAATAAATATATTTTAAATTAATATCAAGTTAATTATATTAAATATTTCATTTTAAATTAATTAATACACATATATATATATATATATATATATATATATATATATATATATATATATATACGTACACAACCAGTTTTAATAGAAATTACATTAAAGTATATTTTAGTTTATCATAAATGCTTGTCAGTGCATTCAGCAGCACTTTAACCAAAGACAATAGAATTATAAAAAGACCCAGCTTAAGTGAGTCAAAATGCATTCTTAAGGTCAATTAATTGCAATATATATTTAAACTATAATACATTTTTATTCAATTGTAAATAACATGCAATTAAGTGTCCGAAAACAATACATTCAGTTCACACTTAAGTATGCTCTTTTAAAGTAAAAGTAAAAGTATGCATATGTAAGTATACAGATGTCGTTTTTTTCACAGGGGTTCATTCTAAATATTTCAAAACATCAACATCACAAGATTACAATTTGTAATGCAGAGCTACGAGGAATAAGCAGAGCGTCCAGAGACCCGTCAGAAGAGTCCTGCTCATTTCCAAGCTTTGCTTCAGCCAGGAGCGGCTCCTCCACAGGCAGCGCTGTATCTCTGCCAGCAGATGTGGAGCCGCTGCGTGCTGGAATACATCCAACAGAACATTTCACAACAAAACCAACATTTTCAAGCAAACATGTTAATCCCCACATTTTGCCGGCTCATTATTTGTGCATGTAATTAAAGCCCTCACGCTTTCCCTTTATGTGGTTACCGATACGTGATGTGCTGGATTACTGGTGGCACAGTAGGACATAATTTGTTTTAAATAATAATAAAAAAAAAAAACACTGGAAGGATTACGTGAATAGAGTTTATTGCGTTTTAAACAGCCAGGAACCCTGGGTTCTTTTTCAAGTTGAGGCCAAAAATGTTGTGGCATCTTTAATAGGTATTTAATTACCCTTAATACAGTACAAACGAACATAATAAGAACGATTATAACTACTAATGCAATTATTTTAAAAAAAAGAAGTAAAACATATGAATTTGAATGCATGCCATGTACAGGGTTTAACATATTTTTGCACTAATTTCCAAAAAGAAAAAGTAACAGGGCTTAATTCTGGGGAAAAGGTACTATTAATTAGTGGCCTAATGAGGATTTTTATGGGTTGCCACAGTAGAGAGCACATAAAGAGACATCGTCATCACTAATTTAACATGGCAGGCCTGCAGAAGACCATCTGCTGCTCAAGAAACTGTTCATAAAGTCACAATTATCTTTTTGTAAGCACTTTATTGAGGAAAACTAGCTCATTATTTAAGCTACAAAACAAAATGTGCATGAAAAGAAGAGGATCAAATGTGAGAATTCTGATTCTGGGTGAATGAGAATAATTCCTTGTGGAAATAAAAGCATCAAGCGAGAGTTTACAATGAAATTAAGGAAGCTATTTTGTTTTCATTGGACCACAGAGACCCTGTCATAGATTGAGCACCCTGACAATTTTCTGGTCCACTTTTTACCAAAGTCATTCCTTTTAATTTTAGTTTATCCCTCATCTTTTCCTTTGCTAGACTGCTTAACTGTTTAATATGTTTTTTAAAAAAAAATCTAGATTATTGAGCTAATCCCCTTTTCCTAAAAAATAAAATTCCTTAAATTTACTATTATTAGTATTATTAGTATTATTATTATTATTATTAAATAAAAATCCCCATTTTCTAAGTAGCAGTAATAATAATAATAATTATTATTATTATTATTATTACGATATAGTACTAGTAGTAATAATAGTAACAACAACAACAATTCAGACTGTTAAGCTAATTCTCCTTTTCCAAATAAATAAATAAATAACAATCACTGAAACAAAAATGGTTAGGATAATAATAACAATAATAACAACAACAACAACATATTGTTACGCTAATTGCCCTTTTATAAATAAATAAATAAATAAATAAACTGTTAGGAAAATAATAATTATAATAATAATTATCATTATTATTATTATTGATAAAACGCTGATATGCGATTTCCATATTGTACCAACTGGTTTTCAGTGATACGGGTAAAAAAAAAAAAGACTTTATTACTAAAATTCTGTAGGTTTTGCAAACATTGCAGACATGTTTCTATATGGCTGAAACGGGCTTTGAGGCGCAGTGGATGTTGTCTGTGTGTGTCGGGCACACATTCATCACGGCTTCTTCAGTACGGAGGCAGAGAGGAGAGTTATCAGCAGAAAATACTCTCCGTGTGTCTCCTTTGTCTCTTATCTACAACAGCAGCCCGCAGGCAACCTACGACCTTAGAGGTGCATACACCTGACCTCCAACACACACCGCAATGTGTGTGTGTGTGTGTGTATGAGAGAGTCTCAGGCTGACAGAGGAACGTCGGGCAAGGAAATAAAGCGGGATGGATTAATTATAAATGGCTGCCGTTTCACCCTGGTGACAGAAGAGTAGCGATATTGTGCTTCTGAGATGAAGCTCTCATGCCATTTGTTTCATATTCCAGCAGCCGAGCACCACGCATATGGATGTGTGGGAAAAAAAGAAGTGCAAACTAATCGTCCTCATTAATGTGATTTATGAACCATAAATTCTCATTCGTTCAGAAAGCCCCTTTGAATAATAGTGGAAAGGATGTCCTTTTTAATTTTTTTCATTTAACACACAAACTGCTACTAATAATACATCGAGCACAATGTGCCGTGGAATATATTATACTAGGGAATACGACATGCACTACCAAATAAGTGAAACTGAGTTAGTCGTAAACAAGAATGCAAATCAAACACATTATTAAATTTGGAACATTTCATGCATTTGATTTATTGAATCCAGCATTTATATACGCCATGCTCTGGTTCTGAGTAATTGATAGTGGGAATGCAAACCCAGTGCCATTGCCTGTGTTATTATTGGCCAAAAGTCAATAAGGGTAAATGCAAAACACACAATCATTAGCCGTTTGTGTTGCAACAGTAGCCATTGTCTCCGAGTTTGACGTGACAAGAGGGGTTGTTTAGCACTAGACATGCTAGTAAAATCAATTAGTCAATTCACATGGGTAGAGAAAAAAATAAACTCCCATTTATTGTTCTATATTGTGTGTATATTTCTCTATCCATTCTCTTTCCCTTTAATGTGTTGCTTGTATACTATCCCAAAGGAAAGAAAAAGTCACACATGAGATCTCAGTTGTTTCTCCTGAAAGCCAATGAGATTAAATGGAGAGCAAAGGGAGACCCAGCGTATCCCCTAAATCATATTATCGTATTGTATTTGCCAAAATACCACACATTCTGCAAACTAATTATGGATTATGAATAGATTGTGATTTGAACTTAAACATTTCTCAAGATCAAATGATCATGAGCTAGTGTCTACATTCATCTTACAGCTCTGAACTCTTGTAAGGGCACTTAAATGTATTGAATGTGCACTTGTACTTCAAATCTTAAAAGTATATTCATACATTCAGAAGTATATTCATATTCATTACAAATGTGTAATCACAAAAATATTTAAATACCAAAAAAGTTACAATTGCATACGTTTACAAAATTGCAACTTCATTACAAATGGGTAATTACAAATATATATATATATATATATATATATATATATATATATATATATACAGTAATTGCATTAACAATCATTTAACTAAAATACACTGCATTTGAATCGCCATCAAATCAAATTACTGTAAGTGTACAAAACTCTTACTCTTTTTAGAATATTTATGGTGATTGATTTATTGATTTTAATGGAAAAGAGCATATTTTATCATTTTCATTATAAAATCTTGCATTTCCAGCATCATAAGGATTTTAATGGAAAATAATCTGCAGAAAGTGTGACCTGACTGACATGTGACCAAAATTTAGACAAGATTGAGTGATTTCTGAACCATTTTAGACAAATACTATTTACTTACAATAATTGTGCTTTTTAATGATATGATATTATATAATATTTTTTTAAATTTCAAAGTTACACTCAAAAGTCACTTGTCTCAGAATCCCAGTCTTCGCTGAATGGACATGATGCTATTATTTCTTTGTTTGTATTTTTACTCATCCCATCGAATTCAAGAACACTCATCTGAGACAAAGCTGATGCTCTCTCTCTCTTTCTTTCTCTCTCTCTCAGTGTCTCGGTAGTTCTCTCTTTCTCCTCTTATCCTCTCCCTTCATTCTCCTCTCTATCTCTTCCAGTGTATTCAGCGGCTGTCTGCTCCTCTGGCCGATCAGTGATTTATGTCGTCCCCAGGTGAGCGTGTTCACATCAGCATTACCTTCCTTTTCCGAGGTAGTGATCTGTTTCCCAGAGCTCTCCGCTCTCTCCTACTCGCTCCACTTCACCGGCCAGGTGCTGCTCCTCAAACCTTTCCCTCGCATGTCCTTAATTCTCTCTCTATCTCCCTGTGAAGGTCCAGAGCATACAGTATGATACACACGCTGGAATAAAGAGAGATCTCTCAACATCCACATTCACTGACTCACTATACCACAGTAAATGTGGCCTCAGAGCAGCAGAAGGTTTAAATTACAGATGAGCCTTGAGTGAAGTCAGTACTGGGCAGGTTTACACTCTGTCTTCTCTGTCATACCATTAATATTACTAGCCTATATAGTGCTGTCAAACGATTAATCACGATTAATCACATACAAAATAAAAGTGTTTGTTTGCATAATATATGTGTGTGTTCTGTGTATATTTATTATGTATATATAAATACACACACATTCAGTATATATTTTAAAAAATAGTTACGTCTAAATTTATATTCATATAATTTATATTATATATAAATATATTTAATATACAAACATATTCTGAAATATATACATGCATGTGTGTGTATTTATATATACATAATAAATATACACAGCACACACACATGCAGGTGCATCTCAATAAATTAGAATGTTGTGTAAAAGTTCATTTATTTCAGTAATTCAACTCAAATTGTGAAACTCGTGTATTAAACAAATTCAATGCACACAGACTGAAGTAGTTTAAGTCTTTGGTTCTTTTAATTGTGATGATTTTGGCTCACATTTAACAAAAACCCACCAATTCACTATCTCAACAAATTAGAATATGGTGACGTGCCAATCAGCTAATCAACTCAAAACACCTGCAAAGGTTTCCTGAGCCTTCAAAATGGTCTCTCAGTTTGGTTCACTAGGCTACACAATCATGGGGAAGTCTGCTGATCTGACAGTTGTCCAGAAGACAATCATTGACACCCTTCACAAGGAGGGTAAGACACAAACATTCATTGCCAAAGAAGCTGGCTGTTCACAGAGTGCTGTATCCAAGCATGTTAACAGAAGGTTGAGTGGAAGGAAAAAGTGTGGAAGAAAAAGATGCACAACCAACCGAGAGAACCGCAGCCTTATGAGGATTGTCAAGCAAAATCCATTCAAGAATTTGGGTGAACTTCACAAGGAATGGACTGAGGCTGGGGTCAAGGCATCAAGAGCCACCACACACAGACGTGTCGAGGAATTTGGCTACAGTTCTCCTCTCCTGAACCACAGACAACGTCAGAGGCGTCTTACCTGGGTTAAGGAGAAGAAGAACTGGACTGTTGCCCAGTGGTCCAAAGTCCTCTTTTCAGATGAGAACAAGTTTTATATTTCATTTGGAAACCAAGGTCCTAGAGTCTGGAGGAAGGGTGGAGAAGCTCATAGCCCAAGTTGCTTGAAGTCCAGTGTTAAGTTTCCACAGTCTGTGATGATTTGGGGTACAATGTCATCTGCTGGTGTTGGTCCATTGTGTTTTTTGAAAACCAAAGTCACTGCACCCGTTTACCAAGAAATTTTGGAGCACTTCACGCTTCCTTCTGCTGACCAGCTTTTTAAAGATGCTGATTTCATTTTCCAGCAGGATTTGGCACCTGCTCACACTGCCAAAAGCACCAAAAGTTGGTTAAATGACCATGGTGTCAGTGTGCTTGACTGGCCAGCAAACTCACCAGACCTGAACCCCAGAGAATCTATGGTGTATTGTCAAGAGGAAAATGAGAAACAAGAGACCAAAAAATGCAGATGAGCTGAAGGCCACTGTCACAGAAACCTGGGCTTCCATACCACCTCAGCAGTGCCACAAACTGATCACCTCCATGCCACGCCGAATTGAGGCAGTAATTAAAGCAAAAGGAGCCCCTACCAAGTATTGAGTACATATACAGTAAATGAACATACTTTCCAGAAGGTCAACAAATGTTTTTTTTTTTTGTTTTTTTTTTTTATTGGTCTTATGAAGTATTCTAATTTGTTGAGATAGTGAATTGGTGGGATTTTGTGAGCCAAAATCATCACAATTAAAAGAACCAAAGACTTAAACTACTTCAGTCTGTGTGCACTGAATTTATTTAATACACGAGTTTCACAATTTGAGTTGAATTACTGAAATAAATGAACTTTTCCATGAAATTCTAATTTATTGAGATGCACCTGTATATTATGTAAACAAAAACTTTTATTTTGGATGTGATTAATCGCGATTAATCGTTTGACAGCACTAATATATACTGTGTGTTTGTATGTGTGTGTGTGTGTGTGTGTATATATATATATATATATATATATATATATATATATATATATATTAGGGGTGTCAACATTAACGCGTTAACGCATGCGATTAATCTAAAAAGTTTAACGCATTAATATTTTTTTAACGCAAATTAATCGTTTGATAAGGTTTGACCCCAACTTCCTCCCATCATCACAGCGCGGAAGGTTATCTATCATTGTGTGATGAGGGTACAGCGAACCAGTGTTGCCAGGGTAACGGCACAAGTGGGCTATTTTGAAAATACAGTCGCCGTTGGTTGTGGTTTTTTGGGCTACTTTTATAATGTACCGCGGCCGCCCAAATAGACAAATAAAAATTAAAATAGATCCTCTTACTAATGTGTATTATACTTGGTATGTATCCCTGGCAACTTAAGAACGGAGAGGCGGTTATAACATCATAAACAACGTGAGTTTCAGCAGAGCATACATGTTAAGGCTTTTACACAGCAGAAATAAACATGACAACAGCCACTATAGATTATATTAGATAATAAACACACGATTACGATAGATGATTTTCTGTATGTGATTTTCTTGATGAATGTGTACATCTGAAATGCTAATTTGTGCAGCGATATAAAAGGGTATAAATAGCATATTTTAACAACAGTAAACGGCCAAATTCCACGTGATCGCAAAATAATCTCATAAATTGTCTTATGAAGCATGATGCTATTATTGTCTCTAATGCAGCTGCAGAACAGATCCAATTCTTCTTCATAATGCATTTTGTCATAATACTTCACGTAAGGTCGCAAGAAAATGTTTTGTCGTATTTACTTAGAAATACTTTTGATAATAGTTGGGTAAATGTATACTGGGATTGAAGCGATGTAGCTTGGTAAACATTTTATTGCCATTTTAAAGGCTGATAATGGCTGAATAAAAACAAAAGAATAATAAGGATTATGTCTCATACCTGGCGGAAGTGTGAAAGGTTCTGTTTCCTTAAACTAGTTTGTCATGCATTTCTGTGGACTCATCATTAATCCAGTTAATAGCAATATCAGTATTATTAATATCAAAGTCCCCCAAATAAAAACAAATTTAAAACAATAACACCAATAATAATAATAATAATAATAATAATAATAATAATACATTATTTAAAAAATACATTATTTTTTTTAAAAATGGTTCAAATACGTTTTTAATTATGAAAACACATTATTTTAGTAAATAGTAAATTCTGTGACTTCTCAGTAGTATCTGCAGTAGTCTTATCATTAACAATAATAATTTCAACATATAAGCATATCTATAGTGGCCTCATCACTACTAATATTACTATATTATAGTAAATATGAATAGTGAAAAGGACTAAAGGGGGGTTGGGGGGGGGGGGGGTTACAGAAATGGGGAAAAATTAGCTTATGATAACTGAACCTACAATTTTTATGCAACTCCTGAGAATCCCTATCAGTCTACAAACTGAGCTTTAGTGTTTTACTGCACATACCTTTCCTACCAACAAGACACCGTGGAAAAATAAAACGTGTTGTTGAGGGAATTTGTAAGGCAGCTGTTTTTCCGCCTCAGGCATCGGTTTACACGCGCTCTGTGTGGAGCAGCACCGCTAATGTTTTAGCTCTTCATGTTGGACGTGTTTCTCATGATGAGACTGAACTAGGCGACACCTGCGTGTTTATCAGGGACCCGGATGCTTCAGGTAACCTTAACCCTTCAATGGTCCAGCACAAACATATCACAGCTCACCATCTACACTCTGTGTACATCACAACAGTCAAAGCAGCTGAGCTGTTGTAATTGTAGTAGTGTTTCCAGGAAAACTTCACAGCAGATCCGAAAATAAACCGAGACAGGTTGAACCACGAAACGCCTCCTGACACCATAATCAGTGTTCTTGATTTCATTTATTTGGATAATAATTAGAGTATGTGTTTACAGTCATCTAAATTTCTCCTGGTTCCATTGTCTTGTCACAATCTGTAGCTGTATAATTATGGCAGATTATAATTACGGTGATTAGAGAGTGGCCTAATAATTATGATGATGATTGTCATTCTACGAGAGGATGAGCAACACCCAGCATTTCATTAAATACACACACGTCTCTTCATTCGATGGGGAACGATCTGAGCTGTCATTAATCTACTAGTTGAAACTAAAGTCAAGCTTTACTAAAACAGGACCATGATGTGTGAATATGCACATATTTTCACATATTCACATTTATACTCAGATTTTTTCTGTTGTACTGAAGTGGGTCAAAAAAGCAGTATTTAGTATAAATACAATTACATTTGCATTTAATTGCAGTTAACATTCATTCATTTCACACTTAGGTATATTATTTTAAAGTATATTATTTCCATAATAAGTACCAGTTATAAAAGTATGTGAAAGTGTACTTCTTTTTCACAAAGGGTCCTATCAATAAAAGTAGCAAAATCCCTACGAAACAACAAACATTTATAAAAAATAAAAAAACAAAGGAAAAAAAACATTAATAATAATAATAATAATAATAATAATAATAATAATAATAATGTACTGTATGTTTCTTTAAAAAGATCGTAATTAATTAAAAGTTGATAATGATGATAATACAATAATAATAATAATAATAATGTATTTTTCTTAAATATATATCATAATAAATTGGAAATTATTAATAATAATAATAATAATCATCATCATCATAAAAATAATAATAATAATGTATTATTTAAAAAAAAAGTTTAATTATTTTAAACTTTTCGATATTCCACAGCGGTCCCATCATTAATATTATAAATCTAAAAATGCATAAAAATACATACTCTTTTTTTCATTCAGTGGGTATTCACTAAAATAAAGTCAAGCTTTAATGATCATCTTTATCTTTGAATATTCATAATTACTTATAGGTCTTGCAGAGCAAATGTAGCGATTCTTTGGACACTACAGCACACTGATACTCTGTAAACAGCACAGCGGCTGTGTTTCTCATGCTACAGCTTCACAACATGCTCCACTCTGTTTAATTAAGCGCTGGAGCCTCAAAGCAGCACAAGCTCCACAGAGCACCGAGAGCCAAAGGCCAAGAACTGGGCAGCTACATAAACTTTGTCCATTGATTCCACATGATCCCTTTGTATCCCTGTGGATTTCACGCTGGATTGAGGGCCTGCCATAAATCCTGAATTGTAATCTTTGAGCACACACAATGCTCTTCTCAGAGTCACATTCTACTACGACAGGAGGGATTGTTGCTATTAGTGCAAGTATTCCAACTAATAATGAGTCTAAAAAAGACAAACGAGAGATAAATAAAGGTACAATTTTGCACATTTTCTAGGAGTGTATAACTTCCATGTTCCAAAAATGAATGAATGAATGAATGACATGCTGATTAACCTCTAAAGCTACAATTTTTTACCATTTTTCTGAGAGTGTGTGACGTGACAAAAAAAAAAAAAAAAACATTCAGTAAATAAATGAATAAATAAATATACATTTTATTTTTATAGTATTGTTTTAATTAAATTTCTCTCTCTCAAAAAAAAGATCATTTCCAACCTAAGAAACCATTAGAAGTTTTCTGGCCCTTGTTAGGATTTACTCAAGACCCCTGGCCCTTAACATTGGCTGTTAATTAGGTTAAAATAAAGTCCGCTGCCAGCAGATTAATGGACATCAAATGAACAGCTAAAGAAGAAGTCTAATTCAGTGGCCATGAGCTCGGCTACTAACCGCTCATGTCCCTCCCCTACTCCTCGTATGGGTTCCCCCCCCCCAGCTGACCCGTCTGAGCCCCGTCCCCTCCACGGCATTACTAAAGACCTGCTGCCATCGTGAGGACTCTGAGTTTACTAGTCAACTTCACAGACCAGCTCTCTTCTCATAAGAACTAAGAATCTACACACACTGAACTCCACAGAAAGTCCAGCAGATTTACACAGAACTGGAAAACAAAGAAGCCATTCACACTTTTCCACACATTCCTCACAGCTTTTGTGTTTGTTTATAAAATATTTAGGAAAACTGACTGGTCTAGGTTTAGCTGGTTACAATAGTGCTGTTAACGCCCACAGGTGAAAGCCTTAACTATATCTTCAGGTTTTAATAGGCATCTTTCTCAATTGAAGGCCATTAAAAATTATGTATTTTGACATAACATATATGTCCATGCCTAATTGTTATTCTGATCGTATTTTTTTACAAGCACATTTTACCAATTCCAAACCACATGAATCTTAATAACTACTATTAATTTTGTATATTATCATTTATAAGTGATATATAATTGTTAACGAGGGCTGGAAGCAAACTATTAAGCAGGTTTTCTTTTACATATAAAACTGATGAAAAAGGATCCAATACTATAAATACTACAAAATTAAGGTGTGACCATCAGACAAGAAATGCTCAGTGGGGCATGAGATCTGAAAAATGAACAGTTTGTCAGAAAAAAATCTTGCTGTCTGCATATTCCTTGGATCATGCTGAATCCATAAATACCAATTTTGGCGGGATCAAGTGAACTGCCTGCCTGCCATTTTAAAATTCGTCATGAATTGCAATATCTTTTTAACTATTTGACATACTGGCATGAAATTAGACAGGGATCATCAACAGTATGTCCCGAAGATACCTGAGAAGTCTGAAGACAGCACCACCTAGTGTTCCAGAGATTTAAGGATTTTAGTTTTGAAAACATCGTCCAAATTTTGCTTCGTGTCATTACATTCCTTGCATAATGCAGATCCAGATGATATCTCATTTGGCATTTCTAACATTTTTCACGTGACATTTTGAAGCATATGCAAATCAGTTCTCCTGCAAATTGCATCCAGTTTTGTCCAAAACATGGTGAGATGAATTTCGGACCGAGTCGCACAGAATGACAGAGCAGATTTTGGATATTCGCTACTGTTGCTGTTGTTGTCTCATGCTAGTTAGCTTAGCATGCTAACCAGTTGCCATTATTTATAATGTTAAGCTAAGAATTAAATGATTTAACCCTATAGTCTTCAGTGCCACAACTTTCTAGAACTGCAAAATACCCGGAGCCTCTAGAAGTACATGGTGTCAGGTTCAAAGAGACTTTGCTAAGGTAAAGGCTACTTTTACATTAGTTTGTTTTCTTTAAAAATAAAATAAAACCGGTTCTCGCTCATACTGCTGTTTCCACTGCATTTCAGAAGAGATATCCACACTGTAGTATCACGCTACATAACACAATTTCTAAGACTGATACTACGCTTTTACTCAAAAATCACTTTAAACCACCATTGAATGTTTATAATAAATTTCTATTGTGATGTAATTTGAGTTTTGGTCATATAATGTTGCTGAAATGTGTTATCTGTAGCCTTTTATAAGCAACTAATCATTACACCAGCTCAGCATTTCTCATGTAAATGCCCTGTATTGTTATGAAAATAGGTAGAATTTCATGAAAAACATAATATAATCATAATCATGTGTTTATTAGCTTCATGTTTCATGTGTAGTGGAAGCTCGTCACCGGAAAAGAAGGGCGGGTTATGAAAACGTAATATGAGTGACATATGAGATTTAAAATGAAAATGCACTAGTGTAAACAAAGCCAAAGAATTCTAAAACATGACCCCCCACTTAATAATAATCACAGACTGAAGTGTCATAAAAACTGAGGAAGGCTGATTTCTTTATAGGGTTTTATGGACAGACAGGTTGAGAGCGACTCTTGAGGAACCAGTAGCGGGTTCAGATCAGACCACAGCTGCTGCGAACAATGAGCAAGACAGACCTTTCAGGGCAGGAGATGGACTTAAAATGAACTCCCAAAACTTACAGCCAGATTCTGGAAGATAAATTCTTCAAACAGCGATACAAGAGGAAGTGGTGCTGGTCCCTCAAGAGTCACTCTCAACCTTTCTGTCTAGGAAGCCTTAAAAAAAATAAAGAAATAAAATTTCTTAATAATTATGCACATCTGAATACAAGGTGTTTTTCACTTCCAGCCCTCATTAACAATTATAAATTGTTATATACACATTAATAGTAGTTATTAGGATTAATGTGGTTTAGATATCATAAAATGTACTTGAAAATGATGCACCTACTGTGTATAAAAAAGAAAACAGTAATATTGGGAAATATTTTTATAATTTAAAATAACTGTTTTCTATTTAATTATATTTTAAAATGTAATTTTTCCCTGTAATGCAAAGCTGAATTTTCTCTGTACAACATTCTTCTGCCACACTCAAAAGTATCTACTTTTCCTTCATCAAAGGAGTCCATACCATTAGGGCATAGTGTAAGTAGGCGAATTGGGACTCGACAAGAAAGAGAAGATGGAGCCATTCTCTCCAGCACAATGGAGCCTAAACAGGAGAAAAATCATTCAGATCCAGCTCGGTCTGAGACCTTAATGGAAGCCAGATGCAGAGCAAGGCCTGGAGTGTCTTTGAATCGGAGGGGGTGATGGGTAACTGTGACTCTCCGCGGTGTTTTAACTGGATCACAGAGCGCCATCGGGCTCTGGTCCAGGTTTCTCAAACTCACGGCTGACCAGGATGTGAGTGACAAGCAGGTGTCTTAATTCATCATCATGTGCCATTGAGGCCACATACAGTACACACTGCAGCTAAATTTGGTTTTCAGTTCACCTTTTAGATCTCAGTTATGTTCTGTTCACACACAGTTCAGTTTTTTACGGGAGTGACAACTACATTCTAAAGACAAACTGACTCCCGAAAAATGCAGGTATAGCGACAACCGCATTTACAGAAATTCTATGCACCATGTACTGAACTGATCTGAACAACTAGTTGTTAATGATGAATTTAGATGCGTATCAGCTGTTTGTGTGTGTGTGTGTGTGTGTGTGTGTGTGTGTGTGTGTGTGTGTGTGTGTGTGTGTGTGTGTGTGTGTGTGTGTGTAAAAGCCATGCTATTAAAGCGTGTGTTCACTTACAAACATGTAAGTAAGCAAGTAGACAGCTTGTTATCCTTTTAAGACGATATGTCCACTTAATATAATTATTACTCAAATGAACACAGAGACTTCAATACTTGGTACACCAAGTTGGTCGTTTTGAGTATAAAATGAGCTCCAGATGTCACAAAACAGTAAGCTACTAAACCTAACAACAAAAGCAACCATAAAACAGTGTAAATACAACTTGAAAACAGTGAAAAATATAATCTTTTGAGTTATTCATGCCCCAGTGCATAACTTTGATATTAACTTAAAGAATCCTTGTAAACATAACAAACAATTCCAATTAAAATATACTTATAAGTTCAAACTTTAATTTTTACAAGCTTAAATTGAGTACTAATATAGAATTTACTTTATTTTTTTTAATTCAGAATTTACTTTATTTTTTTTAATTCTTGCCTGAACTAAATTGTTTAATGTAGAAATTACATTTGTTTTTATGTAGTATTTACTTCACCACAAAATCATTTTTATCAGTGTGTGGTTCAAGAAATCACAGGGTACATTTTGACTCAGTAATGTTGCCAAAAAATAAAATCCTCAAATCCAAACGTGTTATTTGGTAACTATGTCACATGCCAAAATATAGTGACCTACCTACTTCATTAACTCCATAAAATGGATCTCTTTATGAGCTGAGCCTAAACAACAAGCCGAAGGATGTCTAATAAGCGTTGCTTATAATAAGTGGACATGGCAACCCATCAAGAGCGTGCTCCATGAAGTAGTGTTGCCAAGTCCACTGTTTTTCCCTCACAACTGGGATACATTCATACTATTTCTGTGTGTTGTTTTTAGTCCGCGGATTGAAACGAATCCCCCTACCCCCCTGGAACGAGATTTGGAGCAATTTTGATAGCCATTTTCCCCAGAATGCCATTGGGCTAATTTTGGCAGTGATTAGGCTAGTTTTGAATTGGGCTGGTTTTGTTACACAGAACTGGCAACCCTGCTGCGAAGTTGCCTTCCAAACATAAACAAACATTATGGCTCTTGTCAAAGGAGGTTTAGTTCAAATTTACAAACATACGGTTTTAGTCACTGTAGTATTACTTTGGTTAACAATAGCGATACCAAATTCAGAACGTTGCTATGTTTACTATAGTGTCAATAATCGCAATTTCGAGAGTGTTTTTTTTATCTGTTCACACATAAAATGATAATTTAGGGGATTCTCTCCCAGATCCCAAAGTGTGTTTGTCCTTCCTGTAACTACAGTGCGTACGTGGCCTGAGAGAAAAATGGTTCATTCTTTTCTGGCAAGTCTCACGGCTCGGGATGAACTTAGAAAAATGCAGAAAAATAGCACAACATGCAGTATAGACATTTTAAACACAGGTCAAGAGTGATAAGTACAATCAGCGTATGCCAGAAAAGATAATGACAAAAAATGTCAGAAGACCCGCTGAAATGAGGGAGAAGCGAGCGACACGGAGGGCAGGTCCACTGAGGGAGATTAATAGAGCGGCAAGACCCACACAGACTTCATACGGCACAAGAAAGCAAATGGGACTGAAAGCACATTTACATGCTGCTAAAGTGTAGGAGGAACCGCATTACAGCCGCTCGCTCTGATACAGGCAGAATAGCAATATGCTATGCTAATCTCTGTGTTGTTGTGATGGATTGTTCCGGTTATTGTCATGATCCTGAAGATATGACCGGAGGATGAACAGTGAACACAAAGATTTGAAGGTGCATGCATTTTTTTGTGCTACAGCAGAAATTATCGACCTCATGAAATCAGAGTTTATATTCTGGTGTTGTTCTGTAGATCTATAGTAAAATTTGCTCATAAAATTTGCATTCATAAACACAAACACACTTAAAATGTCTCTCTTTTGGGACAAACTGACCAAAAGTATCCTTGTGAAAAAGAGATGTGCATAACTGTTTTGAATGAACATTTGTAGTCTACTTCAAATCTTAAAAGTATATGGTGCAGATAATATAATAGTAATGAAATAAAGGCCACTAAAGTGACTTAAAGAGAAACACTTTCTTGGCAATGTTTCTTAACACACTTAAGTACATTTTAAAATAGTGTTCTTAGTAATAATGTCAACTTAAACATTTTAATTTAAAATACATTTTAAATCATGTACTTGTGATTTATGTGGTTGACTGAGATTTCGCTTTTTTAACGTTAGTTAGTGTGTAATGTTGCTGTTTGAGCATAAACTATATCTGCAAAGTTATGACACTTAAAGTTCAATGCAGACGAAGATATCGTCTTTCAAAATTATGGCAGTTTAATGCCTACAAAAACGTCTCGTAGGGACTATAACAAGTAACTTCCCGGGTTTGTGACACCATGTTGTGCTGCTTTAGAGAAGAGGAAGAGTTGTTGTCATGCCGTCAAAACTAGGGGTGCACGGACAAATCTATTCATATATGAATCGCGATTCTAATGGATTCACAAGTTTCAAAATCAATGTTCTAAAGCAGCAGTTCTTAATCCTGTTCCTCACGTCCCCTGCTCTACTCTCACCTGATCATCAGCTCGTCAACTCCAATAAATTGCGTTCCAATTATACACTTTATGTGTATAGACAGACAGATATTTTTCACATAGCTATGAGAAGCGTTAAACATGGACGCGTATGCGGTTGCCGTGCTGTATTAAAGCTTTAATCAGGATAAAACCGTAGATTAGAAGCTAACATAAGCAGTAGCATTTACAAATAACAGCATATCTAAAAGAATGAGACAACAACACACAAAAAAGCATACAATTAAAAGCCATGCTTGAACAGGTTATGCGCGATCCTCTTCACTAATATTCTCTGGGTCTCAATCGGGCTCAAACTGATAAGCAATATAGATGACGTCATTGTTTACAATACAACCGGAGCACATTCTGAGCTGAGGAGCGGGACGTTTAGACGCGCACTAGAGGTGGTTTAGCCAATCACAACACACTGGGCCAGTGAACCAATCCAAGCCCATTGCGTATTTCTGAGGGAGGGGCTTCATATAAGCAGGAAATCATCGGAGCGTTTAAAGGAGAAGGGACAGAGCGGTGTAGAATAAAGGAAAATTATGTGAAAAATAATGTGTTTTTTTTTTTTTAACAAAGCATTAACACATGTTAGACTGCACCCCATAAACACAATCAAGCACAGAAAAAAACAACAACAAAAAAACAGTCAACCACCCCTTTAAATAAATATGTTAAAAATACAAATGAATATATTTTAAATGTATTAAATGGCAACATCATCATTATTACAAATCTGTAATTACAAGCCTATATTTAAATACATGAAAGATAAGTATCAGAAAATATAATATTTTAGTTTATCATTAAAATTCTTGTCAGTACATTCAATACTTTACTGTACTTGCTAGTACTTTAATCACATTTCAAAGACACTTGCTAATAAATAATTATGAAATTACATATAAAGATGTACTTAGGTCATCCTTAAGTGGGTCAAAATAATAATTGAATGTTAAACTCATTGCATTTGATATAAATGTAAACTGCAAAACATTTTTATTTATTTGCAATTAACATGTAATGAAGTGTCCGAAGACATTACATTCAGTTCACACTTACATATATTCTTTTAAAGTATATTATTTTTTATTTTATTTTATTTTATTTATTCTTTTTCACAGTGGTACTGATGACTCATCCTGCACTTTATTCGTCCAGTCAGATGCTTTCTAGAATAAACAGTACTTGCGACTAACTAAAAAGTCAAATAATGGTTCTTGGCTGCGATGTAAACTAACATCTAATCTGCTGAAGCTGATAAGGCTTTAAATATTTCCCATTTCAAAAGTAAATATGTCAAGACATGAAAGAAAACTGTGCTTGTCCAGCATTTTCATGTTGTACTTAGCTAAAAGCTCAGCAGATTTACGCAGAATTGGAATGTGTATTTCTGCACATGCCTCACCCTATTGTGTTTGCTTATTATTATTTTGCATTATACACTTAAATTTTTAGATACCAATATTAAAGGTTAAGTAAAAATAGACTCAAACTGAGAGACGCGCATTTGACACTGCATGTCAAAAACTGCCAAATGTTGTGAAAAGCAGAATCATGTCCTGATTTCCAAGAATACGTTGTTTGTAGACTGACTCTGACCTCAGACTCAACTCAATACAGCGCAAACTCCTTCCACTATTAAAAGCAGAATAATTGTCAATAACTGTCTCTGCCTAAAAACAGACAGTATGTGTTCCAGCATGTGGATGAGTGACATGAAAGGCAATCATTTTGAGAAACGTGTATCACTTCCTCTGTCCTCTCCGAACAGAGCGACCTCTGCTTCACCTCCCCCGTCACCTGAGCCAAGCGTGCCATCACGTCTGTGTCAATAAGGCAATTTGTTTTTCTATTGCCTTCCTTATCAAGGTTAAACTGAATAAATCAATCATTGTCCATGAGGCAAAAGAGAGAGAGAGAGGAAAAACTTCCTGTCAGAAACTGGGGGTTATAAATAATACTGTATGCCAGCAGCAACCAAACACTGCCAATGTGAATTTTCAACACGCAAAAAGTCAATTAACAAGGATGGAAACCTGAAACAAATGCCTTCTGAAGGTCCTTCCGCCAAATGTGAAACGAGGGGACACCCAGGATAATTTCAGCTGTCTCTGTGTCTAAATTACATGCTTTCTGCCCTTGACGGACAGATATTAATATTTTATAACGAAACGTTACCAGAAAATGTTGCTTTTCATTCATTTTCTCCTCAGGAGGCATGATTTGCAAATAAAAATGCCTGTTTTGTACAGGTCTGTTACTGTATATCAATTTATTTGTAAATATTGTATGACTGAACTCTTTTATTAAAAAATGAAGTACAGTAGCGATAAAAGCAGTAATATTGTGAAATAATTACAATTTTTTTCTATTTGAATATATGTTAAAATATATTGATGATCCTTCAGAAATCATTCTAATATGCCAATTTGCAGCTCAAGAAACATTTCTGATTATCATCAATGTTTAAAACAGTTGTGCCGCTATATATTTTTGTGTAAACTGAGATACTTTTTTTTTGATTATTTGATGAATAGAAATTTCAAAAGAACAGCATTTATTTGAAATAAAAATATTATGTAACAATATAAATCTTTACACTTTCAATCAGTTTAATCCCTGCTGAATAGAAGCATTTAAAAAAAAAACCCTGACCCTACATTTTTGAACTATAAGATTATTATTAAGAATATTATTTGAATATATAAAATATTACTTAAATAATTTACAACTTAAAATAATATTCAATCATATAATTGTACAAATTATATAAATTATATAAGCTTTCCTGTAGCTCAAATAGTAGAGCATGGTGCTAGCAACGCCAAGATCATGGGTTCGATTCCCAGGGAAAGCAAGAGCTGATAAAATGTTAAAAAAACTGTAACTTGAATGCAATGTAAGTCGCTTTGGATAAAAGTGTCTGCTAAATGTAAAATGTAAATGTAAATATAACTGATATAAAAAAAACATATTATTTTTCCTATTTTCTTTTTTTATTTTATAATTTATTTTCTTAATGTTTACAACTGAAAAAAAATCAAGAGGCCTTGCTGTATTTGTGAATGCATGCAAATATTCATAATATAACACACTCATGTACCTCATTGCTTTAATTATGGCACAGCATTTCTTTTTCAACATATAATTAGTATAAGCCACGGATCAAGAGATCAGTCAAGGATAAACAAGGATCAGTATGAATAGCGGAAACGCATCATGACTCCAAATAGGACAGATGATTCTAAGACTTTAATTCATCCAGATGTGCCAGATGTTCATGCATGTAAATAAGGGGTGGAGGCAATGCTGTCACCCGCTGACTGAAACGAGCTCATATAATCAACAAGCAAGGTCACGGTCCATCTCTGGTCACAAACCAATGACTGAGGTTAATTTGTGGCCAACTGTAAACTAGTCAGCCGGGTCAGTTTTGACACGCGGGGTGAGTTTGTGTCCAGTCAGACACGGGGTCACCAGCAGAGCATGTGCAAGCCATCCATGCTCGCAAGACATTAACATCCCCACCTACGGATGCAGCCTTGACGCACACTGAGCCCAATAAACCTCCCTGGACAGGTTAGTGGGCGCGAGTATTTAAAGCCTGTCTGGCCCAGGTGCTTTGCAAACCACGGCACCTTGCTTTGTTTTTATACGGCCTTTATTGCACAGCTGTTTCGGGGGCTGACACTGCAGTATAATCACCTCCTGACTGAGCGCAGCTCCCATAATCATCATGGCCTCCAGAAAGCCAAAACATAAAGCCAGCAAGGGACATAAACTCCCCGCAGCTTGACCGACAGCATGGCAGAAGCGTAGCGGTCAACACCATCAGTGCTCACAAGCTTGAGTGAGCTGTCTGCTGACTACATAGGTTGCCGCCTTATGAAACAACATCCTAACCACTGATTTTGAGCTTGTTAGCATGTGGCTAAGCTAACGGCTCACTATAAAAAAAAACAGCATAAAAATACATAATATAAGGTAAAAAAGGGCAAAAAGAAGCGCTCTTAAAAAAAAATCTTAAAAGTATACTTAAAAAAAAACAGTTGCATTTAATTGATGAAATAAAAGGCCATTTAAGTGCACTTAAAGAGAGACGCTCTCATGTTTTGTAGCACACTTAAGTACGCTTTTTAAAAGTTAATTTTGTAATAGTTTTATAAAGTACATTAAATCATTAAGTCTTAAACAATTTTTGTTGTGCTTTAATGAAGTACATTTATTTTGATGAGTTGGCTTACTAAAGCACAATACTTGATTTTAACTGAAGTGTGTTATTCAGTATTACATTTAAAGTTAATATATTTTAAATGCACTAAATTGCAACTGTGCAACTATTACAAATATATTTAAATACGTGACATAAAAGTTTCAATATAAATGACATTAAAATATATTTTAGTTCACCATAAATAATTATCAAAGACAATAGAATTAATTATTAAATTAAATAAATAGATACACTTAAGCCCTATAGTGGGTCAAAAAAGCACTCTAAATTTCAGCTAGTTGCATTTAATATAAATTTAAACTATAATACATTTGCAATCAACATGCAATTAGGTGTCGAAAAATGTTATATTCAGTTATTTATTAAGTTAATTCTTCAGTGTGTTATTTTAAAGTATATTATTTCCATACGAAAGTGCTCTTTTTATACGTATGCTAAAGTGTACTTCATTTTCACAAGGGTAATCGATATTTAATCAGCCTTTCAGTATTGAATGAAAAATAAGTACATTTAGTCAGTTTTTCTCTTTCCTCATTTAACAACTTGGATTTTTTTCCCCCTCTTATTGCGATGGATTCTGGTATTTCCTTATCTACATACGATACAGCAGTGCTGCCTTATAAATGAACAAGGGGGCTAAAAAGGGGGTGTTTACCTACACAACACCATTATAGAAAACTTTCGGCTCTGCACAAAACATTTAAAAAAACTGTAACAAAGAAATGTTTACATCTTTAGTAAGCTACATGGTTGTCGTGTAAACTTACCTTTAGAAATAAAATTTTTTATGTGTCTTGGACATTTATGCACTAGGGTTGCACGATACACCGGTACTACGGTAGTATCACGATACTAAAGCTTAAAAATACCCGCGGTGCCATTGCATTTTTTAAACGGTAGTATCGTCCATACGGTGCCGTCCATATGCACGGCAAGAACACTGTTTAAAACGTTCATTTGAACATGAAAAAAAAAATTACAAGTTGATTGCCAAATGTCTTTCTGCTGTGCTCTGTGTATACGCGTTATATGGTATTGAGTGTTCCCCGATGCTTCAGTTCAAGTCGCACTTGCACGTCGTTGTTCATGCTGCAGTTTATCAGATGAAAGGGTCTGATTCAGACCATCTTATGTCATTTTAAAAAACAGCAGCATCACTTATTCAACATCATAATATCTTACAAGAAAGTATTCTCGCAGTTTTGAACACTTCTAGAACAGGTGTAATAGTTCGTTTCTGGAAGCATCTTTGCGATCACGAATGAAAATCCATACATCAGCATAGCGGCTTTGCACTTGTTTCTTATCAATCATTTTATATATATATTTTTTATTCATTTATAATGTTATGTTTTAATATACATGCTGCTAACTCGGAAATTTCAAGATACGCGAGCAAAAAAAATGCTCCTGACAGTTCGGCAATAAGACACGAGCAAGATTGCTGTTTTTGTTTCGTTTGTGTTCGAATCCAAATCCGCGTTGGTTTGGGCGAATCACTGATTCACTGATTCACTGATTCACTCCTGAAGGATTCAGCCGTTTTGAAAGAATTGTTTGAATGACTCAGTGATTCAATCACGAACTTCTGCAACCTGCTGGCCGTTTTTAAGTTTCCCATCTAAAAGTAGGCACATTACACTATTTTTCATCATATTTCTATATTCAGAATTTAGTACTCAAAAACTAATCTCTTAACATTATGTATGCAATTATATAAATACAGCCTAAATGTACAGTCGTGGCCAAAAGTTTTGAGAATGTCATAAATATTAATTTTCACAAAGTCTGCTGCTTCAGTGTTTTTAGATCTTTTTGTCAGATGTTACTATGGTATACTGAAGTAAAATTACAAGCATTTCATAAGTGCCAATGGGTTTCATTGACAATTACATTAAGTTTAAGCAAAGACTCAATATTTGCAGTGTTGACCCTTCTTTTTCAAGACCTCTGCAATTCGTCCTGGCATGCTGTCAATCAGATTATGGGCCACATCCTGACTGATGGCAGCCCATTCTTACATAATCAATGCTGGGAGTTTGTCAGAATTTGTGGGTTTTTGTTTGTCCACCCGCCTCTTGAGGATTGACTGCAAGTTCTCAATGGGATTAAGTTCTGGGGAGTTTCCTGGTCATGGACCCAAAATTTCAATGTTTTGTTCCCCAGGCCACTTACTTATCACTTTTGCCTTATGGCAAGGTGCGCCATCATGCTGGAAAAGGCATTGTTTGTCACCAAACTGTTTTTGGATGGTTGGGAGAAGTTGCTCTCGGAGGATGTTTTTGTGTCATTCTCAAAACTTTGGTCTCCTAAAGTTGATTCAGCTGTGGGATCAGGGCACCTCCAGTGCAGAGCTTGCTCAGGAATGGCAGCGGGCAGGTGTGAGTGCATCTGCACCCACAGTGAGGCCAAGACTTTTGGAGGATGGCCTGGTGTCAAGAAGGCCAGCAAAGAAGTCACTTCTCTCCAAAAAAAACATCAGGGACAGATTGATCTTCTCCAGAAAGTATCGTGAATGGACTGCTGAGGACTGGGGCAAAGTCATATTCTCCGATGAAGCCCCTTTCCGATTGTTTGGGGCATCTGGAAAAAGGCTTGTCAGGAGAAGAAAAGGTGAGCGCTACCATCAGTCCTGTGTCATGCCAACAGTAAAGCATCCTGAGACCATTCATGTGTGGGGTTGCTTCTCATCCAAGGGAGTGGGCTCACTCACAATTCTGCCCAAAAATACAGCCATGAATAAAGAATGGTACCAAAACACCCTCCAACAGCAACTTCTTCCAACAATCCAACAACAGTTTGGTGAAGAACAATGCATTTTCCAGCACGATGGAGCACCGTGCCATAAGGCAAAAGTGATAACTAAGTGGCTCGGGGACCAGAACGTTGAAATTTTGGGTCCATGGCCTGGAAACTCCCCAGATATTAATCCCATTGAGAACTTGTGGTCAATCCTCAAGAGGCGTGTGGACAAACAAAAACCCACTAATTCTGACAAACTCCAAGAAGTGATTATGAAAGAATGGGTTGCTATCAGTCAGGATTCGGCCCAGAAGTTGATTGAGAGCATGCCCAGTCGAATTGCAGAGGTCCTGAAAAAGAACGGCCAACACTGCAAATACTGACTCTTTGTATAAATGTCATGTAATTGTCGATAAAAGCCTTTGAAACGTATGAAGTGCTTGTAATTATATTTCAGTACATCACAGAAACAACTGAAACCAATATCTAAAAGCAGTTTAGCAGCAAACTTTGTGAAAACTAATATTTATGTTATTCTCAAAACTTTTGGCCACGACTGTATAAATGTCTCATCGAAATGTCACTTCATGCAGCTTCTGTGCAGTGCTAAGATGAGTTTTGTTTAGATCATTTCATGGATAACAATAGCCAGTCATTCATTCACACTAATTAAGTATTCGGAGAATAATATTGTCTGTTTTCACTTACATCTATTTATTTATTAAATTTTGATTCATTTTGTAGAATTGAATTTTAAATTAACACAATACTGCATGGTATTGTAATACTACTTGGTATCGTGATACTTCAGCTGGCATAGTATCGTAAGACATTTTTATGGTATCGTGACAACCCTATTATGCACAACAACGGCATTTTGGGGGCCTGAAAATGCAAACTTTTGAAAATGGGGAAAATTTCAAAGTGCATGTTTTTCAAAACAATACAACTACAAAACAACAACAAAAAAAGTTATTTTAATTCATTATTGACAGATGCATTTCTTTAAAGGTCCCATGACATCCTGCTTTTTAGATGCTTTTATATAGGCCTAAGTGGTCCCTAGTACTGTATCTGATGTCTCTTTCCTGAAATTCAGCCTTGGTGCAGAATTTCAGCCACTACGAGCCAGTCCCACAATGAGCTTTCCTTAGGACGTGCCATTTCTGTGTCTGTAGCTCTAAATGCTAATGTGGAGGAGAGAGGCGGGGCAAGGTGGAGGGTGGCTGTGTGGCCTTAACCAGTTTGCGCTACCATGCGCTAATGTTGACAGTGGATGTATCGCAATGGCTCGTAGACACACAGTCCTTCAAGCTTTTCAGTTTGACTCAGAATCTGATCCGGATGGAGAAGCACCGGATGAAGAAGTTGCAACTCAGCGGCTACAGCAGGACGTCTCCGAATGGTTAGTTTAAAATATTGTGTCTGGATACAGTACTTTAGCTGGTTTGTTTATGTATGCTGTTACAGTTATTATCATGTAGCTAATGCTAGCCATAGGCTCGGATGAAGGAACTAAAAAAATACTTCGGTGTTCATTTGTACAACCAAACACTGAGCAACTGCCGTGCTTCGCTCGTTTGCAAGCCATGATGTCTCTCGAGGAAAAAAAATAAAATATTGCGCTCGCCTCGCACGGTAGTAGCTGATTTTCTCATGGGCGGCAAAGCAGAGAAAGGGGAGGTAACCTTTCCCCGTATGACGACATAAAGGGAAGAATCCAGATCGGGGCATCTGAGCTTTTATTTTCTCAAAGGAGAAGCAGGAGACCCAGGACTCGCTTTACACCTATCGCCATAGTCAGGCTAGGGGAACTCATATTAATGTTAAAAAACCTCATAAAGTGAAATTTTCATGCCATGGGACCTTTAAAGGTTTTAATTGTATAAGGTTCGTTGTTTTAAATAGGTTTAAGTTATTAACGTGTTTTGATGGAAACGTTAGTTTGTAAGTCATCTGAACGGGTGCCGTCGTGTACTCGTTCGCTTTATTACTGTTGTTGTAGTTTAATTACTTTCTCGCATCATTATCTCAATATTATTATGTTTGCTATTCTTTTTCTATTCTATCTACTTGTTTTCTTTTTATGCATCATTAAAAGAAAAAAAAACCTTGCTATGTGTACTGCGTTCGGCTAAACGAACACATGGATATCATTGCTCTTTTGTTGGTTTTGATTTCTTCTATTGTCCTCATTTGTAAGTCACTTTAGATAACAGCATCTGTTAAATGTACAAAAAGTGAATTTGTAAAAACTGTGACGTCACGTGCATGCATATCACATGCTCAGTATATAGGAATGTGTATGTGTGCAGGCACATAGTGTTTCTTTCAATGTGAAGTCGCCAGATACTGGCCTGGCATGCATAATAGTTTTTTTTTTTTTTTTTTTTAAGTTTTTGCAGATCGTTCTATCGTTCCTTTCCATTTTTAGTACATTGTTATCATGTATACATACTTTTAGGAGGCACATAACCAACAGACTACATAACTATCAAAAGTTATGATGGGATGGGAGTTTCATGATGGGAGATTCACCTGCGATGCCTAAAATGTCTCCGTAGGCAGTTCACTAGTTTGTAGAAGAGAGCAAAAGTCTGGTCCTGAAAAGTTTCTTTAAAAAGATACTTCCATAAACACTGTGACAGGAGGTGACTGAACTCCTCGCATTAAAGCGATCCTCCCCTCCCTCGTTTTCTGCTCAGAGGTCCCATCATGTCCCACCCCACGTAGAGGAGAAACATTAGCCTCGCTCGGAGCGCTCCGGTGCAGCTGAGTGGAAATGCAGTGTGGTGCCACTGTAATCATTGTAATGCATCTCTGTTCTTTTAATTAAGGGATAATGTCCAATTTCATGACGTTTATGAGGTTATAACATTCATTAGCCCTCAACAGATGCTGCAGCTGAATAGCTAACTAGCCTGGAGCGGAGCGGTTCTGGGCCCTCCTCCTGGTCGTAGCCGCTAGTCTGCTCCGTTAATGGTCAGGGGGATTCATGACTGCCGTTGTCTCAGAGTCTCCCCGCTCACCTAAAGAAATGGGACAGATTTAAAGAGTAGAACTGCTGAACTTCAAGCAGCTCATAGCCCCGGCGCATAAAACTGGCATTAAAATTTGTGATTGCAATTAAAGCGAAGTTACTCGCAATGAGAATGTCAGAAGCAGTTCTAATCATTTTTATCGCGCCGCTTAATTATTGTTACCCATGCCTGTGCAAGGGCCAAAAGTTTTACAGGCATTACATTTCAACCTATTGCTCCCCGCTTTGTGACAATCCATAATGCATCCATAATAGCCAATGCTCACAATGTTCGCCAAAATACCAGAAGACTGAGAAATTAATTAAAGTACTTTAAGGGGGAAAAAAGCTGAAAATATCTGATGAAAAAATTACAAATGTTGCCTTCGCATTGAGCTACAAAGAAAAATAGTTTAATTAGGAATTCTCAAATTAATAATGGAAAAAATAAATACATAAAGCAAAATAGAAATATAAAATATAAAAATATAAGAAATATAAAAAAACTATAAAAATAATAAAAAGCACATAACAAAATTATTAAAAAATGGGGGGAAAAAACTAAAATGAACTATAATTTGTATATAAAACTATGTGATATGATATAATATAATAATAAAAAAATAAATAATATTGGTGTGAGATTTCCAAAGAAAATGTTTTTTTTTTATAATATTTAATACTTATAAAAATTAGAGAAATTAGAATTTGTGTAAAACTCATGCATTTGTGAATGATTTGTTAAATTGCGCAAATAATCTAGAAAACTGTCCATCTGTCACAATTTACATTTTATAAGTGACCTAAAATTAGCATATAATCTTATTTTACTTTTATTTTATTTATATATATATATATATTTATGTGTGTGTGTGTGTGTGTGTGTGTGTGTGAGTTATAAAATATTTTATGTCTTCATGTTTCTGTGTTTTACAATGTTCAATATCTTTCCATTTATTTCTTTGATTAAATTTGATTTCAATTTGATTGGTCTCAGGCTTTTGGACCCGACTGTATATTTCATTTTATATTTTCATTTTAATCACTTTGTGCCTGTTAGATGAAAAACATATTTGTTATAAGTTTTAGCGATTTCAACAAATGACACGCTATTTTAACAGCGCATGCAACACTGATGATCAGGAGCAGAAATCAGAAGAAAACAATAAAAGAAAACCTGTTATAAAACCCACATCATTTAAGAGCCAAGTGACTCATGTGAGATTATGAGTGTATTTTCCCTAAATGAGAGAGCACTGCAATATTCTGATGTGTTGTTTAGGTGTGGATCCTTGAAGGCCAGGTTCTGAAGGCGGTGGATGTTACGGCCTTCCCCAGAGTGAGCTGAGAGCTGCTGGGCAGCTGTCTGCTAATTAATCCCCTCCCAGGTGCTTGGCCCCTGGCATCTGTAAGAGCAGACTCACTACACGAGGGTGGCCTTCAGCCGGCACCATGGGACACACATCAATAAGATTCATTACGCCTTATTTAACAACACACGCACACGCCGATGTGAGCAGCCCCAATACACACCCACTCAGATGCTTAAACTAACCTGCTGCTTAAGTCAGAGCATAATAATGCCAGGTCGACTCTACTTTAACTGTTCAGCGCCAACGCTTGTGTCTCATTTACTAACCACCTGCTACAACGGTATCTTCCCCCCTAACTCTTCTAACTCTTTACCAGTTACAGCGCTTGTGAAATACTGTATTGAATGCGCACTTGTACTTTAATGTTTTTTTTTATTTTTTTATTTATTTATTTTTTTACTTGTAGATAACATAATATTAATTAAATAAAAGGCCACTTAAGTGAATATAATAAGTACACTTTCATGACTTTGTTTTTTTACAGTTTTTCTGTTCAATTCACGAAACAATTCACCATTTTCTCACAACTATAAACAATCTCAAAACTACACACCAACTTGTGCAAACTTCAAACTTCCAGGTCAAAATCAAATAGTTTAGTCAAAATCATGTTCTCTATTGTCAGGCAAACTTTGGCCTCAGATGATACACAAACCTGTCAAATTTTCCTATCTAGAGAACACTAGTGAAATCAATTCAAAACACTGTTACAAAAACCTCCTTTTGGGAAGTAGGAATCCTTTTGCTAGTCAATGTCTGTTACAGTATACAACATAAATAGAGGGGTGAAAATACAGTAAAATTCAGCAATAAACTTTTAATACACTACTGTAAAGGGATCTTACATTAGATGAAAAGCAAAGTTCAAAGACCAAACAACTGAATATACGGTAAACACACATTGGAATATACTGTCAGTTAATGTAAATAAATAAATTCATTCATTCATTCATTAAGCATCCTCTGCCAAATTGCATTAAAGTATTGGTATTATCCTTATTCGCTATAGCAGTTTCTTCTGACAAAAGACTTCTCTGCCACGCCGATAGTTGACTCTCAGTTCTGCACAAATAGAGTACATGTAAGGACTACTTGGCTACAAATCAATTCAACAGTAATGAGTTTGAGGGCGTACAACGTGTGCTACAGTATTTACTGTACATAGAATAATAAAAGTTCAAGCTCATCTGAAGTACTGCTGCTATGTACTGTAATTATATTGTATGTGTAAGTAGTATTGAAGCCTTGTAGATGAGCCTGTAGACCAACTTCCCTCATGGTCAGCCCATGCAGAAGAACATGGTCAACTATAGTGCTTTGTATTTCATCAGGAACAAATGACCTTTGACCTCATCCCCTTCCTTTTTATTTTCCCCTCCAATTCCTCCTTGTCTCCCACTACTAGGATTAATTTTCCAAAACACATAAATCACTTGTGCTCTTGATCATAACATCCTGAGATTCTGACCTGTGTGTCCTTTGTAATGTCTGTGTGTTTTTATGTAGAGTTTTGCAGAAAAGAACTGTATGAATGGTTTGGAAAATTGGGCCAAATGAATCGGTTATAGTGTGTTAGCAATCGAAAAAAAACTGTAATATACTTAAAGGTGGGGTATGTATTTTTTCAAATAACGCTTTAGAAAACTGAGTCGGTCCGAGCACCAAAACAAACTTGTAGCCAATCAGCAGTAAGGGGCGTGTCTACTCATGATGCAGAGGAGAGAGCGCTCATCGGTGCATATGACGGACATTAGCGATAGAGATGGAAAGAAAAAAAAAAAAGAGGAAAACATCTGCGGAACAGAAGAAGGTTTACACCGTGTCCACACCGGATGTGACAGTTGTCGTGTCGCGCCGCAACAGCTAAAGTCTGTCTACACTGGACGCGACCATTGAAAATCATTTTAAATTTGTGTCAATACGTCATAAATAGAACGCGTCAGCAGTTTACTTTTGGGGAATTGTCGTGTCTTACCGCATCCAATGTAGACAGCATCACTGATTATAATGAGCTGTATAGTCCGGTGTAGATACGGTGTTATGACAAGGCAAGAAGTAGGACCCGTGTAAATATCGAGGTTGCTTTGTTTCTTCTAATCGTTGCCTGGGTTACGTACATGTATGTGGGGTGGAGCTATCAAAATAGGGGCGAGACCAACTGCTTCATTACAGATGTGTAATTACAAATATTAATGGCATTAAAGTATATTTCAGTTTACCATAAATGATTGTAAGAACATTCAGCAGTATTTTGTAACCATATTTCAAATACAATAATAGTAGGCTAATTAGTAAATTGCATTTAAAGATTTACTTAAGTGCTACTTTAAAAATACTCTAAAAATTGCATTCTTTAACCATAATCTTCATTTAATTGTAAATAACATATAATTAAGTGTCTGAAAACATTACATTCAGTTTGCACTTAAGTATATTTTTTAAAGTACATTATTTCCATAATAAGGGTGAATGGAAACATTGGGAGATTCAAGGAGTAATGGAAGATGTCAGGATTTGTTCATCACTTACAGACCTCTGTGCCCCTGAGCAGTTTTTGTCTACTTCATTCGGCAACGCTCTACCTCTGTTCCTCTAGTTTAGTGCCTTAGTCATGGTGTGTGTGTGTGTGTGTGTGTGTTTGTGTGTGTGTGTGTGTGTGTGTGTGTGTGTGTGTGTGTGTGTGTGTGTGTGTGTGTGTGTGTGTGTGTGTGTGTGTGCTCTGAAAGTGAGTTTAAGTGTCCTTGGGTGAAGGGGGTTCCTGAGGAGTTAATGGCAAGGCGCTATGACTAATGGGGAAAAACCGTGACAAAATAAGACAAATGGTGTTGGCCAACTTCATTACCTTACTGACAGCTTGACAGCGTCATTGTTTAATGTGGTATTTTTCATCTGCGTCTCATTTGGTTGCAAAAGAGACTATACAAGTTCTTGTTTTTCACTCAAAAATAATGAAAATGGACAGATTTCACCTCTGATGGTCAGGTGTCAAACCTTCACACGCTGACGGATGAATGTATGAAGAGTGTCAGGTTCATCATTTCTATAGACTCATTCACAATGTCTGTAGTGATTATCAGATATCTTAGTAAGTGTCTGCTGACTCTACTGGATAGATTACTTGTATCATATCACAATTACATATTACTATTACATTCTAGAAAATATGGAATATAATCTTGTTTAGCCAAACAGGAAATTATCATTAATGGAAAGAGGTTTTGGTGAGTCAGACTCCTATAAGTATAACTTTAACCACCTCCAAAAGAATATAATAATAAATGCTAAAGAGTAATAAACATTGCACATACATTCATAGCCAAAAGTATTGTAAATATGGTAAATATGATCAAAGAAGGCTGTGAAAATTATTCTGCATTGTTAATCCTTTTAATCTTTTATTTAAAAAATTCACAGAAATCTAACCTTTCATTGGAGAATAAGAATTTTAAATGGGGGAAATATCATTATGAAATAAATGTTTTTCTCTAATACACATAGGCCACAATTAACGGCACCCCTTTATTCAATACTTTTTGAAACCTCCATTTGCCAGTTTAACAGCTCTAAATGTTCTCCTATAATGCCTGATGAGGTTAGAAAACACCTGACAAGAGATCAGAGACCATTCCTTCATCCAGAATCACTCCAGACCCTTTAGATTCACAGCTCCATTACGGTGCTTCTTCTCTTCAGTTCACTCATTTTATGTAGGGTTCAGGTCAGAGGACTGGAATGGCCAGCAGCAGTTTGGTTTTGTGCTCAGTGACCCATTTTTGTGTTGTTTTTGAGGTTTGTGTTTGGATTATTGTACGGTTGGAAGATCCAAACATGGTCCATTATAAGATTTCTAACAGAGTCAGTCACTTATTGATTTTTTATCTGTTGGTATTTGATAGAATCCATGATGCCATGCGTCTAAACAAGATGTCCAGGACCTCCAGCAGAAATATAGGCCCACAACATCAAAAATACAGCAGTATATTTCATTGTACACATGGGGTACTTTTTATCCATGTGTTCACCAAACACATCTTGAGTGTTTGCTGCTAAAAAGCTCATTTTTAGTTTCATCTGACCACAGAAGCCAGTCCCATTTAAAGTTTCAGTCGTGTCTGATAACTGAATATGCTGGAGATTGTTATTGGATGAGCGAGGATAATTTTTCTTGAAACCCTCCCAAACAACATGTGCTGATGTAGGTGCTGATTGACTATTTTTTTTTCTTTTTTTAAGGTTTTCTGACCCCGAGACAACCTTCTGCAGTTCTCCAGCTGTGGTCCTTGGAGAGACTTTAGCCGCTCAAACTCTCCTCCTCACCGCGCATTAGGACGATATAGACACACGTCCTCTTCCAGACAGTTTCGTAACATTTTATGTTGATTAGAAATTCTTAATTATTGCGCTGATTGTGGAAATGAGAATTTTTCTTAAAGCCACTTCACTAATTTGTGAAGCTCAATGATCTTTTGCTGCACATCAGAAATATATTCTTTGGTTTTTCTCTTTGATGGATGAATAAAGGAACTTGGCCTTTGTTTTCCCTCCTATTTATGTTCCTGTGAAACAGGAAGCCATGGCTGGATAATTTCATGTTCATAATCACGCTGGTGTGCTCGAAATTGTAAATATGAATGGGAATATACTTCAGAGATATTTTACTTATAAGAATTTCTAGGGGTACCAATAATTGTGTCCAATGTGTATTTGAGAAAAACATTAATTTCATAATGAGATTTTCCCTCATTTTCAATTGTTTTAGTTCAATGAAAGGTTAGATTTTTGTGATATTTTTTTTAATAAAAGATCAAAAGGATTAATATTGTAGGTTTATTTTCAGAGCCTTCTTTGATCATAGTTACCTAGGGTGCCAATACTTTTGGCCATGACTGTATAAGAAAATGCTAATTATTCATATAAAATATGTTTCTGCAGCAGACAGATATAGATAGACGGATAGGTAGAACTATAGAATATAGAAAGAGAACAGCAGAGAGAAAAATAAAGAATGCTAGAATGATAGAAAGAACAATAGATAAATTGATAGAACGATAAAAGGAATGATAGAAGAAAAGACAGAATGATAGCCAGAGAAAGAACAATAGACAATGATAAAATGAACAGATATACAGAACATTAGCATGATAAAAAAAACAATAGACAGAATGATAAAAAGAACAACAGATTGATAGACTAATAAATAGACAGAATGATAAAAAAGACAGTGATAGAAAGAGAATGACAAAACAGACCAAATGGTGGTTGAAAGAATGATAGAAAGAAAGATAGGCAGAATGATAAAAAGAATGATAAAAGGATGATAAAACAATAGATAGAAAGATAGAACGATAGAACGCTAGAATGCTAGAAAGATAGATAGAGAGAGAGAGAGAGAGAGAGAGGTTTTTCCGTTCACTCGGGCTCATCGCCGGCGGTGAGATAATCTGAATAAAGTCTAAATAAAGCATAAAGTCAGCTCAATATCAGTGATGTAAATTTTTCATGACTGCAGGTCATCAGGTCTACTGTAATCTCAGGACCAGAGACTGCCGTCAGGATCAGCTGTCTCTTGTCTTTGACCATCATATACATTATTAATCTGCTGGACACTTTTTTGTAAAGAGAGACCTTGGTTTGTTTTTATGTTTCATGAAATTACACAAATTTAGTCCTGGAATATTGAATCCAGTGTAAATAATGCACGAGTCTTCAGGAGTCTTGCTTTCACTTAACATATGACACACACTTGAGGTGCGTTGTTGTGTTCACTGACAAACGATGCCAGTGGATGAACCATGTAAGAATATTCTTAGATTCTTAGATGATGTCTCAGACAGTTACTCCAGAATTGAGGCATGCATTACATCTCACTGATTCTGTACGTATTGGATATTTCACTGTTAGCAGCCTGAAAAATAAATGAAGTAGGCCAAAGTAAATGAAGTGCCACACAATGGCAATAGATAGCCAAACAAGACTACTTAATCAACCCTGAAAACAAACGGATGAATGGTTTTTTGCTTGTAAACAGTGCTTGATCTGTACATCTCTCCAAATCTGTTCCCATGAAGAAACAAACTCATCTACATTTTGGATTACCTGAGGGTGAGTAAATATTCAGCAAATTTACATATTTGGGTGAACATTTCCTTTAAACCCACAAGGAAAATTTAAAGCGGCTATCAGAAAATATCTGAGCCGTGCACAAACTCAACAGCTTCCACAAACATCTAGCCAGCATAATTAAGAGAGGTCTGAATCCAGTCAGGTAAAAATAAATCTGCCTAAGTAGAGTCCTGCTCTATGATTTGATGTCTCTGCAGCTCATTTCTGTGTAAATGTAGCACAGCCCGGCTCCCACCAGCGCTGTGTTTAAGCCCAGGAGTCGTCGCCTCCTCCTGCGAGGGAGAATCCATTAAAATCCCCCGGGAATAGCGAGGTAGCACAGCTGCCGCCCCTGTGAGGCAGAAAAAGTGTTGTGTTCGCAGATTGTGTGTTATTGTAGCGCTTTCTCTTCTTCTTCTTCTTCTTCCTCTTCTTCTCCTCCATTCCCTCCCTCTCTTCTGAATCTATCTGTGTGCTATATTCATCCGCATTTCCTGTTTTATTGTTATGGAGAATGGAACTTGGGCCATTACACAGCTACAACTCATGCAAATGCTACCCAAACTGGCAATGCAACTTTTTGGTGCCAGAACAGAAATCAGCCCCCTTCCCCCAAACACATAACAATCAAATCAGTCATATTTACAGAAATATGGTGAGAACATTTTTATGCAAACATGTTTTACGTAATTATTAGTGAATACATGTGTGTGTGTGTGTGTGTGTGTGTGTGTGTGTGTGTGTGTGTGTGTGTGTGTGAGCGTGTGTGCGTGTGTGTGTGAGCGTGTGTGCGTGTGTGTGTGTGTGTGTGTGTGTGTGTGTGTGTGTGTGTGTGTGTGTGTGTGTGTGTGTGTAAATGTGTGTTTGTTAGTCAGTGCATGTCGCAAATAATTCTGTGTCTCTGCGTGAATGAATGGCGTAGTTTTGTGTATTAAAAATATTCATATATTAGTAATGCTCAAAGGGTTTTCATCGTCTGTGTCTAAATATATGAGGACATTGACACATAAACTTCAGCTACAGAGCTGTTTTGAGACTCACTTCACAAGCTTTTCACTATTTCATTTGAGAAATACTACTGTCAAATGCACATTGAAACAAAGATCTTCAATTCTAACTGTCAAAATAAAAGATTAGTTTAACTTAAAGAAATTATGACAGAAATATATTGCTATTGTATACTAAAATATAATTCTTAAAGCAATAATAATAATAATAATAATAATAATAATCAGAAACCATCTTAAGAAACCATTTTTGGTGATAAATTTGTGTTAAATCATAAAAATAAAAAAAAAAGGAAAACATAGCATTTAGGGAAAAATAAAATGAATTTTATGGGGCCCTAAATTAAAATGTATCTTACTCTGTGGAGTTTAATTGTGAACAAACAAGTCATGTTACATTTTTTCTCAAGGTCTAACAAACATACAGAAATAATTTCCTTCACCATTAATGGTAAATTAATATTGTGATAAATATCGATATCATATGATATGGAAAGCCCATTTCATTTTTTTCCCCTGAGAGCTGAAAGGTCTCCAGCAGAGTCTAAACAAGAGGTTCACTGATACCTTTGTACAAGACAACAAAAGTCTTATGATGTTCAACAAAAGAAAATTCATTGAATAAAAGCCAGTGTATCAAAGCTTTCATTTGGCACACCTGATGCATTCATTTCAAGGTCTACAATTCCCACAGAAGAATAAGAGAAAGGCAGTGAAAAAACGACTCAGCCTTTAGTTTTCTGAGGTATAATCAAGGAGTATTTCTTCTGATTCCTCTAGCCTTGAATTAAGGTTTTGATTGCTCTGCCAATTGCACCAGTTTCGACTTGAACACATGTACTCTAACAGTGATGTTTTGTGAATTCAATCGATGCAAAGGCAGTGGCAAACAGAAGACATGAATCCTATGAAAACTCTTCCCATCGCCCCCCTTGATTTGTGTGCACAGGTTAACATGCAGACATGCATTTTGCAGCATGAGAAAGAATATGATAATAAGTAAAGGCTGATTAAAGAGAGTTTGAAAGGGAGCAGATAGTATCATCAGGTGGCAGATGAATGAGATATAGAGATATTTTCTCATGGCATTGTTATATGATTTTATGACATTAAACTCAAAGTTTAAAGCTTACCATCTAACATGCTAATATGTGCTATTACTAGCTAATAGCTAGTTATCTACATAGTACAATCTTATAGTTCACTCATGGAACACAAAAATCTATGAAATTGAATGAATTAAAGGTGCAGTAAGTGATTTTTGAGGAGCGCTGTTGATATTTGAAATCACCAAAACAAACACACCCATCTCAACATCCTGATAGCTCCGCCCCCCATTCACAAACATGTTATTCAACACAAGCAACTCCCCCGTCATGAGTGGACATGCCCCCTTACTTGTGATTGGTGTGTTTTGGTGCTCAATCCAATTCATTTTCAAGAGCGTTTCTCAGAAATCACTTACTCCACCTTTAATCCCGTCAGGAAACCATATAAAACATTTTAAGGCTACTTAATTAGGTCACTCAATAATGACTTTATTCCATGATGATGAAATTATGTGAAAAAAAATTACAGTCGTTTAACTTAATTGATTAATGTGGGACCGATGTACATGATTAAATCATGTAAATTCAGCACACTTTTTTCAGTGAACAACAGTGAAGGACTATGTGGCGAGGGGGGGCGTGGTTAGCGGGATCCGCAGCGGGGGAGAGAGGCGGGAGAACGAGCGGTGAGTAAGTGGGTCAAGTATGAGATGACATTCACCTGTTTCTCGTTCTAGTGATTGGCGTGGAGAGATTAAAAGCCACAGAGGGACAGACAGTGGGAGAGAGACACTGAGGACTCGGGAGGAAACGATCGCCACTGAGCAGAAACTCACCAAAGTGCTGTGGACATACCTTTGTTTGAAAGTGCCAGAGTGCACGACCTTTTATTTGTTTTGTGAACACTGAATAAAATTTCCCGAGCCTCAGTCACGCCGACTCCGACTTCTTCCTTCCTCCCCGCGAACTTTGTTACACTGGTGCCGAAACCCGGGAAGGAAGAAGCCCGGCTACCGCCGTCATGCAGTCTCCGCCAAGTTCGCCATTTGCGGAAGTTGTTCAATCCCTCGCGGGCCTCCACCAAGAACACCATCGGGCGCTGCTGGAGATGCGGGACGATCAGGAACGCCGTTTCCGCTCCCTGATGCAGGCCCAGCAGGAGGACCGTGAGCTGTTCCGGAGCTGGGTGGACCAGGAGGGACGGGCTGGGGGGTCATCCTCGAGAAACTCCACCGGCCCCACTCATCTGCCCCTAAATAAAATGGGGCCAGAGGACGATCCAGAAGCTTTCCTCGACCTGTTCGAGAGGTCGGCCGAGGCCTGTAGATGGCCACAGGACCAATGGCCGGTGCGACTCATACCTCTGCTGTCGGGGGAAGCCCAGGTGGCGGCCCAACAATTGCCCGTCCAAAACCTCCTGGTCTTCACCGACCTCAAGCGAGCCATCCTCCAGCGGGTCGGCCGGAGCCCGGAACAACATCGCCAGCGCTTCCGGTCACTGGAGCTGGGTGATAGTGGCCGGCCCTTCGTGCTCGCTCAACAGCTCCGGGACGCTTGCCGCAGATGGCTGCTGGCCGGGGAAGGCGGCGTCGACCAGATCATCGACCGAGTGGTGCTGGAGCAGTTCATCGGCCGTCTCCCAAGGAAGACGGCAGAGTGGGTCCAGTGCCACCGCCCGACGTCGCTAGACCTGGCCATCCAGTTGGCGGAGGACCAGATGGTGGCGTGCCCAGGAGTCGGCGAATCCCTGCCAGCTGTTTCTCTCTCTCTCTCTACCCCTATTGTTTCTCCTCGTCCTGTCCCACTTCCCAGGTCCCGTTCGGGCATTCCTCCTCGAGTCCCACCCCGGGGAAGGGGTGGGCCGTCTCCAGAGGCTGCCGCTGGCACAAGGGCGCCGCCCAGGGGGGCAGGCCTCGCCAGCGCGGGGACCACAGCAGTACCTTTTTTTCCGCTCTCTCCACGTCAATCCCTTGACCCACTTCCTGCCACTAGGGCGGCGGGGAGGCCTGGGCCGGCCTGTTGGCGGTGCGGGGACCCGGGGCATTTCATGGACCGGTGCCCCGTAATGGAGGTGGGGGCGCTGATCCGGGTCCCGGACAGCCCCCAGGCTGCCCCCGATCAAGCTGGCCTGTACCAAATACCTGTGAGTATTAAGGGGGGTACTTACCTCGCTTTGGTGGATTCCGGTTGTAACCAGACCTCGATTCACCAAAGCCTGGTTCAGCTCGAGGCATTGGATAAAAGCCGCATGGTTTCGGTTCGATGTGTGCACGGGGATGTGGTGAAGTACCCTTTAATATCCGCAATCATTCAATTTCGGGGTCAAAAGCATAGTGTGGAGGTGGCAGTTAATCCGCACCTCCGACATCCGCTGATTTTGGGGACAAATTGGCCAGCTTTTAGTCAATTATTGGGATGTTTAGGTGCGGATGTCTCTTGTGGAGAGAGGAAGCAGGAGAATGGGGTGGAGGCGCAGGTGGGAGTGGCTGAACCGGGACTACGGGATACTGAACCGGGGGATCGGAGCGCGAATGAGAGGCTAATCCTCTCTGAACGCGATGATTTTCCCCTGGAACAGTCCCAGGATGAGTCCCTAAAATGGGCGTTTGAACGAGTCCAGACCATCGACGGACAGCCTCTCCAACCTGCCCGTCCACTCTCCTATCCCTATTTTGCTATTTTAAAGGATCGGGTGTACCGAGTGACACAAGACACTCAGTCAAAACAGGTTACAACCCAGTTGTTAGTCCCTAAAAGCCGCCGGGAAATGCTATTCCAGGCGGCTCATTGTAATCCGATGGCGGGACATTTAGGGCAGGCAGCGACACTAAATCGTCTCATGGCCCGTTTTTTTTGGCCGGGCATTCACGAGAATGTGCGCAGGTGGTGCGCGGCTTGTCGTGAATGTCAGTTGGTGAATCCACCGGCCTCCCCAAAAGCGCCATTGCGCCCTCTTCCTCTAATGCAGGTCCCCTTCGAGAGAATTGGGATGGACCTCATCGGGCCATTAGAACGATCGGCACGAGGGCATCGCTTTGCATTAGTTCTGGTGGACTATGCAACCCGATACCCTGAAGCAGTGGCGCTTCGCAACATTTCCGCAAAGAGTGTAGCGAGCGCACTGTTTTCATTAATCTCCCGAGTGGGAATCCCGAAAGAGATTCTCACTGATCAAGGCACGGCATTTATGTCACGTACGTTACGCGAACTGTACGAATTGTTGGGCATTAAATCGATTCGCACCAGCGTCTACCACCCACAAACGGACGGGCTGGTGGAACGATTTAATCGCACATTAAAAACCATGATTCGGAAGTTCGTCCATGAGGACGCCAAAAATTGGGACAGGTGGCTGGAACCCCTCTTGTTTGCTGTGCGGGAGGTCCCGCAAGCCTCCACGGGGTTTTCCCCCTTCGAGCTTCTTTATGGGCGTCAACCCCGCGGGGTGCTGGACGTCCTGAGGGAAACTTGGGAGGACGGGCCTTCTAATAGCCGAAATGAAATTCAATATGTGCTGGACCTGAGAACAAAACTCCACACTTTGGGGCGGCTGTCAATGGAGAATTTGTTACAGGCCCAGGACCGGCAGAGCCGGCTGTACAACCAGGGGACCAGGCTACGTAAATTTACACCGGGAGAGAAAGTACTTGTATTGCTTCCTACGTCTAGCTCTAAATTACTCGCCAAGTGGCAAGGGCCCTTTGAGGTCACACGGCGAATTGGAGATCTTAATTATGAGGTAATTCGTACCGACAGGAACGGAGCACATCAGATTTACCACCTCAACCTCCTCAAAAAATGGAGTGAGGCAGAGTCAGTGATGCTAGCGACGGCAGTGAGCGGAGAGGAGGATCTTGGGCCAGAGGTAAGCACCAAGCCACAATCATTAGCTCTGGCCCCTGGCGGTGACCACCTCTCGCCCTCGCAGCTCACTGATGTAGCTAAGCTACAAGCCGCGTTTGCGGATGTGTTCTCGTTCCTGCCGGGACGAACCAACCTCATACAGCACCACATAGAGACCGAGCCGGGCGTGGTGGTTCGCAGCCGGCCATATCGTCTACCTGAACACAAAAAAAAGGTAGTTCAGGCAGAGTTAGAGGCAATGCTAGAGATGGGAGTAATAGAGGAGTCCCACAGCGATTGGGCGAGCCCGATAGTTTTGGTACCTAAAACGGACGGCTCCGTACGGTTCTGTGTGGATTACCGCAAGGTGAATTCTGTGTCGAAATTCGACGCTTATCCAATGCCGCGGGTCGACGAACTGCTTGATCGGCTAGGTACAGCTCGATTTTATTCGACACTGGATTTAACTAAGGGATATTGGCAGATCCCCTTATCACCTTTATCCAAAGAAAAAACAGCCTTCACAACGCCGTTCGGATTACACCAATTCGTTACGCTTCCGTTCGGGTTATTCGGGGCGCCGGCCACGTTTCAGCGCCTCATGGACAAAATTCTGCGGCCGCATGCAGCATATGCCGCTGCATATCTGGATGACATTATCATCTATAGTAACGACTGGCAGCGGCATATGGAGCATTTGCGGGCCGTACTGAGAGCGCTGAGGGGGGCCGGACTGACGGCTAACCCGAAGAAGTGTGCGGTTGGGCGTGTGGAGGTCAGGTATCTGGGCTTCCACTTGGGCCATGGGCAGGTGCGTCCCCAAATTAATAAGACCGCGGCGGTTGCGACCTGCCCGAGACCCAAGACCAAAAAGGAGGTGAGGCAGTTCCTGGGGCTGGCGGGATATTATAGAAGGTTTGTACCTAATTATTCGGACCTCACCAGCCCGCTGACTGACCTCACTAAAAAGGAAGCGCCAGATCCGGTCCAGTGGACGGAGCTGTGTCAGCAGGCTTTCACCCAGGTAAAGGCTGCTCTGTGTGGCGGACCGCTTCTGCACTCTCCTGATTTTTCTCTCCCCTTCTTGCTGCAGACAGACGCGTCGGACAGGGGGCTTGGGGCGGTCCTGGCCCAGGAGGTAGAGGGTGAAGAACGGCCGGTGCTGTACATCAGTCGCAAGCTCTCTAAGAGAGAGACGATGTACAGCACCATTGAGAAGGAGTGTTTGGCGATCCGGTGGGCTGTTCTCACCCTCCGCTATTATCTCCTGGGACGGGAGTTCACTCTCTGTTCGGACCACGCGCCCCTGCAGTGGCTCCACCGCATGAAAGATACCAACGCGCGGATCACCCGTTGGTATCTGGCCCTCCAGCCATTTAAGTTCAAGGTGATCCACAGGCCGGGAGCTCAGATGGTTGTAGCGGACTTCCTCTCCAGGAATGGGGGGGGGGGGCTGCAGGCCGGAGGGCTTCCCGGCCTGAGTCGGGCGGTGGGGGTATGTGGCGAGGGGGGGCGTGGTTAGCGGGATCCGCAGCGGGGGAGAGAGGCGGGAGAACGAGCGGTGAGTAAGTGGGTCAAGTATGAGATGACATTCACCTGTTTCTCGTTCTAGTGATTGGCGTGGAGAGATTAAAAGCCACAGAGGGACAGACAGTGGGAGAGAGACACTGAGGACTCGGGAGGAAACGATCGCCACTGAGCAGAAACTCACCAAAGTGCTGTGGACATACCTTTGTTTGAAAGTGCCAGAGTGCACGACCTTTTATTTGTTTTGTGAACACTGAATAAAATTTCCCGAGCCTCAGTCACGCCGACTCCGACTTCTTCCTTCCTCCCCGCGAACTTTGTTACAGACTATTTTAAGTTGTACAGTGTGCACCCAGCTTATGTTACAATTGTATTAAGTAATTCATGATACTTTTGACTTTTAATAAAATCAATGCATTCAAAAGGCATCTAAACGTCAGACAGTGAAAAAAATCCTTCTTTTTTTTTGTGCCTAAAAGGTTTTGTATCCTAAATCTTTGTTGTTGTTGTTGTTCCCATATTGGGAACTCTCCTTAGCATGTACTGAATGCATGGCATCACTCTACTCTTAAAAATAAAGTTTTTTTATTGGCACCAATGCTTCCATGAAGATCCTTTAACATCCCTGAAACCTTTCCATTCCTCAAAGTGTTCTTTAGAGTGGAAAATGGCTCCTTGGACTTTTACAGTTTTTTTTCACACTAAGGAAAAAATGGTTCTTTTAAGGACTGATCACTGAAATGGATTCACTTGTGAAAAAAAAATCATTTTGGAACCTTTATTTATAAGAGAATGTAAACTTTAAAAGGTTCTTTATAGTTGGAAAAGGCTCTTTGGATTATTAAGGTGGGTCCCTATTAAGCCATTTCACATATTGTCTTCTATACAGTGTCTAATGTAGCTGTATGTGAATGCAAACAAGTTGTAAAGCCGAAAGTGTAAGATAAATAGTTATTTTCTCCCAAACGAGTCGACTCTGGACAGTGGAAATGAGTCATTAGTAATTCAAATCCCACTTCCGTGATGGCTACACGTTACAGGGTACACATTTGCATAATGCCGCTCCTATGTTCTACGTTGGCCAGCCACGAACAACTTGACCCGCTCTCAAACACGTAATTTTACGGTTGATTGCTCCTCTAATCTCGTGGGATTCACAAAACACTTGCTCCTGAAAGACGGCTCAATACCCAGTTTATTTGGACCATCTGACTCCACTGAATCTCAACCTGTAAGTATGATAAATAATAGATTCAAAATATGGAAATATGGCAATTGGTGTATTGTTTCCAACAAGCGCTGTACGCGGTAGACCAATCACAACAGACTGTGCCATCTGACCAATCAGAGTAGGCTCACAGAAAGGAGGGGTTTAGAGAGACTAAATCTTAGAAGTGCTTCGAAACGAATTGTTTGAGAATTGTTGGAAAATGAGGTGATATTAAATGCATACTATGAGATAATGAAAGCATTGTTTGACCTTGCATGCATGTAAACGTATTGTAGGAGAATCCCAAAACAATATTAAGAACCTTAAAAATGGCATAATGGGGCACTTTAAAATGTTCATCAGACAAAGAAAAAATGTTTCAAGAACCGATGACTGAAATGTTCGTTGGGCAACAAAAAATGGTTCTTCTACAAAAAAAAACAAAACACTGAAAGTGTTTGTGACTGAAGAAATGTACTGGTACATTTGACTTGCACTATTGCACGATCTCCCCTGCTTTGTTACTCCCCAAACCTGCATTCAGCATGTTTCATGTGCTCTCAGTTCTCAGCCAAACAGCTCTTCGTTCCTTCCCTCACCAGTTCTGTCTGAAAGGAATCAAAGAGTGCTTTCCCCTCCGCAATTAATTATTCTTTAATGGAGCACTCAAAGGGAATAAAAGCAGTCAGCATCAATAATTAAGCAGAAAAACAATACAAAACAAACATGAAATACAACATTTTTTACAAGAAAGTATCTGGATTAGGTTTAGCACCAATCCCTGTCTGTTCTTGCTTTGTTTCACGACATCCATCCTTCAATAAAATCGAAAGCAGACTCCTTTATCCACAACTACAGTAATATTCTCTGACCTGTTTGGTCTAAGGATGACGGTTATGTGCGAAGAAGCTCAGATTTCATTTCTACACCAACCTCTGTCAGACCCTCACCATGTATCAGGACAAACTCCCTCTAAGAGCTGTAACAAACTCTCAGCCGCATCCACAAACACACATTTGGGCAAGGGAATACAAATTAACCTGAGGTGCCATCAGCAATTAAGCCTAATTTCAATAACATTTAAGCAGTTCATATTCGTGTGCATTCTCATTAGCGTAATCAAGCGACAACAAATGTTATCCTGCATGGTAATAGCTGTCATCCCGCGTGTGCGGAGAAACTGTGCGTCAAGATTCGATTTGGTTTCTCTCATCAGCATCCAGTAGGACGGCTAATATCCCATCCCGATCTGAGAGAGAGAGCCGAGTGGGACGCATAAGTTGCAAACTCAGCGATGGCCGTCAAAAAAGCGCTATTGTTTGGATTTGGGCTCCTAACAATGTTATCTCTCCAATGATGAGACACCACTTTTTTGAGAGACGCTACATTAATATTCCTAGTGGCAGCATAAAATAGGTAAAGATGGATTCCATGCAAGACTAAAATGAAAGTGCGGGATCAAGCAGGAATCTTTAAAGAGACGATGCCGGTGGAACGCCAGACTAGACAAACACTGTGGGCCCTATCATACACCTGGTGCAATGAAGAGTGTTTTTGCTAGTTTCAGCCTGACGCAGTTCTCATTTTCCCGTCCTGCGCAGCGTTGTTTAAATAGCAAATGCATTTGCGGCCATTTGTGTGTCTATGGGTGAGCTGGTCTAAAAAAGAGGTGTGTTCAGTTGCTATTTTGAGGAACTGAAAATAGACGGCACCATAGACCAACTCAAACCTGGAAAAAAGTCAATGGCACAATATTTTTTTGTTATTTAAAGAGAGCGTTAGTAGAAAATGCGCCTCTGGGCGGGTCCACAACGCGCGTTCACTTTGCTTATTACACACAGGGATGTGCAGCAGCACACAAACATGCCAAATATTAAAAACTAAAGGATTACAGTGTAAAATAATATTATTGTGTAGGCTACATAAATATAAAAATGTCATACATGTCATAATGGATAGTCATTGCGCGTATCAGAATTAGAGACGAGGCCGGTGGAACGCCAGAAGCATATTTTATTTCAAGTAACAAAAAATGTTTTTTTTAATGCTTTTCATTTTAGTTTCAGTTTTAGTTTTATACAATCACCCTAGCGCATTGAACAATGTTTATACTTGAATAAAAGCTTAAATTAAATCTATTCATCATATAACGTGATATTTAGAAATTGTTAGAACACCTGACAAATCTGAAAATATTGACCCTTTTTTGCCTCCAAAACATGATTAATTTCATAATGTTCATGAAACATGCAGATGGCTGCTCTGAGCACAACAAATATCAGATGAAGTGAGTCATAATGTTTTTAATTAATTTTAACTTTAATATTTGGTATGCCCAGTTTTTGTAGCAATTACACATCTCTCTGGTATAGTCTCAATATATTTCCTGAGAACTTCAACACTAATGTTATACCATGCCTTCTGCATCTCAAGCCAAAGGCTTTCCTTTTAATGTACAATAGATCTGTCCACTTTATTTTCCAACTCGCCCCAAATGTGCTCGATGGGTTTGAGGTCCTGACTTTGAGGGGCCAGTCCATCATTTTCAATGCTCCAGCAGATTCCTTCCGTCGCAGATAGTTCTGACAATAGTTTGTTTTATGGGCATTGTAATGGACAATTCAAGAAAAACAACTGAAACCTCTTAAATATGCCAAGTGTTCTAACAATTTTGGCCACCACTGCATGTATTTGAATTGCATATAAAACGTCCATCCATTTGGATGTTTATTTAAATATAAACAATCTAATAAATTCAGTGTAATGCATATTTGTCAATCATACATAAATGAAACCTGTAAGAAACAGATAAGGTGTCTGCACTCCAAAAAAAATCCATCTATTTGGTTTATTTAAATAATATTATCATATTTTCAAAATACATTCATTCAAATAGCTTAGAATCAGCATAAATAAGTTCACTGTGAAAACAATTAAATTTATTCAGTTAAAAAATTAAAACATGGTTATGGCTAGCTGTGGAACAAGCCACTTAGTTAAAATATATGAGTTTGAAATAAAATAGATTTGATATAAATATATAAACCTTGTGTATTTACAACAACTGACTGTCCATGTTTGTTTATGTTAACACTGTGTAATGGAGTTTTATATTTATATTTTTATGATTTTTTTTTTGTTATATACACAGTTATGCTCAAATTTATTCATACCCTTGGTAAATATGATCAAAGACAGTTGTGAAAATAAGTCTGCATTGTTTATCAATTTGATCTTTCATTCAAAAACTTAAAAAATATATAACCTTTAAGCAAAAAAAAAAAAAAAAAAGTAAAAGTGGGGGAAAATCACATTATGAAATATTTTTCTCTAGTACACAATGGCCACAATTACTGGTACCCCTAAAAAATTCTTATGATTGAAATATCTCTGAAGTATATTCCCATTCATATCTGCATATATGCAGGGTGACTAGGAACATGAAATTATCCAGCCATGGCTTCCTGTTTCACAGGAATATAAATATGAGGGAAAACAAAGCCCACATTTCCTTAATCATCATTACAATGAGAAAAACCAAAGCATGTATTTCTGTTGTGCAGCAAAAGATGGTTAAGTTTCACAAATTAGAAAGTGGCTGTAAGAAAAGAGCTAAAGCATTAAAAATCCCCATTTCCACCATCAGGGCAATAATTAAAAATTTCCAATCAACAGAAAATGTTACAAATCTGCCTGGAAGAGGACGTGGGTCTATTTTGTCTTAAAGCAAGGTGAGGAGGAGAGTTTGAGTGGCCAAAGATGCTCCAGTGATCACAGCTGAAGAATTGCAGAAAATAGTTGAGTCTCGGGGTCACCACATGTTGTTCAGGAGGGTTTCAAGAAAAAATTCTAGAAAAGAAAACACTTTCATCCAAAAACAAACTCCAGCATATTCAGTTATCAGACACAACTGGAACTTCAAACGGGACTGGCTTCTGTGGTCAGATGAAACTAAAAAATGAGCTTTTTAGCAGCAAACACTCAAGATGGGTTTGGTGAACACAGGGATAAAAAGTACCCCATGTGTACAATGAAATATACTGCTGTATTGTTGATGTTGTGGGACTATTTTTCTGCTGGAGGTCCTGGACATCTTGTTGGCATCATGGCATCAAGGATTCTATCAAATACCAACAGATAAAAAATTTAAAACTGACTGTCCATGCTAGAAATCTTACAATGGGCTGTGGTTGGATCCTCCAACAGAACAATGACCCACAAACAAACATCAAAATCAACACAAAAATGTGTCACTGAGCACAAAACCAAGCTTCTGCTGACCTGAACCCTATAGAAAATGAGTGGGTGAACTGAAGAGAAGAAGCACCAACATGGAGCTGGGAATCTAACATTTGTTACTTACATTTGTAATAAATATTTATTTATTTACCAGTGGAGTATTTTTTACTTTTTGCTTTATATTGAGGTTTTGAAGAGTTTTGAAGAGAATTACATTTCTTATCACTGAAAATTCTCATAAAAAACATCTTTATTTGTATTTCAAAGATGAACGAAAGCCGTTTGGGATGACATGACGGGAGTAAATGATGACATTTTCATTTTTGAGCAAACTAGCTTTCTCAGTAATCTTGTTCAAAACAGATAAAAGTTTCTCACAGATTACTCTCCACCAGGTCAAATGTCATGTTATCGACTTCCAGAATCTCTCGGATTAAGTCTAGCCTACAGTACGCTATCAAAGATCTGCTGGGCATCCAGTAAACCGGCTCTTTCAGTACAATCCACCAATCGCTTCCTTCAGCCTGTTTGCCAAAGCGTTTAATTACATGTTATAGTCTACACACAATAATGCTGTACTGGCCTCTGGTCTGACCTTTCTCTGATAATCCTGCCCTCCAGAAACAGCCTGCAAATCCTCGCCCAGAGACACCCAAAAAACCTGCTGCTCACCCATTCCTCATTCCTTCTGCTGTACGGATGTCTCTTTTGAAGACAAAGGGCACTGAACAGACTCTTCATCATCATGAAATTCCTCCGCAGTAAGCTACTTGTAGCAACCGACAGCTCGTCTGCGAACATTACAGAGCTCAGCGAGTCTGTACTGACCACACAAATGCTGTTTGTATCTGCAGTGTAGATCTGTAGATGAGCAGGAGGATTTCTCGAGGTGTAATAATATCCAGCTGTGCTTAAAATAGAGGGGACATTAAAATAAAGCTACATCGTGTTTCTCTGAGTGGAAGTCAAATCACTCGATGCAAATCACTCGATCCCAGCAACATTGGGATTTTTTTTTTTTTGAATGGTTTTTGAACCACATCAATGTTAGCTAAATCTGAAACCATTAAAAAAAAAAAAAAAAAAAAAAAAAAAACATGAATTGAAATAAAATTAATAAAATAAAAAAGCTATAACAAATAAATAAACAAATAAAATAAAATAAAATAAAAACTAGATATAAAATAAACATTAACTGAAAAAACTCCAAAATAAAATAAAATAAAATAAAATAAAAGACTAGAAAAATACAAAAACTATAAATATAAAACTAAATATAAATAAGCTTATTCTATTTCAGCTAGTTCAGTTCATGCAGTTAGTTCATTAAAAACTAAGTATTAAAATAAACAAACTAAATAAACTAAAACCTAAATCTTTATAAAAACTATAAGAAAACATTTAAAAATAATAAAAATTACTAAAATACACAATAAAATTACTAAAACTTGAAAACAGATATAATGTACTAATATATATATATATGTAATTATAAGATCTTATATCTTATAAAAATACAAAAAAAAATAAAACAGTATAAAATTGTAATATATAACAGTATGAAATTACTAATTCAATTCAAATAAGTATTCGATAGTAGTAATTCAATTCAGATCTAATTCACTATAATAATATATCAATGATACTAAAATAGCATTGTATTGAACAGCTGCGCTCCTCCACCAGTGCAAACAGGACAATGTACTATAACAGTGCAATATCATTTATAATAATTCCTGTTATTAGAACAGTCTTTGCATTATGTATATATTGTTGTTTTATGCTTCTCTTAAGAAAAACAAGTAATATTATTACATACAGTGGCTTATTTTTTTTATAGATATAAGTTTATGACAGAATTAATTGACTATTTATTGTCGAGTTGAAGCCTCTATTAAAATGTTTTTCTGTTTAATGTTGCGCTCTGCTCTCTCAGCGGGAAGCGTGTCCAGTCTTTAGCTCAATGTGGGTCGCTGGGTTTGGAAATTCCCTGTGCAGCCTGACAAGTTCACTGGCGGTCTTTCATGAGACGGCCAATTTATCCAACAACGCAGAGCCCGTCTTCATATGAATAAAACATCTGTCTGCACTGTGAGGCCGAAGACAGACGGAGGAACCAGCAGAACAAGTAATACAAACAGACGTGTCAACATGAAGCCCAGACATGATTTGCCAATTTCTTTCTTTGTTTTCCAGTCTTTCGCAGCAGTGGCACTCGTTCCTCTGAACAGATTGTACTTGACACAGAGAAGAGACTTTACAGGCAGCAAAAAGCATAATTACAAAATGGACCGTTTTAACAGGCACAACAAATTGTTCTCCAGCATGATTTGAGAAAGATCCAGAAAGCATCTTGTGCTTCAGTGGGAGTCTGTACAAAGAGTCACATGATCAAAGTCACTCGTCTGATTGGTGACCTAGAAACAGAACACAAAACACTGTCATAATGTGTGTTAGTTTTACATTTTTAAAAATCCTAAAACGTTCTGTTTATTTCAAGGATTAGATTAGATTTTGAACTAATGTGGTCTAAAAGTTTTGAGCCACTGTATATACAGCAAAAGTAGGCCTGTCTTTGTCCTGTACAATAAACACAGTGTTATTTTAGTATTATTTATATACTATCATAGTATTTAATAACATTTCAAATTAGCTTGATTCAGTAATTTTGTGCTTTTTAAAATAATATTAAATGAATATTATTATAAATATTTTGCTATTTTAGCATCACTTATATACTATCATAATAGTAACTTTCTTCAGTTAGTTTTCCTTCAAAACTTTAGTTTACTTTTCGGGGAAATAGTTTTGGGCTTTTTTTTTTTTTTATATTTCTTTCATTTATAACTTCATATATTCAGTATGCATTAATATACTATTTCAATTAATTTATTATAAATATTAGTTTAAGTTTCAGTAATTTTGTTGTGATTCTGTCATTTTTATTTTTTAAATATTTATTTAATTTGATACTTATATTTTATTTATATAAGTATCAAATTAAATAAATATTTAAAATATATTATTTAACACAATTGACTAAATAATATAGTAAATAAATATTTAGCTTTATTTTATTCCAGTTTTAATTTTAGTAATTTTAGTACTTCAGCAAAAACTTCATTTTATTTCAGGTAAAGTTCTTCATCTAATATTTATATTTTATTTCAGCTTTATTTCAATGAATAAAAATGTAATGTAGGATTTACTTTGTACTGTAAAAGTTACAAAAAAGTGAATTATTAATTTTTCAAACAAATATTATATATAATAAACTGTAAAAACGAATAACTATTAAAACATTTGTGAAACTTTGTAACACTGTCACATAAGATACACATTTTAACTGCACATTATTACATTATCATGATTTTATGTCTATTAGAGTTGTAATAGGTTTGTCAATGAAACAATCTCGTGTCCCCCATATTACTCCTTAAAGAAAGAATAGCTAAGTTTTCGTATTTCACAGAAATGAGGTCTCTGACATCAAAACCGCCAGACTCGAGGGCAAACAGAAAGACGACAGTATATGAAGACTGCTGCGGGCATCACATTTACACGAGGCACAAGGTTGTTTCTTATCTGTTTAGAACGGCACATCTGTTCAAAACAAGCCGATCAAAAAGCGCCATTTAAAGAAATGCAATCAAAAATGTTTAGTTTGCCGTGACAGAGACGCTGCCTTCATCTTCAGCTGCACAAACACAGGCTTTCTTCCACCTCGCAGGAGACAAGGAGGACGCCATCCTGCAAACGCGACAAGGCGTCCATGCTTTGTGGAGATCACAATTATTGTCACCCATGTGTGAAAATATTATGTTTGTGAAGAGCTGCTACCTGTGTCTCCGGTAATAAGTTGGCTGGCAAAAAATAGAGCCAAGTGTTGGAGTGAGCCAGCAGACGTGACACAGACAAACACAAAGAAAAATGCGACTGAGACTTCTGGAACAATGAGGAGATATTTCAAAACTACTTCAGAGCGTCTTCCTGCACACACTGACTCTGAATGTACATTCAAGAGCTTCACACACTTCAGTTCGGAAAAAATATTTTCCCCGCCAGCTTCTAAACAGCACACATTCATACATACATCACTTACCTAAACAGTCAACATTTCAGTGGCTTATAATAATAACCCAAGGAGGTCTTGGTCACACGTTAGTCTGGGGTCCAATTCTCACCATCAAATATCTATTAACTTCTACCTCAAAAAATTCCTAATGTGCTGCTTATTAATATAAGGTAGTTGTTAAGTTTATAGGTATGGAGTCAGATTAAGGGATCTAGAATATGGTCATGCAGAATAATAGTAAACAGCCAATATGCTAGTAATATGCATGCTAATAAGCAACTAGTTAATAGTGAGAATAGGCCCCTAAACTAAACTATTACCAAGGTTAATGAAAACAGTGAAGCTCAATGAAATACATTTTTAATTTGAAAATACATTTAGTTACAATCATATACCAAAATATATATATTTTTAAAATATATTTCAGGAGCAAGAAAATACATTTCCAATCTTACAGTATAGCCCACAAATGCAAATGTGGGTGGAATAGATAACAAATAAGGTTCTTCTTCAAATGTGACATATGTGAATGTATTTTCTTGAAATATAGGCAAAATGTATTTTTAAATGGCTATATTCATATTTTTTAAATATATTTTTTAAAAACATACAAAAAATGGCCAAAAAAATACATTGGTAGAAAACAGATTTACGTAAATATATTTTGAAGCATATTTTAGAAAGAAAAAAAAGCAATTTTTGTATATTTTTTTTATTTTATTAATTTTATTATTATTATTTATTTTTTATTTTTTTTGCAATATGGGAGGGCTCTCAAAAATACTTTATTCTGACATAATAAATGCTGCAGCAATTAGCACACACAAAATAATAACACAGTTACAAGGTGTGTGTAACTCAAACTGCACTGTTAAATAACTCCAAAAATAATCGGCATTAACAATAACTGACATTAGCAATATTCTACAAAGATAAAAGGCAGGAAATGCAATTTATTATGAATAAAATAGTTCAATACAAAATATTTAAATATTGTTAAATAAAAACAATAAAATGGCATTAAATTATAATAATTCAGGGAATGCATGAAGCAAAACTCTTGTGAAAAAGAAGTACACTTTAGCATAATTTTAAAAAGAGTACGTATTGCAGAATTAATATACTTTATAAGAATATACATTACTGAATGTAATTTTTTTAACTCTTCGATGCACGTTAATTGCAATTAAATTAAAATATATCATAACGTGTTATACTTTAAATTTATTTGAACTTAAGAGTACGTTTGTTTTAGTTTGTTTGATTGTTTGTTTGTTTTTTTAGCCAGTAATCAAGTACTTGTGGATTAGTTAGTTTAGTCAATGTACTTTAACGTAAATTAGATATTATTACAAAGTGCTCTTTTCAAAAGTGTACTTAAGTGTGTTACGAAACAGTCATTCAAAGTGTCTCTTAAAGTCACTTAAGTGGCTTTTTATTTCATTTATTTATAGAACATCTTTTTCACAAGGTTGCTTAAGTGTATACAAATAATGTAAACATACAATTGCTAATGCTAACAAAATACTAATCAGACTAACATTAAAATAGATGACAAAACTGATTTTCACAAACTCAACAAGACTTGACAGCTGATACGCCACCAAAGCCTTGTCAGCACAGCTGGTAATTGGGAAACGTTATAAGTCTGAAACGAGACGCGTCTTCATAAAGCTCTGTTAACGTGGACTAGATTTCACGCTAAGCTAACAGTAGCCAATTGTATGGCTCTTTTGATTAAGGTCAGTGCTTTTCACAAGAGCCGCCCTGCGTAGATATTTTGACGGCTTGCTCTTGCGGTTACTTTGAGATCTTCATTCAACCTCTACCGACTCACGATTAGATCACCGCAAACTTTTATTGTGCTGATATGAATGATGTCGCATTAGCATTTCGTAATTCGAATTTAAGGAAGGGTGACTCCCTCGTTGTTTAATTAATTTAACGCACATCAGTTTCAAATATCAAGATATAATAAGATATATACGACAAGGGTAGCTATATGTTAAGCATTCAGGCATAAATGGATGTGATTTAGGTTGTCCAGTGCAATCATCAGCTGAGGAGAAAGCAGCAAACAGAATAGCAATGGAGCCTCCACTATCACAGCACACTGCACAGCGCTGATTAGGCACTGATTATCCTCATATTCCCCTCGCAATGTCTGATGACATTATGACAGGCAATTTTCACATTCAATCTTCGCTTCATGAAAAAAAAAAAAGTGCATATTCATTTAAAGTCATACTCTCAATTTTCTATTCTATTACGCCGTGCCTCGCGGAGTCACATGTGCTCATAAAATAGGGTTCTCCCGTGGAAACTAACACACCATGACTGCCCCGGGTCCTGTTCGTTCACTGCTTTAACAAATACCAATCCATGTAAGAAAGTGAAGCAATTTTAGGGAACAGTTAGCCAACACAATTTACCCCTTCTATACAATAGAAATACTCAAATAGATACATTATCCCAAGAAGCAAGGCACAAAGAGAATTATGGAGTAATGCAAGAATCTAATTTCTGATGCTTGGATATGAAATGACTGTACAAAGAAAGTCAAAAAATTATGGAAGACCGTTTCCGCCACTGAAAAAATAAAAAATAAAAAATAAAAATGTGGAATTGCAAAGTCAGCGGTTTTTCTGTGGAAGCTTTTTATCTCACAATTATGATTCTTTATCTGACAATTGTTAGTTATAAATTCACAATTGCAAGTTAAAACCATGCAATTTGAACTCTTCTCGATTTTCTTCTCGATTCTGCATTTATACACAATAATTTTGAGTTCATATCTCACAATTCTGGCTTTTTTCTCAGAACTGACTACAGATGTTTAGAAAGGGCATAGGTCTTTTTTTTCAGCAACAGAATAATAAAAAAAAAGGTTATTGCAAGTTTTTCTCTCACAATTCAGACTTTTATCTTAGAATTCTGAGTTTATATCTCGAAATCCAGTTTTTTTTTTTTTTTTTTTTTTCACTATAGAATAAAAATAATGGTAATTGTGACTCTTTCCTCACAATTTCAAGTTTACATCTTGCAATTTTTCTTGGTTCTTGAGTATATTCAGAAAAGTCAAAATTGTGAGATATAAACTCAAAAATGAATTTGTGGATTTAAAAAAAATACTGTATATTAGGGATGTAACGATTACCGGTTTCACGATAAATCATGATAAAATTCCCCATGATTAATATTACCATTTCATATTTTAATTATCATTAAAACCATATTTGATTACCACGATTTGAACAACTCACGATAAATAAATACTGTCCCGCATAAAGCACAGTTTTCAGTAACAGTCTCACGTGCGCACAGCGCTCAGAGTAGTTTAGTTTTGAGTGAAAATAGGGCAGAAAAGCAGGGAGGTTTTAAAAGAGTGCTGAGGGAATTATACAAATGAATACATGAATGAATTACTTATGAATGTACCTCTGAAGGTTCTGACTGTCTTCAGAAACGATTCGATGGCATTTTGTTTTCATCTTCGCTCCATGTAATACCTGAAGGAAGTGTTCTTAATCGCAGTGCTACCTTGTCCACAGAGTTTACGGGAAACAGCTGTAATTCAACTTTTCCATATAAAGCGCCACCTGCTGCCAGAGAGTGGATTTACAGAGACTTACATTTACATTCAGTCTGTGTGCAGTTTCTGTCTGGCCGAAAACGGACCGAATTTGCCGGTTGATGAAAAACAAGCTTATGTGGATTCTACACATTTAAACAATTCAGATAAGTTATCTAGAATTATTTATAGAGCAGCTAAAATACATATAATTATTTATTAATCAATTATAATTTTGACTTAACTCTTTTCTTTATTTCAAGGCTTAAATGTGAGGTTTACCTTTATATGAAACTTTTTCAAAGCTTTATTTGAACATTTACATTAGATATTTGAACATGCTATTAAACTGTTTTCAGTCAAGTTGTCATTTAAAATCCGGACATCATTGGTGATGTTATTGTTTTAGTGATTATGCAAACAAAAAGTCATTTTATTTGTTGTTTGTTGATTTTTAAATATAAAATTTGGTGAAGTGATTTATGTGTCTGTACTTTTTGAACATCTCTAGCACATTTTAACAATACCGTGATAATACTGGTAATCGTGATCACTTTGGTCACTATAATCCTGATAAGAAATCTTCATACCGTTACATCCCTAGTGTAAATATAACCTATTTTATTATTATTATTTTTTCACCCTGTGGTGGAAACAAGTTTCCATAAAACATGGCCAGTGTTGTTTCTAAACATCTGTCAATGACAGCTTCTCAGCGAGGATCTGGAATCCCGAACAATTACACTGTGTACATAGACATCTTAATTTCCCTACATATCTTATCTCTTTTTAAATAGGCAAGGCTGTTCATAATAAGACATATGAACAGAGAGCCGATAACCTCTTCCTCTCGCCTTTTCCATCTAATCATAGTTAGCCACGCCGCCGCAAGGAACATGTGCCGGAGACGTGCCTCTCGTTCACCCACTGTCCCTCCAGCAATTACTGTTCTGACATCTCCACAATGGCCCTGTAATTATGGCACTCATATTTATCCACCGAGCCTGCGGTCTGAATGTGGATCACAGCCTCATGTAAAACAAGCCTATAATAACATATGTGATGGCTAATAAACTGTTAGCATTCAGTATTGTAAGTGTATGTCATTTCCTCATCTTCATTCCATACTGCGACAAAGAACACAAGCAATGGTTTCATTAAAGAGATAGCGCACACATAAAAATGGAAATTCTGTCATCATTTACCAACCCTTCACGGCATGCCAATGCTCAAAACACTCTGTATGTGTATATATCAAGTTTATCTTCTGAAACCATACCCTTGTGGAAAAAAAGTGTGCTTAATTGTATTTAATGTGCACTTGCATGACTGTTTCTTAACACACTTATGTACATTTACATTTAGTCATTTTGCAGACGCTTTTATCCAAAGCGACTTACAATTGGGGAATACATAAAGCGATTAATCTTGAAGAGGCAATCAGACAGACGAAGTGCTTGTAACACCAAGTCTCAGGAATTGTTCAAATAAGTACAAGCTAGCAAGGGAAGGAATAAATAAAGAGAAAGATATATATATATATATTTTTTTTTTTAAGTTTAGGATGAAGTCAAGTAGTGTCGAAAGAGATGAGTTTTCAGCTGTTGCGTGAAGATTGACAGGGAACCAGCGCTCCGGATAGGGGTGGGCAGATCATTCCACCAGCCAGGAATGGTGAACGAGAATGTTCCAGAGAGTGATTTTGAGCCTCTCTGTGATGGTACCACGAGGCGTCGCTCACTAGCAGATCTCAGACTTCTGGAGGGGATGTAGGTTCTTAATAGTGAGTGCATGTAGGCGGGTGCTGAGCCTGTGGTTGTTCTATAAGCAAGCATCAATGTCTTGAACTTGATGCGAGCTGCGACTGGTAGCCAGTGCAATGAGATAAAGAGAGGTGTAACATGGGCTCTTTTGGGTTTGTTGAAGACCAGTCGTGCCGCCGCATTCTGAATCATACATCAAAAGTACACTTTTAAATAATTTTAAGTACAATCTTAAATCATTGTTTAATAATATTTTGTTTAATACTTATTTTGATGTGTTGATTAACTAAAGCACATGTAAAGTACTTGATTATCACTCAAACTGTCCTTTGTTTTTTATATTAAAGTTAATATATTTTAAATACCGTATTGACCCGAATATAAGACGACCCTGATTATAAGACGACCCCCTTTTTCCAGATGTACCTTTTGGAAAGGCTTTTTTGAAAAAAAACAAAAAAAAAACACATTTTTTCTTAAATTATTTTCATATTGCATATTTTTCCTATTTTAATTTTTCTTTTGAAAGTATGGTAAATACTGGTAAAATGTACCAACAATGACATTGAAAAATATACACTTTTTGATATACCATAAAAATAACAGGTAGCACATCTGAATTATATAACATTTAGGCTATCCATCTCATAGTAGCCTACCAAAATTGTATTAACAGTAGAAGTGAAATCGTATTGTAGTCTTCAAATCTGGGTACTGTCTTATGTTTTAAAATCACTTACAGAGGAAGTTTGGTCCCATCAGACTAACATGACAGTCACGACTCGTGCCGCTGTAAGCTTTTTTTTTTCTTTTGTTTTCACTTGCGATCTTTTCAACACACATTACATTACATATTTCATGGCACAATCGTTTTATGCGTTTTTGGCGCCACCTATTGTTGTGGATGTATTATTGACATGTCAAAGTCTAGACTCCGAATATAAGACGACCACGTTTTTTCAGATGTATTTCCAAGAAAAAAAACATTGTCTTATATTCGGGTCAATACGGTATATTAAAATGCAACTTCATCAATAGAAATGCGTAATTACAAATTAAATATTTTTTAGAGAAAAGTATCAGTGAATAACATTAGATTTTGGTCCATACTGTTGTATGGTTTCAAAAGACTTTGAATAAAATGCACAAGTCATATCAATACACTTTCATGATATATATTTTTTTCTCCATTATGGGACTTGGACTTTAACTCCATTTACTGGTGTTAAATATTAACTTTCACCATTCAGTTTCATTATATGGAAAAGATCAGCTTCGTCATTCTGCTAAACATCTCCTTTAGTCTTCCACAGAAGAAAGAAATCATACAGTTTTGGAATGCCATGATAATTTGTCCATGACTGAAGATAATTTTTGGGGGAACTGTCCCTTTAAATTTCAATACCGATTTATCTGAAAACAATTTTCTCAGTATCCGAGGGCTGGAAGAGGAAATCCTGCAGTATTTTGTCTCCTTAGTTCTCTTCCCCATGTTGATTAAATAAATTAGGGTGAGGTTTGTGGCATTGATCCTGTACCTCAATTCAGGTTGTTATCGAGTGCTCACTACCCAGAATCCCTGATTTTGATGAACCTGGATGGGTCTGTCTGTGCTGATGAGGGACTAAGTCTGTTCTCGGCACAAACACACTCTTAAAAGCACCTTTGGTGATTGGCTCCCCTGATGAGACAGACGATAAGAGTCTTACGGGAAGCCAGACCCAGGTCTTCCTGGCCCATTCCCAATCTGATGAGAAAAAAAGGTGACCGCCGGCCACAAATTATGGGGGAAAACCGTATAGCAGAGATTTTCTGGTTTTGTGTGATTTAATCAATACAGGCTCATTTGAAATGTCCAGTGAGTGGTACTAAAAGCATGTTCAGTTTTATCAGAAACTGATGAACTTTAATCTGGCAAAGTTTTATTCCGCTGGTTGTTGTACGTTTTGAAGCAGTTCGCAAATGAAACGTCTGGAGATTAGCGCCAAAAGAATAATACACAATTGCATTTGAAAATAACACCTGTACCTACTATAAACTGACCTTGAACCGAATCGATAGTGTCAACAAAATCAAACATGAGATAAAAACGTTGCTGAGCAATCATGCCATTTTAGCTTGCTTATATCATGACTTACGTTTCACGGGACTTATGCTCGAGTGCTGTGGATTGCAAGCAATGCTTCATCAGGTGCGCTACTCAGCAAGTTTACCATGTCAAAAAGTTGTGTATATTGAGCTGGTTATGTGGTGCAAACATCACAGTGTATTGGTTTACCAATCATGCACTGTGGTAAAAGTGTATTGAGGTCATACAATAGAATTGTGCAAGGAAGCTTGCAAAATTAAGTTTCTATTAATCGATAATCTGCCCCTGTAATTATAATTTGTGTGAAAAGGAATAAAAGTTGTTGATATTTTACTGCAATTTGTGTTAATTTCAGCTGGAAACTGCAGTCAGTTGCAAGTTTTGGAGCTCTTTTTCACATTTCTTTTCAGTTTTGAATGTAATTTCAACTACATTTGCTATTTTTCCTTCACTGGAACACAAAAGATTATGTTTAGCAGAATATTCAAGCTGTTTTGGTCCATACAACACCAGCACTATATTTTAAATCTCCCGAAGCCATATGAAAGAAAGTAGTACAGTTTCAGAAAAAAACATGAGCAGTGTTGGGAAAAGTTACTTTTAAAAGGAATGCACTACAATATTGTGTTAACTAATTCTGTTACTTAGTTACTTTTTATGGAAAGTAATGCATAACTTTTTCTTATCTGGGCTGGGCTTGCTTGTTTGTTTTTAATATAAAAAAGTTCTGTTTTTGGCGAATGTAAATTCCGTTTCACACCAAAAGTTAACTGAATAAGCCTCCGTTAGGAAGGAAATGTAAACTCACACTTAAACAACCTTTCAACTGTGCTGTCATTCTGGATTGCGTTAAGAATAGGATGCAGGAGTAGAAAGTTCAACGCTCTGCAGCAATAAAAAAAAAGAAAAAAAAAGAATAGAAGCTCAAATGTTTTGTTTATTTTAAGTCATTTTACTATTAATAAGGTTGAATTGGATCATCCAAAGTTAGCAGCAAAGACATTATCACCCAGTTTCACAGACAAGGCTTAAGACTAGTCCCAGACTAAAATTTAAGTCTGAGCTGTTCCAACTGAAAGAAACTTGCACTGATTGATCTTAAAATATATCAATGCCTTTGTTTTGTCTCAAGATACACACCAGTAATGTTTTTTTTTTCTTCTTTTTCTAAGGCACGTTTATAAAAATGACTTAAATGTCCTAATTGAACTATGGCCTAATCCTGGCTTAGTCTAAGCCCTGTCTGTGAAAACAGGCCTATACATCATACATACACATTACATACCTGTACATACATACATTATACATTATGCCATTAAAGACATAAAACAGGATTAAAAACATAAAGGATATTTGTGGATATTGCATATTATTTATACATATATTATTGCAAGTTTGCATCATATTCTGAGTTTGCATTTCACAGTTTTTATTCATTTAATACTGAATACTGAATCTGTTCACACAATGCCTCTGCACTTAATGATGATTTCTCTCAACATGGGACAGAAGAGCTGTCAGTCAATAAATGGGAAAACAAAATAACTGGCATTATTTATTTCAAAAAGTAACTCAGATATTTTCTTGTAAATGAAAAAGTAATGTGTTACTTTACTAGTTAAACTAAAAGTAAAAGTAAAAAAATAAAGTAATCTACATCACTCATGTTACTTGTAATGCATTACCACCAATACTGAGCATGAGGGTTAATAAATGATGACCAAATTTTCATTTTGGGGTGAAACTCTCTGCAGCTATTACATATTTTTTTCCTTATGTTCCTAATGAGTACATGAAATTTGCCCAGAGAAAATCATCAGTCAGACCTCATCTGAAGAGTGACATCTTGGCACCAATTTCATTTTGTTAGAGAGAATCAAAGTCCCACATAGTAGGATTGAGAATTACTAAACCCACTTCTAGCAGCGAAGGCCTAGACATTTACATATCTTAGTGAATATATTTCCGACTCTTGGTTTCACATAATGACTTGCATCCTTAGAGAGTTCCCTGCACTGTCAAAGTGGGTTGTCTATTGGTTATGTACATCACCCAGGAGATGCAATCCATCTACGCTGATTTTCATTTCGCTGGATTTCTCGTTATATTGTGAGAGAGTTCCATTTTTGCAGGGCTTAAAGATTATAAATCAAGGACAAGAATTAGCCACGGGCAACTTTTGGCTTAAAACTCAAAAAGCAGAGGTGCCATCAAACAACTTCCTAATGGAACAGGGCAAGAAGGCAGAGAAACACCAAAACCATACAATTATATATCATAGGACTGTTGTGTCTAGAGGGGTTACTTGCTCTCATCTTATTTGCCTGTGGCAGACAGCATCTGCATTCAGACTCAGAACAGACAATTTCTGTTCAATTTCAACTATCATCAGTTGGAAGCGAACATGACAGCATGCCTTCAGTGGCACCTGGTGGTATTAATGTTTTTTTTGTTGTTGTTTGTTTTGTTTCCTCGTAATGCACTGGCAATATTTTGACACTACAACAGTTATATTAAATCACAAATTTTATTATTGTATAATTGTTAAATTTTTTAAAAAATCAAAAAAAATTATACATTTTTTTGTACACAAATGGTTAAAAGATTTGAATAATAGCAATTTTTTAAGGTTTTGAAAAAGGTCTCTTCTGCTTATCGAGGCTGCATTTATTTGATCAAAACTACAGTAAAACAGTATTATTGTGAAATATTATTACAGTTTTCTATTTTAATACATTTTAAAATGTAATTTATTCCTGTCAACAAAGCTGGATTTTTCAGCATCATTACTCCAGTCTTCAGTTTCACATGATCTTTCAGAAATCATTCTAATATGCTGAAACATCGCTTACTACAATGTTTAAACCAATTTTTGCTGCTTAATATTTTTGTAATATAATATAATTACTGAGCAGCAAATCACCATATTAGAATGATTTCTGAAGGATCATGTGACACTGAAGACTGGAGTCATGATGCTGAAAATTCAGCTTTGACCACAGGAATAAGTTAACATATTCAAATATATTACAACAGAAAACAGTTCTTTTAAATTGCAATAATATTTCACAATATTACTTTTTTATTCTATCTTTGGTCAAATCATTTCATGAGCATAAGAGACTTCAAACGCTTAAAAAAGAAAACCTGAATTATTCCAAACGTTTGGCAGGTAGCGTAGGCTGCAACAGATATATGTCTGCTACATATATTTATAAAATAAGCCTTCGTAATATTTCTTTCAGGGTTTTTTGAGAACACAAAATGAGGTCTGTTTTTAGGTTTGAGAACTTTATAATCCTCTTTCTGTAGTGGCGTCTGGCACATCACAGTATGTTCTGAGTTTGAGTCTGTGCCATTTCATTGGTGGAGAGCTGACGTCTGGGGAAGAAAGTGACTGTTGACTTGATATGCATGTCTGCCACTGTTTCCTGGCAGTGGCTCTCAGTATATTTTGCATCATAGTTTAAAGTTATTTTCAAGTGGCTGTGAAAGGGCTGCTGCGAGGTTTTCTTTATAGCAGTTTCAGCATCCTGTCACTTTGGCTCTGACTCCAACTCAGCTGACTGCACTTGTTAAAAACAAGCCATCCAAACAAACTTTCTCTCATTTTTGAATAATGGTGCCAAAAATCAAAGGGTTGACTGACAGTGTAATCCAAGACTGTACCACAAAGGTGTGTTTTATAGAAACAGGAAGGAGCTGGAGTCGGATCTGTGGCTCTTTGGAGCTGATTCTAATTTAGATCAGATTTTTCCTGCATGATTTCAAATGTGATCCGTTTCGATGATTACATTTGTGGGGCTCAGTGAGGTGTGACACTCAATGAACTGATTTGAGGAATAATTTACCAAAAAATGAATCACCCTCATGTCGTTCCAAATCCATATGCTTCTATTTTCCATAGAACACAAAAGGAAAAATTATGAAAACATGATAATATGCACTAAATCCATATATTCACTCTAAAGTGAAAGTTTATACCAGCCTGCACATTCAAGCTCAAAATAATCCCCGTTCACACGGATCTGCAAAGAAGACTAAAAACACTGTTATTCATGCCAGGCCAGTAGTTGGCGATGTCACTTTGTAAAAAAAAAAAAAAAAAAACATTATGCGTACGCACACATACGCATTACTATAGACTGAACAACAAATACACAAGCACATGAAGACATAATTTTCACAAATTTGTGTCTTTGCAATTTACACAGAGATGAGGCTGTTGTTGTGTAAATAAATGGACAACCCCCCCCCCCCCCCCCCCATTAAAGGGCTAGCTGTATACTGTACTTTTATTTGAGCAAAACATCACCGTAGAGATTGCTAAGATCTAACTTAAAGTTTGCAAGTGTCTTAATATCATGATCGCTTTTTTCTGTAGAGAGAATGCATGCACATGGTTGCCAGGTTGGGAAGATTAAGTAAAATATTGAGCAGGAAATGTATCCATTCGAGATCCAAACTTCTGACTGGCTGATTTAAAATCTTTACATCTGGCAACTATTTGCATGAAAAGTTGTGGAAGCTTGTAATTAATCCAAAATAAAACATAAAAAACACAAATACATACATACATACATACATACATAAATAAGTTTTCAGAGTGCAAGTAGAGTGCAAATATCACAGACAGTTATGCTAAAAATAATCTGAAGAAACTGTGATCATGATTAAAATACAATTTATCATACAGCCAATCCATCTGAAATATAACCAGATGAACCCGAATCAAACTGAATCTTGCTGGTATGAACTGCTGTGTGAAAAAAGATCGGCATGAACATTCTTGAAAATATCTTCTTTTATGTTTCAAAGTACAAACAACAGCATAAGGCTTTGCAAAGGCATAAGGACATGTAAATAATGTTTTCTTTTTTTCTTTTTTTTCAGGTGCAGGCTTCCAATTCCAGTTAAAAGGGACACTTTTACAGCAACAATTTGTATCTTGAACACTTGAATTTATTGCATGTTATATAATACAAACAATTCTAAACTCTTTAGCAATCAGTTTAAAAATGCAATGTTGCTAATAAGATTAAATTATTCCAAGCAGCAACTACATCAGGCAAAGACTGATCAAATGCAAATAAGATGGATGTGGAAATGACAATATTCAAGCCTCATTGTATGAATCTCATCAATGCTCATTTTGAATAGCTAATGCTGGTTACAATACTGGAGTGGCAAAGACCAAAATATGAGGCAGTCTGAAGGCTGTTTTTGAATTCCTCAATGCTGAGACTGAATCCAGAGAGGAGGGAGAATCCCAAACATCTCGGCACATGCTCGGAAATGAGCCGCGCTCTGGAGAGGGCCGACTCTTCTCTCACCCTATTAATTTGCATCATTCCGAGAGAGGAACGCTGTTATCATTCCAATTCAAGTAATTAAAACATCAGTCTGCACCACAGATTTCATTTTTTTTCCCACTCTGTTCCCCACGCAGGCTTTGGTCTCCAAAGCATCAGCACATAACAAGCCAATTTCCCTACATCAGCTTATATTCACATCTGATTCTGTCGCAGTGCTGTTGGGAGCCGGAACAAGGTCTCAGTACACAGAAATCTAAATAACGTTATGACGCTTGGCGCAAACCTCATTTATAAACCAACGCCTCTGCTGAATTTGATTACTTTTTTCTTTGTTTGTTTATTTGCTTTGTTTTTTGACTTGGTTTTTCCCATTGCAAAAAGAAAATAAGAGAAGCACGTACAGAATAAAAACATATCTGGAAATGCCATTTTGATGTTTAGAGGAACGATTACTGAGATCCAGCTTGTTATCGTGCTAAAGTGCAGGGAGTAAAAGTGCATGACCACTGTGGATGCATGCTTACTACTGGATACACACTTAATGATTGTCTTAATGAACTTTTCTAATTAGCATGATAAGATGAGTGTGATCTGGTCATGCATTTGAAACCAACAAGGCTGAATTAGTTAATTTCACATTACTTTGTCATGACAGGCCAGTCAAAAGCAAAAAAAAAAAAAAAAAAAAAAATTATATATATATTTTCCTGTCAGATATCAGTGATCATAGGCACCTGCCTTGATCATACGTGGAGGACCTAAAATTGCATGTACCCTCAATATAGTTGCATCATGGTTACACACTATTCTTATAAACTCAACATGAAATCAAGACTGACACTGTTTACTTTCTTAATGCACAATCCTGGCCTTACTCAAAAGACTGTTGACGCTCGGTCCGTAAAATCAACATGAAATCAAACATTGCTGTGCATTATTCCCCTAATTGGACTTAATTATACTGAATGTGCACTTATAGCATATTTCAAAATCCTAAAATTGAAAAAGAAAAATGTAATTGCAGAAAATATAATAGTAATGAAATAAAAGGCCACTTAAGTGACATCAAGAGAGACACTTTCATGATTGTTTCTTGACACAATTAATTACACTTTTAAGTACACATTACAAACGTATAATTACAAATATATTTAAATAAATGACACTACTTTCAGAAATGAAATATCATAGAAGTATATTTTAGTTTATCAAAAATGCTTGTCAGTACATTCAGCAGTACATTTTAACCATATTTCAAAGAAATAGTAATTATGAAATTACATATAAAGATGCGTACTTACAGTAAGTCGTACTTAAGAGGGTAAAAAATGCACTTTAAAGTTCAGCTAATTGCATTTAATAATTAGACATGTTTATTAAATTAGGACATTAAGTGTCCTAATACTTCACACTTAAGTATATTCTTTTAAAATATACAACCCGAATTCTGTAAATGTTGAGGCATTTTTTACATTTGAATAAAATGGAAACTAAAAGACTTTCAAATCACATGAGCCAATATTTTATTCGCAATAGAACGTAGAGAACATAACAAATGTTTAAACTGAGAAATTTTACATTTTTATCCACTAAATGATCTCATTTCAAATTTGATGCCTGATACAGGTCTCAAAAAAGTTGGCTCGGGGGCAACAAAGGGCTGAAAAAGCAATAAATTTTGAAACGATTCAGCTGGGAGAACATCTAGCAACTAATTAAGTTAATTGACATCAGGTCTGTAACATCATTAGCTATAAAAGGGATATTTTAGAGAGACAGAGTCTCTCAGAAATAAAGATGGGCAGAAGCTCTCCAATCTGTGAAAGAGTGCATACAATGTTTGTGGAATACTTTAAAAACAACGTTCCTCAACATCAAATTGCAAAGGCTTTGGAAATCTCATCATCTACAGTGCATAACATCATCAAAAGATTCAGAGAAACTGGAGAAATCTCTGTGCGTAAGGGACAAGGCCGAAGATTTTTGTTGTATACCCGTGGTCTTCGGGCTCTCAGACGACACTGCATCACTCATCGGCATGATTCTGTCATTGACATTACTAAATGGGCCCAGGAATACTTCCAGAAACCACTGTCAGTGAACACAATCCGCCGTGTCATCTGCAGATGTCAACTAAAGCTCTATGATGCAAAAAGGAAGCCATATGTGAGCATGGTCCAGAAGCGCCGTCCTGTGGGCCAAGGCTCATTTAAAATGGACTGTTTCAAAGTGGAAAAGTGTTCTATGGTCAGACGAGTCCAAATTTGACATTCTTGTTGGAAATCACGGATGCCATGTCTAAAGAGGAGGGAGGCCTTCTAGCGTGTTATCAGTGTTCAGTTCAAAAGCCAGCATCTCTGATGGTATGGGGGTGCATAAGTGCATACGGTATGGGCAGCTTGCATGTTTTGGAAGGCGCTATGAATGCTGAAAGGTATATAAAGGTTTTAGAGCAACATATGCTCCCCTCAAGACGACGTGTATTTCAGCAGGACAATGCAAAACCATATACTGCAGCTATTACAACAGCATGGCTTCGTAGTAGAAGAGTCCGGGTGCTGAATTGGCCTGCCTGCAGTCCAGATCTTTCACCTATAGAGAACATTTGGCGCATCATTAAACGAAAAATACGTCAAAGATGACCACAAACTCTTCAGCAGCTGGAAACCTATATCAGGCAAGAATGGGACCAAATTCCAACACCAAAACTCCAGAAACTCATAACCTTGATGCCCAGACTTCTTCAAACTGTTTTGAAAAGAAGAGGAGATACTACACCATGGTAAACACGCCCCTGTCCCAACTATATTGAGACCTGTAGCAGACATCAAATTTGAAATGAGCTCATTTTGTGCATAAAATTGTAACATTTCTCAGTTTAAACATTCGTTATGTTCTCTATGGTCTATTGTGAATAAAATATTGGCTCATCTGATTTGAAAGTCTTTTAGTTTTCATTTTATTCAAATTTAAAAAATGTCCCAACATTTCAACAACAAAAAAAAAAAAAAAAAAAATCAACCACCATATCTCTTCATGCACAGCAACTTAAGTAGCCTAGTAAGGTGCCAAGGGCAATCATACACAATGTCACGGCAGCCATTTGTCAGCACAAGACTGCTAGGAGTCGCCAACGGAAACTTGGGAACATCTGGGGATGCCCTTGGTACCGGGTGGCCAGCCGGCAGGGAAACGCCGCGGGTTGTGAGTGACAGATGTATGTGTTTTCGTGGCCAGTCTAAGGGACAGAGCTGAATCATTAATCAGACAGCCTCACCTCCATAGACAAATATGGCAGGAGGTGTGGGAAAAAGAGCCCTTCACTGGGGGTTGGCCTTTCATCCTTGACCCTGACAGCCTTCACAGCCTTTTCTCTGCATTTAAACTTCCCCACAGTATTTAAGTGTGAAAAATGTAAAGTTCTGGATGTAAAAATACTCCCTTTTCCTAGTTTCATTTCCAAAGAACTGACTAGTGTGTCTAGTTTTTCATTGCAATTCATGAATAAAATTGCAAATAAAATTAATTATTAGTATATTTAAAATAGTATGGAACTATGTAAATGCAAATATTTAAGTAATAAATGCTAATAGTGTAAAAAATGTGTTTAATATGTAAATAAAAGGATTACTGAAGTATGTTTTACAAGAAAATACTTTATTTAATACTATATCTTTCTGCTTAAAAAGTTCACATTTAATTCATCGTGTTACTTGTCACTTAATTTATTGTATTTTATTGTGAAATGTTCTGAGTGAAACTGATTTCACTAAACCCTACACCATTTTTTCAGTGTAAAACAAGGTAGTAAAAACATAAAAATGAACTTTATATCATTTTTATCATATAACCAGCTCGTTAGAAGAGAGCTACGTGCATGAACTGTGTTCTGATTGACATGCTCCCTACACAGTGTTCTTTGCTCCCTACTCCCTGAGCAGGGGAAATCCATTGAAGTTTAGTTCACTTCGAAACATTCATTCAACGTCTTCACACACAGACTAAACTTACTCTGTAAGTGTGACATAATATACCTCTGTAAATAAATACTATTTAAATTTGCGTCTCGCACATGTCCACTTTGCAGGGCACTTACGTTTCAATAGAACAAACGTTGCACGTGATAATACATACATATGAAATGTAATAGATACATATGTGAAAGTGGGGTGGGCGGGCGGGGGAGAGGACTGGAATTGGTAACCGCTGATGTAGTAATGAGCGTATGCGTTCAAGGGGCGTGGCTTTGGACGGCGATTGCAGGGAGGGTGGGACGTTTGCTTTTAGCATTATCAGGCTAAAGTTAGCATTTTCCAAGATCTCCTACTGCACCTTTAAGGCCTAAAAACAATTAAATACAATGGCACACATCTACAGAGTCCTGCGCCAGCCAAGCAACTTCCATTGAGATGAATGATAATGCTAATGCATAGCTTTCTCCAGGTATCACAATCCTCCTTGCATAGAACAATGGAAGATGCTGTAAAGAAAAGAAAAAGATGCGGAAACTAGGGCAAATATTTAGTATGGGTTTCCAAAGACAGACAGAAAAAAAAGAAAAAAAAAAAAGATTTTCTAATTCAATTTGCTCTCGCTCTCGCTAGTGGTGCAGAAATGACACACTTCACCTTTAAGTTTAAAAAAGCCTCAACTAGAAGAACAAATCTTCACTACTTTTGGGCAACATTTTTGGAAGGCATTTTGTTATGTAACACTAGCATTTCCGAACATCTATAAATGATGTATATCAGCTGAACCAAAGAGAAACATGAGCCATTCAAACGCTATAACTTGAGTTGCCATATTTAATGTCATGTGCTGTCGGAGGCTGTTGGTGGTGATGTCTTTGAACAACAGTGACTATAAGTGCTGACAAAAACAATTCTGTCCTTTCCCTGTGGACTGCAGACAGGCTGAATATGACAAGAGCAGCCATAAAAACCAACAGCAAGTAGAAAACGTCCATTACCCTTAAGGACTCCACGTGTTGAAGCTAAATGAAAGCGCTACCTGTCACCTTGTCCTGGGTAAAGGGGGATTTAATTACTTATCAAGCAGCCCTCAAATGTCAACAGACTAAATCTTTTTCATAAATGTGCAAGTATTTGACTTTTCACATCCCAGGGGGTGGAAAATCAATTTTAATCAAAATTCCCCAATCCCCCTTTCCATATGTATATTCCGGCACAATGTGCCGAACATCATCAAAGGTAATAAATATTGCTGTCGGCCTGAGAAATGAAAAATAATTGAAGTTGCTTAGGGAGGCAGTTTTAAGTGGAGGGGTTGGGTTCACACTATATAGGGTTGTCAATTGCACTAATGAGTTTGTCTTATAATTGAGTAGTGTGCGCATGTTCATGTTCACTTTATTAATGATATTGATCTGCATTGCATTCCCGCCCGACGAACAAACAACTTCACTCATTGTTTTCAAACTCAACCCCATTCCAAGCCCTGCCGAGACCGTTAAATGCATATTCAGAGAAGTTATGGCAAATTTCAATGCTAATACCCTGGCATTTTATTCCTCCTAAGGGTTTTTTCTTTGTGTACGTCTCGCTTAATTCAAGTGCTACTGCATTTGCAAGCCCCTAATCTGGTGGAAGGCTAAGAGGGTTGGTTTCCAAGCAAGTTAAGGGATGTATATATTAATAGAGCGTAGAAATTTGTTTATTTCAGTCTAAACGCTAAAGGGGCCGCTATCCTTTCAACTGCCATTACCGCGCCTGGCACCGAAATCCCGACATATTAGCGAGAGTGACGACTCCCCGTGCAATATGAGCAGAAACTCATTTGCTCCCTACATTTGAAGACTAATCTATTTATCACACTTGGGGCATGCGATGCTAACTTGACCAAACCGCTCAATTCGAGGTGGACGTTATTCGCTGGGAAAGCTCTGTGGTTATTTTTTCTCCGTTTCCCCTCCTTCTTCTTCTCATGATGGAAAGTCAAGCATGTTTATACATGAAATGTCCTGAGAATATTTGCTCTGAAGGGTTCCGTCCATGAATCACAATAGCCTTCTTAAAGAGGAAGAAAAAGAGCGGGGAGAGAGAGCGAGCGAGAGAGGGGATGGACAAATCTGCTTACTTTGGAGCTTATTGAGCAGAATGAATCATGCACAGAGATGAAACGTGACTGCAAAGCAAAAGGTACCAACGACTCCGAGAGAGACAGAGAAAGAGAGAGAAGGCAGGACTGAAAGGCCAGATGAAATTAGTTCCATCAGGCCTTTCTGATTGGTCTTTTTATAGGGTGGCCACCGCCGGGGAACCGCTGCCTTGGGGGAGTGTCAACAGCGAGGTTGCTGACACCGAGAGCTCTCAATATCACCGACAGAATTGTTCAAGGTGTCGGTATTGATAGTGACATGGCTCCTCGAAAAAAAAAAAGCAAAAGAGGACTGAGTTTTCACATTTCGTTGTTGCTTTTCACCTTTGCGCAACCCTTTTCGAAGTACCTCTATTGTAATTGTTTTCTTTTTCAGTGCAAAAAGGTAAGGCTTTGTGGGCAAGCGTGTGATCGGTGAGCTTGAAATAAAACGTCTATTCAGATCTTATTGCAGTCAGTGTCTGTAATAATAAAGACTCTGGATAGACTGCTAGGCCTGGGTCAATGCATGCAGCAATGCAAAAACACCAAGCACAAGTGAAAATGTTGGCATCATGTTTACATGTGCATTGGACATGCAACTCTTACATGCACAGTAAACTACACATGAGCAAACAGCATTTTAGGCTTTATGTATTACCATCCGAAACACTGGATATCTTTGGGTGCGCACATTTCAAATGTCATTGTGTATAGCCAATCTTGTATAACAGGATTTCTGTTCATTGTGAGTAGACAGACAAAAACACTTTTTTATTGCTGTTCTACTGCCGCAATTACTGTATGCATATAAAGAGTGGAAGTGAATAATGATAAGAAAACCGTTTTGCTTCAATACTGTAATTCATGACCATTCATGTGCTAATATTGATAATAATGATACTTTACTCAGCAAGGATGCATTGAATTGATCACAAGTGACAGCAAAGACATTTATAATGTTACACAAGATTTCTATTTCAAATAAATGCTGTTCTTTTGAACTTTCTATTCATCAAAGAATCCTGAAAAAAAGTATTATGGTTTACACAAAAATATTAAGCTGCTCAACAACACTGATAATAATAAGAAATGTTTCTTGAGTTGAATAATTCCTGAAGGATCATGTGATCATTGTTGGTGGTGACACATTGCAAGTAATGCAAGTTACGTAATCAGATTCCTTTTTCAAGTAACTAGTAAAGTAATGCATTACTTTTTAATTTACAAGGAATTATCTAAATTACTTTTACAAATAATGCCAAAGTAACTCCAGTTATTTTGTTTTCCCATGTGCTGACTGACAGTTCTCCTGTCTGCATGTTGCAGAGGCGTTGTGTTCGCTGTGTGAACATGATGTTACTGTAACTTTAGACTAAATGTGAACACACATTTACTCATCTCACTTGCACAAAAACAGATTCAGTATTCCTCCATATGAATTAAAACAGTGGAATGCAAATGCACAATATGACACAAACATGCAATAATTAAATATAAATAACATAAATTTCCTTTATGTATTTAATCCCACTTCATTAACCAATGTCTTTGCTGCTGATTAATAAGAGAAAATGACCGTAGATAAACATAACATTTGTGTTTCTTTTTCTTTCTTTCTTTTTTACTGTTGAAGAGTGTTGAACTTTCTTCTCTTGCATCCATTTTTCATGCAATCCAGAATGGCAGCACAGCTGAAAGTTTTGTTTGAGCTTCGTCCTCTACTATACAGATGTGAATTTACATTTCCTTCAGCTATTGACCTTCTATAATTTAGCTCATTGTCATCATTTCAATCTACAACTAAGCTTTATGAAAATACTCCACATGCTATTTGCTCATGCAACAGTGACATCAGTTCTGATTCTGTAATCTGATTGGTTCCAAAAGTGCTGATGTTTCTATCGCTGCAGTCAGTACCGTTTCTAGGCATAGGCGAGGTAGGCGGTCGCCTAGGGCGCCACCAGCTGAAGGGTCGCCAATGAGCGCATGTGCTGCCACTACATTTTAGCAGGGTTGTGATAAAGAGTGGCACGGTCACCCTGAAATATGACTGCCGCCCCCACTGGATTTCCAACATCATTAGGCTAGAATACTGTCAATCTGACGATGCCTGTATGCCATTGGATCAGAGCGCTGTCAATTGCTCCCTGATCATTGCATGCTTGCATTTGGAGCGCTCATCAACGCCATTAGATAAATGGGCTCTGTCAGTGCTTTGGCAAGGTATTAAAATATTGGTACAGTAAATAAAGTGCACAAAATCAGTATTTTGTTTAGGCAGTAGATAAATCGTGTTGCGAGATTTGTCCAAAAGGTGTGCATTTTTGCGCCAATGCATTGTTAGAGGATCAGTGTGTCATGTAATGTTCCTATATAAACTTTAACAGCCAATTAAAAAATATGGTTACACTTTATTTCGATAGTCCACTTTAGATATTCTACTAACTATTAGTAACTTTGTAACTACATGTCAACTACATGTCAACTAATTATCATTAATTTGTAACTACATGTCTACTAACTCTCAGTAGGGTAGGTTTAGGATTAGTGGAATAAGTTGACGTATTTGCAAAGTTTCTGATAGTCAGTATATTGTATGTTGTGGACCCATAAAAATAAAATGTTAGAAGATATTAAGCAGACAGTCTACTAATACTCTAATGACTGCTAGTTGACATGTAGTTGCAAAGTTACTTACTGTTAGTAGAATGTCTAAAGTGGACTATCGAAATAAAGTGTTACCAAAAATATTGGTATAGTAAAATTTGCTAATTCACGAGATCAATACATCCTTTATTAAACTGCTTTGTCGAGTTTAATACATCCTTATGGAGGTGTCAAAATGCTGATCAATTCATTCACTACACAGCACTTAATGTGAGAAGCGTCAGACACATAGGGGGCAGAGTGTCACGTTATTTAAAGGGGAAGTTCACGCATTAATGAGTAGCAAAGGATTAATTAGCTGTATTGATTACTTTTATGCCACTGATCAGGCTACTATAAGTAGTTGGGGCAACAAAGGGTTTTATATGTTTGACTGAAATAATAATGCAATAACTGACACTTTAAATCAATGTTTCAAGCAACAACAACAACAAAACAATTGAACAAAAAACAGATAAAGACAAAAAGTAGCCATTGATAGTATATAAACATGTATCCAAATCCAAATGTAATAAAATTAATTTATGTGTGATTTATGTGTAAATTATGTGCAATGTTTTAGCTACTAGGTATTGTTACATAGGGCTATACAGGCATCTAGTGGCAACACAATGATATTACAGATAATAAATTGTGCAAAATGTTTATTTTAAAGGGGTGGTTTACTGCTTTTTTTCTTTGCTTGATTGTGTTTATGGGGTGCAATATAACATGTCTTCGTGTTTCGTTTGTTAAAAAACGCCTTATTTTTCATATATTTCACCTTTATTGTAAGCCGCTTTATCCTCTGTCATTTGAACGACCGGTTGACTTCCTGATTCTCTGAAACCACTCCCTCAGAAACAGGTGATGGGCTCAGATTGGTCAGTTGTGATCGGTGTGTTGTGATTGGCTAAACTGCGTACTGCACATTGTCCGGAAACTTCACGCCCATTACCTTCACGAGCGACAGTTGCACATGCTGCGGTCAAATGTAAATAATGGTGTCAATATTGCCTTCAGTTTGAGCCAGAATCAGACCCAGAAAGCGGTAATGAAGAGATTCAAGCAGAACTTCTGCAAGCACGGCTCTTACAAACGTTTCTGAATGGAAGTTTGCTCTTGTGATTACATATCATTTTTTGAAGTTTGTACACGTTTGTCTTATACACACAAAACAGCATCGAACTAACTGGCTACTAACCAAACAGCGTTGGCTTGTGTTTACGTTCTTGATCAAATCGAAAAATTACGTCATAAAGTATACATGGAAAATGCATTTACAAAATTAGTACATAATTACAAATTCGGGTCCAAAATGTTTGTACGCGTTTGTCATAGACACACGAAATAGCTTTTAACTAACTGGCTACTAAAGCCAGCGTTGGCATTTGTTTACGACCTTGATAAAACTAAAACATTACGTCTGAAATTATACATGCAAATACATTTAAAATTATGAAATCTTACTTACAGGTTGTGGCCCAAGAACTGCCTCTGGTTTTAAAGTTGGAACCGCTCCATGTTTTAGTAACAGTTTCTGTGTGAATCCGGCATTGAACTCGTGTAGATTCTGGAAGCTGTCTTCCGTAAAATGCGCAGCACAGAGAGCTAAATTAGGATTGTAATTGTCAGGAACATAATCAAACATAAATTTTAACCGTTGTTGACGAACTACAGCATCCGTAGGAAGCCCGAACACAGAAGACCTGACAGCTGGGTGAAAATAACACCGTTTCGACGGCACGGCTACAACTCTCCACTATAATTCTTCCTCTGCAACAAAGCCGCAGAACATGGCCTTGTCCCCTTTTTTGCATGTTCCGGAGGGAGGGGTTGATGGGTTTATTTCGTATGCAACCCGGGAAGTATCTCGTTGTAGTCCCATATGAGTCGTTTTTGTAGGCATTAAACTTCCTGATTTTTAAAAGACGATATCTCCGCTTACGTTGAACTTTCAGCGCAGCAACTTTGCAGATACTGTTCATGCACCAACAGCAACATTACACACTATTTAAACTGAAAAAAGTGAAATCGCAGTAAACCACCCCTTTAAGTCAATTTACAAATAATGCATTCAGATTTGTGGAACTCAATCTCCACAAATTAGTATCGTTACTATGACAACCAATCTGAATGTAGCAAGAAACTGGTGTCTGAAAAGAATATATATATATAAAATTTGGGGGGGAGCCAATAGGGATTTCGCCTAGAGCGTCAAATTGGCTAGACAGTCGTCTTCATTTGTCACCTTACAGAACAGAATTAAATGCTAACGGACACTGAAGCTATGTGCTAAAGCAAACAGAAAATAGGAGGAGACCAGAATCAAGATTTACATAGCAGCAGATCTGCATGTCATACCATTTCATCTACAAATACTAGCGCTGCTCCTCAAACTGTGGTTCAGGCTGAAGCACTAGGAGTGAAAAACAGCTTAAACACAGATGGTCAAGGCCTTTTACAGAACATGAATGCTGTTTGCGTTCAGATGCACATGCTAAGCAGCATTAGGCCATCCAGGCATGGGTCCATCAGAATTCAACACAAGGCTCCACTGAAGCCTCTATCTTCAACAATGCACCTGTGAAAGCACCAAACGTGGCCTCGTTACCTGCTCCGGGGTGTTCAGGACCCTTGTGTGCTTTTGTGAAACCTGCTGACATGAGACACACTTATTACAGCTTCATTTGATAAGATGTTCGAGGAAACCGCATACATTGCCTTGATGTTTTGATATATGCACAATCAGTGAACTACAGTATTTCATGCTCTTTTTGGTTCTCTCTCACTTTGTTTGTTTTTTGTTACTTGGCAAGGCAACAAAAATGCCATCCAACTGAGAACATCTGAAAAAGATGTAACTTTAAAATGTACAGAGGAAAATGGTCCAGTCCAGTGCGATATTCACTGAGGATTATTAAAGCTGTAAGCCACCAGAGATTCCCGTTGTGCCATACACCGTTTAACCATGGTTTAACCACTGTAGTGTATTAGCATAGTCCAGCTGCTTCTTCTTCTTGGTAATAGTTGTATTATTAAAATTAATAAGTACATAAATAATATATCAATAAAAATAAATAAATAATAGCAACAATAACATTTGTTATTATAATGATTATTGTTGTTGTTACTGTTTTTGTTAATATTGCTACCACTACTACTACTACTACTACTACTACTACTACTACTACTACAATAAAAATATTATTATTATTATTATTATTATTATTATTATTATTATTATTATTATTACAAATATTACAAATAATACAAATAAATAAATAAATAAAAATAGCAATAACAATACGTATTAATATAACAATAATAATAGTAATAATAAATAATAATACATATTGATGCTATATTTATGCTTTACTTTTTTGGTAATTATTATTAGTAGTAGTAGTAGTAGTAGTAGTAGTAGTAGTATTAACATTAATAATGACAACAATATCGATAATAATAATAATATTTATTATTATAAATATAATAATAATACTAATAATAATAATAATAATAATAATAATAATAATAATATGTATTATTAAACATAAATAATATTAATACAACAATAATTTAAGTTTAGTAAATCACTAAATAACAAGAATAATAACAATAACAATACCATTTATTATTAATATTATTAATACTGCTGCTGCTATTATTATTATTATTAAATAATACTAATACAACTGAATAAATAATAGCAACAATAACATTTACTGTTGTTATATTTATATTACTACTACTACTACTACTACTACTACTACTACTAATAATAATAATAATAATAATAATAATAATAATAATTAGTAATAGTAGTAGTAGTAGTATTGTTATTATTGTTGTTGTTGACCCTGAATCCATCTTGAAGTCATTCTGGGGTGTCCACCTACTCCTCATGTTTTAAGGAAGAGTCGCTTATGCAATAACTGTAATGACTAATATAACAAAGACAGACAGAAAATGAGGAAGGAAAATGTTAGAGTGAAGAAAGAGAAACAGAGAGAGACAGAAGCACGGGTTCAAAGCATGGAGGTCTGTAGAGCATACAGCACTTGAAGTAATACATCAAATAAATAAAAGCTGGAATGAAATGTTTTGAGTTGAAGTCGGAGGTGGAATGAATAATGCAGAGGCTTTTTAGGGTGAGTGAACAACTATGAGCAGAGAGCGTGTTGTTCAAACGTCTGCCCCAACAACAACAACAAATAAATAAATACAGGAAAAGTTCACCAAGGCTGTAAGGGAGCACAGGTCAACAGGAACGCCAGCAAGAAGCTGTCAACCCCAAAAATGCCAAACCATAGTTTGCTGAAAGCAAATGTTAGCAGCTCTGTTCAAAACCATCTGTATGAAATACGAAATGCTTCTTTATCTTTGTACTAGTAAATAGTTTGATTGTAAAATACTAGTGCTGTCAATCAATTAAAAAAATTAAACTAATTAATTAATTTTTCTGAAATTAATCCAGATTAATCGTTTTTAAATATGGTTTTATATAACAATAATTTCACATTGAATCTTCAAATTCATGTAAAAACAACATAAAGACAGTATATTTTTAATATTTGTTTAATGGCATCTTTTTTTATGACTAGACGAGTATCACTGATACTAATACTACTGATGTCTATAGTAAATTGGTCTTTTTTGTTTTACTAATAATTAACCATTGACTATAGCCATTCAAAATTATTGACAGCTATCAATTTTAACTTTTATTAGGCTTTAAAAATAACTTCTAATTTAAGTGAGCTTGAAACAATCTTCACATAAACCCATTATAACAAATGTCATATTTACCTGTGCCCTTCAGCAAGTTATCAAACACTAAATTCTAAATTAAATATAGATGAATCCTTAAAGCTACAAAAGTTATTGATTTCCTTAGCCGGGTTCTAAGTTTATTTGGCTGCTATTTATTTGGTTTAACATGACTCAGGTCTGACACACATGCTTGTTGTTTCATTCATGCTTTAATATGAAATGATACAGTCTACAGCATGCACTGCCGTATTTGTGCGTGCAATTGAAGAGAACGCGTTATAATGGCTGACAGGACAGGGATATTTTTACTGGCATACGGCCTGACAATATCTCATCTGACCGCAATTCACTGATGTTCTACTGAAGCTCCTCGTCACCTCTTTTATTTTGTCTTGTGCCTGCTGCTGAGGCAAAGCTGGAGCGCACGTCTAAAATGTCTGATATTTGATGTGGTCGTAAAAACATTCTGCGTCTAAATAAACACAATTCTTGTCAAGAAAAAAAGAGACAGAAGCAGCAGTTGTGAGTGGGTTGGCCATCCCTAGCTCCGCCCCTGCGTTAACTGCATTAAATATTTTTTATTGCTCTCAGTGGGTTCATGATCGCTGAACGGCCGCTGACGTCCTGGAGCTCACATCTAGTCTAAACAAGTCAATTCTCACCTAAAAACTCTTAAAACTGCATTCGATAACACAACAACAGTAATAATTCTAAAATTATAGTGGATTTGGTCGTCCGCCATGACAGTCGCTATGAGAAATTCTGAAACTGTTCAGAATTCGATTTGAGGACCAGAACAAACGGTTGTTTACATAAAAAATTTAAATTGAAAATAAAAATAAAAATATTTTCCTTTGGGTCCCATCAAAGGTGGTACCTGTGGATGAGTAAATTTAACTTTTCATTTTGGGCTGAAATTTCACTATCAAGTGTTTTATCTTTTTCAGTTGTGTCCTGTTGACACTACGTCAAATTAATAGTTAGATAAATTAATTTTTCATTTGCTTCTAATATTTTGGATTCATTTTTGTCCAATATAATATTCAGCACTGGATCGGCACTTGCTGTATTGTTAACAAAATGGCATTTTGCTGCAAAATCAACTCAAGGGCCCTTGAGCACAGCGGCCCTCTTGCTCTTGCTCAGCATCCGACTCCGGCAGACAGTGAAGGGCAGAGTGAGCCAAAATGAAATGCATAGAAGCTCGTCTGTAATTTAAGCCACAAATTGTAAGAAAGTGCAGAGAAAAACAGCTCCCAATTACTCCAGCTGATAGAGATACATCATCATTACGCCATTCCAAAAATCATAAGGTCGAACATCACACCATGATGAACAGCAGCTGGTGGCAGAAGCGAGAAGCAATCATATAAGAGAGCGCAGGCGCACATTAAAGCGGTTCACTTCTCGACTAAAGCCTCTTCTCAAGGTTTTTCGCCTCTTTTCAGCAGCCTTCTCCAACAATCAAACACATATTTCAAATTGAACTGTCACACAGAGGCTTATGCGTTGCTCCTCTCTGAACTGCATGAGTAATACATAAACATTCCCGCGGGTGGAGGAGCGATAAGCCATAGGCTTGCGAGGGGAGCGATAGTAGGGGTCATTTCTTCCTCCATTCATCCTCTTCTCCTCTCTACACTGGCCTTTCATGCTAATTACAAGCTTTGACTTTAATCCCAGGAGAAGCCACGGATGCCGGTGCAGGGAGGCTGAAGGACAGAACGCTACCTTATACATACATTGGCCGTGCTTAATGACCGAGGCTCTCTTTAACCCCTGCTGTGCTATGGGTCAGTGCCCAATACAGTTGAGGTGGGCCTTACATGCACCGGCGATGCTTTGTGTTGTTCTGAGTGGTTTAACTCCTGCCGGGCCGAGTTCAGGGAAAGGTAAGTCAGTGGTACGGTATGTAGCTGCCAGTGTTGGGGAAACTTGCTTTTAAAAGTATTGCATATCGCATTACAAAAATGTAATCGGATTACGTAACTCTCGTTACTTGTAATGTGTTACCATGGACACTGGTAGCTGCTATGACTAAGGTTCACAGATACTCCACAACATTGATGGGCAACACTGTCCTGCAGAGTTTAGGTCCAACCTCAATCAAACACAACAGCTTCTAATTTTCAAGTAATCCTGAAGAACAAGGTTAGATGTTGCAGGACAGTTGCTCTCCAGGACCGCCCATCTCTACCCCACAGTGTTTGGAAATGAGTGAACTATCACCCAAAATATATAAATAACATAAGAATGTTTTGAAAATCAACATTAAATAGTTGCATTCGTTTTTTTAGATGTCAGCTTTATATATTGTTACAAGCAAATATCAACATTAAAGTGATTAAAAATAACAGCAACAACAAAATGTTGAGACTTTTCTCAAAATATATTATTTTATGTTCCACAGAAGAAAGTAAGTCATACAGGTTTAAAACGGCATGTGGGTGAGTAAATGATGACGGAATTTAAATTTTTGGGTAAACCATACCTTTAATAACCAAAACCCATTTATTCCATGGCATTATTGATGGTGTGTAATTGCAGTGTAAATGCATTCATGCCACCTCTAATCAATCTGAGAAGCAGCTTCTGACAAAAAAAAAACAAAAAAACATGGCCATTAAAAGTTTGTATAATAAACTTTTTTGGAATGTCTATTTGATGCTTTTCTCATTTAACACAATATGAGATTAGATTAATTAATTACACTAAAAAAAAATCGCTTGACAGCCCTAATAACTGTATGTTACTGTATATGAATGATGAAGTTGCCATTTAATACACATAAAAAAACATTAAAAATATTTCTAAGTAACTCAATACATTTAGAATGATTAAACATCAGAATAATCAAGTACTTTACATGTGCTTATATGTTAGTCAACACATCAAAATAAGTGTATTTATTTAAAGCACAACAAAAGATCATTAAAACATAATTACATAAAACGTATAGCGTTTAATTTGATATTGTAAAGTGCAACTTTTAAAAGTGTATTTAAGTGTGTTAAGAATCATAGAAAGTGATGAAAGTGAACACTTCACACTCAAGTGGCCTTTTATTATAGTATCTGCAAGTAGTTTTGTTTTTTAAGTGTACTTACAGTAAGTAGACAAGTGCACATTCAATACCATTAAGTGCACTTCTTTTTCAAGGGAAGGAACTGTATAAGAACATATAATATATTGTTCCGCTGAAAAAACAAGAAATAAAGAAATAGTAGGAAAGGAAAATTAACAAATACAAAAAAAAAAAAAACCTGACTGAATGGGAAGACCAAAAATAAATATAACAGAACAGTTTACTGTCTTGATGAATACCTAATCACGCATATCGTTAAAATTGCAGCAACAGAGAAAATCATAATTAGTTTGGTACCCTGAGGGAAGCTTCTTTTGCCTGTGAAGCAGTGATGCTTATGGTCTCAAACCATAAAATTAACATCCCCCCTCAAAAAAAAAACAAAAAAAAAAACACTTTTTAACTTTTCAAAAGGGAACCGCTTTACCATCTCTCTCCAGACAAAATGAGCCAATTTTCAAAAATAGAACATAATTAACATTTATATATTTTGCCACACATCTAGGTATCTCCACTGCTTGTTTCTGAACGCTTGCGATCTGACGACGCATTAATGCCAAGGCACAGTTTCGGCTGCGGCTCTATTTTGTTTTGATTAGAGGTTTATTCGTTCCCAATGACACCCTGTCTGCTTCTCTGCCATTATTGAGAGATAAAAAAAAAAGATGAAGTCGGTTCGTCTGCGACTTTAACTCTTCGATAGGGTCCTTTGGCTCTCACCTCACATTCTCCCAAAGCCCAGTTCCATACATCATCAGCAGGCCCAGCAGGCGGCACAGTAATAACTCTGCAATCTCTAGAGCAAACAAGCAGTCGCAGTGCATGAAGAGGTATCTTTTTTTAATCAGTCCGGTGCGTCAAACAATGCACACAGAGCTGGAGAAAAAGAAGCGGCGGCCAGATACTTCTGCCGAATGAAGAGTGATGCATGCAGGACAAGAATGAATCATACTAAATCACCACGACTATAGAAATAAAGATGAAGAGAGCAGCGAGTCCAGCAGGTGCTCGGGCTGAGCAAACTCTGCCTATTCCAATTCACTTCCCTTCCATCACTTTCAATTATCAAACACTCCCCTTTCAAAATGACTTATTTTATCGCTACAGAAGGGCCGATTGTCCTCAGAGCTGTATTTTACATTAGCCAAAGGGCTTCGGTGAGCAAATGACTTTCATTAAGCTCTACAGCCAAATGGCTTCTTCAGAAAATCATAAGAATAGTCGGAGTGCATGATCGGGTCATGTGACCGGGCATGGGGACGGGCGGAGAAGATGGATGCGCAAGCCGGATATCGGTTCGTGTGCACAATGGACACAATTAATCTCCGCTGCAGTTATTGCTTATCGGAGATTATTTGAGGAGCGTGACACCAATGTAGGAAATCCAGAGGGAGCAAAACAAAACGTAGGCCTCTGATAGCTGCGGTAACTCGTTCTGTCAGTGCTGTGAAGATTTGAGGTTGTGAAATGTGAGGTACACCCCCTATGGCTGAGGTGGCGAAGCTGTCTCTGCTCACTGTGCTGCGCTTGTGAAAATCAGTGCAGTTATTGTTAACTAAAAACATTAATTTAAAAAAAAAAAAATTGGTAACTGAAATAAAGCTGAAATAAAATATAAATATTACAAACTTAACAAATTAAAATAAAAACCGATTAAAATATTTTTCTCAATTAATATTTTTAATAATTTAATAATTTCTGCTTTTTTTAGTTACCCACACTGACTGAAATAAATAAAAATAAGTTGAAGTACTAAAATGTAAATTAAAAAGTAAGTAAAGCAAAAGTAGAAATATTTTTGTGACAAATAAAAGTGACAAAATATTTCATATATTTAATATTTAAATCAAAATAAAAATGACAAAAGCATATAACTAAGCATTACTAAAACAGTCAGAAAATAATCTGAAATCTGAAAATATAAAAATGAAAACCAAATAAAAACAATGATAAATACTAAAATTGTTTATAAATAATACTAAAAATAACACTGATGTAAATTAAGATGTTTTAATTTAGTATCATATGAGATTTGAATGTTGAAGGGGAACATATTATAATATAATATATTATTGTACTATATTATATTATATTATATTATATTATATTATATTATATTATATTATATTATATTATATTATATTATATTATATTATATTATATTATATTATTATATTATATTGCAAGGCAGAAAATAGCAGCACAATTTGATTTTCACTGTATTTTGTGAAACAAAATATGTCATAAACGCATTGAGCATTCAGTTTTTCTAATTCCAAAGGGGGGAAAAACTAGAACCTATGGCAAAGATAAAAACAGAAGAACAGCAGGATATTTCCTGAACATATTTCCTGAGACGTCTCGGTTGATGACGTTGCGGCTGAGAGTCCATCGACAGAAGCAGGTCAATATTTCAGCTGCCAACGAATGGAGGTGGAGGGGAAGGATGCATGTTGACAGGGGAACTAATAGGCCTTTCTTGTCTTATTTCACCTGCTCTATATTCTCAGGTTGCGCAGAAGGGCTTGAGAGCTTGTTCCTGCAGCAAGCATACAACAACCGCCTTCCCGCAAGAGTTTGAGTCTATTGACACATGCCAAATAACTACAGTCAAGCCCTTGTGCAATATAGTCTTATAAAGCCATAGGATAGCTTTGTGTGATGAACAGAATACACTTATTTATCTGAAAATTAAATATCCATCCCATGGTGGATATAGAGAATATGGACATGAAACAACATTCATTTGTTATTATTTTTATTTGGACAAAATGAGAAAAAAATATTAGTATTTATACTAAAAAAGTTTGTAATAATTACGATTTGTAATGTTTTTTTAAAAGAAGTCTCTTCTGCTCACCAAGGCTGCATTTTTCGCTAGAGAATATTGTGAAATATTATTACTATTTAAAAGAACTGTTTTCTATGTGAATACATTGTGAAATGTAATTATTTTTCTTGAGTTTTCAGCATCATTACTCCAGTCTTAAGTGTCATGTGATCCTTCAGAAATCATTCTAACATGCTGATTTGCATGTTGTAATAATATTTCACAATATTACTTGTTTTTACTGTATTTTTGATAAGCATAAGACTCATCTTTTGACCAGTATATATAAAATCCTCTATCTACATCAGCCTTGTAATTTCATTTCAACTGAACCCAACATATGAAGACAGCCTGACCACTTTGAATCATTCATGCATTAATGCCAATTAAGTCATTTTGCACAAAAAGGACAACTCATGATCAGCTCAGGCTCATTGCCTGAGTCGCTCCACCACAAATGATTGTATGGAGTCATGTCGAGTTAATCTCTGGCCTACAAATCAACTCCTGCTCAAGCCCGGCTTATAGCAGATCCTCCCGATCCAGCCCTCTTCTGAACATCCCAGAGCTCATGAGATCTAGAAACCCCTCTAATGATGCAAGCGCACTAATGTGGACGCCGCTGAAATGTCAACAGTGGTATTTTCTCTGCTTACTGCCATACGGCTGCAGTGAGCTGTCAAAGCTTTCACCGCGGCGCCTCGGAGTTCTGATGCTAATGCAGGCATTTGGGTCCGCTTTGTTTCTGCCCCGCTCGGCTAGATTAGCGCTAGCGTGTCGCAGTGAGCGGTCAGCGTTTGGGAAGCGCGCAGCGGGGGCCGACGTGACTCAACCAAAACAGATTGGTGTGGAGCTGGAAATGAAGAAATAGCTACGGGGTGGATGATCAGACAAAATCACTTTTTCCTTCTTAACTTTCCCTCTACATTACGCTTAGTCTGTAAACTCGCTGTAATATGAGTCTATTGAAGACCATAGAAACGGCACTGCCTTATATGAATTACACATTCAGGCTGAATAATATTTGCAGTGGTTTTATGTTGGGGAAACGCATCGATTGAGGAAATGAGGTCATTAGGCACAATCGAGTGATCACAAGAACTGCAGGAGAACAACTTGAAAGCTGGAGTAAATAAAAGCCGTTATTCATCATTTAACAGGCCCTTTCATATTCATAAAAATAAAAATCTCCAACTTAGGTGTGAAAACATTTACTGAAAATAAATCCTTAATGAATTCAAAAAGTAAATAAATACAAGGTAGAATAATAATAATGATAAATGTTTAAGTAAGCAAGTCAATAACTGTGGATTTAGCTTTCATTGGAATATTGAGGCCAAATGATTATGTGATGTATTGCATATGCAATCCATATGTTTTTATAATAATTCCAGAAATAATCTGACAACTTCTTTATCCATATTTGTGTTGTATATTTGTTTTGTTTTTTTGTTTGTTTAGTCTCACTGCAATACCATAACAGTTTTTTTTAGCTTTGTTTTGTTTGTTTGTACATACGCTAATATTTTTCTATCCTATATTTCTATCCCCTTACCCTAAACCTAACCCTCACACAAAACTTTCAAATTTTTTAGATTTTCAAAACATTTTCTTTATCACTTTCTGTATCATTTATAACATTGTTTCCTCATGGGGACCTAAAAATGTCCCCACAAGGTCAAATTTTACTGGTATTACTAGCTGTATCCTTGTGGGGACATTTGGTCCCCATAACGTAGTGAATACCAGTATACACACACACACACACACACACACACACACACACACACACACACACACACACACACACTAGTGTTAATTTTGTTCATTTTTATAATGTAGATAGAGAGAGTGCATAAGTCTTTGGTATTAATATATATAATAAAAAGCCTATAATTAAATCATTACACTAGATGAGGTAAAATAAACCATGTAGGCCTATGAGTCCACATTCTATTGATTTGTGCTTACTGGTGAAAGCGAAATACCTGAAATGCAAAAGTAAATTTCCCAAATGACAACAATCGTTACAAACATAATTTTGAGCAAAAATTATTTTTTATCAGTTTAACCATTATACAGCATGACAAAAATGTGACTAAGATGTCATTGACTAAAATGCTCATACATTTTGTTGACTTAGCCTTGACTAAACAAAAACAGGACAAGGTTGACTAAATATGTTAACTAAAATGTACATTTGAGTAAGACTAAGACTAAATCACAAATGGCTGCCAAAATAAATAGTGCTGTAGGTCTACGGTTAATTAATAATAATCTTATTGCTAAAATGTCAAGTTTTCATCGACTAAAACAAGACCAAAACACTTTGAGACATTTAGTCGACTAAAACTAAGACTAAGACTAAAATTGAAAATAGCTGACACACACACACACACACACACACACACACACACACACTTTCACCCAGTTTACCTAAATACCTAAATTATTATTATTATTGTTTTTTAAATAATAATATATCTCAACCAGGAAACAGAAGGTGTAAATTTGCCCAACAAAATACACCAATTTATTCATAATTCATTTTGAGGTTTGAATTGATAGCATTTATGTTAGCAGCGCGACCACTGTGCCACTGACCGCATGAATCCATTAATACAATCCATGTGAAATTGCAGCTGGTCACTAGAGATGGTGAGGGCCAAAACATGCGGTCCAAGCACTCTCCATATATTTCTAGAATAGCTTCCGCTGGCAGTGAAACGCTCAGAGCCGTAAGTCGTGCTGATGTACGGTATTGGGCAGCGGCAATCACAGTCTACTCAAGCTGGCACTGTTATTCTAATACAGCAGCGCCGCAGCACGTACCCCATACCTGCAATGTTTATTTCGGGTTCCTTTGACTCACACTGCGGCTTTTTCCCATTTCCTCGCTACAATTATTTGTGAAGATAAACTACACTCAGCATGGCCCGTATTGGGTCTCCTGCAGGTTTTGGCACACCGGCTGCAGGACGGTTGTCTGATTGGCACGAGCATGCAAGTATTGTGAATTGTGAATAGATCCACAATGCATGCTCTACAATGCGAAAAAATATGGCTGCGTTTGTGAGATGTATTCATTCTGACCTGAGATGATACAAAACAATTCTCTGGCTTAATGGCGAGCGTTTATGAGTAATATTATATAGAAATGAGGACAACCATGCATAAAGAAGGCTCAGAGTCATAAGAATGCATTATGTTCCGTGGTTCTCCATTTAGTTTCCTTGAAATGACTGGAATATGGCCACCTAAAAATTACGAGGCACATAAATATTTCATGACGCTTCAGTCAGAGAAGCTCAGTGCTAGATCTACTGTAGTCAAATGCTGCCGTCACAGTCACTCTTTGATATTAGACTACTACATCGTTCTTTCTGAAGCCTATGGCTGCAAGAGCTTATAACAAAAAAACACTTCTCTTATTACCCATATGACCCATGTATAGATTTACATTATTAAAAATTTGATTCTATATGTGCAAAATATTGTTATAAATGTACAACACTTACTTTGTCAAGAGTTTAGGCGTGATCCATTGCAGGGCTCAAAAGTCATTTATCTCTGACCCGAAATAAATAAAAATACAACTCAATTCCTTGCGAAAAAGAAGTGCACTTTAGCATGTCTTAAAAGGAGCATTTAAGTGCATACTTACAAATATACTTCAGTGCAATTTTGTCATTTTTTCAGACACTTAAATGCATGTTAATTGCAGTTAAACACAAATATGTAAATTAGTGTACAGTTTATACAGTATAGTGTAAATTTAGGTAACACTTTATTTTAAGGTGTTCTTGTTACAGGTTACATGTACTTACTATTATAATAACAATAAATTATGCATAATAACAACATGCAAGTAACTCTAAGCCGAACTCTAACCATATAGTAAGTACATGTAGTTAATTAATATTACTCAGTACTTAAACATATAATTATACTGCAACAAGGACATCTTAAAATAAAGTGTAACCTAAATTTATATTAAATGTAATTAGCTGAACTTTAGAGGGCTTTTTAACCCACTCAGGTAGGACTTAAGTACATCTTCATATGTAATTGCTTCTAATATCATTAAAATATAGTTAAAATGTAGTGTGGGTTGTACTGAAAAACATTCATGGTAAACTACCATTAATGTCACTGAAGCTTGTATGTCATGTATGTACTGTAAATATATTTGTAATTACACATTTGTCAGGATGAAGCTGTAATTAAGTATATTAAGTTATTAAGTTAAATAACGTTAAAAGCATGACAAATGTTAATTAATACAACTGTTTAAAATGTAGTTGAAAGTAAACTTTTGATTTGATATTATAAAGTCCTCTTTTTAAAATTGTACTTCGGTGTGCAAGAACCATTTTTTTATAAATATACTTTTAAGATTTAAAATACTGGACAAGTGCACATTCAATGTGTGTGTGTGTGTGTGTGTGTGTGTGTGTGTGTGTGTATATATATATATAAACTATGTTTATTTTTTGTTAATTTGTGGTAATATTTGGGAATCATACACTTCAAATCATCCCTCAAATGTCAAAAATCACAAAATCACTTTTTATGGAAAACGTTGGCATATGATGCAAAACATTACTATTTTAAACACATAGTAATGGATGCTTTTTAAGACTGTCACAAGACATTAAACAAATCATCATTTATGTTAGCAAGCTAGACTACATCACCTTTAAAACAACTGCAATAATAATGCTGAATATTGTTTCTGTCATCCCTCTCTCACTGGCCCTGGGTCATCAGTTCGACCGTACTTCTTGAGTCCTGCTTGCCCTGTCCTAAATGTCGGGTGAGTCATGGATATGGATTAATAGCAACACTCTTCATTTACACCTTTAACACTCCCCCACTAAGAAAACGCTCTTCATGTGGCTCAAGAGGCAGTCGGCTGAGCGGCGACAGGCTGTGGTCATACTATCAGTCATCGCTGTCACTCGAGTGCCCTCAATCTGTCTGTGCAGCTGTGACAGCGACTTCTGAAATAACACGCTGACATCTACATGAACAACGCACGCATTTAATGAACCTTACATAGTCAAAAGAAAACATTTTTGCATGATTTTAATGCTTTTTTTCCTCTTTTCAAATAGGGAATATCGGGCATTTTCTTTCATAACTAGAGATAAAATGGATATTCATTGAAACTTTAAAAAGCAGGAGAAAAACACTGACATCTTGTGAAAAAGAAGTATGCTTAATTTGTAACTTCTATACATCAAATCCTAAAAGTAGCCCAAAAGAAAAACTGCAGTTGCAAATAATATTAATTAAATAAAATGTCACTTAAGTGTATTTTAAGAGTTGAATTTTATGAATGTTTCTTAAGTACACTTAAATTTTAAATAGATAAAAGTTTTAATTTACGAAATTAAAAGTTTCACTTTACATTTTAGATCATATTTTAATCATCTTTCGTTGTGCTTTAAAGAGGTACACTTATTTTGATGTGTTGACATACTAAAACACATGTAAAGTACTTCATTATAATTTTAACTGTAGTTTGTCATTTAAGTTGAAGTTAATATTTTTAGATGTACTAAATTGCAACTTCATTACAAATGTGTGCACTGATTGTTGGAGCATGGCTTATACGAAACTACTATTTTAGTCTTTCTACTGAAATGCTTTGCCATTTCTTTGTAATTAATTGTGAATTTTACTGGCAATTTTTGAAAACTGTCAATACAGACTGAAAACTGTTTCAAAGGCTTGTTTTTTTTTTTTTTTTTTTTTTTTTTTTTAAATGACAATAAAACAGATTTAGTTTATCATAAATTACTGTAAGTATCTGAAAACATAACATTCAGACACTAAAGTGTATTTCTTTAAAGTATATTATTTCCATAATAAGTATATTCATTTTAGAAGTGTGTACATCTTTTTCACCAAGAGTGACTATTTATCTATCTATCTATCTATCTATCTATCTATCTATCTATCTATCTATCTATCTATCTATCTATCTATCTATCTATCTATCTATCTTATACTTATGGTGCCTCTCACTCTGGTTTGGATGAAGAGTCAAAAACCTCCTAGGGCTTGAAAGCAGTTTGTTTACCTGCGCTGAGATCAAGAGGCGAGATGAGGAATCTAAAAGGAACATGGCTGCAGGCGAGGAGCAGTCTTAAAACAGCCACTTTCAGCCAGTACACACAAATAAACCTGAACGCTGAACTTCAAGAGAACCTCGTAAAAAGAGAATTTTTGCAATTAAAGTCACAATGTGAGAATCCTTTATATTGACTTTAAAATCAAGCCAGTAATAGACAAAACCATTAAAGTGATAGACCCTGGAGCGACTGCGTGCTGCTTCACAATGAAATGGCTTGTTTTCTCATACTTTGCTCAGACAAGTAAAAGCTGCTGACACAGTTGCCATATTAGAGCAAAATAAATGGTTAGCGTCCCTGTTATTATCTCTCTTAAACCCGGTTGAACGGTCTGAATGTCTGCCATTGTTCAGTCTCTGTGATAAGAGGCATGTGATTCACCACTACGGCTCAGTAAATGAAGGCTGGAGGTTAGACCTTCCTTGCTGACGATTTTTACTCCCATTTTTAATGATCAAGATGACCTCAAGATGTGCTAAGCTGTCATTGCTGGTCAATCCCAACATCTGTCATTTCAGTTCCAAATTAGTGGTGTTTGCCAATGCTATTACCGCTTCTTAAACCCAGTGTGGTTTATTTAAAACCTGGAAAAACATGGATACACAACTTGTTCTATTTTTATATGTCTTGACTTTGCGCGTGTTAAGACATTTTACTTAATATGGCTATTGTAAAACATTGGTTCAACGTCTGATGTTTTTAAATATGCTTCATAAAAAAAGATGAAGAATTTCTAAACCATTTGTGCTTTGGCTGTGAATGATACTTCATTTTTGTTAAGAAGTGTTAAAGAGTATTTACTGCAAAAATAAATAAATAAAGATAGTATTGTCCTCATTATTTTGTCATGTTTTCCAATACAAATATCCTTAAATCCAGATACATTTACTTGAGATGCAAAATGAAGATATGAAGTTTTGTTTTCTGAGAAACAAAAATAAGTGAGTTTATGTTAAGTTAATGTACAAGAACAAATATCTGTCAGTGAAGTAAGAAAACTGGTTTTCACTTTGAATTAAGTTGATTTTTCTGTGCCCACTTGCATATTTATTCTAGTGTTATAGAATAAATATGCCATATCTCATATTCGAACATTTGAAATGGCCATTAACTGGTTAATAACGTTATTTTATCATTCCATTTAATATTTGAAATTTGCTGACAACCAATCAGGAATTCGGGTAGTACAGACTATGCAAATGTGACACTGATGCATCCAACAAGTAAAATGCCTCAGCTGTGATCTCTTCATAGGTAAGTCGCAATGGCAATGCACCGGCGTTAGAGTTTATCCGAGGATAGTGTAAGATGGATTCAACAGATCTTATGCACCTGCAGCACTTCTGTGAACAGAGAAAACAGAATAAATCTATAGGCTTACATAAAAAGGAATACATATGCCTACACACAATATATTTCACCTAAATCATTGACAGATTAACGAAATGAAAGAAAAAAAAATGTGCTGAGTTAGGCCTACGGTTGTGACACGTTCCAAAGTTCTAGGAAAGGAAAACGAGACGGCAGAAAGTAGTTTTCTTTATTTTACAAAAGCTTTAAAGTTTTATTTATTTTACAGTTTTATTTGTTTTGCAAAAGCTGAAAGTACAAAGCCTATAATAAATAATACTTTAGCATCCGGATACATTGCGAATATGGAAACATTTGGATTTGTGCCGAACGAGAGAGGTAGGCATCAGTTTCACCTTAAATTAATTTGTTTTGAGATGGACGCTTTTATAGCATATACCATAGGCTATAGCCTTAAGTTTAGAGGATTTGTTGTGGAGAGAAACTGATAACTGTGTTTATAATGTTTGTAAACATTTTTATTTACAGGCATTTTAGCCTACATAATTTTTGAATGTAATAGCCTAATAAAATGCAACGTGACTTAGCCTATGTTTTTTTTTTCTCAAAAGGCAATTTTATGTCTTTAAAGCATTCATAGATTTTTTTTTTTTTTTTTTAGTAGCCTACATTTATGCAAATCTACAAAAGATTATGCTGTATTGGCTGTGACTAAGCGCAGCGGATTAAGATACCATCTCTTCCTGTTTTTTTCCCCTTTCTTTTTATTTTTGTGTAAAGAAAACGCTGTACTTTATTATTATTATTATTATTATTATTATTATTATTATTATTATTATTATTATTGGCAAAGACCATTTTAAAAATAGCGTTATTATTCACCTTTATTTTTTCTACTCGACACGGTTTCGGAATGGTAATAATACAGAGGAACACATGAACAGAAACGTTAAAATATCGATTCTGCTCGGAGTGAACCAATTTCCTTTTTTTTTCCCCTTTTCAAGCCCTGATTTATCTTCCATGTTCAAAATTAAGTCTCAAATCAAAATCAAAAGAAAGAGAGAGAGAGAGAGAGAGAGAGAGAGAGAGAGAGAGAGAGAGAGAGAGAAAAAACAAGCTTTTAAAGTGTTTAAACATAACTGGCATAATATTGAGAATTATGTAAAATTTGTGAGCACCATTTGTCATATTTGCCGATGGAATAAGGAGGGTGGCGATACAACAGCAAATCGAGTCAAATTTTCCAAAAATGGGACAATAAGTATATTCTATTCTACTCTACCTGCTGGTAAATGCCCAGCTGCAATGAATATCCATGAAATCCAATGTGAGCATGTGAACGGAGCCAAATATATAGCTTATCTTCAAACAGATACACCACAGTGTTAGTACATGGTGTAAAAGTAACAGGATGATGAAACAATCCTGGGAAATTTGATTTGCTTTTAATAACTCAGCCACAATTTGCCCGGCTCAAGGGAGAGAAGGGGGCCAGAATGATCTTATGAAGGCTGGCAGCATCTGCAGTCAATAATTTAAAAATGGCAGGGAGCAAAAGAGACGCTACTCTGTGATCAGCGCTATTCTTAGGGGGCACATCCATAACCCGACACGCAAACACAGGCGCGCACACACGTCTACGCCACTGCTGAGTCGTCTGATGGGGAACAAGCTAAAGTAAGGGCCTCGGTTACATCACAGGCATTCGATATGTCAGATTATGGAAGGCCGATGGGGCCAAAAGACTTTAAATGAAAGGCATAAAATTTGACCGTGTCAACACAAACTGTTTGTCCACGTTAACACAGCAATTCTTAACACGTTTCTTTTGTATGTGTAGACAAGCACATTCTGGCCATGTTAAGGCATCAGTTTTCGGCACATTGCTTTAGTATGTGTTAGGACTAGGGATGCATCGATCCGATACTCAGTATCGGTATCGGCTCCGATACTGGCATTTTCTGCATTTTTTGACTCGTATCGGTCAGACGAGACCGATCCAAATACGATATTGTGCGTATACTATTCTGTGTTACTGTTGAGCCCCACGAAAGGCACAAAAACATTATAAAACACCAAAAAATATATTTTATACATTATATATTTATATTATATATAAAATTATATATTTTATTTTATTTTTTTATTTTATTTTAAAATTATATATAATTATATATATTTTATATATTTTAAATATATTAAAAATATAACTATATTTCAAGCGTTCTGAAGCTGTTCCATAGTTCAGTGTGGGGTACAGATGAATATTTAAGTAATTAAATTCAAGTTCACATAAAATCTTCTTTCTGCTGCAGCTGTCTGTCATCCTCCATTCAGCAATCAAACTGCGTGTCGAGTTAGGTTACTACAGTCAAAATGAAGAAACTCTCTTCAAGAGCGCACAGTAACTGAGGTTTAAAACTGTTAAAAGAAAAGGCTCAATAAACTAACACACAGATTTAATACACTAGTATTAAATTATAGAAGTACAGAAATTCTACACTGATTTAAAAAAAATTAAAAAAAATCAATGTAGTATCGGATGGTATCGGATTAGATCGGTATCGGCAGATACTCAGAATTTTCGGTAACGGATCGGTTCTGAAAAAATGGTATCGTTAAGACGCATATTTTTACCGCATTAAGATGATGAATTTGAACGTGTCTCTCAACACATACACATTCTGGCCATGTTCGAACAAGAAATACTTTTTAAAGCAGATTTACCTCTCGATTTACCCATATTTTAGTCTTTTCTTTAGTTCATTGTGGCATTGCTTTACTGATATCTACTGTGCTAGAGTAAACTGATTCATGTTACAATGTAAATTAAGACTTTTCTATCTGAGAATGAACGTGCGCTAAATAACTAAAAAGGGCATGCCAAAGCATGATATAAGACATCTCACACAACGTCCTGATGCGTTATCTCTCATGACCAAATATAACATCTGATGCTCACATGTGTGCCATTACAACATCTTCCAAGCATAAACATGATGTTTGGTGTTTGTATACATATAATCCAGTATACGTATAATGCAAATATAGTCTCAAATTTCTTTAGATGTTGTGCATTTTGTTGTGTTAACACGGACAAATGATGTGTGCTTACGCAGTCAAAGTTCACACATCCCATTTAAAGACATTTGCCCCTGTCTGCCTTTCATATCAGATGAGCCACTGACACGAATACTCTGCCCTTGACTGAGCCGGGATGCGATCTCACGACTGCGTGTGGTAAATCAAATCCATCTATTCATGACTCCTCTCACAGATACCGACCGAGTCGGTAACTGATCTGTCCGAATCTCTCGCCGCATGCCTTTTCATTTGCACAAAAAGCGCTCACTGGCACAGTGCCCATCAGATCGAGACGTCAGAGCCACACACACTCAGGCTGGCACGGGTCCCATCGCTGCATCCGCCCATGTGAGGCTGTGACGTCACAGAGGGATAATTTTGGGATGACGCACGCCAGTTCTCCGCGTGGAATCATTTTGGCTGCATGGGTGAGATTCCTTCCGTCCATTGTACTCCCCTGAAATGGAAGTTATTTCGGGAGGAGCGTGTGCTATATAAGGCGAGTGCGACTATTGGAGAGAGAGACACCGCTGGGGTAAAAGAGAACACTTTCCATTTTCTCCAAGCGTCTGTCTGCCCCTGCTGACTTGGAAGAGAGAAAAGGGTGTCTAAGAGTGGAAGAGGTGGTTATGGTAACTCACAGTGAGACTTCTGGCTGTAAAGCAAAGCTAATTATATCAGTACAAGACTGGCAATACAGGCTATAAACAGTATTTTATGTGTGCTTAAAATAAAGCACCAGGGCAAAAAAGAGAACTAGCGTTTTAAAGAAACCAAAAATACACATTTCCTATTTTTATCGTTACACATTAGTAACACATCATGATTAACACATCCGCACACTAATCTTGTGTTAATTAAAGAACAAAACTAAAAAAAAGAGTATCATAATAATAAAAAATGAAAAGATAATAATAATAATAATAATAAAATATTTTTAAAAAGATATTTAATCTGTTTCCATGCATATCATGTGACCTTTAACCAACATCAGAGAACCATGAACATGTGAATGTTGCTACGTTGTTGAAATTTTAATTTGTAGGGTTAGGTAAATATTTTATAAATATTTTACATCTAAGGGTTTTGGCTGACAAAAAAAAAATAAAATAAAATTGGGAACACCTGCCATAATGCATTGCACTAAATTTGACCTTCTATTTTCAACATTTTAATGTTTCAGGCATTAAAAAAAAAAAAAACATCCATTATTAATACAGTGCAATTAACATGTCTGCACACTATACTGAGAATATTGTGTTGACTAAAGAACAAAAAAAGCTTAATAATAATAATATTAATAACAACAACAACAATAATAACGTGTCATTAAATTATTGAAATATTAATTTAAAATCTACAATGGTACTTCAACCAAATATTTTATAAATATTTTATGTCTAAGGGGTTTGACTGACAAAAAAGGTTTGGGAATAGAAGTAACATAAAACATCTCCCACATGATTCATTATGTGATCAGACTATGAAAATATTTTTACAAAAAATTAATTAATGAATCAATTAAATGAATGCAAAACAACTAGAGATGCACAATATATCCATACCATTTTGATTACTGAGATTTCTTTAAAATTATTCTGTAATGGATCTGAATACTGGATCTTTAATTGTGCATGCACAATCCGACTATTTTTACAGTTTTATTACCTTTGCTATCATCTAAGCTCACTAATAAATGTAATTATCAGCAAAATTCAAAATATACATTTTTCATATTATACATTACAATGATGTGATGCGTAAACTCACCTGTAACATCTAAAGCGATTGATTTTACTTTAAGTATTTTCAGTATTTTGGTTTTAATTAAATTAGTATTGACATTAATATCTGCCATTTATTGATTATCAGCCATAAAAAAAAAAATCATTATCGGCTTATCAGTATCAACCAGAATTTGCAGTGCATCCCTAAAAATAATTTTCAATTATGTTGATCATTTTAAAGTGGTCAGAAGGTCAGAAATAGCTACAGAATACTTTTGTTTGCAAGTTTTGAGTTACATTCAGTTTTCACATTTTCTCACATCCATTTTGAATGGGAAAAAATACTGTTGTAGCTCGCAAATATATGCAGTATTATATTCCAAACACACACTACTTACAGTATGAAGAAACTCTACAGTTACAGCCTCGTCACTAAACTGACCGCATAGCATCTTAATCATGTCCGGAATATCTGGTGACAGAATAGTACTTCTATTTGTGTATCGTGGTCACATAGGCTCACTTAGTTGGCCATTTTATCATGTGAGGGATTGACACAGGCTCATATCTGTGTCTCCGGCACGGCCTGCTTCCACCTTTCCAGGTTTCTGATTGCAGCGCTTTGTGAGGAGGTTGCATTTTTCATTCCCACAGCTCTGTGTAAAGCGATCCCATCATTCCTGCAAGTGAAGCCGAAACTGTAGCTAGAACTTGTGCCTGTGTAATATCAGCTGCACTCTTTCAAATCCTCGTGTTTTTAGCATATAGTGTTTCTGGCACATAGTCGAGGAGTTGGACCAGACCAACCACCTCACGCCTGTTTGACAGCCATAGTTCTCTGAAAGCAGCATTTGAGACTTTTGCTTTGTAAATCTATTTTAAGGAAACTATCAGGAGAGTGAGACTGTGGCAAAAAGTCAATATAACATACGATGTTTACTGTTAGCTGCAGCAAAAAAATTGCTAGTCAACCGTTAGAGTCCTCCTCACACAATGGACAGACGAACCTGGACTGTGTATTTGTTGGACATTATCTCAATGGAAGCTTCAACTTCTCGTATACATGGATCTAATGTGAAAATTGTAAATTCATGGCATTCAGCTTTTAATGTTGTGTCATCTTTTTAAAAATATTTGTAAAAATTATTTTATTGTTATTTATGTATCTATTAATATTAATTAATTTATTATTTTTAGTATTTTTTATTTATTTATTTATTTAGTCTACCAGGGGAAGGGTTCTAAATTTGTACAGCTGCTTTTTGTTTTATACTACTGTTCCCTGAAGAAAATTCAATAATCTGTTGTTAACATAAAAAGTGTATAATTAAAAACCGTACTTGCAGATATTAAACTGTTAATTAAATAAAGCCATTTTAGTGACTTAAAAAGAGACACTTTAATGACTTTTTCTTTACACACTTAAGTACACTTTTAAAGAATTATCATTGTTTTAATAATCTTGTCAACTTTTCAAGAGGTACACTTATTTAGATTTTTTGAACATACTAAAGCATATGTAAAGTACTTGATTATAATTTTAACTCTTTCTAACTGCAAATTTAACTGTATTTATATAAAATTTCATATTAATATTTTAAATCCACTGAAGTGCAACTTCATCATTACTAATGTATAATTACAAACATGTTTAATGTATGACTTTGTCAGAACATTCAGCAGTACAATTTAGCCGTATTTCAAAGACAATATAATTATGAAAGATGTACTTAAGTCCTACTTAAGTGGGCCATCTGCATTTCACTCTAAATTTAAGCTAATTAAAGTATAATAAATTTTCATGTGTTTGCAATTAACATGCAATTACTGTAAGTGTCTGAAAACATTTAAGTGTATTATTTTAAAGTATATTATTACTGTAACAAGCCATTTTAAAGATTATGCCAAAGTGTTTGAGATATGTTATCATAATCTTTAATTAAAAAGCAATAACTTATTTTCGGCTGACATCACCAAGGCCAATTTTCACAATCCCTGACAAATAAAAACCAAGACTCAACTTTCATTTTGTCCCCATTTTACTTGAAATATGCCACAATACAAAAGTATAACTGGTTGTGATGTTGATTTAAAAGCCTGGCGCTAAATGATTGCACAAGAATTCATCCCTGGAGCGATGCACCACAGTAGAGAACAATTCAGATCCAGAGGCGCTGTGATTCAGAAAATGAAAGTATGTTTTCACAAAAACACAAATAAAAGAGATTTAAATGAGGCACACCTTACTAATCAGCCAATATGCAATAATTAGCTCCCACTAGATGTCATAACGGAGCACAGAGGGAACTGGAAGATGGTTAGGGAGTATCAGAACGTGTGTGTTTGTGTTTGACGTACAGCTGCGCATCACCGCTGGAACATGTTGTTATTCTGCAATCAGCATCCTCAGAGCCCGAGCAGTAATAACAGAATAAAAGCCATAGAAAAACGAAAAAAAAAACATCTCAAAGCAGTGAATATCAAAGGTTTAGCCGAGGAAAAGCCACATTACACCACATGTACAACTCTCGTCTAATCGCGGGCAAATGCAGACTACTTACAGGAGCAATGAGGAGGGTAATGACAAAGTAATTTTGACTAATTTCGCCTGGCTCTTTCTCCCGTTCTGTCTGATTGTGTGAGAGCCTTCTGCATCATTACAGTAACATCTGCAGCGACTAACCGAGCGTACATCACACAGAAAGAGAAAGGAAAAGAGGGAGGGAATGGAAAAGTGAGGAGTCGTGGGGGGAAAACCATGCAGGACAAATTTGAGATATAGATGCTCAATGTAAACATTGCCTCCTACCGTCGGTCAACGGTATTAGGTACAGCTTAAAAAGAAAAAAAAAAAAAATCAACTAGACAGGAAAATCAACTTTACTAAAGAAATCATTTGCCCAAACATTACAATTTTATCACTGTTTACTCACCTACATGTCATTCCCAACCAGTATAACATTCTTTCCTCAAAGGAAAACAAAAGCAGAAATTTTTAATGTCTTGGCTGCTCTTTTCCATATAATGAAAATGAATGAGGCTGTCAAGCTCCACTAAGCACCATAAAAGTGGTCCATACAACACTGTTTCAAATCTTCTAAAGTGATGCGATGGCAATTATGTGCGGAAAGGAAATTTAAGTTAAGTTAATTCACTGAAAATCTTCCCCGACCGTGAGCTCTTCACCACTGCAACTACAGAGTTAATGAATAAAACTCAAAAACCAGACTTGACCCAGTCTGATTCAAGTTACTTCTGCCTTGTGAAAATACTGACTGTTAAATAATCGTTAAATAAAAAATAACACCAAGACATTTCTCAAAATATCTTATTTTATGTTCCACAGAAGAAAGTAAGTCATACAATTTTAGAACAACATGATGGTGAGCAAATGATGAAAGAATATGAGCTTTCGGCTGAACCGAAAAAAGCCATACGGGTGTAAAAATGCATGCAGATGAATAAATAATGACACAATTTTCCTTTGATATTCTATTCATTTAACATATAAGTCAGCTTCCCTCCCAGTCCCATGAAATGTTAGATACTAAGCGGATAAACTAGTTCCCGCTTAATCGCTGACTTGGTGCCTCGAGGGATGATGAGTCAGTAAATTTCAGCGGCGTAAACAAACAAAACCACATTTGCAGCCATTGTCTGTCATTTGATCGGCTTTGTCTTAATCCAATTGGAATAGACTTGATTGGCAAAATTCATTATCGTTTCATCTGGGCCGTCGCATGAGCAGGTAAATGCTTAGTCGGGCTGTCTGCATGCATGCTTGAAAACACATGCGTTATCCACATTTGGCATCATTGCATTAGGAGTAATGCTGATTTCTGAGTTTCCACAGAACAATTGGCGTCGTGCCTAACCGTTATTTTTTCCAGATAAAGAAAAGGCACATAGAAAGCCAGAGGTCAATAATACAGGGAAGCAAAAACACACAGAAGTCATAAGCACACATGCTTTGTTTTGTTTCCATAGATTTATTTATTTATTTTTCATGCATTTCCACACACATACAACCTTTCGGCACTACATATTCCTACGTGGGTAAGAAAGTAAGTCTTGTAGCTGGGCGTCTATTTATCATCCAGTCCATGTCTGTACGTTAAACAAGCAGGGTGGTGAATGGACACTCGAAATGGAGCGACTCGACTGGCCTCCTTCATTCTGCGCTCTGTGCCGAGCGTGAACACCTCATATCGCAGAGCACACATGCAATCAAGGCGCAAGCCATGGGAGAATAGGCTTGTGTCGAACATTTTCTGCTTCCTGTGAATTTCTGGCCGGATCCCAGTGGTTACATAAGCTTGGCCATTTGTCTGTTTCTTCCCTCCAAACACGGTGGAACAGGTGCCCGTGAAATTAAAGTTGGTCTGCTCAGACTTGTGGTGAGAAATGCAAGAAAAGAGTCTGACAGAACTTCCTGTCATTGAGGATTAAGCAACAAGAGAGTGAGCCACGTCTGAGCTGTCAATAGATGAAACCACTCCAGCTCCTCAGACCTGCCAGATTGTTTCTAGGACACGCGTCTTTCTGTATCAGCTTTTCCTGAAACTTTTGTCAACATACTACACTTCACGTGCTAGGGAAGACCTACACGTTTTGGTTTGTTTTGCACAGAAAGTACAGGCAGCGGCATAAATGCAACAGTCATTTTTAGAATAAAATGTACTTTGTAAAAATGTTTAAATGCATAATGAAGCTAATCAAAACAATCTGCTTAGTTCAGTGCCTAAATGGCCTTGAAGGAAATTTTGTCATCATGTTGTTCCAAACATGCATGACTTACTTTCTTCAAAAAGAAGATGTTTTGAAGGACGTTAGGGTCCACACAATATGTAAGGGCAGGGGCGGATCTAAGCTGTGCCACCCCAGAATTATCACAGAATAAAATATAAATGTAAGCAGTGTTTCATGTGCTACTTTTCAGCCGCGGCGATGGTTGCACGCGCACGCAGCACGCCCAGTGTAGTCGGCTTCATTACCAAATGACTCTTATGAACCGGTTCTTTGGGAGTCAAAAACGCAAAGTTTGTTAGCCCATTCACTAACGAACTGTTTTTACATTTGTTCATGAATCAGATACTGCTTTTCGGTTTATTCAGAAGTCCTCTGAGAAATCTAATCCCGTCCGGATATGTCTGAGATCCATCCCATAATTGTTTGGTGATCCGATTCTCCGACCGCTCGCTCCACTTTCATCATGGATATAGAGGCCTTTCTGCCATAACATGAAATCAATAAGAAGATGCCGATCACGAAAACTAATAGCAGAGTTAGGTAAGAATATTGTATTGCAGTTCTCTCGATTTTTAAAATAATATAACTGATTTTAGTTGGGCCATTTTCCCAAATCTTTAATTCAGTTCTCAAAACACATCTCTCAAAAAGTTTAACAATGAGAAAGTTAAACATTAGGTAGCAAAACTGATGACACCAATCAGAATCTCTGCATCCTAACAACGGAGAGAGGAGAGAGCTGAACGAATCATCTACATGGGTTTTATACTTACACATTCAGCATAATTACAGTACAGTACCAGTACATTATATGATGGAAATTTCACTCTTCTATATGTACAGTAAACTGTAGCACATGTTGCACACCTTCAAACATGTGACTGTCAAATTTTATTATATATACATATCATATTTTTTATGTGTACTACATGTTTGCAGAACTCAGAAATTACAGCCTAGAGATATAGCTAGTCTTGTGTCAGCAGACCAGGAAACTGCTATAGTACTGTATACTGTAATGAAATTTGGCCAAATTACTGTACTGTATTGTGGTGCATACCAAGTTCATATACAATTTCTCGTGTTTTTCATCTACTTCAAGATTACTTTACAGTAGTAAAATGAAAATGATCTGTTCCCAAAAGTTCATTGCTGAATTATTATTATTATCTGTAATTTAATTTATGTTGTACTGTAATAGACATGAGCTGCAAAAATAATTCCTGAATCCTAATAAGAGTTTTTTGTTAAGTGTTATTGATCTCATGAGTGTTCACTGGGCAGGAAAGTCATCTGTGTATTTGAATTGTAAGCATTTAAGTATACCTGTAATAACTAGATTGAAAAGTTTGAAAGACAAATTTATGCTGGCTTGTCTTAAAGTCTTGTTTAAGAAACATAAATAGTTTGGTCAGTTAGATGTTCTAGATGTTTGCTAGTTGGGCATGTTTGCTAGTTTGCTAGTCTAAATGTTGCTAGTTGGTTGCTAGGATATTCTGGATGGTTGCTAGGCTTTTGCTATGCAGTTGCTGGGGTGTTGCTTGACTATTGATAGTGATCTGGGTGATTACAGACATTCCCACCTCTGGTAATAACAGAATGTCTTCTTTAATGATACAAGCTCAGAAACATTTATAACCTCTTGAAGTTTTATATATATTGTGTATCGACTTGGTGTCATGATGGATATTGAAATGTTGATATTTATTTTTCATTTTAAACAGTATAGATGATTACTTAATGGTAATGCAATATCTGTGAACACAACTGTGCATGTCAGACAATAAATCCCCAAAAACTATCCATGGGGGCTTGCTTTGGTGTCGCCACCCCTCACAGACCCCATGCCACCCTAAAAATTATTTTCTAGATCCGCCCCTGTGTAAGGGACAATCAATTAACTAATCAATCAATCAATCAACAAAATCTCCCTTCGTGTTCCACAGAAGAAGGAAAAAAAGGTAGTAATAGTTATACATGTCTGAAACAGTGTTGTTATTGTTAACTAAAATAAAAAAAATAAAATAAATTGAAAAATAAAATTGAAAAAAATTAGGCAATTTAAGTGCAAAAATTACTGAAACTAAAACTTAAATAACTAAAATAGTAAAAGTAAAAATATAAATATTTAATAAAAAAACTAACATTCAAAAAATTATTAAAACGCTAACTAAATAAAATATAACTAAATGCTAAATATTATTAAATACCACAATAGTACATTAGAGATCAAAAGTGATGTCTGGCCTACAAATTACTAAAGACTTGTTAAAATTTGACATAGTATATTGCATAGTTGAGCTTGGTGTCAGTTTTCTGTATTTATGAAGATACAATGAATCATACCAAATTGTAAATTATACAGACATAACTTTTTGACAAGGCTGTCACTGAAAAATTTAAGAAGACAAGAAATTATGAATACTTGCGAAAAACAAGAGAAAACCAACAAAATATATATATTTTTTTTTTTGGATAGTAAAATTAAACCTGTAGCTTTGTTCTGTGGCTTTGTTTTGTTCTGTCTTTTTTTTAAATACATATTGGTGTTACATAACAGCTTCTCCAGGCTCTTGTGCACAGTGGTTCTAACTATCACCTGTTAACAGAGGAAAAGCAAAGCCTTCCTGTGTTCTCTGAAGCATCAGTAGCAAAGAATCAAAGTTCTCCAAGTCAGAGCCTGTATTTGCCCAGCCTACACTGTAAAAAGTGATAAGTTGACTTAACTTAAAAAAAAAACTGAGGAAACCCGTTACCTTAAAATTAAGTAAATAATCATTTAAAAAAAAAAAAAAGTTAAGTGAATTGAACTTGACAATTCACTTAACTTATCTTTTTTTTAATTATAATTTACTTAATTTTAAGGCAATGGGTTTCCTCAGTTTTTTTTAAGTTAAGTCAACTTATCACTTTTTACAGTGTATCATGATCAGGATCCTAAAAAGAAGAACTTTAGGAAGAAGCAAACAAACAAAAAAAAAAGCCCTTGAAAACAACAGAGAGTCTTGACAATCTCAAATAGAGTGGTCAAACCAAAGGGACACTTGCCCCAGTTTTTTCTGTCCTCAAGTCTGAGACGGAGCCCATCAGCGGAGATACATCAGGCTGTGTCACGAGTGCTCAGAGCTCGCAGCGTTATCGAGAGATACAGTGGCATTCTATCATGGCGCAGTTGAACGCTTATTATAGATTCTATTAAGATGGGCCCAAATTGGACCTCTCCATCAGGTCCGGCACACCTTGTTTGTTTTAGTTCTTGACAGTGAGGTAGAACGGCTTTATTAAGCTCCTGAGAGATAAAGAAGGAATTAAAGACACAATGAAATAAAAGGCTATTACTATTATCACTTATTTCTTGTCAGCAAAGAAGTAGGCAGAAGAGAGGATAAAGAAATGCTGAGGTCCAGCAAACTTGTTTCATCGTGAGCACCTGAGAAACAAAGCTGCCTGTCATAAGCATTCAGCACACTTCAGTCCTACACTGCTTGTGTGACCATCCAAGAACATTTTTATTAAACAGCGTTAAGATATTTAAGAGTGTTGGACAGTGTTATTTTACTATAATTAAAATACTATTATATTATATTTTAATTTTAATAATTTTTTGGTGGGTTTTTGTTATTTTTATTCATTTTTCATATATGTAACACCTCTACTGTGTGTTGCTTGGAGACATGAAACAATGAAACAATTCATTCTGCTTTGACTTTGTTCTTTGTTCATTAACAAAGTAAAGCTACAAATGACAAACTAAATAGCAATGTATGTAAAATGTATGTAAGTTGTTCAATAATGACTGATTCAAGAACAAAAAAAAAATTCACAAAACAATAAAAAAATCAGAACATAGAATAAAATAAAAATAATTAAGTCTTTCATGACTTTCTTAACACACTATAATAATGTCAAATTAAATTTTACTTTAAAGTACATTTTAAAACTGTTTTAATAATCTATTGTCATGTTTTAAAGAAGTGCACTTGATTTGTTGTCTAACATACTAAAGCACATGTAAAGTACTTAATTATAATCTTAACTGTAATGTGTCATTTAAGTTAATATATTTTAAATATACATTTAACCTTCATCTTTATCAATAAAAATATGTATTAAAAATACATTTAACATACAATGGCATACAAGTTTCAATGGAAATTACATTAAAATATGTTTCAGTTTATCATAAATGCTTGTCAGTGATATCAGCAATACAGTAACCATATTTCAAAGACAATAGAAATAAATATTAAATTACATAGAAAGATGCACGCAAGTCCTACTTAAGTTGGTCCAAAGTTCAGCAAATTGAATTTAGTATAAATTTAAACTATAGTGCATCATTTCATTTTAATTAACATGCAGTTAAGCATCTGAAGGCATAACACTGAGTTCACACTTAAAGGGATAGTTCACCCAAAAATGTCTGACGAATTTGTGAATGTGTGTAATATGACAATAGCTGATTTTTTTTCCTGAAATGATCATATAGTGCCTTAAATGTTGTGTGGTTGAGGCATTTCAATTAACATGCTGGGCACAAAAGGACTATTAAACTGACATGCAAGCAGATGATTGAATATGTAAACTGTGTGAGGTACATCATCGGCAGCCATTCCGCTCATACTTCTGCAAATGGAGAGCATTGTGGGAAACGGGCGGCGCAGATTGGTGGCGATGAATTGTGGTGTAAGAGGGGTGGAGAGAGAGGGACAAATCACACACTTCTTCAAAGCATGACAAAAGACAGCTCATTTGAATATTTATGACCAAAGGCGCCGCTCGTAAATGATCGTTGGTGATTAGATCACGGGCCATCAGCGCGGCGATGAGCTATGCCAACGCTAGGTGAACGGGGTGTCGAGGTGTAAATAAGCTCGGGGAGGAGGAAAAGGCCCAGCTCATTTCACCTGGTGTGAATCGCTGCCGCAGCCGATGATGCTCTGTTCATGAACACGCGTGTGATTGGCTGGCAGATGATTCCTGCGCCTCGACAGAAATTACTTCCTGCTTTTGCATTTTAGCAAATATAGTTTGGGAAATAACATGTGTGAGATAAAAATAACAAATATTTACTGACCTATGTCGGCTAAGCTTTTGTAAAACCAGAATACATTAAGGATGAATTTAAATGGAATAAAACAGTAATTTGTGGATTTTATTTTATTTGAAATTAAAAAATGTTATATTTTTTGGAAGAAAATGTGAACGATGCTTGAATCATACACTCAAAATTCAATATTTTAAATGTATACATACTCTTTAAATATTAGGCATAAATATAGGTAAATTAATTACATATAAAATGTGCATATTAATTATATTTATTTTTAAAAATAATAGCAAAAAGATATATTTTATTTTATTATTTCATTTTATTTAAATATTATTTTCAAAATGTGTTACTCAGAGATAAAGAATCAGTATAAATCGGTTAATTAATCCGTTAAATAAATAAATATTACAGAACATTAATAAATTATACGTTTAAATAAAATTATACATTTTCTGAAGATAATATTAATTGCATTTGTTAAAAAAAATAGCAAAAATAAAAAATGTTATTGTTTATTCAGAGATACAGAATCAGTATAAATCTGATAATTAATCTGATAAATAAATAAATATTACAGAACATTAATAAATTATACGTTTAAATAAAATTATACATTTTCTGAAGATAACGTGCATGTTGCTTGTCCAGCAATGCAGTCATTTTATGTGCTTTGAAGAAGGCTTGCACATTCAAAATGAATTATGGCACACAGCAATTTATTATTAGTTTATTATTCACACTTTTTTTTTTAATTTAAAATACATTTATTTAACATTCTTTAGAATCAGCATAAACCTGTTAGCATGAACATGATTTAAATATGACTAGCTGTTGATGAAACAAGATTATTTGGTTAAAATGTGTGAAAACTGTTTACATATAATAAATCGATTTATTGATAAATATATAAACCTGGTTATTCAATATTTAATGCATAAATATCATTGTTACTTCTCAAAAACATTTGAAACCTTCATTTATGTATGACTGACAAATATGCATCACATTAAGTTTAACATGCAATGTGTGATATTTGATATGCAATTAAAAATACATACTTATACATATATTAAATAGTAGGCATAAATATGGGTGAATTAATTACATAGAAAATTTACATATTAATTATATTTATGTAAAAAATAATAGCAAAAAGCCATGTGTTTTGCTCAAATTTAACAAAGTTGCCAGTAGAGAGAGAGAGGAGAGAGAGAGAGAGAGAGAGAGAGAGAGAGAGAGAGAGAGAGAGAGAGAGAGAGCAGCTATAGTGTGAGTTCATTCACTCTGTAAGAGCTCATACTGTTCTTTGCATGTTGATGAAGCACTCATGTATTTCAGGACTAAGACAAGTTCAAGCTACTCTAGGGCAGATGGGATGTTTTTCATTTTGGGAAAAAGTCTTGACTTAGTCATGGCTGCCATACTCAATTTCATGACGAGGACAACCTGAAGTTTTTGAAGTGAGTTTTATTTTCAGGGAAGGTGGCCATCAAGTCATAAGAATAGTTTGGCTGTCACACCTGCACAAACTTTAAGGTTAACGTCATTTGACACAAAGCCAGAGAAACTACACACAGTGACACTTAAAGGGATGCTGGGGAAACAAATTACAATTTAACAGGCCCCGATAGGCCACTACCTGAGGCATAAAACAGGCCCAATCAGAATTTAACACCACAACATGCACCAAAGTATAAAACGTATGAGCAATACTAACAGTGAGGCCTGCCCTTGCAAGCACTACTAAAACACTCACAAGCACTGTTCCCCAAATGTGTTTGTACTTAGGAGGGTAAGTATGTGGAAAAGCAGGTTACACTGCTGGACCTCAGAAAGGATTCATCAGTTCCCCATGATGCAACAGGCCCGCAGGGAACCCTCCTTTCCTTTCAAGAGGACAGAGAGAAAAACGGTGCAAGCAGCAGCCCAGAAAAACAAGGCCAGTGTCTCTCTCTCACACAGACACACATACACACACTCTGAGGAACAATACACCCTGTGTTCCTCCTTGAACATTTGATCTGCATTTATCTATTTCTCTACTCAGTGACAAATAAAATATGCTGGGAGTTACTGGGATATCAACGTGTCATCTCAAGTGACATTAATAATAACCTGCAATAAATGAAAACTTCCTGTAAATGTTTTTTTTCTTCATCAATATGTCTAACTTTCTTGCATTGGGTATGATGAGTTCCAGAATCTGATTTATCCCAGTACAACTTTTTATTTGAATAGTTCACCCAAAAATCTAAATTTGCTGAAAATGTATTCACTCTCAGACCATCCAAGATGTAGATGAGTTTGTTTCTTCATCAGATTTGGAGAAATGTAACATTACATCACTTGCTCAGCAATGGATGCTCTGCAGTGAATGGGTGCCGTCAGAATGAGAGTCCAAACAGCTGATAAAACATCACAATAATCCTCACCACTCCAGTCTATCAGTAAACATCTTGTAAAGTGAAAAGCTGGTGTTTGTAAGGGACAAATCCATTGTTAATGCATTTTTTAAACTTTAAACCGTCACTTCTGGCCAAAATGTCCATAGTCCCTAATGATACTTCCTGCAGTGAAAAAGTCCATCTCCTGTTGTCTCTCACATTAAAATCCACTGACATACTTATTTAGAGCTGTTTTGGCTTGTAAACAGTGTTTGATCTGTGCATATTTCTCTCCTGATTCAGACAAGAATGAATTATGATTATGAATAGAGGACTCCTATTTGAGCATGAAGCATTGGATTGAAGGTAAAAAATATCTTAATGATGGATTAGTTTTTTTTTTTACAAACATGCTGCTTTTGGCTTCACAAGACATGAATTGATGGACTGGAGTGGTGTGAATTACTTGTGGACTGTTTTTTATCAGCTGTTTGGACGTAAAGACCATTTGTACCGACATGAGAAATGCTAATATCAAAGAGGAAACGCTAACTTCAAGAGTTTCGCTAACCAATTGACTCTTCAAAGCCTCTTTAAAGCCATCTGCTAACCTTATTTTCTTAAGGTTAACTTCAAGAAGGAAATGTGAACACTACATGCAAAAATTATTCAGTAGTGCAGTCTTCATTAATGAAATCTATGGACACTGTAAATGGTGACTTATTAAAATGATTTTGATCTTTTAAAAAAATTTAAACATTTCTATCATTTCAAAAAATACACTATTATAAATAAAGATTCTTTACTGCCATCGATAATTCCATGAAGAACCATTAACATGGAACCTCTGCATTCCACAAAAGATTTTTGAAGAATATTCTTCACACTAAGAAAAATAAATGATTATTTTCAGAACTGATCGCTGAATGGTTCTTTGGGGAACCAAAAACAGCAATTTCATGGCAGGGGTGTCAAATCCTGCTTCTAGAGACCCAACGTCCTGCAGAGTTTAACTATAACACACTTGCCTGGAATTGAATTTTATGACCTTGATTAGCTGGATCAGGTGTCTTTAAGGTTGGAGCCCTCCAGAATCAGGTTTAGACACCCCTGATCTATGGCCAAAAAAAAAAAAAAAACACTTTATTTTTAAGAGTCTACACAGGGTTCTTTATGGGACTGGAAAGGTTTCTCTGACGGCATCACTCTTGAGAACCTTACTTAGGTTTCTTAAAGCACTAGTAGCACAAGGGTTTCTTGAGGCAATGCTGTAAAGAACCATTTATGGGTTATTTAAAGCACCCGTAAAAAGATGGTCCTCTAAAGACTTCTTAAAGGTTCTTTGAGCAGCTTAAATGGTTTCTCCTATGGCATCGCACACTTAAAAATAAAGGTTGCAAATAGGTAGTTTCACAGCGATGCTATAGAAGAACCATTTTTGGTTCCTCAAAGAACCATTCAGTGATCAGTTCTTAAAAGAACCACTTTTTCTTAACGTAAAGGACATTTTAATAATCTAAAAGAACCTTTCTCCATTCTAAAGAACCTTTTGAGCAATGGAAAGTTTCCATGGATGTTGAAGGTTCTTATGGAACCATCAATGCTAATAAGGAAGCTTTATTTTTAAGAGTGCTCCTCTCTATTAGATGCATCCCCAGCTGGAAAAAGTGATAGCAGCACGTCCCATCTGTCCCAACCTACTGTATGTAAATGTTACAGAAATTAAATAAGAAAAGGTTAATGAAGTCCAACACAAATATCAAGTTATTGAGCTAATGTTTGGCAATACGGATTAAAGTTTGATGATGCTGGTATGGATATCCAACAGCTGCTGTAAAGACTTTCGTGAACTGATAAATCCCCTGCAGCCACAGACGAAGTCATTGTATTGCTTTCCACGTTCCCATTCCTGGTCATATGTGTCAGTGAAATAAGACTAAACGCTCCCTGGGCTTCGATTCTCCCTCTGGAGATGAAGTGATAATGTTAATTTAAAGTTTTAAGACCCACTCTAAAACTAGGCATTAAGGAATAAGCTAGATTGATTGGGGGAATAATTGGCAGCTTATTTCTTTGGCGGCAAAGGAAATTCTTTCTTGATGATTCCATTTGAAGCCGCAAAAACATCCCAATTTCACAAGCTTGAATTAGCAATACCCATACGTATAGAATAACGGAAGGAAGCTTTCGGCTCTTGGCAGATCCATTGAGGTTGGTAAATCATCAGCATCAATAATTCACAAGTACAGCCTGTTTCTTTGATTCTAGAGGTCTATTGTCCTCATCTCAAATCACGCTGAAGTGAACACGGCCGAGCATGTGCAGCGTCAGCAGGAAGTTGGTCTCTGGTTTCTTTATGATGATGATACCAGTTTGCTTCAGTTAATAAAAGGCACTTAATAACTGACGTGGGATCAGTGCTTTACTATATGTAATATGATAAAGATTGGAAAATAGTGAGAGAGAGCATATGGACTGCCACATGACTTTTTTTTTTCTTGCGAATTGCGAGTTTACATCTCGGAATTCTGACTTTTTTTCAGAATTGTGAGGTATAAACTCATAATTTCAAGTAATGAAATTCAGAACTGCATGAAATAAAGTCACAAGTGCTAGATATAAACTCGCAATTCTAAAAAAAAAAAAAAAAAAAAAAGCAATTGCAAGTTTATCTCTCACAATTCTGAGAAAAGTCAGAATTGCAAGCAAAAAGTCAGAACTGCGAGATATAAACCCGCACTTGCAAGAAAAAAAGTCTTGCAATCACGCAATTCTGACTTTAAGTCTCGCAGTTTTGAGTTTATATCCCACAATTCTGAGAAAAAAGTCAGAATTGCAAGATGTAAACTCGTAATTGTGAGGAAAAAGACAGAATTGTGAGATAAGTCACAACAGCTGTTTCCATTACACTGTTTTTATACTAATTTCATCGCATCAGAAACGAGTGACGGAAATGCTAAATTTACATCCATTAATTCGCAAGAAAGTTTTTTATGCTTGCTAGAGGTGGTTTTTGATGGTTTTGCCTCTTATTACTATAGGACAGAAATTGAAGTGGAGACAGAGGGGGCAGGATCGGGAAAGGTCCTCGAGCTGGGATTCAAACTCGGGACGCCCGTAGCACAAAGGCACTATATGTCAGCGTGCTGCCCACAAGTCTATCAATGCCAACAGTTAATGGAAAGTTAATGAAAATTATGTTTTATGCACAAATTCTTTATGTGATTTTTCAGTTTTTAAATGCACAGCTTTGGATGGATACATAGCTAATTACATTATTCGTTTCTGGCAGAAACAGGCTTCCATAGTTACAGTATTTAATCTGTCACATCCATTTAAAGGAAAAGCGAGTCATTTTTTCAAAAACATCCAGAGATGACTATAAATTCATAATTTGAAACACTGTGACTCTTTCAAAACACCCAAATCAGCCTGGTACAAGATTGGCTCAACCAATGGCATGAGATTGGAGGCGGGGCTCTCAGTTTGACCAACCAATGGCAGAAAGGGGGAGTGTTCAGGAAACCCATTTAGAAACAGTCACTTCACGTTTAAGCAAACTAACATAAAAAGCAGTGGAACATAAGCATTCATGTAATAATGTGAGAAAGAGAAAATTTCCAAAGTAACCTAATCTTTTTTTTTTTTTCCCTCAGTCCAACTCCCCAGTGTAGTTACTTTAAAAAACTACTATAGTAACACGATTTACAGTGAGGCACAGGGACTGTTGACAAGGCTAAATTAAATTTGCTTTCCATAGGCAGATTCAAATGCACCTGGTTGAACATGGCAGCACTGTTTACAGTATCAATGTGATCAATTATAACGTCAAACTAAAAGTTTGATTTTAAATCATTGTTTTAAGAATTGTTGTCATGTTTTAATAAAGTACACTTAGTTTGATGTGTTGTCTAACATACTAAAACACATGTAAAGTACTATATTATGTAATTTGATAATATATTTAAAGTTAATATTTTTTAAATGTGCCAAATTTCAACATCATTGCAAACGTGTAATTATAATGTATGACATAAGTTTCAATACAAATCATATTAAAGTATATTTTAGTTTACAATAAATGCTTATCAATTTGGCAGTAGCCATATTTTAAAGACAATTGAAGTAATTACGAAATTACATATGATGATGTATTTAAGTCCCACTTAAGTGGGTCAAAAAGCACTCTAAAGTTCAGCTGCATTTAATATAAATTTAAACAAATACATTTTTATTTAACATGCAATTAACTGTCTGAAAAAAGACATTCAGTTCACACTTAAGTATATTATTTTAAAGTAAATTGTTTATGTACTGAATATTTTTTATATGTATTTTATCACAAGGGAACGCAGACTATATCTTTTTTTTTTATTATTCTCTATTTAAAAGAAAATCCGACAGCACACATCAGCAGTTAATATCTGTTTATTCATGACTAATTACTAAAAGTTAGACGTTAGAATTCACCCGTGCGACCACGAAAGCAAAGAAAAACATGTCAGCAAATAGAAAAATCTCAGTTCAGTAAATAATATTCATCTCAACTATGCAAAACAAATGCGCGTTTACCCCCTATAAATCAAAGCCAGTATCAGAATATTAAAGCAGCAAAACAATCCTAGTTGGTTAACATCAAAGAATCGTCGCTGGTTTTGGTTTGCTGGAAGCAACCATTTGCAAAGTGTCACATTTAATTTCTCCCCAACATTAGGGTAAACAAGCACGGCGCTCATGGATCTGTTAAAAGGCGAGCCTCGCTTTAGGAGGGGAGGAGAGGCGTCTTGTTAAGGATCAATTTGTGTGGACAGCCGTACAAATGGCAGCGAGACACAAAGTTGTCTTTGGCATACGCTAGCGTGATTGATGGCTGCACACCTGCGCCGTAAATCCTCCTGACAACGCTGAGACGGATCTCCTGCATGCGTTTGCGCTCTCGCCCGCACCCACCCCGTCCCGTCTCCCCACAGCTCTTGCATTCATTCTTTCTTTCCTTTTTTTTAAACAGATATCCAAAACACATCGCTCCCCCCCCCCACCCTTTTATGTTGGGCATTGTAATGTGCAAACACACAGCCAACACATAAATATGCTTATCAGACACTTTATATGTAAATTCTCAGGGAGCAATGAGTGGCAGGGAGTTTATATTGTGAGGCTGTTACAAAAATTAAAAAGCGATCCTTAGCGAATACCAAATGAAGGCATTTCCGGAGTGGGAAAAATCTTGTGTTTTCTTGCATCGATCAAATCTGAAAAAGACTGTAGCAGGCTTATGTTTTTAAACCTAAAATTCACAGTGGAAGATTTGAGGAGGCACCATGGGCGTCTTAATCAAACATGATTTGTTCACATGTGCCATCTTTTGTTTTAATATAAGGAAGTCCTCGTTCCTCTCAGAGGAAGGGGAAAATTTCCACAGCACAGAAAACCAGAAGTTGGATAAAAAGAAGAACAGAAATGTAATAATGAATGAAAGACATTGTTGTGCATATGAGACGAATAAGAAACAATGAGTCTGTTTAATGCTGATAGGGGTGCAATTACGTTTTTGTGAACCAAAAAGTGCCTTTTAAATGCCAATTCAATCCCTAAATTTGAATTAAGGTAGAAAAAAGATTATTTTGTCATTTGAATATAACTAAGAAGAACTTGAAAGTCAATGAAATTCATGCAATTTCTTGAAATGAAAACATGAAAACAAACTTTCAGTATAATGCTTGTCTGAAAGTAAGCAAGTAAATTAAATAAATAGCCTAAATAAATAAACTAACTTTAAATGTTGGAAGTAAATAAATAAACAACAGCAACTGAATAAACAAAAATAAGTAAAACATATGAAACATGATACTCCTGCTCAAATAATAATAATAATTAGTAGTAGTAGTAGTAGTAGTAGTAAATCAATGCAAATCATTTTTTAAAAATAAATTAAATATTTATAAATGAAATATATGATGTCCCTCCTGCTCAAATAATAATAACAATATTAACAACAACAAAATGAATGAATTAATGAATGAGACACTCCTCCTGGACAAAAAAACAACAATTACTAAACAAATAAATAAATATGAAATATGATGCTCATCCTGTTTGAATAATAACAATAATGCTAACAACTAAATAAATAACAGTACTGAATTTCTGAATTACAGTTCCTCTCATACAGTTCTCTTTTTGACATTCAAACTCCATTTCCCGTGGGTTCACTCTAAAAAAAAAAAAAAAGGTGGTTCTTTAAAGGTTCTTTACATGTAGTTATATTTAGAACCATAGCATCCTGAAGAACCCTTTGCTGAAATGGTTCTTTGTGTTTAGAGTTTAGTGTTCTTTATTCCCGCCCTTTTGTTTTTCAAATCTGTAACTGTCAAAGCACCTCATTACTGATTTTCTGGAGTTCAGTGATCAACTACACAGACTGTCAACACGCTCTCAACAGGTACATGATTTCATTCTTAAATTTAAATATAAATTTAAGTTTAAAATTTTAACTGGTTTCCAAACAAACATGTTCTTTTCTCTTTTTAGTTTTCTGGTCACATGTAAGTGTGAGCAGCTCTTTTAAGATGAGGATACTTCTCTTCACCACTAGGTAGGTAACAGAGATATTGAATTTATAATCCATACTGTTAGAATTTTTATTATTATTATTATTATTATTATTACTTGGTTTTATAAAGCTATCCCATGACTTTATATCACTTTTTTTCTTTTAAGATTGTGAAGGGCTCACATACTGTCCATTTTTTTGCTACTTTTGGCCTTCGTGAACATAATTGTTTTTACATAAACAAATGGACACAATGTAATTCTAATCTCAGTTGTGTATTTCAGATGCATCACATCCCACAACCTCATCATCTTAAACTGTCACTCAGTCACACCATAATGATGGACTTAAAGGCATACGAAGATATTTCACTGAAACTTCATCACATCTATTTTTTGTACTTCTTTGTGTATTTATTCATGTTCATTGTCAATTGTCACTTTTTAATGTATTCAGCTAATAACTGTTGTTAAAAGCACTGACATTTTTGCTACAATATTACATGTCAATAAAAAAGTACTCAATCCACACAACATTGTTCTTGTTTTAATGTAAATGTCTAGTGTAGCTATTCAGCTACACAGACTGTCAACACATTCAACAGGTAAATCATTTCTTTCTTAAAATGTCTATAATTTAACTTTCAAATTGTAACTGGTTTCCTACCAATGTTTTTTTTAGTTTAACAGAATATGTAAGTGTGACCAGCCCTGTTCAGTTAAAGATACATATCTCCTCTTCACCACCAAGTAACAAAAATAGAATTTATGTGAGATGATGATTATTATTACTATTGTTATTACTTGGGTTTATGCATAAACATACCCAGTCACAGCTATCCCATGACGTTATATCACTTTTGACCTTCATAAACAATTGTTTTAAACAAATAGAAGGAGACACATTGTATCTGTAAACTCAATTCCGCATTTCAGATGCGGTCACATCCTACAACCTCGTCATCTGCAGAGAAGATAAACTGCCACTCAATCACACCAAAATATACATAGTGATGGACTTTCAGGCATCATAGAGGATTATGAAAATACAGTATTTCGCTGGAACTTGGTCTTCATCACAATAATTTCTGTTTCTATTTTGTTTTACTTTTTATGTATTTATTTATGTTCAATGTCAATTGTCATTTATTAATGTATTCTGCTAATAACTGTTGTTAGAGGCGTTTTTGTTACAATTTTTCATGTCATTAAAAATAAATAAATAAAAGTACCTAATTGACATGCTATTGTTGTTGTTTTATTATGTAAAAACCCTAATAGAGGCTACAAGATAATATAAGACCAGGCAGATAGAGGGGTAAAAAACTATATTAATAAATCATATATACACATAATATCATTAAAAAGACCATTAAGGTCCTATATAGCATTTTCAAAGCATGGTTCTTTATGGAACCCTATAAAAAGTGTTCTATTTAGCACTGCTATTGTTACAAGCTGAAGAACCCTTTTCTGGTACTGTTTAGAACCATTTCCATTCCAACTCGTGAACTAATAGGAAGTCGATTCTTAAGTTCTAAATTTTGCTCAACCCTGTTAAAAGCTCATATTTTTGTTCAATGAAGCTTTCAGAGAGAGTGTGTGTGTGTGTGTGTGTGTGTGTGTAGGAGGGAGAGAGACAGAGAAAGAGAGAGAGCCATAAAGAAATGAGTGAAAGAAGAGTCAGTGACAGAAATATTGAGACCTAGAGAAAGAAAAAGAAATCACCTGTTCAGAATTCACCTCAGCTTTGCGCGTCCCCAGACTATAACATGAGTTGACAGAAGAGGAATTTCCACAAGAATAACATCCAAACTTGACACACGATGGGGTGAATATTAGATTTAGCCTGTTGTAAGATGTTAGTGTCCTTATGATTTTCCTGCCGTATGAGATAGGTATAAATAATTAAGCATCTTTTTCCCCTTAAATCGGCTCATTGGGGAGAAAATAAGAAGAAATAAGGAGAAAACAATCAGTGAAAGACCTTCATGCTCCCAGCGTCCATGAAAACCACAGAACGACTGAAATTAGCATCGCTTTGTGGGTATTTCAAGGTTTTGGTTTTTTTTTCTGGAAAAAAAAAATAATGCATCATTCAGATAAAATGGTTACTATTTGTTTTATGGAGGCATAGCATGCCTTCTATTTCTAGCCTATAAAATATGTCATTAATGCTGTGCTTGCTGGAGCCATTTATGCATTTTACAGCAAAAATTTGTGGTGCAAAAGGGCAGAAATCACACTAGTGACAGATGAAGGGCAGCTGTGGTGGCGAAGTCCCTTTATCAAATGATGCAAATGCCCAACTGTGGCTAAGGCACTTGATTAGGCACCAGGGGCCCAATCAGCGTTCTGGATCTTGCTCGCTCCCCAGGTGATTGGCTAATAAGAAATGCATGAAAAGGTACAGACACAGCATGTGGCAAGAGAGGTTGCACATTGTGGATGGTTCTGCATCTCAGCACCTACTGGTGACACCTGGAGACTGCTGATGAAGCGAACAAACGGACAAAAAAAAAAGCAAGAGCAAACAAAACATAATGAAATCTGACTTTCATATTTTAGAGATGCACGCAAGCTTTGCATGGGGAAAAAAATAGCAGCAGTGTGCACAAGAATACAGCACACTTTAAAGAGGAGTTTTTAAAAAAATATAGCATTTTGAAAATACATACAGCTATACAATTACATGGATTAAGAAAGAAAAAAATTACTTTTTAAAGTATTATATTGTGATTATTCATTTATAATTGCATCATTAATTCATATAAATAAATAAATGTTATATTCATTCATATAAATAAATAAAAAAATACTTATTCAATTATCTAAATAAATAAAAACATTTTTAATTAATTAATTTCATAAATATCAATTAAAATCAAGATATTCATTCATCCATTCATTTAGCTAAATAAATAAATATATACATTTTATATTTTTCATAAATTTTATAAACCAATTTCAAAAACTGTTAATTCATGAGAATGAATAATATATTTACTTATTTATAATATATTTATTATTTAAATGAATAAATAAATATGATATTTTTAAATGCATAAATAAATGAACCCTTCATTAATTCATATAAATAAATAAATAAAAAACAAACAAACAAACAAAAATCTGCATTAGCCATGGCCTCTGATCACATTGAGTTGTAGTCCATGCAAGAAATGCAACTTTGAATCCTCGCAACATTTTTCAGCCTCTGTTCTCCCTGGACTCCCCATCATTTCTTGTCCTCTCTCATCCTATACTTTATGGAAAGTGAAGGGATTTGTGATTAGCAGCACAGACGGTTTACTCAGCAGTCATATTTGCCCTCGAGCAGCTAATTCTAACCAAGCAAGCACAGCTCCTTTTTACTTGGATCGTGCTGAAAATCTAAGTAATTGTTTGTCAAATTACATTTCAATAACTTCACACCTGGAATAAAATCTGACGACAATATCACACACACATTCAGACTGGCCCAGCAAACGTACAAGCATGTTCTAGTGAGTGTTATAATTTCTCCTATTCATTTATGTACAAGTGGAGCATCTCTGCCTTATGAAGTGTCTCCACTACTTTAATATTATACTTTAAAAAGATATAATTAAGTGTGAACTGAATATAATGTTTTCAGACACATAATTGCATGTTAACTGCATTCAATAAAATTGTATTATAATTTACATGAAAGGCAATTAGCTCAACTGTTTTGACCCACTTAACTAGAACTGCAGTACATCTTTATATGTAATTTCATCATTATTTCTATTGTCTTTGAAATATGGTTAAAGTACTGCTGAATGTACTGACAAACACTAAAATATACTTTGTTATTTCTACAGAAACTCATGTCATGTATTGTAATTACATATTTTTAATGATTTCAATTTAGTACATTTAAAATATATTAATTTGAATAAAACACTATAGTTAAAATTATAATCAAGTACTTTACATGTGCTTCAGTATATCAAAACAAGTGCACAACAAAAGATAAATAAAACAATGATTTAAAATGTACTTTAAAGTAAAACTTTTAATTTAACATTAAGGTGTATTTTTTAAAAAGTGTACTTAAGTGTGTTAAGACACAGTCATGAAAGCATCTCTAAGTACACTAAAGTAGCCATTTAATTTATTACTATTATATTATCTGTAAGTAGAGTTTTTAAAAGCTTACTTTTAAGATGTGAAGTACACTACAAGTTAGGGCTGTGCAATTAATCGAAATTCAGTTTCGATTTCAGCCTCCAACGATTATGAAAATACAGTAATCGAGATATAATGATTGTTGCGCCCTATCCCGCCCCCTTTCCAGTGGTGCTCTTTTGTTCCTCCACAAAAGCAAATCAGTAAAATCATGTAACGAGAGTTTTGCAAAATGGGACGTACAGTGCTTGATTTATTTAAGTTGATTAGATTTATTTATGTTTTTAAAAGTGTGAAAGAGAACTTGCGCTTCCTCGGGAAGATTACTGTGTATGCACTCTGAGTCATCTTTTAGCGCCTAAATGGTCAAATACACTCAAAAATGTGTCAAAATGCGGCGCTTATTCATGTAAACCCTCGTCGGTTATGTAATAAATGAATGTAAAGAGTTGAGAATGAAAATACTGGTGTAACAGTAAATTGGATCCGTGTGGCTCTTAAAGTGACGGCGGACTATATTCCTGCTTCGACTGTGTGCTTAATATTAATCAAACAACAAAAGACAAAGACAAAAACCACACACTGCTCTTGACTGAAGGACGTTTGAAGCTTTAATAAGAAACAAAGGAAGTTTAATTCTTACAGTGAAGACTATGCTGTTTTATTTTACATTAGGTTATTCAATTTCTCTAGTAGGCTGTTAACTGATTAGCTACTTTAGACTTGCATTAAAAAAACAAAGCACAGTTTGTTTCATCTGTATCTTTTTTATTCTGTTGTATTCTTTTGCTTTTTTTAGTACTGGCATTGTTTTGCTTTATTTTTTATTTTTTAAATAATTTTGAGGACTTTTTTTTTTTTTAACTGAGATTGTTACTCTGGTATTCTGCTGTGGTATTGAGAATTGTGACATTTCGGTGGTCTCTAAAATGTAGATGTCAACCTTATTTACAGAAAATATATTTGATATATATCACTATCTTTAAATAAATCTTTCATATGAAGTTTTGGTCATATGGCCCACTAATAATCGTCCTAAATAATCGTGATTACAATACTGACCAAAATAATCGTGATTATGATTTTTGTCATAATCGAGAAGCCCTACTACAAGTGGAAATTTTATACAATCAAGTGAGCTTACTTTTCAGATTAGTAATAGTGATACTTCCCAGGCAAAAAAAAAAAACAAGTATATTTGTACTTAATACACTAGAAATTATTATTTAATACACTGTAAAAAGTGATAAGCTGACTTAACTTAAGGAAACCCATTGCCTTAAAATGATTAAGTAAATAATAATAAAAAAAAAAGTTAAGTGAATTTCACTTAACTTATTTTTTTAATTATTAGTTACTTAATAATTTTAAGGCAACGGCTTTCCTCAGGTTTTTTTAATTAAGTCAACTTAGCACTTTTTACAGTGTACTTAAGATAATCTTAAGAACATCAAAGTGTACTCATGTGCTATTTTGAGACACTATGAATATAAACTAAAATGTGCTTTTAACATACTTTCTCTGTATTAAAAAATGTATTTAGTTACCACTTGTAGCACACTTGAACCCTTTAACATAGTGTATGAAAGAAGTGGTGTACTGCACGTACTACAAGAAGTACTAAAGAATAATTTTTAGTATATTAAGTACAAAAATAGTGCATGGAAATGCACTTTAAGTACATTATGAAAGTGTTGTTTTTTTTGTTTTTTTGCCTGGGTTGCCCGACCAAACACCACTAATAAACCAGGAATGCCTGTGGCAGGTTGCTCTCACACAAACGCCTGTATTTTGCATTTTAAACAGAGTCTGGAAATACAGATGGAAAGCTCCATTTTCATAATCAGCCCAATGATCAGCAATCACAGGCTGTGGAACCAAAGTCAAGTTGTCCTAACAGATGATGTGCTGCTGTAAACAGTGAATCTCTCTTTTTACACAATTAAAGAGTGAGCTTATTGATTTCCGATGGGCCGCTCAGGTGACTCCGCAGCGGCTGCCGGCCGTCACAATGAGCCCTGGGTAAGGTGACCACAGTGCCTCTGTCGTCCCATTGTCTCTCACGCTCTATAGACCGTGGCTGTCCTCGGTCAGGTACAGTGCATACAGGACGAGGTGTTCCCATGAAAGTGCCACTGCAGCATTTTGAGAGACGGTCTTCTTCATTAGCTAATGTGGCGGTACAGGATCAGCGATTAAACCTTAAACAGGTTACATGGAGAGCTGCTGGATGGGGGTCGTATTTAATGGGCAAAAAGACACATGAATGTCAAGGTGATAAGCTTTTTTCACCAGCACTATGACAAACATTTATAACTTACCCTCTAGAATAGACTCAAAAAGATAATTAGGCCTAAATGTAAGACTATATATTTGAATAGCAATAAAATTTCCACCCATTTGAATTATACACCACATAAATGTGTTGCATATTTGTCAGTCATAAAGTATGTAAACGAAACCAGTAAGAAACAGGTATGAGTTCTGCAATATAAATAAATAAATGGTTCATTATTAACTCTTTGTGTCAGCCCTTGTGTCGTGTGTTGTGTGTTTCCCGCCCTCTTGTGTCCATATATGGTTCTTTTCCTGTCCTTGTTTAGGTTGATTAGTTAATATGATTTCGTTCAGCTGTGTGCTTGATTATCCTGTGTATTTAGTTCCTGTCTGTTCAGTTTCTTTACGTCTGGTCTACTCGTCACTCCCGGTGTTCCTGTGTGTCTGCCCTGCCTTGTCTGGATTAAAAACTGTTATATTTGAGTTTACTCCTCGTCTCGTGTTCCTCGTTCTTCCCCGCTGTGTGCACCTTGACACTTTGCATCTATTTGAATTTATTTCAATCATATTTTCAAAATGCATTGGTTCAAATAGCTTAGAATCAGCATAAACCTGTTCTTTGCTAAAAACAATTACATTTATTCAGTTAAAAAAGTAAAACGATTAAAATATGGCTAGCTATGAAATAAGCAATATTAAGTTAGTTAAAATGTATTGATAATAAATAGTTTAAACCTGACTCTATGCTTGTGTTGTGCTGAAAATGCTTTACCTCAGTTTTTGAGTAAAAAAAGTATTATTTGTGGATAATTTTGACAATATTTATTGCATGAGCTTAAACCAATGAGACCTACGTTCAAACAGTTCCAAAAAGAAATACAAATCCAGAGCTAACTGAAAGAAAACAAGCTGATAAAAGGATTGAATTAATTTAATATTAATATAGCATTACAAGAAATTAAGTGAAATTAAGCCAGAAGTAATTGGGGGGGGGTGTATATGTATTTTTTTGTTGTTGTTGTTTATAACTGTAATTTAATTATTTATTTATTTATTTTTTTGAGGGTTAAAACACATTGAGTTTATTATTACAGAAATTAACTTACCTGTTTCTTACATGTTTGCCTAAATATATGCATCACATTATTAGCTTATGTAAAAACTGTCTAATCCAAGCAAATGGACATTTTATATGCAATTCAAATATGTATATCTTAAATTTAGGCCTAAATATCTTTTAAATGAAGAACTAGCTGGTCTATAACGTTAAACTGACTACTGAGACAACTGTTCTGCCGCAGCAAAGCAATAAAGAATAAAGAAACAAACACACACAAGGATGTCAGGACTCACAGCAACTGAATATACCCAGCAAATAAAACACTGGAGACAGACATACAGCCTCTCGCCATAAATAAACTTGCTGGATTTGGGGATATTATTCATGCCCATATGTGCAAAATAGCAGCACGCCACCCATTTCAATAACAAATGCCCTCGGTAACAAATGCCATTCCTGCAAGCCGAAGCATTTGTTCAGGCATTCCAGCATTAATGGCTTTCCATTAAGACAGACTGGCAGCAAGACATTCAGAAGATTTTAACTTAAAACTGCCTCTCTGTAGACTGTCAGTGTCTTCAGAATGCGCGCTTGAATTACTAGTGTTAAAAGTAATTTGCAATGTACATGGTCGTTAGGAGATCCAGCATCTCTGTGAAACACCACGGTCAGATTTTTTGTTTTGTATGCAAAAACAAAAATATATCTTTGAAAATTAATTGCACGATTATTGTCCAAAATTCTGCTCCACGTATCTTCAGATTGTTGTTCTTTGATTTTTTTCTGATTACTTCTCATTCACAAGCATATTGCACCAGATAACAAAGAACATGAAGGGTGCATAACTAACTAAATTAGAAGGAGACTGAGAATGAAGTGTGCTTAATTGTACTGAATGTGCACTTGAGGTGTACTTCAGATCTTAGCAGTAAATATTTAAAAACTGTACTTGCACATGATATAACATTTCTGAAATAAAAGGCCACTTAAGTGACATAAAGAGACTTTCATGACTATAGTTCTTAACACACTTAAGTGCACTTTATGTCAAATTACAAGTTTTACTTTAAAGTACATTTTAAATCACGTCTTAATAACCTTGTATTGTGCCTTAAAGAAGTACACTTATTTTGATGTGTTGACTAACATACTAAAGCACACGTAAAGTGCTTGATTATAATTTTAATGGTAACACTTTACAATAAGGTGTCATTTGTAAACATTAGTATTAACTAACATGAACAAACAATGACCAATACATTTATTACACTATTTATTCATCTTTGTTAATGTTACTTAATAAAAATAAGTAACGTTGTTCATTGTTAGTTCATGTTATATTACAGTGCATTAACTAATGTTAACAAACACAACTTGTGATTTTAATAATGCATTAGTAAATGCTGTAGAAGTATTGTTCATTCTTAGTTCATGTTTACTAATGTTGTTAACTAATGAACCTTATTTTAAAGTGTTACCATTTTAACTGTACTGTGGTCTAATTACAAATATGCTTAAATAAATGACAGTTTATTATATTACGTAACATAGTATACTTTACTTTACCATAAATACTTGTCAGTACATTCATCAATAACCTTAAACCATATTTTAGACAATAAAAACAATTATGAAATTGAATTAAATAAATATGTACTTAAGTCTTAATTAAGCAGGTTAAAAGAGTTGAGCTACCTGAATTTAATATAAATTTAAACTACATTTTATTTAATTGCAATTAAGATGCAATTACAGTAAGTGTCTGAAAACATTAAAAGAATATTATTTGCATAAGTATATTATTTGCATAAGTACTCTTTTTTTAAAAAGTATGCTAAAGTCTATGGTCTATGATAAATGTTACAATAAAAAAATACAATAAAAGATTGCAACCAGATATCACTGTGTTTATATGATACTTCTAATCATTTCAATGTCTGCAATATAAAATAAACATACTTCATGGTTGCAAAGACCATTCATGAAAATTATGTCATCATTTCCTCACCCTCAAGTCATTCCAAACCTGCATGAGTTTCTTTCTTCTGTTGAACACAAAAGAAGATATTTTGAAGAATGTTTGTAACCAAAGAGTAGCTGGTAGCCATTGATTTTCATAGTATCTTTTTTCCATTAAGTCAATGGCTACCGTCAGCAACATTCTTCAAAAATATCTGAGTTCAACAGAAGAAAGAAACTCATACAGGTTTGGACCAAATGGAGGCTGAGTAAATGATGAAAGAATTTTCATATTTTGATGAACTATACCTTTAAATCCAAAGGTCATTTAGTCAGTCCCTCTATCTGCTGGGTCAGTGGCAGCATGAGCAATGGTGTAAAAACACATCAAATCTGTTCAGTTTCACACAGATCTGTTTGTCAGTGTCAAAGGATGAACTCTTTAACTAGAATACTTTAAGTTACCACGGCAGGTTTCAATAAAAAAAATTGTACAAAAACATCATAATTTTTCATCTTTCGATTCAATTTCCCCCAGAAAATAGGCATTGATTGTCGTCGAATGTCTGTAAATCTCACTTAAATTTATTCAGCATTATGTCTTAACAGTGCCTTAATAGCCGGTCTGAAATCGGTTTGCTTCAAACATACCTTCACATAAAACAAACCGTACTCCCTGATCTGCCCGAGCGCTCGTCTGAAATCAGTCACATTCAAGCTCACTCGGTTAAACAGGCCTCTAGTCTTGCCTTCGACAGCTTGCCATGACTTTTACTATTGGCCTCTAGGGTCGGCGAGTGCCATAAACCGTCTTATTACACTCAGATCATATTAATTTGCCTTTGCCGCTGCGTTTATTTGCATTATAACAACATGCAAAGCACCAGCTGCCTTGTCTGAATGACGCGCTCCGCTCCACATTGTTTTTAGCCTCGACGTTCATTTAGAAACGTGTGAAAAGCCAAACATGAGTACCAATTTGCTGTTTTGACTTAAAGGCACGCTATCCGTCTTACATTCGCCTGGTTTTGCATGCGACAGAGTTAATGGAGAAGGACAGTGTGCTTTTAATGAGAGGACTGAGAGGAAGTGACGTGGAATAACTTGAGAAGACCCTTTTTCCCTGCAGGTTTTGCCGGCTCAATTAGCAGACTCTCTTTCTGCTGAAGGAGGATTCAGCATGTGACAGAGAAGAGAGAGAGAGAGAGAGAGAGAGAGCGCACAGAACGGGTCGAGTGTCCTGTGTGTTTGTGTGCGTCCCGACGGCCCGCAGCATTACCCAGTCTTATGGATCGGAGCCCCACAGAGCCAGACTTAACAAGCCTGGACTGCGGCAATACTTGCTGATCTGCTGAATCCCACTGATGTTAATTGATGGGCTAAGTTAGAGGAAAGAATAAATAAAGGCAGTCGGACAGTAGCTGCAGGTCTCTGACTCACTCAATGAGTAACTGAGCAGATAGTAAAAAGCACTGGATGTTCAGAATACGACTACACCACTCTCACTAAGTCTGCAGTATGTAGTATGAACACTGTGCGAATGCTCTGTATCTCATAATGCATTGTGCATGATGAATGAACCAGACATTTGTAGTTGTGATTAACATCTCATTCTTAACCCATAATTTAAACAGATTTTCAAATGTCGTGTTTCATTCAAAAACAAGAAGTACCATGCTCAAAAAAAATGGCTGCAATTACTGGATCAAAAATGCTTTAATGGCAGTAATATTGTGAAACGTGATTCATTACCAGTGTCCTGATCACCATGATCCTTCAGAAATCATTCTAATATGCTGATTTGCTGCTCATGAAAAATTTCTGATTATAATGAATGTTAAAAACAGTGAATGCACAGTGTTATTTTATCAGTGATTTACTATAATAGTTTTTTAATTGATATTTTGAATTAGTTTTTAGTTTTACATTTTCAGTTTAATTTTAGTTCATGTTTTAGTAATTTTGTTGAGTGGTTTTGACATATATATATATATATATATATATATATATATTGGTTTTTTTATTATATATATTTATTATGTTCATTTTCAGTAACTCATGTTAAACAATTAAAATGAGCAAATTTATTTTTTGTTAAATAATTAGTTTTTTAAATATTTTAATACAGTTAATGTTTATTTCAAATAACAAATATATTTAAGGTTTTGGTTTTAGTTAACTATAACTGTTGCTGCATGATATTAATGTGGAAACTGTATTTATTTATTTATTTATATTTATATTTTATTTTATTTATTTATTTATTTTTGGAAAAAAATAATTTGATAAATGCTGTTCTTTTAAACTTTCTATTTGGAACAGAAATCTCTTGTAACATTAGGCTTATAGATGCCTTTACCATCATGTTTTGATCCATTTTTCTTCAATTTCCATGATGAACAAAAGTGTTTTTATTTACTTGAATATTAGTGTACATACAGTACTGCTAATATTTCACTATTATACATAGATTTTTTTTTTTGAAAGACTCTTAAAAAGCATCAAAAGGACATATTTCATCAACAAAATCTTTCACAATATATTCTTTTGTGAAGCCATATAAAATAATAAGCAAACTACTCATTCAACATTAAAAAAAAATGACGCATGTAGCCAAAACTTTCAATTCAATAAATCTGATGCCACACTCCTAACCACTGATTAATTCATGGGAAATATTCAATATTATAACCCATTGCTTTATTTCTGTATAAAACAGCAGTTGCAGCTTCAGCTCGCCTAATTGCAGTTCTGTCTTATAAAGCAGGCATGTGATGAGCGTCTCAGTAGCAACAGGAGGAAAATTGTTGGGAACAAAAACATGCAAGGGAGAAAGCAAACAGATGAAAGTGCTGGAGCAGCAGAACTCAAGGCCTAAATCTATTTAATCACAAAATAAGGACAGTTCAAGAAGTGGCAGTGTAATATTCCCTGCATAAAAATCTTCCCAACCTCTCGCAATGACCTGCAGCTACTCTGCCGGCTGCTGCTTTATAACAGAATACATTTATGTGGCGAAGAAACTTGAAAGCACCAAAAAATCATTTCATCTATCTGCTGCAGATTGGCCTTGGAAATTAATATAGCTACCCATGCCGGCCAGACCTGACCAGGCTTGCCACCAAAACAAGAGCCTGCGGAGTCATTACAGGTAATAAATAAATAAATGGAAATGAAAGAGGGATGGGAGGTAATTGCAAGGGAGACTGAGATAGGAGCGTATAAGTGATTCACTCGCAGGTATGTATGTGTGTGTGTGTGTGTGTGTGTGTGTGTGTGTGTGTGTGTGTGTGTGTGTGTGGGCATCCAGTCCACAGTGAGGCACTACAGACACAAACACTCACTCACACACACACACTCACTCACACACACACACACACACACACCCTGAACTTACACAGAGCAATTAAGGTGCTGTTGAGATGATACTCTTTGTGCTTCACAGATGTAAAACGCTGGTTCTAAGAGCCGATTATCAGCTTTAGAGAAAGCAATCATCAAACACATGACAACACACCACGACACCAGTATCTTCAAGCTCACATAATGCTGCCGCTTTCCTCTTCTAACAAGCCCTGATATTCTGAAGGACAAGCATCAAACCTACTGACCTGAACGTGAGCAACTCTGAGAGTTTTCTGCTGCATGCTTATAAATCAGTATCATGATGGAAAAATTATATAAACCAATAACTTTTTGATATGAGATGTTTTTAAGGTGCAATATAGTGGCAAGAATCATCAGCAGTTAAGTACAAGTGTTAAACAACTTCTTAATCGTTAATATAAAAACAACATATCTACAAATATAGTTTGGGATCAGCAAGATATTTAATCCTTTTTGAAATAAGTCTCTTCTGCTCATCATCAAGGCTTCATTTATTTGATCAAAAACACAGGAAAAAAAACAGTAATACTGTTAAATATTATTACAATTATTTTCTATTTTAATATAGCCTACTTTAAAATATAATTTATTGCTTTGATGCAAAGCTGAATTTTTAGCATCATTACTCCAGCCTTCAGAGTCACATGATCCTTCAGAAATCTTTACTATAACTTTTTTATCAATGTAACATATATTTGCTGAATAAAAGTATTCATTTATTTCAAAAGAGTTAATAAATGCTGTTCTTTAACTTTTTATTCATCAAAGAATCTTGAAAAAAAGCACAGATTCCAGACAAATATTAAGTTTCCAAATATTATTTATTATATTTATATATATATATATTATATATATATATATATATATATATATATATATATATAAAAATCAGCATATTAGAATGATTTCTGAAGGAAATGTGACACTGAAGACTGGAGTAATGATGCTGAAAATTCAGCTTTGATCACAGGAATAAATTACATTTTAAAATATATTCACATAGAAAAGAGTTATTTTAAATTATAATAATATTTCACAATATTGCTGTTGTTACCGTATTTTTGATGACATAAATGCAGCCTTGTTGAGCAGAAGAGACTCTATATTCAAGCACTTGTGGATGGACTGAAAGAGAATAATTCAGTCTTTCTTCTGCGCTCTTATTGTGTCTCCAGATCATTTGCTATGTGCTCAGACTGTCATGCTACACACACCAAACAATTCAGACAGACACAAAAAGATGTTTAACAGGTCAGCAGTGAACATGCCGCAGCTCTTTTGAGAAGTCTGATTAGACAGGCATTCATGCATGGCACGGCAATATGGCACAAAGAAAAGCCACTGCGATGAGATGATTTCAGCCGTTAGACACATTGGTTAGGCACCTGTGGACCTCTATTTGACAACATGATCTGATGATGAGAGCGGCTTATTATGAACACTTCAGTAGCAAAGAATACTGAGTTATAATATCAAAGTAATATGAACATAAAGAGCATCTTTCAGACTTTGTAGTCTTTCTAACTCTGATGTCTATTCTGTTGAATTGAAAGAGCGCTCAGTGTGGGTCAGGGATGTTCTTTACTTCACAAAATTAGAGCAAGTTCTCTTCATCTTTAGATTCTCTCTTCATCGACCCAGCAGTATGTTTGTCAAGCTCTGACAACCCTTTCCTGCACATGTCCAAACTCTCCAGCTTGATCCTTCCCACCTTCTCCAGCCTTGATGTACTTAGCACTTCTGTATTATTGTAGGATTGTGTTTATGTGAGATACTGTACTCAGAATGTACTTCTTTCCTTTTCTATTTTTGAAGTGTTTATGTATTTTATTATCTTTTTTTTTAATGAAAACTGTAGTGCATTTGCTCACTATTTACTATTAATATTTTAGTGTTTATTTTCTCTGTTGTCTCTGCTTTTTTTTTCTTCTTCTTTCTTTGTAATGCATCTTTAAAATGTATAAATTAATCATTAAAAAAGAACAAATATGCAGAATTCAATTTAGGGCTACTTTAATTCACTGGGAAAAAAAATTATATATATATATAAATATACACACACACACACACATAAATATACATACATATACATACATATATATATGTTTTTTGGAAGTTGTAAATAAAGTGTATGTTTTACAAGAAAACAGTATTTCAGTCTTTCTACTTCAGAATTTCATTTTTAATTCAATGTGTTAATTGCAGTTTCTCTGTAATTATTTGAGAAATTTACTAGTAATTTCTAAATGAATACCAATTTATTTCAGTGTATTCTTATTTTATAGTCCTGTGAATTATAAATGTAATATAATAATAATTAAATGAATATGTTTATTAAAATATTATACATCTTACTTATAACAGTAAACATTGTCAAATATTACTTAAATCATAAAAAAATGAACATAAGCAGAATTCAGTTTAGGGCTATATGTTCTACACTGTAAAAAAAAATTAAGTTGCAAATTGTTGGAGTATGTTTTACAAGAAAACACTATTTCAGTCTTTCTACTTAAACATATTATGTTTAATACAATGTGTTACTTGCTTTTTCTTTGTAATTATGTGTTAAATGTGCTAGTAGTTGAAGAGAAGATTGTTTCTACACCAATTTTTGCACAGTGTATTTTCTTAGTTGATATGAATTATAAATGTAATGTATAATTAAAATTATTATACAAATTTTACCTTTAAATCCACACAGTAATCTTTTTTTCAAATTCGTAAATAACACAGCGATTATTTCCATCTTTTATTTCACATTTAATTCAATGCATTACTTGCCGTTTCATTGTAATTATTTGAAAAAATGTATTAGCAATTTCTGAGTGAAAGCTGTTTCAAAGTAAATGTTTTTTATATAAAATTATTATTTTTTCAGTGTATACCATTTAATCAAAAATATCCCATACTCACAAAAACACCAACAAAAAAGGACCATTGCATTTCTGCAAGCTTGTTGAATCAAAATTGTATTACTGCCTTGTTCACATGTACTCTCACACAATGAATAGCAAGATGAAAGCTAAACAAAGTATTCATAAGCCCTGCCTTTGTTTCCGCTTCTTGAAAGACTGTGAAGCCACGTGCAGGACACTTGTTTGATCAGTGGAGACAAACCGAACGTGTAGTTTTTAAGAGCACAGAACGCCTGACAACTGTTTGCGTGTGGAATTTTTAAGGCGCTTGTGAAAAGTACGATTAAAATTTCAGCACCTTGGACAGCAGCCTCATGAGACGCTCCAGCGGTGGCGGCCTTGAAAACGCTTTACTCACTAACATATCCCCAGCTTCCCCAGAGAATACAGCACACTTCATAAACGAACCTGTCGTCCCTCCTGTGGACTGCAAGGTGGATGCGTGCGCTGCAAGCACAGGAAGTCCAACTTAAACTAGAGAACGTCTCTCTCAGAGAAATTCCCAGAAATTCTCCACATCTCTTTCTCTCTCAGCCCAGGCCCAGCATGCCACGCACAGCTGACTGAATAATGTAGAGGCTTTACCCACTGCTCAGGCATGAGTGGATAATCTGGCCACAAGGACACAGTGTGTCAACATTGCACTTATTTTTATTTATTTATTTCTCTAGTCCATCTGAGACAGAAGGGAAAAGGCAGCAGAAGGCAAAAGCGCACTCTCTCACACTAAAGTTTTTCTTTCTTTAGCTCGTCCACCTCTTTTCAGGGAAAAAAGCATTTTTTGGGAAGCTTTCAGCCCATTGGGTCCCAGCGGCGGATTGCTTGCACGTGGACAGTGAAGGAGCTCAGTGCATTAGCAGCATAATCGGCTCTGGAAGTTCTGGAAATGAGGAGCATCTCTGGTTTTTAATTACCTTTCTAAATTTAGGGCTGAACACCAATTAAACACTGAATCCTTTGGGGGTTATTGATGGTGCAATCATATGGCATGTTAAAATTTGACTTTTTTATTATTTGCACACTAGCAATGTGATTCAGAGCACTGCCTATTAGTAGTTCAAGATTAATTTGCATGAACGCAATCTTTTGTCTGCATTGTTAGCAAAAGGGGAAACTCAATGTTATTGAGACAACAAAAATACACAATTATTATTCCCAATATTTTCTTGTTTTTCACAGATTTTAACAGAAAGGGCAGGAAATAGCAGTTAATTCATAGCTGTGACGTCACACCCATAAAGGAACATTCAACTGGAGGGCAAAACAAAGCTTTCCTCCGCAGCCCGCCGGTTATTTTTACTAACTACTAATGTACTAAGACAGTGATAGGAATAGTTCACCCAAAAATGAAAATGTGCTGAATATTTACTCACCCTCAGGCCACCCAAGATATAGATGAATTTGTTTCTTCTTCAGAACAGATTTGGAGAAATGTAGCACTGCATCACTTGCTCAGCAAAGGATGCTCTGCAGTGAATGGGTGCCGTCAGAATGAGAGTCCAAACAGCTGATAAAAACATCGCAATAATCCACACCACTCCAGTCCATCAGCTAACATCTTGAACACCAACTTTAAACTGTTGCTTCTAGCCAAAGAAGAGTCCATATTAATAGTCCAAACCAAAAAAGATCCATCCCCTGTTGTCCTCTCACATCATGATCCACCACTATATGTGTTTAGATCTGTTTTAGACTGTTTCTGCTTATGAAAAGTGCTTTTTCTGTGTATATTTCTCTCCTGATTCAGACGAGACAACTTCTGTCACTGGAAAAGTAATATTATGGATAGAGGACTCGATCAAAGTTTAAAATGTTATAACGATGGATTTGTTTCTTACAAACATGCAGCTTTTCTCTTCAAAAGATGTTAACTGATGGACTGGAGTGGTGTGGATTATTGTGATGTTTTTATCAGCTGTTTGGACTCTCATTCTGACGGCACCCATTCACTGCAGAGCATCCACTGGTGAGCAAGTGATGCAATGCTACATTTCTCCAAATCTGATGAAGAAACAAACTCATCTACATCTTGGATGGCCTGAGGGTGAGTACATGTTACAATAATCCAGCCACTAAACACTTCCACAAGAGTTTAAGGTTTACTCAGAAAGGCAAAGAACAACAATGCATTTCTAAATCAACAGCACAGATAAAAAATACTTTGGAGATATTAGTAGAAAAATGACAAACATATTAGCTGAGTCAACTGAATGCTACTCAAACATGAGTCAACTGAATGCTACATCAATACAGAACTGCCACTTATTGCACATAGCATGCCAAAAACACAAAATAAATTATTTATAATAATCACACAACATAATCAAACCGAATCACTTACAGATATCGCATTTCAAAGGGCTTTGAAAATTAAGATTGAGCTGTAATGTCCATAACCACATGGAGCACCTTGCCCCACTGCAGTCCTGAAAAAGTATGGCCTACTTCCTTTTAAAACGGGAAACTATGGGGAAACTAAGAGGAAGCTCAAAGCCCCTGAAACTTGAAAGTCCAACAAGACCAATATAAAAGACCAAAGTCAGTATACACTTTACTGATGATGCATACTGATGATTACGAACACAACGCACTATATCGCACGCTAAGCGTTTTCCCATAGAAAGCCATTATGAAGAAAATGCTTAATGTGGCTTAATGCATTAATACAGTGGAAGAACCAAATTCAGTCAACACCTTATTAATAAAACATATGTACAGATGAACCCAGAATATGAAAGCAACACACAAAGTTCCACGTTAAGCATCTTCCCATAGAAAACCATTATAAAGAAAACGCTTCACGTGCGAGTTGCATTCATATTCAGAGCTCATCTGCTTGTCTATGCATCATCAATCAGGTGTTTACTGAATTTGATCCTTTAATAGCACTGTCTTAGTACATTAAGCCACGTTAAGCGTTTTACGATGTACTGCGCCAGTCACGTGACTGAAAACTACAAAAACTGAAGCTTTTGAAAGAAAAACGGTCTGTCTAGCTCTTAACTTCAGGTAACATTCAGGTGAGTCGCTTATTTCCCAAGTGCTTAAATACACAAACATCAAATGAATGCCTTCATCTATCCACTACATTCCAGTATAAGTTGTCTTAAGTAAGGCCTTTGCGCTATGAAATCTCACAATCCAATACTACTGTATGTCAGGTGCCTTTTCCAACCAACAGACTCATACATCATTTAAACTTTGCCCAGCACATGTCTCAACTGATATGTGTCAAATGCAATTTCATCTCAAATATCTCTAGAGCACTGATGTCAAAGTGAGCCTGACACACAGATCCATACCTTACATCTCTGTAGATTTGTACCAAAATCACATTTCGCTTTGAATTGCTTCAAAACAGGACGATGAAGCTCTTTGCTTTTATTTCATAGATGTGATTGCTGCTATGGATTTTCCTATTCAGTCAATTGTGTTCATTATTGATATCAAGGACATGAAGGGGGTTTGATCTCCAAGTAACCTCATCGAGGCATTCCCGTTGTGAGTTGAAAGCGAACTGCATCAGTCAGATTGAAAAAACAAGTGGTGGTCCAGCACACAGTGTGACTGTGGTCACCCTTCACTCATTTATGCTGCTTGAGAACTATATTAAAAAGTAATAAAACTTGGGTTCAGTACGATAAATGGAAATTCTGTCGTCAGTTACTCACCCTCGTATCATTCCAAACCCATAAGACTTTCATTCACCTTCAAAATACAAATGCAAATAATTTTAATTAAACGTCTGTTGAAAGGCACTTTGCACCAAAGCTTTGACACACGTGAGAACATCAAATATGACAAACAGAACCTGAAATGTGCTTGCTTGACATGCAAGAACAAACCAAATGCAATGCAAAAGCAAATGCATCTTAGCTTTCGTTTACCATATTTGATGTGCTCTGTGTGTGTGCATTGATCGAAGTTTATACATGAAAAAAAATAAAAATAAAAAACCTGTTGGAAATATGTGGGTGAGTAACTGATGTCAGGCTTTTCATTTTTTGGTGAGCTAAAACCTTTTCAATCAGCAGAACATAGTGTTGATAGCTACAACCACAAAATTAATTTAGGAAGTGAAACAATGGAAGTGAATGGGGATAATCTATGATAATTAATGCTAATATACTCAGTGTGTCCATGACACAGCACCAGGACATAAACAGAATTTTGTGTAAAGTTATATCCAGTTTTACTTAACATCAAAGAATATTTTTAGCTCAAACAGAACAGATGTATTAATGGAAGTGCTTTTAACAAATTTCACATGACACATGATATTCCTGTAAAATAGGCTCAAATGACAGTATTTGTTGCATGATGCTGAAAAATAATAATAATAATAATTTTAAGGCCAAAATTGTGCTTAAAGCATAGTATAATTAGAAAATTGTAAAAAAAAAAAAAAAAAAAAAAAAAAAAAAAAATTAAAAAGCCATATTTGTGTTAACTCTTCTGCAGAAATGTCTATTATTTCATATATAAAGTTGTATAAACCTTCAGTTATTCTACTTATACCTAACTTCTAATTCATCGTCAGCGATGTAATTTATATCCGGTAAAGACTTGTTGGGAGTTTTTTGGCTGATTTTCGTCATTGGATAATTATGAATGCACGCAGGCAACTGGAAAGAGGCAAAAAGAAAAAAGAAAATCGTGCAAAGTAATCCATGAGCAGACTGTTCTAAATTTTTGGAGTAGGGAGAGTTCAACTTTGACGAGATCCACAACTTTGTGGCTACAGACCTTATGAAGCCCCGCTCCTTTTCAGCACTGCGCACATCTGTCTTCTGGTATGTATTTCCACATCATGAAGGTAAAATCTTACAAATTTATGAACTGCTCCTTTTAACCTCTTAACTGTCAACGTCCACCCTGTGGGACGCCTACGTTTACTTCACTATTTTACAATTAAATCCTACTCTAATCATGACAAATTATATATCGTTGGAAAGGTCTAAGACTCCTAAATAGGTATTTTACACTTTTTGTTAAAAAATCATGTAGGAAAAGTAATAGATTAATTTATGACAAGAGTGTACCTGAAAAATCTACATCATAATAGGAGTTCTGACCTTTGTCACAGAAAGTCTTCTTTTTTTAATGTCTACGTTCAAAACTGTGAGCGACAGTTAAGGGGTTAAAATCTTCCCAGGCTACAGACATTTACTATGGCATCTGCTTCCAACATTACAACTTCCGTTAACTCTACAAAAGTAAACCCACTTCACCAGTTAATTACCCTTTAGCCCGATTCGGACGGTAATTGTTTCTCATATGGACGTCTGTAAAAATAAATGTACATATCACCTCAGTGATAAAACTCATGGATTCAGATGGCGATTTATTCACAGTGGAGGAGCGAGTTCTGTGATTCGAACCCGGGAACACGCTGCTCACGTGGCCAGTCACATGATTATCTGCTGTAAATAAAATTAATTTTATTTACAAATGTATTCTTATTGCTGTGTAAAATAAATTTTAATATACTAATTATTATATAAAATGTATTCTTATTATCCCAAGCATATTTTATAATATATAATCCTATTTATTATTTGATTATTTAAATCTCCTGCTTAAAAAAATTGTTAAACAGAAGCGCTATAGTTGTATTTAATTATACACGATATATAGGCCTATATGTTTATAATACACATTTTACAATTGTATTGCATACCTGCTGCTGCCATAATAAAGACCCATTTCGAACGTTTACGTGCTTTTCTTCTTTTTCTGCTCCCAGTCGCTGTGGTGGAGCAGTCATGAAGTATTGTTCTTTTAAATACTTTCCAGCATTTCAGGAATATGTATGCAAATGCATTGTACACTGATGTACAATGTTACCTCACTGTGTTCGGGAGCGCTCAAAAAGGGTTTAAATGCTGAATTTTGAATCGATTTCTTCTCGTAAACTCAGAGATGTGGATTCGGACGGCAATTAAATTACCACACGACCTTGGTTTTTGTCAAAAAACAGTAGGTAATTCGGCCAGGGATTTTTACACGGGTGATGAGAGAAAAACACAGACATCCTGGATTCAGACGGCACTAAAATCACCAACTACCCCCTATAAATGGTGAAAATCACTTACATCCCCCTGAGAAACAATTACCGTCCAAATAGGGCTTTTGACAGCAATGCCACAGAAATAGAGCTACTGCAAAGACTTAAGTTCAAAGACAACGTTCTAAAGACGGCTGCGCACTTGTTTCTTTGGCACATAAGAACTTTCTGGAAATAGTTCACCTACATCATTTTCATTAAAACGATCATTATATGTTTACTTATTGCATAAACATAAAGTTTCAATAGCATTTTCAAACAACCTTCTGGAAAAGTATGGCATGACCTGCCACCAAAACAGATATTTGCGATCAGTTTGAAGGCCTTGTGAGGTAACGTTAAAGGGATAGTTCACCCAAAAATCTGTCATTAACTACTCATCCTCATGTCCTTCCAAACCTGTAAGACCTTCGTTCATCTTCAGAACACAAATTAAGATATTTTTGATGAATTCCGAGAGCTTTCTAACCCTCCATAGACAGCAAGGGTCCGACCACGATCAAGGCTTAGAAAGGTAGCAAGGACAACGCTAAAATAATCTGTGACACATCAGGTGTTCAACCATAATTTTTCAAAGCTACGAGAATACTTTTTGTGTGCAAAGAAAACAAAAATAACGACTTTATTCAACAATTCGTCACCCTGGCGCCATTTTGGAAAGTATCCACAGAATGTAAACAACATAATAAGCCAGTGTATCAGTGTGGTGCTGCTGACACAGAAAAAGGTCAGTAAGCTCACGGATTTCATCAAAAATATCTTAATTTGTGTTCAGAAGAGAGTGAGTAATTAATGACGGAATTTTCATTATTGGGTGAAATATCCCTTTAACAAACATAGCAACAGTGGTGCTTATTTATACTTACACTATTTATATTAATCGTTACATCCCACAAAATATTTTTTTTTTTTTTTAAAAGTCATTATAATAATCAGCCACTTTATAATAAGGTTCACATAGCCTAACTAAATAAATAAATAAATAAAATAAAATAAAACTTTTAAAAAGTACTGAAGGCAGGGGCGCCAAAACGCACTGGGAGGCAAATCCTAACGGACAAATCACCTCGAGAAACTAGCCAACACGCTCAAAACACCAATGAAAGTCGCTGTACTGTTCTCTCACTGAATTAGGAGCGATGACAGCTTATAAAAGCAGTCGCAGGGCAGATAGAGGAGGCATGCCGAGGTGTGACACTCTTACCTGCTCAGATGAATCCTCGCAGGTGAAGTTGAGCAGACAGGAGGAGAAGAGCTCGTCGTCCGAAAGCCCATAACCGTCCATCGTCCCTGTGCTCCCGCTTGAATATTTCTTCCGAGAAAACCTCTGTTTCTTCCCCGCGATGAGTCTCAGCCGGTTCGGTTCTCCGTCGTCCTTGGGTTTAACGAACGGCGCGTGAGCCGCGGCAGCTCCACTCCGTCACGTGCGCGCCGTCGCTCCCAAAAAATCAGGATCTCTCCACCGGCACAGGGACGTTCATTCCTGCTTGCATCTTCTTGCTTACAATGCCTTTAGTGTCAAATATATATGTGTAACGGTGCTGCTGGGTCAGATTATGTTTAGAGTGAAACTGCATGGAAGAGAAAAGTAATAGTCTATGTCTCATGTTTACAGTTAATTAGCTTCAATCTTCTAATGAGGCCTGAGCTGTTGCAGTCATCAGGATGGATAGCAAACTGTCTTGGAAACATTTGTGGATTTCTCTAAATGAATAATAAATAAAAAAAAATTCATTCTGGACTCATTAGGTCCTTATAGATTGTTATTGTAGACAGTCAATCGGTTTCATTTTTGGTTTAGGTGGTAATGTTTATATCAGAGTCCACATACATTTTCTATAAGGATCCTTGAAGTGTTTACTGTGGTTACCTTTACTGAATGAAAATTATTTTCTGAGGTCCCAGGTGAAAAAAAAGTACACTTCCATAATATGGAAGCTACTTAAGTGCTCTATTTCTGCGCATTAATTTTGTACATAATACAGGCTACTAAAATGATTCTTTAGTACTTCTTAAGATAAACTTCATAAAAGATAAAATCATCTAAGTGTACTCAACTGTGCATTTTTGGGACACCATGAACATGAACTAAACTGCACTTTTAATGTATTTAGTTACCACTTGTAGTACACATGAACCCATCTTTCATTCGCTAGTGCACTCAACTGTGCTACAAGTGGTGATTAAATACAGAGATAGCATGTTAAAAGTGTATTTTAGTTCATATTTATGGTGTCCCAAAATAGCACAGCACACTTAGATGATCTTAAGAAGTACTAAAGAATCATTTTTAGTATATTAAGTACAAAATTGGTGCGTGGAAATAGAGCACTTTAAGTATATTGTGGAAATGTATGCTTTTTTTCACCTGGGGTAGCATCCCTCAAATTCTGTCAATTGAGCTTGAATTAAACACAAAATCTTGTTCGACTTTGATGTGATCCATAAATTTGTGGTAATTCTTAAATAATATTTTCACTTCGAACTCATTCATGGACAACTTTAATCTCATTCAATCTTCCATATGATGGTTGATGTGCTCAGATGATTTTTATTAATTAAACAATAAATAAAAACAAGATTTGGTTTGTATAATACTGATTATAGGCATCCATACATCCATCTTCCATATCGCAGGTGTGATGGATGATTACCGGACATACAGCAGGTTAAAGATATCTGAATGTTAGAATAACGTTTGAATAACATTCTGCAAACCAAAAACTAACATTCTATTTCCATTAAGAAAACTTTCCAGGCTAACCAAAAACAAACCTTAAAATATAACGTTCTGGGAACCAAAACGTGTTAGCTGGGTAGGTCCTTATAGATTATAAAAGTGCAAAGTCAAACCAGCATTTAGATAATGAGTAATGTTTTAAGTCCACATATATTTTCCATAAGGATTTTATGAACTGAGAGGCTGAAGATTGATTGTTGTATAGGGATAGTTGACCCAAAAATAAAATTTGTCATCATTTACTCACCCTCATATGCCTCCAAACCTGGCCTTCTTCCATGGTGCACCAACTGCATTGGCTTTTTCTTTATATTTTGCTCTTGCAAAGTGAAAAAGACAACAGGCCCTGTATTTAAACTGTTCACCCAGTTTAATGAAATATGTCTCATTAATTTTTCCACTGGACTTAAACTTGGAATCTCGTTTCGCTCCTCAGATCCTCACATCTTTCCTGGTTTATTTTCTCGAAAGCAATTTAAAACTTTATTTTCTCCCATTATCTTCGCTTCTAATCCCTATTAGCATCCTTTTCTGTGTTTCTTTAAGTAGATAGAGGCAGTAGACCGTATACCTTACAGTTTGTATCTGTCAGAAGGATGGAAAGAATTTTGGATTATCTGTTAATGTAAAATTAAGTAAATGACAGAAAATGTTATGTGAACACAATCTTAGAGGTAATTTGTAAGTGCAATTATAAGTTTCCACTGGAATCAAAGTTTAACTAGAATTCAGTTACTATCTAAAAATGTAATGCATGTTAATGACTGGTGTTAAAGCCACTGTAAAAAGCCATGTCTTATGCATTATATTCCAAGTCTTCTGAAGACCTCCATGTAGTACACTCTAAAAAAAAATGGTGCTATAAGTGGTTATTTGGCTCGTAATCATAGGGGAACCACTTTTGGTGCTGTATAGCACCAAATCTTAGTGCTTCAGTGGTTCTTTGGCACGTATAGCACCGCTACCATATACAGAACCTGTTAAGCTCCTGTATGGTTCATCAGTGATTCTTTGGGGTGATTAAGGTGCTAAATAGCACCACTGCCATTCAAAGAACCTGTTAAACCCCTTTAAAAGTTATTTACGAGCCAAAGAACCACTGTTGGTGCTGTTTAGCACCATTTTTGTTGAAGAAATACAATGCAATACAGCACCTCTTGTGGTTCTACATAGCACCATTTGACAAAGGACAAAGCACCTATATAGCACCAAATGTGGTTCCCCTATGATTATGAGCCAAGAACCACTTTTAGTGCTATATAGCACCATTTTTATTTATTTATTTTTATTTATTTTAGAGTGTAGGTTTGCATGAGGAACAGGCTGAAAAGTTGTTCGTTTTTGAAAAACCTGTAGATGCATTGTGTCTGACATCAATGATGCCGAATTATAAATTCATGTGAATTAACAGGATAATAAAATTGACATTGTTTTTCTTAATTATTTACAGTCATGTATCAAAATCCTCAGTGGTGATGTTTCTTTTTGAATTGCCCGATAACAGCTCTACATAGTCTGCTCTACATATCAAAGAGAACAGATGCATTGATCAAATGTTTTAACAGATGTATTTTTTTATCTTACAGGTTCAGTGCTCGGTAAGCGCTTTTGAAAGCTTACAGATGGTTATCTATTGACTTTAATTTTAGGGATTCCTAGGGAGCCCTTTCATGCAGTATTTCTTTTTGCTTTGTGAACAAATGTAGATATTGTGAAACTGAATAAATCTACAGCCAACAGAAGTTTCCTAATTATCAAAAAAGCCTATTTGAAATCTAACTCTGGGCTTTAAACTGCAAGACGTGATGCAAGCCAAATAAACACAGTAGATTGGTTTGTTCATCATCTGTATTGCGCTGTCACAATATCAGATCATTTTCCTTTAGCATAGATAAAGACTGCATATTAGGGATGTGCTATATTTATCTTCTACAATAATATCCTAATTGTTGTTTTAACAATATGCAAGCTCACAACATCGAGTATATCACTCACTTTGCAAAAAACAAAAACGGTTCTTAAGAGTTCAAAAGCATTCACTGCGTGAAGACACCTTTAAATGCAGTTATAGAAATAAAGGTACAAAAGCTGTCACTGGGGCGATACCTTTTCAAAAGGTACATGTTTGTGCCGAAAAGGTCCATATTGGTACCTTAAAGGTACACATTAGTACTTAAAGTGTACATATTTGAACCTAATAGGTACAAAAGTGTACCCCCCCCCCCCAGTGACAGCTTTTGTACCTTTATTTCTGAGAGTGTATAATTGTCCTCATTTGTAAGTCGCTTTGGATAAAAGCATCTGCTAAATGACTAAATGTAAATGTAAATAATTCAAGTTATGAGAGCAAAAAATATCCCTGTATGGTTTTTTGTTTTTTATATTTATAAGAATACTTTCCTGAATACTAATACATTCCTGGTACTAACTTTATACAACAGTTCAAAAAACAAGTTAATATTCAGTGAGTTACATTTTAGACACAATATATAGTTTGTTCCTGTTTCATCAATGAAAATAGTTCTAAACAAACCCAGAGCGGAACATTTGTGCGTCTCAGAGCAACACTGCAGTGTTTTGCTCCTGAATTAATCTGTTTTTGAACTAATCATTTGAGTCAATGATTCAATATCATAAAGACAGCCACTTGCTACGTTTCTAAATGAAGTCGCCCTTTTGAAGAAATCGTTCAATAAGGGAATTACCATCACCTACTGGTTGTTTTAGTGTCATATTTATTAATCCATGACAGGCCTAAATTAGCCAAGGTACCAGCATAAAAACACACTAAGCAAAATATTGCTTAAAGGTAGGGTAGGTGATTTCGGAGAGGCTAGCAATAGCATGCAGGCTAGCTTTGAAAGCATAAGATCCCACTCTCCCTGCAAATCACTCTCCAAAGCCACGCCTCCTCCAAAACACATGACCGCGCAGCAGAGGCTAACCAGCGACACGATGAGAGACGGCACCAACGCTGTCAGATTACCTCATGTCTCATTCACTGGTGAGAAACTTTACAGTACAAAACGCATATTATTACCATAATAACGTCTTTCATTCTCACTCGCTCTGCAAATGCACTGAAGATGTATCATGTCTGCACAAACAGGGTGCGAGGAGGTATGCAAATACATGCGTTGACAGGCAGGTAGGACAGCCTATTGTAGCACTCGGACCGAGAGATATGATTGGACGAACATTTTATGGTCCTACGCCTTCCACCAACAATATAAATACATATAAATTAATTTAGACCACTTAACTTGTGAAGACTTTCAACCAGCATAACAAAAAATATTTTTGAACTAAATCACCTTTAATTATCGTTATCGAAAAATTACAAAAAATATTGAGATGACGTTTTATGTCAATATCGCACACTCCTACTGCATATTTAGCAATATGTACGTCGAGGCCTGAGAAACTAGGTACAGCTAATGGAAGTCATAGCATATGCTCCAGAGTCTCGTGTTAAGCTCTCATTTCTCACATTTGCAGCAATACAGATGGCAGCAAATCTCCCTGAACTGTCTTTTAACTGAGGTGAGATTAATTTCTCAAAGATCCACCATTTGCAGTTTATTTCAAACAAGCAGGATAGTCCTCCTCTCCCTGTAGGGCTAATATATCAACCGCAACCTCGCGAACGTCGCGCAGGAACCCATCACAGGTAGGCTGCTGAGCTCCTGTCAGAGATGGCGTGATTGAATTGTTCCATCGCTCTGTCACCAGAGGGGCCATTACTTCAAATTAGCATACAAATTCAAACCAGGACAGATGGATTTGTCACATTCCAGTCGACATCTTCCTCCGAGATTGGCTTCGCTAACACTGTGCGATGAAGATAAGACACCTGTCTCTGCTTCATTCAGGACAACAGGTGGAGGACAACATGGAAAGAGAGGTAGGGAAATGCTGAGGTGCCCACAAAAAAAAAACCAAAAAAAAAAAAAACACACAATTCAAACTATAGGAATCATCCTCAGAGTGCTGCGGGTGCTCCTGTAGGCCTATGCATCAGCTTGATTGATATTTTGGTCATTGCAATGTTTGTGCAAGTTTGCAAGAAACAATGCATGTGTCTACAATGCTGATGTTGTTGCTCCCAAATTTTGATTCAAAACAACGTTTAATACTCTCAGGACTGAATAACATACAATCCTGAATGGAATTCAATATGCAAACTCATTCATTTGATCAAAGTAACATTTGATGCATTTTGATGGCAGTGGTGTGCAGTTTATAATAGCTCCGTTAGTCAATGTTTTAGACTCAGTAAACCATTTATTTATGGACCTCAAAAGCTACTATGAAACTGTCTCTCTTGTATATGAATACAGAGCTGGGTAGATGACTCAAATCAGTTACTGATTACACATTACATGATGAAAACTGTTAGCTATGTAATCTAGGTTACTTAATTTAGGTCATTTACCCTGACTACTTTTTAGATTACTTTTTATCTAACTTGTTTTAAATTTACTATTGAACTTTAAAAAAAAAAAAAAAAGCAGCAAATATATTCCATTTATTTATTTTTTCAACATCATAAAATGCAATAAACATTACATTAAACCAAAGTTTCCTGAGCTGGGTTTAATGTAAGAACTGCAGTGGGTTTGTGAACCGATAAAAAGCTAACAATCGAACTGATTGTGTTGTTAAATTATTGAAATATTAACTTACTTACACTGTAAAAAGTGATAAGTTGACTTAACTTAAAAAAAAAAAAACTGAGGAAACCCGTTGCCTTAAAATTATTAAGTAAATGATAATTTAAAAAAAAAATTAAGTGAAGTGAATTGTCAAGTAAACGTTTCAATGTGTCATATTTGATACATCAAGGTGTTATGGCTCATAGTGAGAATACAGAACTCAAACTTGAGGAGAGGAAAAAAAAACTCAATTTCATTCAGAGTCCAAAACTGAGCAAAAATATGCAATTTGGCACATTTACTGATATTTATATGTACAAAAAGTAAAGTGAAATTTGTATGAAATTCATACAGCCTGAAATGTAAATCAAACAGACTATTTATATAAAATGCACATTTGTCCCTCAATTTCTCCCAATAACACGTCTTAGTAAGATGATTTTTATGATCAACTCTCTGTAGTTTCAAAACATGTAACGCAATTCAATGCATTGATGATTAAGAGATGAACAAATAAACATCTCAAAAGCCTGATGATCATATTTCATGTGAAAAGACATGTGAACCATGACCTGAAGAGGGAAATATTTACAATTACACTAAAATGCCTTTTACTTAAGAAAACATTTTTTAGAGGCTTTATAAATATGCTTATCAAATATGATACAGTAGGCTTTATAGGGTTAAAGTATTACTCGTGTAGTCGTCATAGATCTGTTAGATTAATTATTAATTAAAAAAGGGGGTTTTCACACTGTCAGTATGACGCAGCACGTGAACTGACAGCAAATATTGCAATTCAGCCCTAACAATGTTAGAAAACAGTAATAGTTCATTGCAAAAGCTTATCAATTGATATTGGCAAGAATAATCATGATATTGATATATTGTACAATGCTGTGGTCAAAAAAAGGGTTAAGCGAAACCTTGTACAACAAATAAGACAAAACCGCTTTACTGAAACAAGGAGAGAAAGCCAAAATTGTGGGTTTTGCTTCCAGCTCATGCCAGTGACCAGTCTAACAAGAGACTACTTAGAAAAATAATGATTTTCCTGGGTAATTATGCTGGGAAGGATCAATTGGAAACACTCAGTATGACAAAACCCCTTTCCCCGCGAGATCAATTGCACATAATTTCTAGATCAGCTCAAACTAATGTGTTTTCTATTGGCTTCAGCGAACCACGGTAATCTCTGGCACAATTTCACGGCTACATGTGTGCTCGTGAGTAGAAAGCCATCTATTTAAAAACTTGGGGCTGAACACTTTTTTTCCCCCCAACAGTCAGAAAAGATCAAAATAAACATGCTAATCTCTTCCATTTGCATATGGCACACGTGGTCGCCTCCTCTCTTCTCATCTACTCCACACGAGCACCCCTCCTCTCTGCTCATATTCCTTTGAAACTTCAATTGAGGGCAAATGCTAACTTAAGGTCGCTTTTGAAGTTTGCGCATCTCGCTCACGTGTCACCTTGCGAATGGCTCATCCCCGCTCCTCGCACATAACCGTGCTGTATAATGCCATAGGTGAAAAATGGATTTGGTCTTCATCTACGACTAATGGATTAATATGGAAATAGAACAAAAAGACCCCCTGGGTGCCGTGTTCTCTCTTATCGAAAGTGCAGCAAAACACAACAATGAAACTTTAAAGTCTCAGGGCCAAGGGGAAAGGCATTGCCGTGGATTAATAAGACACTGCCTTCTGTACGTCTCGGGAAAAATGGTGAAACAAATACCCGTGCTCTTTCAGAAGACGCTGAAAATGAGGCATTAAGCTATTTTTCCTCATCTGTCGGGAGCGTCTGAGCTCCAAGAGATGCTTTCGTTTTATGATTGCGCTACTAAAATGCAACTAAAACGCAAATGACAAAAGGAACAACAATGAAACTTTGACCACCGGCAGTCGGATGCACCATTACAGTGGACCTTAGCTGACCCGGGCCTAAAGGAAGCCACTATTTTCAAGGATGCCCAGCTCAGCTCTACAATTTCTGATGCTTTCACGCTTTCAGCAGACTCAGCAGGCCGACAGCTGAGAAACTAGCCTACAGAATGAGAGTTGGAGAAGTTAACGTGTTTTTTAAGTTTTCATGTTTTATCAATTTACAACACTGACCCACAGTATAATTCATTTCGGGGTTTTTTTTTTAATACTGATCGACCAAAATGTAAGAAAAAAAAAAATCTACAAATTGGTACAAAAAATGTATTGCACAAACTAAAGTAATTTACCAACTTTAAGTTGTTATATGTTCAGAGCAGTTCAGAGTTTTAAAAACTGGCTTGCTTTCAGTTCATGAGCTTAAATTTTAATTAGCATTGAATCAAAGTTGGAAGAATGTACTGAATTTCAATGGGTGCATTTGTGCAACATTGGTTCCGGAAGCGTTTTTCCCCTTCATTTTTCCAATAGAAGCCTTTGTTAAAACATTGTATGCCATAAACCAAACCAACCAACCAGCCAAGAGGCAAGTTTGGATTGAAGCAAAAAAAGAATTTGAAATTTTCACATAAAGACAAAGGTAAGATTCTGTACTTCCTAGGTTTAGTGAGACACAGTACTGCAATCCAATTAAGCATTGTGTATGACAGTCAAATTAAAAACAATTTTGGAATATAAAACCATGGATTTAAAGTTGATTATATATGTAGAAAAAATACATTGTTTATTGTATAATATAACACACACACACACACACACACACACATACATATATATATATACACACAGGTGCATCTCAAATTAGAATGTTGTGGAAAAGTTCATTTATTTCAGTAATTCAACTCAAATTGTGAAACTCGTGTATTAAATAAATTCAGTGCACACAGACTGAAGTAGTTGAAGTCCTTGGTTCTTTTAATTGTGATGATTTTGGCTCACATTTAACAAAAACCCACAAATCCACCATCTCAACAAATTAGAATACTTCATAAAACATTTTTAGTGAATTGTTGGCCTTCTGGAAAGTATGTTCATTTACTGTATATGTACTCAATACTTGGTAGGGGCTCCCTTTCCTTTAATAACTGCCTCAATTTGGCGTGGCATGGAGGTGATCAGTTTGTGGCACTGCTGAGTTGGTATGGAAGCCCAGGTTTCTTTAACAGTGGCCTTCAGCTCATCTGCATTTTTTTTGGTCTCTTGTTTCTCATTTTCCTCTTGACAAGGTTCAGGTCTGGTGAGTTTGCTGGCCAGTCAAGCACACTGACACCATGGTCATTTAACCAACTTTTGGTGCTTTTGGCAGTGTGGGCAGGTGCCAAATCCTGCTGGAAAATGAAATCAGCATCTTTAAAAAGCTGGTCAGCAGAAGGAAGCATGAAGTGCTCCAAAATGTCTTGGTAAACGGGTGCAGTGACTTTGATTTTCAAAAAACACAATGGACCAACACCAGCAGATGACATTGTACCCCAAATCATCACAGACTGTGGAAACTTAACACTGGACTTCAGGCAACTTGGGCTACGAGCTTCTCCACCCTTCCTCCAGACTCTAGGACCTTGATTTCCAAATGAAATACAGAACTTGTTCTCATCTGAAAAGAGGACTTTGGACCACTGGGCAACAGTCCAGTTCTTCTTCTCCTTAGCCCAGGTAAGACGCCTCTGACGTTGTCTGTGGTTCAGGAGAGGACAACTGTAGCCAAATTCCTCGACACGTCTGTGTGTGGTGGCTCTTGATGCCTTGACCCCAGCCTCAGTCCATTCCTTGTGAAGTTGACCCAAATTCTTGAATGGATTTTGCTTGACAATCCTCATAAGGCTGCGGTTCTCTCGGTTGGTTGTGCATCTTTTTCTTCCACACTTTTTCCTTCCACTCAACTTTCTGTTAACATGCTTGGATACAGCACTCTGTGAACAGCCAGCTTCTTTTGAGTTTTGGTGTTTTGAGTTGATTAGCTGATTGGCACGTCACCATATTCTAATTTGTTGAGAGTGAATTGGTGGGTTTTTGTTAAATGTGAGCCAAAATCATCACAATTAAAATAACCAAAAGACAAGCTACTTCAGTCTGTGTGCATTGAATTTATTTAATACACGAGTTTCACAATTTGAGTTGAATTACTGAAATAAATGAACTTTTACACGACATTCTCATTTATTGAGATGCACCTGTATATAGACATATACACAGCATCATGGGTAATGCAGTTTTTGGCTTCAGTAGATACCATCGATAAACAACTTCACAGCTGACAACAGGTCCGTCTTTAAATGATTATTATCGTTAAAAAAAGCTGTTTCCCTATGGAGAAAATCAAGTTTTACTTTTGGAACATGACTGTCGCATTTAGTTCAAAATAGTCATGCGAATTTCTTTAAAATGAATGTAAATTCTACTTCTTTACTTTCACATTTGAATTGCAATCTGCATCCCATTTCATACCTTCAGTTCAAATTCAGTAACTGATTTGAATTGAAAAGCAATTCTTAATTAAATTCTGAACTGCACACAACTCTACTTAGTTGATGCATCTTTCGAAGAATTTCACAAGCCATAAGTCTCTCTGGATGGGTCTCTGTTAGCCAATGCAATGCTTTCGCATTGCTCTTTGACAAACTGCTTAAACTCAGTCTGGTTTCATGGAGATTGTGAGCGAACAGCCTCTTCTGTGTCCACCCACAAATTCTCAATTGGATTGAGATCTCAGCTTGGCCACTCCTGGACTTCAACATTGTTTATAAGCACTTCTTGTGTAGCTTTGGCTTCGTGCTTGGGTCACCGTCCCAGAAAATAAATCATCTCCTGGGTCGCAGGTGTCTCAGAGTGCATCAGGTTTTCCTCCAGGATTTACCCTTGTTTTGCTGCATTGATTTCATCCGCTACACCCCACAATCTTTCCAGGATCTGCGCAGAACTTCATCAACGCGCTTCACGGTTGGGATGGTGCGTTTCTGATGATGCACAGCGATTGGCGAACACCAAACATGGCATTTAGTTTGATGGCCAAAAGCACAATTTTGGTCCCATCAGACCAGAGGCTATTCTTCCATCTGGCTTCAGAGTCTTCCTCATGCCTTCTGGCAAACTACAGCCGAGATGTCATATGACATTTTCAACAGTGGCTTCTCTCTGTCACTCTTCCATAAAGCTGAGACTGATGAAGCACCCAGATGACAGTTGTCATATCCACAAGTCTCTCCAATGTCAGCCACTGAAGCTTGTAACTCCTTCATTGGTCTCCAGTGTCCTTCTTGCATGGCCACTCAGGTTTCGAGAACATCCTTCTCTAGGTACATTGACAGCCGTACTCTTTCCATTTCTTAATTATTGATTGAACTGTACTCCAAGGGTAAGGGCTAATCAATGACTTGCATCCATCCTCTGCCTTGTGCTCTTCAATTTTTTTTTTTTTTCATTCCGGTTCTTTCACAAAACTGACTATCCATATCGAGGTGTATTCATATTAGAATCAACTGAAACTCTGATGTACAAAGATGTACAAATAACACATTTTAGGTGACCTTAAAAGTCAATTGCTTCCACTAGTGTTGATATACATCATATTAAGGGGCTTACTTGAATACTACTTTTATTAGAATCAGTTATTTTAGATTGTTAACTAATTATTTGGATCGCTTTCTAGGCATTGAAGTATTATTCATACTATAGCATTTATTAATTTGATTTAGCTTTTATTTTAAATTTTCATTTAAATTTGGGTTAGTTTTAATAATTTTATGCTGGGGTTCATGAATGAACTGGAGGGTATTATTTTAGCTTCATCCCAATTAATTTAAGAAATAAAAAATCATTTTAGTTAACTACATTGGTGCCCCTTTTTCTTTTCTTTTTTCCAGTAACAGTACATAACATGAGACAAACAAAATCAAATTAAGATAACAGAAATATTACAATATTAACTCGAATGACCTTAAACTCAATGCAGACAATGCTCAAAATTTTTCAAAGACATTCAATATTTTGTACTCCAAACAGCATACCAGGTCTGCAATTTTATTTACATTTTAGAAGTGACAATGCATCAGATGGCTAATTGCTCAGAAATATCATCATTACATATGGCTTGGCACTCAAACGATTTACAAAAATCCATCGAAATCTATATTTTTAGCTTTTATGTTTCTACCATACAGGGCAGTCAAATGAATTGAGGCCCGTTCACACCAAGAACGATAACTATAAAGATAAATATATTAGCGTCCACACCAGCAGACGATATCATCTGTTTATTCTCAGCGCATGCTCATCCATCTCTTTAAATTCTCGAGCTCGTGACAGCAGGATTGATTGTGATTGGCTGTCAATAATTTTAGCATTCATCAGCTGTGAAAAAAATAATTCTGAGAGTGATTCCAACAATATAGCTTCTCTGAGCCTTTATCATTATAGTTGTGGTGTGGACTCTGCTATTCTTTAATATTGAGAACAATTTTTACAACTATCTTTATCGTCCTTGGTGTGACTTTAGATTTGCATAACACCCAAATGTTTACACAGAGAAAGGCGGCGAAACTTTTATTCTTGCTGCAGCATTGTCGACGCCGTCGCCATGTCGTGTAGACGCCGTGTCTCCAAATAAGGTAAGGAGCGTAACATTTCAGTCACGCTTGAGGTATTCGGCCAATCACAATGCACTGGGCAGCTGGCCAATCAGAGCACACCATGCTTTCCAGAACAATGAGCTGTGTAAAAATTTCTAGAAGTCAGAAAGGTGGGATAGCGAGAAGCAACAATGTGCGGCATGTGGAAAATGTTTTCTGAACCTTAAACCACATAAACACATCGAATTACACCAAATACACAAAATAATGTTATTTTTAGCATAGTCACATGACCCCTTTAAGTATTTCTTCAACTAGTCTTTAGAAATCAGACCTAAAAGAAGGAAACTGCTGGAATCCTAAATTGGGTGAATATGATTAAAAAATTAATGCGGTTAAACATGCAATTAACCTCATAAATGAACACATTAACATGGCTGCCCTCATCCCAACCCTAACAAAGATGACCACTCTTGTACTACTTTGTTAATTTATTAAGCAATTTACAGAAATAATGGCTGAGAAGAACTTACATTCGGTATATCTCCAACTAAACTAATAATAAACATACGATGCTATTTTATTTTGATAAGTCCTAACTCCTAAGCTGTGAACGCATTTGTGCAATTTAGGGCCTCCTTGCAAGTTAACTATTTGTATAACAGAGTCAACAAAAAGAACGAACCTGAGCATGACTGATATCAAGGTCATTTATTATTGAAGTAAAAGCTCCTTTACAGAATAAACAGGGACTTTTCTACTCAATAACATAGCAGGAAGTTCTCAATGTCGATAAGGAATGTCAACATCCACATGAATGCTCATGCAAAAAAAGTTGATGGTGTTTATCCCTGTTAAGCATTTGCTCCCAACCAATCCTTAGTGCCTAGAGTGACCAATTAAACAATATGCTTTCACCAGGTGCCAAAACACGCGGCAGAGGCGGGAGCAAAGAGTTATAAAAAAATAATTATATCTTGATGACAAATCAAAACAGAAAACGAAACACAGACGGAAACCTAATGTCGACATGTGACGATGTACAACTTCAGAAGCATTGCACAGCGCATAATTCAAACTGTACAGTCCTTACACCGTTGCGCAGGTTTAGTATTGAGAATACTCCTTGGTTTGAAGTTTAGCAATGATGCGCTCCAGTTGCCTCTTAGCCTCACATTGAGGGAAGTTGCCCATTTCGTAGTACTGAGGGGCGACTTTCACCAGCCTGAAGGATGAGAAGATACGCAGAATGTTTGCTTGGTTTTTTCTTTCTTTGTTGCAGAAGCATTTGCCAACAACGCATAAACAAATTCAATGCATTTGCATGTTTCTGCTTACCATTCGGGCTTGATATCAGTGCAGGTGCGGATGTAGTTCTTGGTGGTCAGCACAAACTCGTTATAGAGAACCCACTCGGGCTTGTGGTCCAGTACGGTGGAAGGGTGCAACTGGACCACCTGGTTGTCCTTCACTGTGAGATAGTGGCCGGTGCGCTCCAGGTGAGCAACCTGATAACACCAGAGACGCAAATTAACGAATAAATCAACCACAAGCTAACCAAACGTGCACGCGGCCGTTCCTTCAGACGCCGTAAGGATGTCGAGATTAACCTGGGCAATCAGTCTCAATAAACGGCCGACTCAAACAGAGATGCTGGCAATAGAGCGCCCGGTAATTCATACTCTAAGGCGCAAATTTGTCTCACTGGTAAAGGTTAATGTTGACAAATATTTCAATATTAATGGAGTAATTCAACTAGTCAGGTCACTTGTTTCAGGAACCCCCTCCCAGAGAGCGACTCGATAAAAACGTCATTTATTTTCGCTACGCCGGACTAAATTTCCCTTGAATTCTTGTGTGCGTTTAAACGCTCACACTTTGATAGAAAGCCATGCATTATATTTGCAAGCTTCAGTGATCCTGTATTCCCAACAGACGCAGCCACTTTTAATTCAGACAGAGGAGAATAAAGGAAGAAATCAAACTTTGCTTTAAAATTAGCTGTATTTTAGTTAAGGACTAAGAAAAATACAGTGGATTAAGAATGAACTAAAGTGATATGATCACTCAAGGCTGTTTTATTATAATATATTCACGGTCAAAGGGTGTTTCTGTCTTGACAACCCTTCAGCTGAGACTGTATTACCAATACAAAATTGCTGATTCTAGTACATTACCAAAAGAAATTGAAGGATTTTCTTTGAAACCATCTTCACTTAGAAATGGCTAAAAATAGTGTTTAAACTATGTATGGAATCAGAAAATAAAAGTAATCACTAACTTTTCCTCTTTTCAATTTTGAGTACCGTATATACACTATATTGCCAAAAGTATTGGGTCACCCCCTTCTAATGAACAGGTTTGACTACTTTAGTCATTTCCATGAGTACAAATCTTAATGTTTAAGCATATAATGATATTTCAGGGAATTGTGTGCTTCTAATTTTAAAGCAACAGTTTGGACAGGACCCTTTTCTATTCTAACATGACAATGCCTCTGTGTATAAGGCAAGGTTCAAAAAGAAATGATTGATTGAGTCAGTGTGGAAGAACTTGACTGGTCCTAATCCAAGCTGAACACCTCTGGTGTGACTTTAAATGCAGATCTTGAGCCAAAAACTCATCACCAAACACGTATGGGTAGAGTCATTTTAGACACTTCCAAAACTGTTGCGACAGAGATGGAAATACAATTTTTAAAATGAATGAATGAATCGTGTTTCCATCTTTGTTGCCACAGTTTTGGAAGTGCCCTTTTCTGTTCTAAAGAAGGGGGTGTCCCAATACGTTTGTCCATATAGTGTATGTACAAGTCATTGGTGTTTGGTAATGAGTTTTTTCGCTCAAGATCTGCATTTAAAGTCACACCAGAGGTGTTCAGCTTGGATTAGGACCAGTCAAGTTCTGTCACACTGACTCAATCAATCATTTCTTTTTGAACCTTGCCTTATACACAGAGGCATTGTCATGTTAGAATAGAAAAGGGTCCTGTCCAAACTGTTGCTATAAAATTAGAAGCACACAATTCCCTAAAACATCATTATATGCTTAAACATTAAGATTTGTACTCATGGAAATGACTAAAGTAGTCAAACCTGTTCATTAGAAGGGGGTGACCCAATACTTTTGGCAATATAGTGCATCTCACAAATCAGACTTTTTTTCTTGCAATCCCCTAAGAAAAGGCCACAAAAGCAAGATATAGTCAGAATAGTTAGAGAAGGAAGTCACAAGTACATTTTTTATATTATATCGTGGCAGAAACAAAAAACAGAATTGTAAGATAAACACTCTGAATTACAAGATATCTGACTTTTTTCTCAGAACCAAGTTCTCTCAAAATTCTGACTTTTTTCTTGTAGTTCTTAGGGGGAAAAAAAACAGTCCAAATTGTGGGTAAAAGACGGGCATCCATAAGTAACTAACTTTTAGACTATTAGAGTATATTTTTATATTTACACCTTTGACATTTTTTTATAGTGTATTTAAGTAAATATTTTCATGAAAATGTTATGTGAATTCTAGTGGGGTTCTTCATATATTGACCTTTTTAACATAGCTGGAACACTACACTGACCAATCAGCATCCAGAACTAGTTTTCAGGCAAACTCTACATGGTATAACCACAGTCAGTGCATATTTATCAAGATCAGTTCAAGCGACCCACAAGGCCACATCCATTTTCTGCTGATATGCCAACACATTATGTTTTACGCCTCTGGGTTGAGGACATTTCCACAGGATAAATAGATGAATATCACAATGGACATTACAATTTACCATAAAGCACATCTCTGTGCACAAACAACATTGAGGGAGATCTACAATTGCACACATTACAGATGTTCAAAACACTCTGAATCAAAACCTTGGCAGGACTTAAGAAGCTTACTGGGTTGTTTTTTTGTTCAATAATTGATATGTTTGGCAAACGCACCTGCATGAAGAAGCCTGTGACGAGAGCGCGGCGGATGTTGATGTAATAGTCTCGGCTGGTGAACTCTGTGCTGCGTCGCGGCAGGTTGAAGCGGTCCATGATGCGTGAGAGCTGCTGCCGCACGTTATCAGCCGACATCAGCGAGCGGTAGTTAACGAAGTTATCGTAGCACCACTGCACCGCCTCGTGGTCTTGAAACAAAAGGGTTAAACATTAAAACCAGCTTAAGAGCAACATCCAAGCAGATCTGAACTCTGGCCAGCACTGCAAAATCATCCACAAATGTACAAAACACTAAATATGCAGCTTAATAACAAAAATTCATTGATTTAAAATGCTGCTTCCAAGTGAACTGTGTAATTTCTGCAGAATTTTTTTTTTTTTTTTTAAACGCCGTTTCTAAACCGGTCTCCCAAACACTTCTCCACTTATCTGCGACTGGAAGACCAAACATACTGCCACTCCAATCTCAAGTCGAGTCTATGTTGTTAGGATGGTCAAACTAAAAGAACAGTGTTTCACAAGCACCTCAAAACCAAAGTGTTTATTATTTTGAAGGAATCAACATTCAAATGGCATGCTTGTAGTTGTCCATCGACATTAGGCAAGTCAACATTGAAAAAAATTACGCAGTTCACTTTTTAAATTCACAGAAATGTATCCATACAGTGCAACAACGACAGAACAATGCATAAGTAATATACTATATTAAGTCACTTTACTGTAGTAAGTTAGTTACTGGAACTAAGAATGCAAGAAATATTGTGATACCGATACCATACCGGCAATTGGCCCATGCTGTTATTTAGCTGGAAGAAACGTATTCCTCAGAGAATCAGCATAGTAAAGCAATTAAATAATTAATTTTCACCAAAAGTTGGTAAAAACTGTACATAACAGTAGATGACACACTAAAATTTATTACAAAGACAGTACAGGTCAGGAAAAAACGAAAACAAACAAACATTCACATTAACTCATTTCTTTATTTCTACATGTCTAGTGATGTTCTGGAATTTGCAAAGTACAAAGTTTAGACCATTTTTATAATAATAGCAAAAATGTAAAGCTAGCTATGGCTCCATATCAAACTATGGAGCCTATAAAACTATTTATGAAAGTTATTTTTAGTAGTTTAAGATTAATTATTAGATTATGTTTAAAATCTGCTTTGATACGAACATTACAGTATTCAATTGGTCATAATGAAACTTCGTAATTTTCATGACTGTATCCTAACTGGTTGGAATATATTCTCCAAATACATTTGTGTGCTGAATTGTGTTAGCATTCACTTGGTGTATAAAAAAAATAGTGGATATTTCTTTTGAAAATTTGCGACCCTAAATGGCCAGCTTTAGCCAACGTTTTTCCTAGTGGTACTAGAAACGGATTTCAAAAATAAAGGTTTCCTAAAGACATGCTAAAGGGTGAAAAACTGTAGGGTTAACGGTAAACTCGTAATTCAATTTAGTAATTTAACTCTAATTTAAAGGGTTTATATCCAAGATTACAGATAATACCAATAATTAATCATTAAAACCTATTGGTTACAACTCTGAACTCTACTATCAATGTTTTCAAATCTAATCACCAGGCCAGAGACCCCATCTCCATTAACTGATCTAAGGACTAATAATACAGACTTTTTTCTATAGCATGTTGATGCATGATATGACAGATTAACATTTCTTTTGAATGGTGCTATAGGGAAAAAAAGTCTGTATTATTAAAAATTGTGATGCGCAATTTTTTTTGCAGCGACAAATCAAAATACTTTAACATGAAAGTTGTCAGCCTTACATAAACATCAACATCCTCTCCTGACTGTTAGCATGCTTCATATGAGCACTGACTACTAGATAAAACCAGTGAGGTGCGAGAAACCCCATGGGAGTTTGGGAGAAAATATGGAAGCTGACGTGACGAATGAACTGCAACGCAAGTCGCTGTGCCTTTCAGAACAGTTTTAATAGCACGCTGCCTCACAGGCACCGATTTTGATGAAACAAATTACGATTTTTGGCCACCTACAAAAACAACCTGAAATTAGTTGTAATAGATTTAGGCAATTAGGCTAATTAAAAACGGGTGGAGGGAATCATCTCACATCTCACAAGATGCTAGTGTGTGTGTGTGTGTGTGTGTGTGTGTGTTATGTATACATACTCTGTTTGAAGGCGTGGTAGACGTTGAGCAAGGTCAGGTGGTCCCCGTCGATGTGGGCGAACCTCATTTTGGACTCGTCAGCTGCCTTCTTAGCTTCGGTGGGCCGCACAAAGCACTGTGGGACTAAACAAGGTTGGTATGGGCCCCAACATAGCCGCCCATAGGGATGAGTCAAGCGTTCACCCAGACAGGACACAAGGCCTAGTTCTGAGGCTAGAGCACGGCACAGGGTACGCTACACCAAATGGTAGGACGGGGTGGGGGGAGAGACGCTTCTCTCGGCTTTTGATTTGCCTTTCTGGAAAAGAGGAACTGCGCCTGCGCAAATTAAGTTTCACTTGGGGTCTGATATTCTCCTGGGAGTCACTCGACTGACGTTACACGTGTTCATTTACAATACATGCCCTCAAAATATTTAGGCCTGAATTTAGGATTTATGCACCTGAATTGCACAATTTTTGTGTGTTGAAGGAAATTGGGAAATCATAATCCACTTGTTAGGTCATGGCGCAAGGAATGCTATTTCCGGGTCCAAGCCTCTACTCCTTTTATTTCAAAAGTACTGTCTCAACAGCTGTTTATGAGCACTGATTATTCAAATGACACATTTAAACCAAGATAGCGATGTACCATTTCTACAAAAATAAGCTAGATTTTTACACTTAAAAAAATAATGCATAAAAAAATGTGCATCAGTGCTTTTTCGTGATTGTATTCAATTTATGAAGGTGCTCTATTTTTATTATGCCATGTCAGCAGCAAGGCAATCTTCATGGTGAAAACAGAATATCAAAAGTCATATAATTAAGATGATATGAGACATTTAAAGTTAACACTAGACCAAAAAATAAAAAAACACTTTCAAGAGACACTTTTTAAATGCATCAGTTAAACACAAGGTTCTGTAAATCAAAACTTTATAGTCTAATTGTACAATATTGTCGTATTTTGCAAATATGTTATATAGTACTGTATATATACAAATTAATAATATCATTTATTTCAACAAGTTTGTCAATACAGATGCTACATCCATTGCATCTGAAAGGTTTTCTCACTGACATGCTTTGCGGTAACTTTCATTTTAGTTTAACTCTAATATAATCTTTCCGATGTGACAAACACGCCATTTTAACTATGGAATTAAATTACTGTGATGCATATTTGCCAATCATACATAAATAACATGGGAATTTAAATAAAATAGAATTTATTCAAATTGCTAAGAATGTCCTGCAAACAACTACATTAATTAAATTTTAATACATAAACATGGTTAAAATTTGGCTAGCTGTTGAACAAGCAATATTCAATTAGCTGAAATAGGAGATTGAAACAAATTGGATTTATTGATAATAAATATATAAATCTGGTTACTGTGACAAATTTTATAGATAGAAATTTTACATGCAAATCAAAAACATAAATCTTAAATTTAGACCTAAATATTTTTTCAGTGTAATTAGGAATAAGTGAGGTTCAAATGTTTATGAGTTTAGGTTATACTGGACCCGATCTGAAGTATAGCGTTGTTTGAAGGTTTACTCGGGTCAGATCAGACTGATGCACAAAGCCTGAACCTCTTAAGCGCTAGTAAGCGATCATCATATCCTATGTCCTTCTCTCCCCCACCCCTCTGCATCAGACATTTAATAGCTTCAAGCGCCATTCTGATTTGGCAGTCTTACAGTGTGACACATTAAGAGACTGGACTGTTTGCGAGCACTTCCTTTGAGAGTCGTTCTAGATAATGGCTTCAGCCAAGCAGCTAAACGCATAAGCAGACTGTTTGTTTATGCAACCATTATGTTTATGCAACTTGGTTGGCAACTTGAAATTGTGCATAAGTAGACAATAAAACAGAAGATTAACATTTTTTGCTCTGCTAATTGATAATGAGTGAGCTACAAAGAATTAATATTTCAGTCCATTAGACTACTCTAAGGGTCATGTGTATGTGAGCATATACTACCTGATAGCATTGCGGTGATGGACAGGATCTCATTGGAGCAGTTGAAGTCGCAGCTGGCGATGACCATCTTGGCCAGCTGGGGGTCGAGAGGGAACTCAGCCATCATGGAGCCCAGCTCCGTCAGGTCACCGTCGTCATTCAGCGCCGCCAGATAGTTCAACAGCTCCAGGGCTCGCATCAGGGTCTCAGGAGCTGGCAGAAAAAAATATATATTATAATACATTGAAATGTGAAACTAAATAGGAAAATACTACGGGAGCTTACGGGCATTCAGAGTGAGGGCGTGTAATATGGGGGGGGGGGGGGGGATTGGTGTAGGTATTAATTACACATTTTTATAAACGAGTATTGAATTACTCGAACAATTTGTTCAAATATGCAGATTCATTCAGTGGAAACACTGCTTTACCAATTTTTGTTGGCTTTCTAACTGTATTGCAATAAGTTTAATAACATCGAAAGCGTGGACACTCGAGGCGTTTTTATTCGATTTTTGCAAAGCGACAAGTTCAATGTCAGCTCACACACTGTTAAAACAACAATTAACATTGTAGACGACACCTCACACACTAAGTGGTTTTTAGTTTGATTTTTCAAATCTAACCCCAAGCGTGAGGAAAAAGTAATTGTGATACTTGTCTTAGATACTTTATTTATAAAAATGCACATAATGAAAGCCATTTTCTTGCTGTGAAAACATTGTGGCTGTGGTCTCCTGAAGACAAAGGGGGCTAATTTTTCATCTGACATGCAAGCAGTTCCAAACAGCAGTGCCACTAATTCAATTATAGGGAGGAACCTCTACTTAATGCATCAACACTAGTCACACACCAACAAATTCAATTACTGACCTTTGGCTCTAGAGAGTTTGGCTCTAATGACCAGTTGCATGTTAACTAAAAATTAGCATTGCCTAAGGTTTGGAGGAGTTTGCTGAATAGGATGAAAGACTGTGGCTGTCTTTATCAATGAGTCAGGAAAACTTCATTTAAAAGAAGTGCAGCAGTCAGTCTGTTATTATGGAGGAGTATTGATCTGGTTTATCAAACATACTTTTTCTGTTCGTTTTGAAAGGATGTTGCATTACTTGTGCTAAAGTAATACGTTTGAGGAAAAAATTAAGTATAGGTGCTGCTATGCAGTGAACCCAGGTGGAAAAAGTAATTTACACATGTGGACAACACAGAAATAAACTATAGCAGGGAACGTGCTGATGTGTTAACTGAAGGCAAAATCAATGAGAGAGAAAGCTAAAGGTGTTTTAAAGTGAAGAAAGTATAAGCAAGCATTTGGCAAATGTCACCAAGCAAATGGCTTCCATTGGCTTCATCCAAGCAATACAAATCTCTGCTGTTTTTTTCATTTGCATGTCTGATTCAGTGCATCCAAGTTATTTCCATCTTTTGCTGTAGTGTGCCAGTAGGAAATATCAGTTTACATTTCCAAACATTCATTTTGCCATTAAGCATCTCGGAGATGTTGCCACAGTTCTTCTGGATTTAGTCCGTCTCAGTTTGTTCTGTTTCTTCATGTCACTCCAGACAGACTGATGATGATCAGATCAGATCTGGCTGCTGTCAGACAAAAATTTCATGGCAAAATGAATGTTTGGAAATGTACACTGATATTTCCTACTGAAACACTACAGCAAAAGACAGCAATAACTGACTTAAAACCATTTTTAAGCTGGTGAAAATACTAGTGTTTTAATGTATTAATGTTGGCCACCACTGTGTGTGGGGGGGGGGGGGGGGGGGATAACCCTTTTAATCGGTCTCAATCGCAGAAAGACATCAACAAAACAGCGTGGAAATAAAATGTCATTTCATTTACCTCAGCAAGTCATCAGTGTCCACAGCTCGTTAGTTCACTAGGAGCATTTCATGAAATATTACACCATATAGGCTACTCATATTTGACCAAACCTGTTAGTCTTAATTATTTAATGTATGTTTAAATTAATCTGTTATGAAACATGATATAACGACCAGTGTGTAATTGAATATTTTAACAAATAGCAAATTATTTATAAGTTAAGTTAAAAACTGCATTGTGCGCAATTTACATGTTTGCATACAATTTTTTTTTTAAAGTTTTTTTTTAAGTTGAGTGTTGATCATCTATTTAAAAATAAATAGTAATTAAATTTAAGTTTGGGTTAAGTTGTTAGGCCTAATTGTAACCTTATAATATAAAAGCGCTCCCTATTGTTCAAGCATAAGCTGAGGTAGATTTTTATCACTTAGAAAATTTAAACTATAACTGAATGTCTTTAAAGAAAGAGCAACTTGTTCAGTAAACCACAATTTAAAAAAATAAAATAAATTTTTAAGGCAATTTTAGAGGTCTTTTAAGGTCATGAACCTTTCAGAAAAGACGATGAGCCAATCACATGAAAAAGTTCCAGTCGTTACTATTCAGCGATTACAAGTCTGGCCATCATGCACTTTTAATGAATGTCCACATCAGTCTTCATACTGCATAAAAGCAATTACACGATCAAAGCAAAGCCAGACTCTGAAATATCAGTCGGTTTAGGAAAGGCCGTGTCCGGTTGCTTTTTTACCCAAGCTGCACCAGATACTCCAAAATGACCCGGACAAACTATGCATAACACTAAAAGAGCTAAATAGATTTTGACATTTTGGAAGAAAATGTGAGTACCAAGCATTTTTATAAAAATGTACTTAAACACTCAGAACATCTTGCCATTTTTACAGAAGAGTGTGAGTGTGTGTGTGTGTGTGTGTTTATGTGGTTTACGGGGACACAAATTTGTATCATAACATGGGTATGACAGAGGTATTACAATTTGAAGGTGGTTTATGAGGACACTGCCTATGTCCCCGTAAATCAAAAGGCTTAAAAAAAAAACATACTAAAATGGTGTTTTTTTTTTTAATCTAAAAATGCAGACAGTCTCCTGTAAGGGGTAGGTTTAGGTGTAGGGTTGGTGTAGGGCAATAGCACATACAGTAAGTACAGTATAAAAACCATTACGCCTATGGAGAGTCCCCGTAAACCACATAAACCAACGTGTGTGTGTGTGTGTGTGTGTGTGTGTGTGTGTGTGTACGCGTTTTTGTGAAAAGTCAGGACATAGATTTGTATAATGACAAAGGTATGACAGGTATTACAAGGTGAAGGTGACATCTCAGGACATTGACCCATGTCCCCACTTTTCAAAACGCTTATAAATCACTCAGAATGAAGTTTTTTGGGGGAAAGTTGAAATGCACAGTCTCCTGTAAGGGGTAGGTTTAGGTGTAGGGTTGGTGTAGGCCAATAGCACATACAGTAAGTACACTATAAAAACCATTACGCATATGGAATGTCCCCACTTTTCACAAAAACGAACATGTGTGTGTGTGTGTGTGTGTGTGTGTGTGTGTGTGTGTGTGTGTGTGTGTGTGTTTTGTGACAAGTGAGGACATAAATTTGTATAATGACAAGGGTATGACAGGTATTACGAGAAGGTGGTGACTTCAGGACATTACCCCATGTCCCCACTTTTCAAAACGCTTATAAATCACACAGAATGGAGTGTATTGAAAATCTGAAATAGCACAAACTATCCTGTAAGGGGCAGGGTTAGGTGTAGGGCAATAGTACAGTATAAAAACCGTTACGTCTATGGGATATCCCCACTTTTCACAAAAAAGACATGTTGCTTAGGTGCATTCAATCACCAATTAAACTGCCCTGTCAATTATCTTGTCACAGTTAACATCTTCAACATTTAGTTTCATTTAATTTCCTACTGTATTGGAGAGAAATGTACAGCCATGTTGATATAACGATGCATTTAAAAGTTAATGACCAAACATATCTTTATAAACTTCTTTACTGAACCGCCAGTCTCTCATATCCACCATGTTTGTAGTTTTTTGACACATTTTATTTGCATTTGTAGTTCTAATTGAATCCACTATGGTGGGCCATATTAGCCGAGTGTGCAAGGATCTGAATTTTCACTGGAAAAACTAAAACATCCAGGTTTACAAATTCATTTCACCTTACTTTGATTTGGTACACACAAATTGTTATTTTCACACACTATTTAGAATGGATAGTATGCCAATTGGGATGCTTTTTAGAACGTTTCTATGGTGTTCTCAACACTTAGCATGTTGCCATTCATTTTAATTCTACACCACTTGTTTTCTGAGTGATTTAAGTAAATTGCTGAAACAATCACTCCCCCCCCACCCCCCTCTACTGCAGATATAGATATTCATGAAAGTATTTGCAAAACTCATACCTGGTGGGTCCATGAAGTCAAAGTGCACTAGGTCATCGATACCAAGCTTCTTGAGCTGTAGCACCACAGAACCCAAATTCGACCTGAGAATCTCAGGGTATGTGTTGTCCTGACAGGAAAAGGGTGGATACACAGAAAGAAAAAGAAAAATTTACATGGAAATTTGCCGTGTTCTATGTACAAACAGGCACCATAATTACTAAAGACTTGAAGGAACCAGGGTCATCTGCTGATCGATCAAAACACGTTCCAACCAATTTAACTATAATAAAATCAGAACAAGTGCGCTTCCCAGATGCCTGCAGCAGTTATGATTGGTTTCACAAACCTGCATCTCAGTCTTGTAGGCCTTCTCGGTGTAGAGCCGGAAGCACTTTCCTGGGCGAGTACGTCCAGCACGACCGGCTCTCTGCTGGGCCGAAGCCTTACTAATAGCCGTTACGAGCAGCGACTCGACTCGAATGCGAGGGTTATACACCTGTGCGACAAAAAGGAAAGAGCTGTGTGAATAATAAATGCACACCATTGCACCACAGCAATATGCCAAAGCGAAGCCATCCTTCATCTCTGACTGGACTACATGTATGACAGCAGCAGCTGGGCTAGGGAAATGTCAGCAGAATAAATAACTAGCTTTTCCATCTCGAGTCGCTGTCAGAGCCCCGCCATTGGGTTTATCTGGGGATTTCAGAGGCAAGAGAAACAGATGATGGGGCGAGATTAGACAAGTGAGGCAGAGGAGAGAAGACTAACCTTTTGCTTGGCAAAGCCAGGATCAATTACAAACACCACGCCATCGATGGTCAGGGACGTCTCAGCGATGTTTGTAGAAACCACAACCTACGAGAGCAGAAACAATACGATCAAGAGATCAAACTGGACCAGACACACACACACACAAAAAAAGCACCTTAAAAGCGAACAAAACAGCCCATCCTCAATTCTCTAAAAAAACAAAGTATACTTCGCTTTTGTACGTGTATGCGAGCATATGCATAAAGTCAAACGTGTACTCTTTCAAAGTACACTGCATTCGCAGGCGGTTTACACATGTGCTCTAGAAAGCTTAATCTTTGTCCAGTGTCTGTGCTGTTTTGAAAGAAGTTATGAAAGAAATAAAACTATCTTTGTAATCTTTTGAGCTGAAGTTGCGGCTAACATAACCTTACACAAACGCTTGTCAGTCTGGGTGTTTGTTTCTGTTTTTCGGTATTCTGTTGTTGCTCTCTTAGCTTCGTTTCTACTGTTTAAAAAAAAAAAAAAAACAGCCTGTGCCAGTAACTGATTCCATGTAATACGGATTACATAATCAGATACCAAAAATCAAGTACTCGCAATTAAAGTATGTTACATTTTATAATACTCAAATCAGATTACAGATACTTTTCATGGATTACATACTCACAATGGCAGTAAATCATTCATAGGGATGGGTGATCTCTTATCGTTTGCGATATACCCACGATAAGAATTAGTCTTCCCATGATAATAACGATAAATTCTAGTTGTTGACATTTCTGTGTGGGACAGTGCGGAGCGACATCGCAGAAGGCAGACGTGAAATTGAGGAGTTTATCACTAAATGAGAAGCTCCTTCTACAATCTGGAACTGGTTTGGTTAGGGCTGTACAGTGCACCACATACAAAGTACATACAGTTACAGTACGCACATACTATTCTGGTACGAAATTTGCATCTCGCGCATTGTACGTTGATGCTCGCATATGAGTAAAGACCGAAGTATACTTTGGGCTTAAGATATTTCTGCATTCTTGACATGGCTCAGGTCCATTTATTTTTCTGCCACACTTCAAAAGATGCAAGTTGCACAATTTGAGACCTCATTCACGCCAGTTGCACAAGTGGTGGAGGACAAATAATGTTGAATATTTAGCCTAATGGGTTTATTCAAATCTCTAACCACTCTCTATACCAGCAGGGTGGCTTTTTTTAGCACATTTCATTGGTGATTAGACAGTTCTGCACTGCTCTGGGCAAACCAAAAATCAAATTAAAAGGAAAAAGTTCTGTGGTAACTGGAGAGGGGTGAAAAAAAAAAGGCAAAAAAATCAGTGGGAATTAAATCCTTAAAGACACTTCAGTGAGCTGTCGCAAGCTGGAAGACTAATACAACCCAACAGGGGAGTAAGGCAACAGTTGCTGCAATCAAGTCAAATCGGGAGTGTGCTGGCTGAGCCGGACTGCTTTCTGCCGAGCAGCCCGTCCAGACACATTACTACTGCTCTTTTTGGCGGCAAGATTCATGTCTGTGCACAGCATGCAGCCATCTTCCCCTCCCTAGAGAAGCCCACCTCTAAGAAACTCTATTATTCATGCCACGTCTCGCTCCTTCACTCTCTCTCTCTGTCCCTTTACAGTACAGGTGGCCTTCATCATGTGTGCTAGTGACATATTAAATCATCTTTGAGCTAGAGACCGTGGACGGTCTTTGATGCACTGAGATGACAGTGTCCGAGAAGCTTCGGAAGAGCTTTATAACACTGCATAGGTAAAGGTTGCTTACTGGCCCAAGTCAAAAGAGCCAAATGCTGGTCATGAATCACAGGATGAGAAACGTCAATCCGAGTCAAGTCAGAGGGTAGGACAGAGTCTCTCGATAATTTAAAGGTTTGCTTTGTGTAGTGTCCCAGAAAAAATGAGCAGCCAACGGAGCTGTAGCTGGACGTCATCGATGGACAGAGAACAGTGGAGGTGTCAGGTGCACATTCACAGATAACAATGGTTTTGAATGTTTTTTGCATGCTATAAAGTTAATGTAGCGAAAGCAGCTACAGATCTTTTCTTAACTGTGACTTCTCTTAAATGTAGGGCGAGGACTTGGTTCTATGCATTGGTTGTTGGTTGGACGGAGGCAGATCTGAATGTGAGCCTGCAGTCAATTGTAATAAAGGGATGGGGTTTAAATGCACTAAATGACTGGAAACGTCTGGTATACGTCAACAAAAAGACTGCCGCTTCATTGGAGTTATGCATTTGAGCAAAAACAGTAAAAGCAAAACAAATGCATGGATAAATCAATTCAAAATTATCAATAGCATGCATTTAGAAAATGGATAGAATAAATTGCCATTTCGTGCCAACTTAAGGCATAATATACTACAAAAACTTCCTATATTAATTCTTAAGATTTCAAAGCATCCTTAATTGAAATTACAATGGTAACAAAACAAATAGGATAGGATTCCAAGTTAGGATGTTTATATAATACAAGCACTGGTCCCCAAATATGCTTCCCTTGAATCAAATATAGAGAATTTTTCCAATATCTTACAGTAATACACAATTTGTGCTTTAATTCATGCCTACAGCAGAAATAAGCTCCAAAGTTTAATTAAATAGGTTAGGTCTGTTTAAATACCCTAAGTGCTTTGGCAAGCTCTACTAAAAAGTTTTTGCAATGTAAATTTTGAGTTTCATAAAAACTTCCTGGCCCCTATTACTAACAGAAAACAAACAAACCTCATATTTCATGTAATTCAGCCTCCTGAAATGCCTTTGAGGCATTTAAAGCCTACTTTTATTAGTGGATTTCTCTTCAGCCACAAATGTTTGGCTTGATTTGGTAATGCAGCAGAGGGTCTATTCATGGAGCCTTTGACCTGATGTAATTCAGCTGCTGAAAAGAATCATCTGCCTATATATTCATGGAAAGGCAGGGAGAATACACTGAAAAAGGGCCATCTGGAGTCTGGAGACTGAGGGCCACGACCCAATGCCCACAGAGCATGCTCTTAACAGACCACTGAATGACAGCGGGGTCCGGATCGCTTCAGACACACGATAAAAAGAAATGAGGGTTCCTAACCAGTCTGCATCCTTTCAGAAAATAGGACCACCTGGGAAAGACCTTTGAGATGAAATATATTCCAGAGTGGTAGCCATGGAAATTATCGAAAGGTGAGCGCCATTGGAATGAATTGCACAGCAAAAACACTAAATGCATTACCAGTACTTAGTCATACTCATTGAACCGTGAGGTGTTGAGAAATTGCATCTTTTAGGAGGCAATGATCCATGCGCAAGTGGTCTGGAAAAAAAAATAGGCGGGCTGACCGAACAAGGCTAATACCAGCAACATTTCACTTGAATAAGTGCAACTTCAATTCTCTCCAATGAGTCTCTCATTCAATGTTCCTTTATTGTTAAACTCTAAAGGCAGACACATACACTATAGGTCAAAAGAATGGAACAATTCATATTTTATGGGTTTTGAAAAAAAGTATCTTATGCTGACCAAGGATGCATTTACTTGATTAAAAATCACAGTAATATTGTAAAATCACAATTTAAAGCAATTGTTTTATATTTGAATATAATCTACAATGTAATTGATTGCTGATGCAAAGCTGAATTTATCATCATCTTTACTCCAGTCTTCAGTAGCTATGTTCCCATCCAAAGATGCTAATTTAAAAACATTTCTTTTGGAGGCGGATGCTGCTATTTGGGAACGCAGTCGTGAAAGACCGTAATTATACAGAAATACTCAGACTTTGCTCAGGCATTTCAGAATGACCATAATATATAGATGCTGTGAACGAGATCAGTCCGCTGCTAGTCAAGTTATCCTGTCTCATAGCCCGAAGTCACGTGTCTTTTTCGATGCGCGTGGAGGAATTTATTCGGTTTCCATCATAGTTTATGCACATTTTTTTTTCTGATAAAATGTCTATCCTACTCAAATTTGCGCACAAGTTTTTTATGTGCATTAAGAATTAATGCACATCTTGGTGTTTCCATCCAGCATTTTCTGATGAGACATTCCAAAATGCACATAAAAAAAAAATAGGTGAATGGAAACATAGGTAGTGTCACATGATCCTTCAGATCCTTCCCCCTGTGCTCAATTATTAATATTAGTTCTTCAATGTTTTCAACATTGATAAGTTTTTACTGCTTAATATTATCATTGAAGATAACATTTTCATGACACTTCAGTGAACAGGAATTAAAAAAAAAAAGTTTTATTTGAAACAAATGTTAATTTTGATCAATTTAGTGCATCATTGCTGAATAACTTTTTCTTAACCTCAATCTTGAATGGTAGTGTATTACTCTCTCCACAAAATATTACACAGCAAAAACTGTTTCTACATTGATCACATGTTTCTTGAGCAGCAAATCAGCATATTAGAATGATTTCTTAAGGATCATGTGACACTGAAGCAATATAATGATGCTGAAAATTCAGCTTTGATCACAGCAATCAATTACACCTCAAAATATTTAAAAAAAGAAACAGTTCTTTTAAATAGTAATATTACAGTTTTACTGTATTTTTAAACAAATATCCAGTACTGTACATTTGCAAGCATAGTCCCAAGCGCTTTCACTTTTTATTCGCATTACTGTAGCGATAGTTACCTTCAAATGCCCACGCTATTAAATCAGATGTGCTACTATTTAGGTAACTAGCTATAAACACGCTGACAGTTTAACCTTGTTTTGTGAGATTCTCTTCAAACTGCTTCTCCACCTTGAACAGACAGAGTCGCTCACATTTCATATTCACAAGATAGATAAGCGAGGCCCTGCCTTCAATCACACTGAATTAAAAGGGACTATGGAAGCCATTGCAGTCGCAAACAGGCCGAGACGGCTCCTGTCGGTCTAATTCTGTATTGAATGAAAAAAGACATTTCGTCAGCAATAGCACAATTTCATTGTACCTCTGGGTTTTAAGTAGCACGAGTGGAAGGAGCTCCAAAGATCATCATTATTACCGGGCTGTATCGACAACCCGTTAAAACCGATGGACTAGTCTTCAAGTTAAAACAGACATGCTTTATGACTTTGCTTAGAGTGGACAGTAACGTATCAAATGATTTAGACATGGTCTCTAGATATTTAGATGGGTCTAAATATCCACAAAGACGACTTTCTGCCCAGATACAGTAATTAAGAAGCTAGACTTGCCACCCAATGTTAAGTGCAGGTATTCATTATGCATTGTTTTAGATGGTTACACACGGCAGCCTCACTTTCCCTTAATTCTTCCATAAACCCTCCATTCCCGCAGTCAGCACAAGGGAGATCTTACCACATCCCAATTAACAAGAAAGTCACTGCCGAAATTTGCCACAGTCCTCGATTTTCCTACATGTGACTGCTGAGAGTCACGTGAAGTTAAATCCCATCTAATAAATCCATGCATCAGCAGTGCAGAAGGGCTGCTGGATTTGTCCTGAAGGAGGATGTGACTGCACAGGTGCGGATCTCACAATATCCACACACACATCCCGTATCTGCCAAAAGGTGGCTTATATGCATCGTGTTTAATATATGCCAGAGGGTGTGAAGAGTTGACATTTTTACAAGGTAATCTGAGCCTATCCTTATGTACTGCTGCCACTGAAAGACAGAAAAACAAGGTGCCCAAAAATAACTAAATTCAAGGCACTGCACAGTTACCTTATCCTCAAATTACTTTTGCGGTGTTCATATTGATTTAAAATGAGCTAATGCAACAAATCTTCTGTCACAATTTAATTTCATTGCCTAATCCACTTAAATGTTAATCATATATTGGTATCATTTATTGATAAGATAAACTGGGCAGTAGTTATGTAGTTTTCAGCATGCTCTGCATAGGACTGCATGTAATTTTGTGCTTCAGTAAAGTGAAGGACTTTTAGTGCTTAACGTTCAGTTAAACATGTTTATTACAGTTAAATTAAATGCAAACTTCATTACGAAAAATTGCTTAAACGTTAATCGAGATAAAATACACAAAGGCAACAGGTCTCATTTTCATTTAGTTTAACTTGAAGTTTTAAAAATAAACTGATATAAAAACACGATATTAGAAAACAACTAATAAAAATGACAAATAAGAAAAGGCTAAAACATTAATTAAAATGAGAATTGAAAAAAATTAAAATTCAAAATATTAATAAAAACACCACTAGTATCTCAATGACACATAATTAACACTAATAAGTTGGTATTGTATTGTGGACCTAAACTAATTGCATGGAAGATTCTTAATTTAATAAAAGTTGATTAAACTATTTTTTTTGAGTGCCTGGACTAAGAAAATACTAAATATTGTTTTAAAAATACTACCGTTTCATTAGCTTCTATAAAATATCACTGATTGCAACAACAACAATTGTAAACAGTTTGTTTCCTTTTTTTTTTTTAATCAAAGAATGTTTCTGAATAATAAGCAGTTCTCTGTTCCCAACATTAGTTTTCACCACAGCATATTCACATCAGCCCCTGTGAATCCATGTCCACTTTCATTTTCTTCTGAACAACGCAGGCAAACAGCGGCGGATGTTTGAACTTCTGAAGCAGCTTATGCCCGGGCTTACGAGTAATCAAACCTCTGAGAAACCCAGAGCTTCTTTAAACATGGAAGTAGTCAGGGGAGAGATGAAATGACACAATGCTCTAGTGGAGGGGGATGGACGAGGCCGATACTTGATATATGTGAAGCAGGCGGATGCTGATGCTGTTCGGTACATCAAAACACAAACCAGGCATGCAGCAAAGACTTCGTTGCAGCTCCAAATATAGCCATCACGTTGAAGGAACAAGAATGCGGAAATTTGCAGTTCAGTGAACGCTTGCGTTCGTTCATTAGGACATCAGTAATCTTTGCCTGGAAATAATGACAAGCGGAGCCGTTTCTGTAGGGGAGCGATGACTCATTAATCAACTCCTCATCAGATGTTCGGCTAAATGTTTGCAAACTCACTGCTGCTGATCAGATGTGATATTCTGTCAGATCTTTGGCCAGTCAAGCAGGAGTCCAGGTGCTTTTCACATTGTAACCATCAGGCTTGTTTGAGAGATGAAGAAGTGAAATGCGAGTAGAGAAAACAAGAGCACGATTGCATCTACACAACCTCCTGCTAAGAGTAAAGGATGACAGACGATGAAAGACTTTACGGTGGATGAGCTCTGATAAAACATCTAGAGTGAGTTTCATTTTTTCAAAGCCAACATGCCAAAAATGCCAAAAGACCATATTCAAGTCGGGAAGCAGAACAGGAGGGAGCGAAAGCAAACCGTCCAAAACCGACTTGAAAAAAAACATTACTGCTCCAACACTTTTCAAACGATCGAAGGATGAGTAATTTTCCTTTCCAAAATTAGAGAAAAGAATCATATGCTGACAAAAGCAGCATATGCTATGAGTCATTGCTTTACCAAAGCTAAAGATGGAAGGAGAGAAAAAAGAAAACCTAATTTCCACCATTCCTTGTTCCTCATCCTTCCCTCTACTGACAGACTTGAGTCATTCTCTCATCCTCTTCTTTCTTTACATGGATTGAAGATGCTACTATAGCTGTGCCTATACAATCACATCCATATTTTGATTCTTAGATACCATACTCTGACAATAGTGAAAATTCAACAACAAAAAAAAAAAACACTATAAAATGTTCACTACTTTTACAATCGCTATATGCACTTTTAATGGATTAGAAGTTTTGCTTGAGTGGACTTTCAATGCATGGACAAAAATTGAGAGAATCCTAAAATTTGAGGTTGAAAGTTGAATGACAGTCTTAAGTGCCGTTCACACAGAACGCATCTTTGTGTCTAAAAACACGAGATGCAGCGCTCAGGAATGGTTTTTAAAGAAGTGCAGCACAGAATGCCTCCTTCACCATGTTGCTGTCAAATTAAAAAGTTACCATGCCAACTTGCTACTGTAAACAAAAGCTCTGAGATCTTTTGATTGGCTCAAAGTTCTTGAACTGACAGTGATGAGGGGCGCTGCATCTTGACACGGCGTCTTAAAAACATCTTGCTATGTGCGAGAAGCTGCAAAAAAACGCGAGTGCAAGCGTCATACATCCGTCTAGGACTGCAACGATTAGCCACCATTATCAACAACAACAAAAAAAAAAAAAATTGTCAACAAATATTTTTGTTGTAGAGTAGGTCCTTTGATCTCACCTAATGTAAGAGCCTGCAATAATGTGGTTTGACCAGCATGGCGGCAGCGTTTGGATGAATATGTGAATATATGCTGGGTGCTTTCCTCTCAATAACGAAATAAACAACAAAAACTGATAGCGGGGTGAAAGCAGCAGTTAAAAACGCATTCGATTACAGCGATGTGGATGTTTGCACGAGCTCTGCAGTCACATCACGTTTATTTATATAGTACTTTATGCAATAGTATTTTACAGTACTACACATGAAAAACCAGAGTCAGCGTTGATTTCGGTTAGAATTACAGCTTGATTTTCTGTTATAAAGCAGCTCTCCAGTGGGGAGCTAGCTAGTGATAAAATAATATTTTTTTCTCACTAATAAAAGTATTTCATTGAAGTGATAGTTTGGTTTGCAAAGATCAAAGCTTGATCTAGCTCTGGACTGTTTTGATTATCATAAACCTATAAAAGTATTTTAAGAGATAATTTTGTGAATAAAATAGTTTATCCAAAAATAAAACATTTTATCACTGACCTTTACTTTGTTTCTTATCTATATGACTTACAAAAAGAGATGTTAGGCAGAATGATGTGTCATTCAGTTACTTTTTCATATAGCTAATTGCATAATCGGTCATCTATTTTGTGTGCCAAATATACATACACATAATATACGCATAAATCAATGGTATAATGTAATTACATAGTATGACTTTCAAAAGCTGAAGTGATTACCGTTATTTGTTAGAACATGCATAACTCAACATTTTAACTAACTGCAAAAGCTGAATAATCAGTCAATGCTTACTGATTAATCAATGAAATAATCGACGATTAGTCGATTAATCGTTCTATTATTGTCGAATATATTAATTTTTTTTTTAAAAATTAAAAAAAAAAAACCTTTGTTGCAGCCCTACATCCGTATAGCATGTGTTTACATAGAACAGCAATGAAAAAAACAGCCCCTTATGGGTTTGGAACTTTAGTCTGTGGACAAGTATCTCTCGAGCGAAACCACGTTACAAGGACTAAAAGCAACACCCTTCAAGGAATTCTAGGTTTGTCGCAGTTTAAACCTCTTAAAATCTCGTTATGATCACAATGGATTGAGTCGTATGTACGGCGGTGATCTTTACCTTCCTGCCGATGGCTCCGCTGGGTTTGCGAGGTGGAGGCGGCTCAAAGATCCTCTGCTGTTGCTGTGGTGGCAGCGTGGAGTAGAGCGGGATGATTTTGATGTCGCCAACCTCAGGGCCGAGATCATCGATCTCACGTTTGATCCGTTTGCAGGCTTCGTCGATTTCCTAAAAGGAAAAAAGACTAATGTTAGAGACCACAGACCGAGAATCAGGTGCAAAAGGCAAAAGTTTCACGAGTAAGTGTGATGACACAAAATAAAACGTGGTGATTTTCTAAGCAGATAAAAAATGATAACTATAATGTATGGCGGAAGAGCACGTCGCAGCACTTCGACCTCGGCGCAGTAATATCATTGCTCAAGTGAGCAAGTCGCAGCACTTCGACCTCGGCGCATGATGATATTACTGCGCCGTGGACGAAGTGCTGCGACGTGCTCTTCCGCCATACATTATAGTTATCATTTTTTATCTGCTTAGAAAATCACCACGTTTTATTTTGTGTCATCACACTTACTCGTGAAACTACTCATGTAACCATCTTTAAATAGGGAAAACATGGAAGTGTTTGGTGGCTTCTAAATTCATCCCTGTTTGGATCCTAAGGAATGAATGGGGCTAAGCTAAACGCTAACATAGTTGCGCCATGCGCTAGAGCGATTAAGTGCACGCACTGAGATGGGAGAGGTACGTATCAACTAGTCTAAGTTGAGGGAAGAACATATTAGAATATGGAAAACCAGTGGCGTTTTCCTTTAAGGTTTAAACAATATCTTTGTTCCATGGAAGAAAGTCAGTCATAAATGTCGGGATCGACATACTGATGACAGAATTGTCATTTTTGTGTGACCTTTCCCTTCAAAAACCGGAAGCATTGGGTATGTTAATAAACAAAAACAACTGTTTTCATATGCTTCCCTAAGCTCCAAATCAATGGGCTGCGTAAATCCGCCCTCTCTTTGTCCAACTTCACCTCGCATCAACCGATTTTGGATCAGCTACCCGTTAATAGCCACGTTACCCACTTTTACAAACATCATTAACTGCTGGATCAATTCCCCCACTCTGGAAACACCAGCAGCACCGAGGCTTGGGTGGTTTAGTCGCGGTACACTTGACGTGCCAGTTGTGTCAACCGAGTGAGAAAACGAAAGCTGGAGTGCATGGCGTGTGTGGTGCTTGGGTAAGATCCCTATGGCTGTGCCATCAACAGCGGCAGTCACAAGGGCACGTGTACACTCACACGCACGCTTTATTATTCCAGATGGCAATGTAGTAGAGCTAATGTGAGATGAGAAAGCCGCAATGATGCATAACCAGGAGCAAATCACAACAGATCAGTTAAGTGAAGCTGAACGTTACAAACACTGTGGCTTGAGATCTAGAAATACGTGCCAGTCGTCACAGCAAATTAGAGATCCGAGCAGCTCCAATGTGTTTTAAAAAGCACATACTGTAGAGCAGACTTAAGCACGCACTTTACAAAAGAAAAAAAAAAAAAGTGTCAAAATAAGTTCATCTAGACTACCTTTACCACTGTTTACTAAATGCCTTCTCTCACAAGTCAGAGAAATATTCACTCTGACACAAATGAAGAATGCTTAGTATTTACTGCAAAGCTTTGTCTTTTCTTCATGCATGAGCACACTGCGCTCATGACAAGTGGCAGGGTCCTAGTGATTTTGAAGTCAAAGCTTATGCAGTACCGCCATCCTCAGGCCAAAATGTGCACTGCGACTTGAGCAGGAAAGAGATAAATTGTAAACAGTCAAGCAGTGATCTCTAGAAAAACTTCAGGCTGTTGTAATAAAGCATTTATCGATATCATGTCATGCACTGCGACATCGAAAGGCCCTAAAAGTCTTTTACTTGAGACCCTTTCATTGCGTATCTAAGCAGCCATAGCTGATCATTTACCCATAAAAGCATTAAAGCTTGTAAGCGCGCTGATATCCCAGACACGGTAGTCCGTGCACGCGCCGAATCGCTCCCTGGGGCACAATATGCGCAGAAAATGGCGCCGGTGGCCATGTGCATCTTAATCAAAGCTCTGCCACAACGGAGTAGGACAAGGCAAATCTGAATGGATTGATCAAATTAGCCAAAGTATTAATAGTCCATCAGCCCTTGGGAAGCGGCAGCTGTCAGGAGGACTGCAATCCGTGCTGCCAAGGCACCGGGGAGAGAGGGACACGCGGCTGTGCCAAAGCAGAAGAGCCTGCACCTGGAGCAGGACGCCAAATCGAGATCCCTCGCTTCTCGCAGCAGCGCGATACAATACTGGAGGAAAATATTTTAAATGGTTGCTTTAATCTACATGCTGCAGATGCAAATGAGCTGGCACAGATCTAAAGGAGAAAACTAATCTTAATCAGTGGTAATTTAGGCCTGATTTGAACGAGCAAAGTTGAACAAATAACCGCACCGTATCAGCGAGGGTTTTTTTTCTTTTTGAAAGATCATGTGGTTTAAAACTAATTGCTGTTTGCGGAAAGCCTATAGAGTCAAGTCGCCCATTTCTTCTGCAGAGTTTCGATGCATTGGCAGGAACCAAGAAAAGATAAAGAAGCTAAAACGAAGTGGACAAACAGTTTAAATTGCTCGACTAAAATGAGGCACCTTCATTGACCGAAAGGAGCAAACCGAGCAATTATGTGACCAGCCTAAAAACCATGTTCTTGGCCTAGATTTTAGCATATTCAATCATTCTTTAAATAGGTGAAATATAATGTCCGACTACACTACTGTGATCATTAGTCTCATCACATGCTTAAGTTGTGAAGCACTGCACCCTTTGAACTGCCCAGGTCCGTATGAACTCCATTAACCCAATTAAAAGCACATTAACAAGCGAATACGCATTAAAAAGCGAGACCTGCTACTAAAGAGCCAAGAGATGTCCAAATAGCCAGTGTGTTAGAGTGAGTTTAAGTTAACAAACCAATTAAAGGGATAGTTCAACCAAAAATGAATATCCTGTATATGCATGTATATTACATTGTATTTTTGTCCATACTGTTTGATCACCAGCATTGTTTAAAGTACTGTATCTTACGTTCAACAGAAGAAAGGATTTAAATTTTGGGGTAAACTATGCCTTTAAAGGTACAGCATGTAATATTGACAGCTACCGGTTTAAATGGTTACTGCAGTCCAAATTCAAAATATTGGAGAAAGTTGCTTTTTCCTCCCCTCCTCCTCAGACTCAACACTCATGCAGGTTGCCAGATTGAGGACTCGCAACAGGAACGAACGAAACTGACAATGGAAGGCGACGAGCCTTACACGGCAAGTTGATGCATTTATCTGTGTTTTAACATTCCTCTGGTCATAGAGCTTTTTTATATGGATGCCGCGGCTTTTTAGGTTGGGTAAAATCTGCTATTTCTGATCCAGTTCGTTTGCTGGCTTCCATGGCTGCAATACGCCATGTTTTCTACCAACTGGCAACTCAGGGTGTCGAAATCCAATTGGGTAAACTGGCAGTGGGTGGAGTCACACAGACCAAAACAAAAACAGACATCCCAACACAGAACGCACATTGAATAACTGGCTTTACCATTGTTTTTTTAACTTGGCATGTCTTCTAAATATTTGCAAACATGGTATTTTTACTCTTCAGTACAGTCAAAATAGGTTGACTTTCTGTATAAACAGTGATGATTTTAACATTGCTCTGTTGCCTGACACAAAAACTAAGTGCTCAACCAATGGTGTGAGTTTGGGGCAGGACTATGTGTTTGGCAGAACTTTTGAAATAGCTTTTGAAACACTATCAGCACAGAAAATGCACACAAACATATCAAAAGTGCAAACACAGTCAGTCTGTTCGCGATAAAGATGAGTTTGCTTGTATCCGCTGACATTCTGGACTTGATAATGATTCGTTCACTGCAAAGAGAACAATCCTGCGCATCAATAAACCTCCACTCAATTATCATCCGATGCTGGTGGAGACAGTCCAACTGTAACTTACTTGAGTTCATTCATTCTGCAATGAGCCAGCGATCAATCTCACACCTGCAAATGAAAACGGATGTACACGACCAGACCCACTGGAGAAACTAATGACGGGAGTCTGCCGTTAATAAATAGGGTGTCAAATTATCTGATTAGGTGGATGGTGCGAAGATATGACTTCTCTTTGCAAAGGGAAGCGAGAGACTTAAATAAAGGAAGTACTATGTTCAGTCAGACTGTTTGTTCATTTGTCTAGCCTGCTTTGAATGAGGTTTCAAACCGACTGAATTGTTGGATTAATGCAATTTGCATGATTTTTTTTGGCCTCCTCATTATCTTTATGTAAAGCATCCAAGAAAATTAAGTTAATTTTTCTTTGATCTTAGCAAAAGGAGAAAAGGAACAGAACAAATATGCAGGGAACGCTGGTGATTCTCCATCTGTGACCGTATTTATCATTTGGGTGGGTCCCTGACCCTCCACTGCGCTCAGGTGAGCACTGGTTGCAGGAGACGTAAAATAATAAATGGCTTAATTTCAGGGCTGAATCTGGGTCATTCTCTGCCATCTCTCACAGGCTTTTGCCTTTGCGCCAAGGCCAGCTGTGTTCATGGCCATTATCAATCTCAGCATTGATCTCTTCTGCACTATTTAACTGTTGTGTGTGAGGCGGCTTGAAAAATGTCACAAATGACAAATGTGGCTCATAATGAGCATCTTGAATGTGAAGTCAAAGCCACACACACACAACCAAAATAAAGTACCCACAGTTTGGCATTCATTGTTTTCTGCAAAGATATTGAAATATATTTTTGAAATAATATATAGATGTAAAAAATATATATTTTTTAATTTTAATTTAATATAATATATATATATATATCTATCAGAGGTTGCGTTAGACTTTAACATTGTCCGTCATTTTGACGGACAGGGTAGTAAAAATTGTCAATTTCTTGTTTTCCTTTTCTTTAGTGTTATGTAGCCGTTTGTGCATGAGTTACAAAGCTCAAAGTCTCCCAAAAAAGGATTTATTCCATCTAAAAGAAAAGGCAGATCCAGACCGGTCTAAACCGCCTCATTCAAACACGCCCCCACGTCTACGTGACAATGTGGAAATATTTGCGTAATGCCGCCCAAATGTTCACACAAAGAAAGAAGACGTGGTTTCAGTAATCGCAGTAGTTGATGCAGCTGTGTCAGGGAGACGCTGTGTGTTTCTGTGAGAAAGCAAAAGCACTTTATTTGGCCTTCCAAAAGTAGATGCAATTAGGAATCATTGGTTAAGATTAGTTCACAACAGAACAGCACAACCCAAATGTTCGAATTTGTGAAACGCATTTTATGGACGACAGTTTCGTGAACCTAGTAGAGTACAAGGGTGGCTGTGCACGAAGGCCATTTCTAAAAAAAAAAATTAAATAAAAAAAAAAAAAGTGTCATTTCCAACTTTGCTATAACAACCTGGCGCTTCTGAAACAGTGACTGTAAGTATGTTGTGTTATTAGTTTAAAGGTGCAATAGGTGATTGTCTGAATAGGTGATTGAAACATTTTTTGTTATGCTGGTTGAAAGCCTCTTCATATCCCGATAGCAATCATTAAGTTAAGCGGTCTAAATGTATTTATATATTCTGTGGAAGGCGTAGGACCAAGAAATGTTCGTCCGAGCGTTTTAATTGGCGTTCCTACCTGCCTGTCAGCGTATGTATTTGCATACCTTTGCGCACAGACGGGACACGTCATCAGCGAGTTCACGTACGCAGACAGAGCGAGAATGGCAGGCAAACATCAACAACTTAATCTTCCTTCCTGGTATTGTAGTACTTTTACTACCTGTGCTATAAAGTTCTCTCACCGGTGAATGAGTCATGATGTAGCCAAGCGGTTCCCAATTCCAGTCCTCGCGCACCCCCCTCTGCAAATTTTGCATGTCTCATTAGTCAACACACCCAATTCAGATAGCCAGCTCATTAGAAGAGAGCTACGTGCATGAACTGTGTTCCGATTGACACGCTCCCTACACAGTGTTCTTTCCTCCCTACTCCCTGAGCAGGGAAATCCGTTGAAGTTTAGTGCACTTCGGAACATTCACTCACGGATTTGCGTAGCGTCTTCACACACAGACGAAACTTACTAGAGAAGTGTTTGTGACACATACCTCTGTAAATAAATAATATTTAAATTTACGTCTTTGTATGGAACATATACACTCGCTTCGAACTGGAATCATGGCGGGATCTGGTGATGTCCACTTCGCAGGGCACTTACAGTCAAATACAACAAACATCGCACGTGATAAGAGATACATATGAAGTGTACAGAGCTGGGGGCGTGAGAGCCGCTGATGTAGCCCATTTTAAATTTGTCTCTGTTATTTGGTCTGTGAGCGTATATGCGTGCAGGGGGCGTGGCTTTAGACAGCGATTGCAGGAGGGTGGGACGTTCGCTTTCAGTGCTATCAGGCTAAAGTTAGCATTTTCCAAGATCTCCTACTGCACCTTTAAGTATTTGCTATTGACTGTTCAAATGCAGAGTTTTTTTGTGTGTGTGTGAGAGAAACAGGGTCACATCACAGCAGAGTGTACAGCCCATCAGAAATCATCTTAACCACAATTTGTGTACTGCACATACATACGAGCATCATCACTGTGTCTGTCACGCAACTCTGTTCCCCTTTCGAGCTTGAACTGATGGTAAAACTAATTTGAAAGCTGAAGCTCGCGATTATGGTAAGGGGCATTACATTTCCGATGTGTGCTTGTGGTGTTCGGCCAATCACAATGCACTAGGTCAGTTGGCCAATCAGAGCAGACTGTGCTTGTTGGAAGGAGGGGCTTTGTTGAAAACAACGCGTTTGAGAGAGGCGAGGCATAGAGGACCTACAATAATGTACAGTACATGTCAACATATTCTGTTACACCAAATGCACAAAATAATGATCTTTAAAATAGCATCATATGACCCCTTTAATTATAACACCACATTTAATTGTTTTTATTTTTGTTCACATTTTCAAACCTAGAGGACCGGCATATAGGCTTATGCATTTATTTATTTATTAAGAGAACAGATGAACAGAGAATGCGTCACTTTTCATGTTCAATACCACAGTGCCAGCAGAGAACACTAAAAACAACTAAATATACTAGGGCTGGGTTTTATAAAAAAAAAAAAATAAATAAATAGATTCTTAATAGATTCTTATTTTTATGAACCAATATCGTTTCTTAAGCCCCAATCGATGCTGTTTTCATTTGAAGAACGCACAGTAGGCTATATACAGTATAGTGCGCCTCCCATCCAGTAAATCGCAATAGGCTAAGCTTTGTGCATTGTTACTTTTGATATGAAATACAGTCTCAGATTTCAAATTCTGTCCATTAGGAAATTCAAGGAAATAAATACTGTTTTGGCACTCTTTGATGTGGTGTGATAGATCGCTGTAGACACATCAGATCAAGCGATTCGCTTCACTATACTCGCATGTGCGTAAATCAAGCGCATAGCAAAAGACTAGTGAGTTTTATTTTTTGTTCTGGAGGTGATGATCCCGCGCTCTGCTCCCTCACTGGAGCGCACTCGCCACCAACTGGACAGGGGTGGGAATTACAGTTATAAATTACAATAGATCACCCTCAGTGTAATCTGTCAAAGTGACGGACAGCCTTCAGATTTTTCCATCACTGCTAAAAAAAATTCCGTCAATAATGGAGAATTTTCGGTTAACACAACCTCTCAAAAAAACACTTTTGTAGCTTTGAAGATTCATCTATATTTAATTTAGAATTTAGTGTTTGATAACTTCATTCAATTTCTGTATATTTCCTACTTGCTGAAGGGCACAGGTAGCTAAATATGACATTTATTGTAATGGGTTTATATGAAGATTGTTTTAAGTTCACTATTAAAAGTCATTTTTTAAAAGCCTAATAAATGTGAAAATTTGCAGCTCTCATTTGTACTGTAATGTTGAATGGCTATAATCAATGGTTAAATATTGGGGGGGGGGGGGGGGGCTAAACAAATATTAAAAAATTGACTATGTTGTTTGTACATTAGTTTGAAGATTGCATCCGAAATTATTGCAATATAAAAGTATATTTAAAAACTTTAATGTTAGGTGAGCTTTTCCACACACGCAAAGAAAGAAAGAAAGAAAGAAAGAAAGAAAGAAAGAAAGAAAGAAAGAAAGAAAGAAAGAAAGAAAGAGAGAGAGAGAGAGAGAGAGAGAGAGAGAGAGAGAGAGAGAGAGAGAGAGAGAGAGAGAGAGAGAGAGAGAGAGAGAGAGAGAGAGATAGAGATAGATAGAAAGTCTTAACATACCATACATGTAAACAATAATCTTTGTTTTATTTTCCCGTCAAAATAATGGAGTTCATTTGGAATTCTTCGGCTTTTTAGAACAACCATAAGATACTGCTGGTTTCTCTGGTAGTGGGCGGAACTAATGCGCAAACGACAATCTCATCGGCTGGCGCTCACCTATTATCGTCCCTGTTTGGATTACAGCAAATCAGTTTGAATGAATTAATGTTCATGAACCCACCAGCTCTTTAATCTTTAGTGCATTTTATATTGTTATTAGTAGTTTTCCCTAGTAGTTTTTCATTTTTTTACAGAAATGACCAAGAATATCTTAAGGACCACAACCAGTCCTATATTCAGTTAAAATGACTAATATGCATTTATACATGGTTACAGAGTTTTAATTAGAATGACTAAAATTCTATAATTAACTAATGCTTGATCATATCATATTACAATGCTTGAATAACTGATGAGCGTTCTTTCAGATATTTAAAAAGCTGTGCCTTTTTATAATCATAAGCTTCAAGAAGCTTAAACAAGCGGAGCGACGTTGTGATAGTGTTGCTGTATTGAATTTTTTGGGAACTTGACTTAATTTTAGTTTATTGCCACATCACAGGCTATTTCATGGCAAACAAAGATTTTATATTAAAAAAACAATACAGTAGTACACAATACAAAATATAAAAATTAAAGCAATTATAAAACAAACTTTTGTCCATAAAATTCTATAAATGGTTCTTTAAATTTACTTTTGAAAGAAATTGTAAAAGTTTTTCATGGTTAAATTTTTGGGAAAAATCAACCTAGCTGTCTTTGTACACTGCCCTTGGATAAAGAGAATAACATGCTTGGGCTTTAGACAGAGTTTATACAGTTCATAAAAGTGAAATTCAAGCACTTTTCAAGAACTTTAGGTACAGTCTGTGCTTTTCAAGGGCGAGGGAGCTGACTATAATAAACTTATAAGGGAAGAAAAAATATAAAGCGTTTTCAATGACGATACTCAAAATTCAAGGACTTGAAAACATAATGGTTAAAATCAAGCATTCTCTGCATGAAGCCTATTCAGAGAATACATCAGCGGCAGTACCTCCTGTCCGGTGAGGAAGAGCAGCACATCTCCCTCATCTTCCTCACACATGTGGATCTGGATGACCGTGCGAATGGCCGCTTCCAGGTAGTCCCTCTCCGGCTCGGGCGTGTAGAAGATCTCCACGGGATGCGTCCGGCCGGGAATGGTCAGCAAGGGGCAGTTGTCGAAATAAATCTGGAACTTTCCAGCATCCAGAGTGGCGCTCATTACGATGACCTGGGGAGAAATAAATAAACTGCATTGGCTTTTGAACGGACACCATTTCACACAGCATTTGGTAAAAGCCGCTGCGCTTTGCCCGTGTCGACAGCGAGCACGTCTCGTTCTCTCTGGGGACATTATGACTGTAATGAAAGAAAAAAGCACAGAGCCATTCTGAGGTCCACCCGGCACCTTTCCACATGGTGACGCGTTATAATTGCTCTTAAAGCATTTTAAACTTTAAAGCTGCACGGGGACGCGGAGCTGAGGGATCACTTTGAGTCACCTAGACCTTATTTAACAGTCTCTGAACACATGTATAACCTTTGATTTGTTCCTGACAACAAGTAGTCATTACCCATCTGCTTTATGAGAATCGCTCCAGCACATTTCAGCTATAAAACTCGATGCGCTTCTGCTCTCCTTGGGCTGATGGCTTTCAAATGGGCTGACCCAGCAGCAGCCGCTTTACCTCCAATAAAGCGACTGGCTGTGCATTTCTGAGCGCAACGGCCATGTTTGTCTTCAAACAAACGAACACGCAGCTGTCAGGTGTGTGAGCGGCTTCATCGGCGACAGTCCACACACTCGCAGAATTATTTGCGTTTGTTAAGAGAACAATTTCTCCTGGCTCAGCATGATTTGGCTTCAAAACTGAACTACTAGTTAGCTTTTCTCTCTTTTCTGTTACATAAACAGTTGTTCATTTCAACAGCAAAGGGACGATTGCCAAGATGTATACCAGGGCTCCAGACAAAAAAAGGCGAGAAAGGAGTCATTGGCTCCTATAAGAAAAAAACCTGGGTGCCAAATAATTTTAGGTGCCACAGAATAAACGTTTTATTTTATTATTATTATTTTTTAGCATTTCAAACATACTGTCATGTGTTTGTCTCATCTTTTCTTGACTTTATCAGCATTTTAGTTCATCTTGTAGATGACCTGAGAACTAAGGTTTATTTAAAGTAGGAACTAAATGTATTTTCCAACTTGAAATATACAGTCACAAACTGTTCATTACACAGAATCTGTACCGATATCATCACTTTGCCACTGAGAGTAGTTTGGGCTCCTCCTCAACGTATCCTATAAATGCTGTCATATGTCTTTCACACATTCAGTCTGTTTTTCTTCATTAGTAAAACGCAATTTCATAGGAGGAGATGAATCATGTAGACAACAGGTTAAGTAAAAACATTAATATGCAATAGCGCATAAATATAGCAAAATGCTCCTCTTTATAGTTATTTTTCTAGCTGACTGATGAGCTTATGGACACCGAACGGTTATTCTGAGGTTTACACGTTTGAAACATTAAATGAACTTTTACATGAGACATTTCAGTAAGATGTACTGTAGGCTCTCTTATAAAAAAGCCTAACCTTTGATGTTAATTCATGTTCATTATGTAGCCTACTATAGTAAATAGAAAGATATAACGGGTTCACTTGAACCGAGGCGCTAAAGCCTTCACGCCTGCCGCATTAAAGAGCGCCAAAACAGTATTTATTGTTTGAATTTGTATTTGGCATAATTTTAAACCTGATACTTTGTATATTAATAAGTAACAAATCTTTTTGCGATTACTGGACGGCAAGTGCGCTTCAAATAATACGAAGTTCACGCATTAACAGAACACAGCATATAGACCAAGATCTTGATAAGAAGAAGCCATATTAGTAATGATTATAAATGAGAATTGTTAACGATATTGCCAATATCCACTCAACTGACAGCTTTACCTGTTGTAGTTTGTTCAAGTTGTGCACGAAATAGATACTGCTTTTGTGCACTTTTACTTGCACGTCCCAGACATTTCGATCTCTCGCGTTGAGCAGGTGTGCGGCGGAGATGTGGACTCTTTTTTTTCCGCTAAAACTATGATGCACATCATCTCAGTTTAATACGTGAACAAACAAACGATGTGAACGCAAAACAATCAGGAAAAAAGGCATTGCATGCACATTTTTAAGTCATAACATGTAAATATATATAGTCGCCAGTGGCGACCTCAGCAAAAACTTCACTCGCAAATTAATATTTTTGGTCGCAAATGCGACCGTTTTAGTCTCAGTCTGGAGCCCTGTATACAGAAGTGTATTAATCAAATATGTATACGCACACAATATTCACCTTCCAAAATATTCCTTTTCTGGAAAATATCACCTTATTCATCATACTATCAAATCCAAATTATTTGATAGTTAATGTGTGTATTATTTTGATTTAAATTCACCTCCACAACTAGTGATTAAAAAAAAAAAAAAACGCTTTTTATGAAATGAAACCTGGACATCCGGGAACAAATCAAGACCTTTTATAGACCAATTAAAAACAATTATAAAAGAAAAGTATCTAAATCTGAAATCAAGACATGTACTTGAGAAGCAAGATTACACAAGACATCTTGTTTTCTGAGAAATTGATCAAAATTAAGTGTTTAAAATTAGCAACACCAAATATCTGCCAATGAGCTCAGAAAAATCCACTTAACTCAAAGGGAAACAAGTTTTCAAACCCTATCGAGGGACATCTGTGCTCATTTTAAGCATAAATTAATTTAATTTTGATCAATTTCTCAGAAGACAAAACTTCACTTATAATTTTGACTCTCAAATAAATGCAACTTGTTTTAAGGCTGTTTATATGTTTATACTGGAAAGCAAGACAAAATCTGAGGGAGATACATTGTTGCAGTGTACGCAACTTTTAATGCCAAATCTTTAAGTCTTCCTCCTCTCATTGGAGATCTTTTTAAGGCATTAATTTGTGGAAGGGCAAATTAAGACTTTTTCAGACCAGCAGAAACCCTTCTTTAAACAATTCCACTGCTTTTAAAAGACTAATGTTTTCATCTGATCAAATATACCTTACACGTTAGTTCCCAAAAATGCAAGCAATGCTAATGCAACACGATTTTTCAATTAGTTCAATTTAACTGAATTTAAGAATTCTGGGTTGAGCTACACTATACTGACTAAAGAGAGTACAGACTAAATGTGAGGTTACGACATTGGTTTAGGTGTAAGTTCAAGATTAGTACCTAGTTATTCAGTTATTGCAATTAACATAAGTACATTGTACGTAAACATGAAACATGACTGTATATAAAGTGCCTAATTTTCTCTCTAAAATTGTGATGAAACTGAACATCCGTTGTTGACTGGATGGAGGCATAACTGAATGCAATCTTCCAACGTAAACTTGGATTGGGATTTGTTTTTTTTTTATTAAACATTCTGGTAAAAAATTAAATTAAATGCATGGATGAATTGTTTGCTATAAGATCATTAAGACACATTTAGAAAATAAGGTGAATTTCCATTTCATGCACACCTAAATACTCCTCCCCTCATGTCCTCCAGTTTATGAGAATAAAAAGAACCACCACAAGGTGGTGCAAGCATACGATCAGCATGACATACCTTAAGGTCGGATCTCTGACGGACCACTTCTTTGAGGACGCCCATCAGAATATCTGTGGCTAACGTACGCTCGTGAGCCTCATCGAGAATAATGACACCGTATCGCTCCAGCAGCGGGTCGTTCATAGCCTCGCGGAGTAACATACCGTCTGTCATATATCTGTAAACACAAGACACGTTTATTCACTCATCTTTATCTCAGGTGACCAAATGTCATTTGTCCAAAAGTTCCTACACTACGATTCATCTTATTAAACCACATACACGTTACATGCGTCTAAATCGTTGTTTTCTACCAGAACTATAACTTACTTCAGTATGGTCTTTGCAGAGCTACAGTCCTCAAATCTGATGGAGTATCCGACCTCCTGGCCCAGCATGACGTCCATTTCATCTGCCACTCTCTGAGCCACACTCATGGCTGCCACCCTACGTGGCTGTGTACAAGCCACGCCACGCTTTGGGCCGGGAAGGGCCCTCACCATGTCCACACACCACTGAGGGATCTGAAAACCAAGACCAATTCATTAATGCGCTTTTCTGTTTCTCTGGTCTTCACTTAAACAAATGAATAAGTACATTGGTTAACACGGCGCCAGTCACAAATTTGTCAGAACGCCTCTCGGGAAGGTCGTGAAAAAGGGCACACCAGCTTTGGTTGCCTGAGCCTGTTAGCAGGCAGCATAATTTAAAATACGAGAAAGGAGAGCAGGGAAATATTTGATATGCAAAGGATTAATATTCAGACATGTGGTAAGCTAAGGACAAAAAAAAGAAAAACAATTACTGTTATTATTCTTACTTTATTATTAAAATAATAAAAAGTAAATCCAGAAAAAAATTTCACTAAAAAAAATATAAAAACAACAGCAAATGGTTTTAATTTTACAGAATAGTAATATACTTTAATACTTGAATGACTAATGACTGAAGTATTAAGTGAATTAATACTTTATTATAATTTAACATTTTTATTCATTTAATATATTATTGCTGTTGTCATTTATTTTTCAAAAAAATTATTATTTTTTTTTTTTTTTGAAAATTAAATAAATTACTATAATATCGTACTATTAAAAATACAATTTAATAATAATAATAACAGAAAAAACAATAATAATAAAATGACAATAGAATTAATATTTTAGAGAACAACGGTAAGATTACAAAACTAATATTTATGCCCATTTTAATTTCTTTGCTTTAAAAATGTTCAACTACAGAGCTTTGTTTTATCAGAAAACTGCAGGGAAACTTTATAGCTCCTTTTATTGAGAACAGATTAATAAATGACTCATTACAAATTTGTGAAGATGGTTGGTCCACGTGACATTTTTTTAAAAGCATGTTATAAGTGACCCAAACTCACAGCGCTCACAGTCACGAAGCTTAAGTACAGCTACATAATTAAATCACAGACTTAATTTGATAACCGCACTAAGCCATACTGCACTTTCATGCTTTAACCCAGGTTTAGACTCTTACTGTTTTCTTATGATGAACAACAATCTAAAACACAAATCAGCTTTTTCCCAAACCTAATTAATACCTTTAATATCCACTGCTGAAAGATCTCTGAATGCAAGCAGCTTCTGGCTACAGAGGCCAAAGCAAGGTCTTTTGTGAAAAGCTGCAAAGCATAAGGAAACCCTTGTGCAGTCTAACCTGTGTGGTCTTTCCAGAGCCTGTCTCTCCAACGAGCACAAAGCTCTGATGCCGGTTGAGGATGTCATTAAAACGTTCCTTGTACTCCCAGACGGGCAGCTGCAGCCTCTTCTTGAGGATCTCGTAAAAGCGCGGCGTGTGAGGCAGGTTGGTGAAGGGGTTGATCTGCTGATTCATGGCCGTCTGCTTCAGCGTGAGCATCCCGCCGCTGGGCACGCCGGAGCTGAGGGACGCGGCGGGCACCTTGCTGTCTCTATCCCGGTCTCGATCGCGGTCTCGGTCTCTGTCACGGTCTCGATCTCGATCCTTCGACCGGTCATCCCGATCTCTCTCACGGTCCTTACTGATTGGGAGACACAAATAATAACACAAGGCTGTCAAAATTAATGCATTAATAACACATTAACGGCAATCATTTTATTAACGTGCGATTGATGCAGTGTGCATTTTTTGTTTGAGCCTATAGTTGGAGAAATAGAGATGCCAACTAGATTTAGCGACTTTTTTTTCTCTCCAAAAGAGCGCCTAGCGACTTCTTGGACAAACCTTATTTAGTTTCTGAGACCCATGCAGATTAACATCTTTTTATCTCATGGCAATCATGCGATTAATCGTGATTAAATGTTTTAATCGAATGACAGCCCGTGTTCAAACTGATAACATTTATGAGACTTTGATATTCAAACTATGTGTTCAAGCAAGGGATTGCATGACTCTTAGCCAACTCTTACATAACACGTCTTATTAATAATGAGACTTCAGAGTGTTTCAGAGCTGCTGAGTATCAGTTTATTTGAGGAAACCCGACTGACTACCTGCGGTAAACAATGTGTATCTATTTATACCCATTTAATAGCAACTTAGTGATAGGCCTGCAATTGATTTCAGACAAACAGCTCTTTCTAAAAAAGTACAAGTACCATAACTACAGAAGTTGAAATAATGCAGGCCGACAGCTTTCACAGTTTATGTACTATCAGAGATCAAAGTAGGTCTGTTTTAGTGTTTGAAGTTCAAAATCAATTCTCCTGTGAAGCAAATGAATGGGTTTTTACTTCTGCTGCACCCTTAGCTTTACTACTAAAGATGAGCACGTTTTAATTTTGGGGATAAATGCTTGTAGCTTAGGTTGAATGGTGCACAGCGACGTCTGAATCTGAAAAGAATTTCTGTGGGTTTCTGATATTTTTTTTAAATGAATCAGTCGAGTCGGTTCTCAAAAGAGTCGTTCACAAACCTGATTAAATCAGTTTGGTCGTCAACTCACTGAAACAAGTGCGTAACATCTTTTGGCAAAAAAAATAAAAAACTAATAAATAAATCTTTGGATGTTTTAACAATTTTCCTAAAACCACCCTGTTTTGCATTAAATCAAAAGTCATAAAATCAAGCGGGAACCATATTCATAAAGTGTTTGTCTGTAACATTAACGCTATTCCCTGCATCACAACATTCAACAAAAGCCTTTTAACTCTTATCATCCATCCATCAGTTAAGTTGACGACCGAACCGACTCACTCAGGTTAACGAATCCTTTAGAACACTACCGAGAACCGATTCAACCGAATCGTTTAAAAGATCCGGCACAACAGAACGACTCATTTAGAATTTAGAACTACTATTTAGAACTACATTAACCCCAAACTATGAGAAATTAATACAAATAAAACATATATTAAAAATAATACAATGTCACTGAAAACCAATAATAAACAAAATAGGCCGCGCTTTAACGTTAGCCGTATGCAGCCAAAAATCAGCCTCATTAGCATAAATTCGCATGAATTACACGCTCACATCCCAAACACAAAAACAACATTTTACTTTTTTTTTGTTAGTTAAGTTAGTTTTTTTGAGGACCGTTTCAGAGCCTAGTTGTGCCACATTCCGACACCGGCAAAGTCACGATTACACAACATATTTACACTCAACATGATCAGCTGCACATTTAGCGGCCTATCTATGCTTCACACGGGCTTCATATCTGCTTCTTTACACATTGCGAACCAGAATTATAGAGTAATCACTCCAAAAAAACAAAAACAAAAAACAGAGGAATGTAAATAGTGCCAGTTGTACGTCAAAGCGACGCAGCAGCACGTGTTAGCGGCATCAGTCACAAAGACTCAAGCGCTTCTGTGCAAACAACGCGCTTTCCTGCGAGCTACAATAACCTCTTTGGAAAGCAACCGTGCATTTTAGATACAATATTAGCAACGATGTCACCATCTGTGCAATATTTAAACCACACCAGCACAAGAGTGTGAACATGCTAACATGCTAGTATGCTAATATGCTACAACACTCCTCAAGCTCAACATACCCGTCAGATGACCTCTTTTTGCTCGACGAATAATCATCACCTAAATCCAACCGATGCCGTTTTGACATCTCGTAATAGAAATATTAATAAGGCAAAAGAGAAAAGAGTTTGGTCGGTTACTCCAGCGCAGCCGCTGCTCTCTCTCTCTCTCTCATGCACGGCTAAAAGACAAGATGGCGACCGGAAGTACTTACCTCATCATTATTATCTCAAGTGCGCTGAAGATCAACACTGCAGCAGACACCTCCGTTCATGCACAGTATATTTTGGCGTAGGATGCAAGAGATGTATACTAAATAATGCACGTATGTTGACTGTGTTCTGCATTAGTACCGGAGGATATTATATCTAGCGCCAAATAAAGCAGACCACCGAGTAGTTCCGGCATTCACCGCACGGGGCGCTACAGAGTTTGTCTCCTTGGATTTTCTTTGCAAGCGCTATTCTTTAACTATAGTTAAAAGGAACAGCCAGTTCTTTTATTTTCATTAAAAAGTTCATTTAACATATGTTTACCTTCAATGTGATATTGAATAATAAACCGGAGTTAAAATTGTAATCAATATGCATGTGCTTTAGTATGTTAGTAAGCACATCAAAATATTTAAAGCATGGCTATATATATATATATATAAAATAATAATTTCAAATGTAGCCTACTTTAAGTAAAACATTTCTATTTATTTTCTTTTATATATAGTTTTTTAAAGAAAAATAATCATGAAAGTCTCTTTTTTAGTACACTTAAGTGGCCTTTTATTTCATTATATGTAACCCTTTGGCAATAGCCAAAAATACATTGTATGGGTCAAAATTATTGATTTTTATTTTGTACCAAAAATCACTAGGATATTAAGTAAAGATCATGTTCCATGAAGATATTTTGTAAATTTCTTACCGTAAATATATCAAAACTTCATTTTTGATCAGTAATATGCATTGCTAAGGACTTCATTTGGACAATTTTAAAGTCGATTTTCTCAATATTTAGATTTTTTTTGCACCCTCAGATTCCAGATTTTCAAATAGTTGTAGCTCAGCCAAATATTGTCCGATCCTAACAAACCATACATCAATGGAAAGCTTGTTTATTCAGATTTCAGGTGATGTATAAACCATAATTTCGAAAAATTGACACTTAAGACTTAAGTTTTGTGGTCCAGGGTCACATATGCATCTGCAAGTAGTTTAAAAAATACTTTTAAGAGTTCTAGTAAATTACAATTCAATTCACGTTTATTTGTATAGCGCTTTTCACGATACAAATGGCTGCAAAGCAAATTCGCAGAAAATTAAACTTTCTAGATTATATTTAGGAGTAGCTTATCAGAGGTGAGTATGCCAAGGTGCTGTCCATATGGCAGAGAAATGTACAATAAAAATCATGCAGTTAGTTTATGACATGTATTCAAACAGATGGTGAACACCATAGCAGCAATGATTACATGCTGCGATTAAACTTATAGCAAAATTTGGTAGTTTTGTATATTGTCTGAAGGTTGGCATCATCTCTTCTCAAGTGTTCAAATAGTCCAGTCTAGAGGTCATGAACTAGCTTTTCTGCATCAGAAACAGGTAACGTTCTGTAGTTTAGCCATGTTTCAAAGATCATTTAATATAATTTAATTTCTTTATTGTCCTCAATAGAGGAAATTTGTTTCTAAGATGGAAGAATGCAGTTTTTGTAACATGGGAAATCTGATTTTGAAAAGACAAAAATATAACACCCAGATTTTTGATTGTATGGAAGTAACAGTACATCCGTCTAGATGCAAATTGTAATCTAAGAGATTCCTGTTTTTTTTTTTTTGTTTTTTTTTTGTCCAATAATTAATATCTCTGTCTTATTATCCTCAGCATAACAGTGGAAACTAATCCCGTATTTTCAAATAATATTACCAAGGTGCAACATATTCAAAATAGCAGAGGGCTTAAGACAGATCCTTGTGGCACTCCATACTTTACTGCCGTTAATTGAGCTGATTCCCTGTTTAAATAAACAAAGTGATAACGATCAGACAGGTAGGATCTAAACCACCTTAAAGCCTGCCTTTGAACACCCATATAGTTTTGTAATCGATCTATGAGTATGTCATGATCTATAGTGTAAAACTAGAAATGAGATGCAGCCTTGGTCTGACGCAAGAACCAAGCCTTTTTTAATTTTAACAAGTGCAGTTTCTGTGCTATGATGGGGCCTGAAACCTGACGGAAACTCTTCATAGATCATATTTAGCCATAAACAGGAGAATTGAAATGGGTCTGTAATTTGCCAGTTCACTAGGATCTAGTTGTGGTTTCTTAATAAGAGGCTTAATAACCGCCAGCTTGAATGGTTTTGGGACGTGACCTAGAGATAACGACAAGTTAATAATATTGAGAAGTGGATCTTCTGCTACAGATAACAACTCTTTCAGTAATTTAGTGGGTACTGGATCTAATAAACACATTGTCGGTTTGGATGAAGTGATAAGTTTATTTAGCTCTTCCTGTCCTAAATTACAAGTGCATATTCAATACAATTATGTGCATACAGGAGTATGCAGGCTTTATCTACGTTTATGCTTTTCAGCATCATTCCGGTTTACAACAACATGCTGTCATGGGTTGAGGGCTGTAACGAAGCACACAATGAAGGAGATTCTTTTTAATATAACTCAAAACATGAAGCAGGAGAAAATACAACCACTCTCTTACAACAACTCAAAACAAACTAAAACAGAATCAGTGCGAGACAAAAGGGAACAGAAAACTGAAGGCTTAAATACAAAGCAGAACAAAGGAAGAACCAAACAAGAATTGAGGACTCAAATTGAGGACTCAAACAATCAGGGAACCAGGAGAACTAAACTAATTAAACTAGAAAACTGACAGACATGAACAGAACAGGGAAGCAGATCAAAAACTAACCGAAAACAAACTGAAAACATGGCATGCAGGTGAGTGAATAATTGAATGTTTATTTCTGGATGAACTATTGCTTTCAGTATGACACTAAAAGCTGTCTCAGATGTAAATTATACATGATGTTACTGCCTGCTGCAAATATCCAATTATTATGCATATTTTTATGTGAAGATTTGAGAATGAAAAGTGATTTCTCAGAAATCACTTCAGTATTATTCCCACATAATGTTTAGTCAACAGTTCATTTATGTCTACCCAAAATTGGGAAATCATGAAAACCTGTACCGGCATCCCTTGAGAGTATCCTGAATGAAGTCTCAGAATGTACTGAGCTCTTGTACATCTGAGACGGCTCCTGTACATTCAGACTATGATAATATACTGCAATGAATCAGCTAGAGCAGAAGACAATCATTGCCGTCGACACAGGTAATTACACAGCCTAGGCATGGCTAACAAGCTACATAATAGCAACTGGATCATTGCTCGCGGCTGGGAATTGATGGTGATGGGGAAAAACAAAGTTAACGTTAACAAGACTTTGCACTGCTCTCTGTATAAATCTGAAATACAGGGCATTTTTATTTCTGCTTTCACAGACAATTAAATAACAGGCCAGTTGCATGTGAAATAGGCTTGTCAGGCTTAGAACAGAGTCTGCAGAAATGGTTTCTTGAAACAGAAGAACTGTGAGATATTCACTTAGTCCATTATGAATATGAAGTGTGGTTAGGAATGAACTTCGTGGAATTGCATTTACAGAGCATGTTGATGGCTTTGTAAAAAATCATTTTTTCGTAAGATAACTAACAATTAAAGCACAACTAACAACAAATGTAACTCTTTTGTAACAAATGCTGTGCTGAAAACCCTTTACCTAATTTGGTGTTCCTGGTCAACAATGACCAGACTTTTAATAACTGCTTGTAAATCTTTCATTGTGCTATAATATTTCCAAATCCTGGATTCCCAGACTGCAAAGTGTTGGCCCAGATCCGGCCCACATCTGGCCCGTGTGAAATCCATGCGGGTCAGATGTGGCCCGGATCTGGTCAGACGCTGGTTGCTGTCTGGGTTCAATCTTTCTGTCAACTTGTCAGTTAGCACAGGTTTTATATTTCTTTTTGGACTCAGCTGGCCATAGGCCTCATTGATCTGATCTTATGTTTTTGAGTGGGGAAAAAAAAATAATTGTGGGTAGTTTTTGATTTAAAAAAATAATAATAAAAAAAAGGGGGAAAAAAGAAACTTCTTCCAGGACAGTATCCATTAATTTTACAGATACTTCTGTTAACGATAAAACGCAATCCATGAACACATGAAATAGAAAATTTAAAATAAACGTAGAACACCTGTAAAAAATAAAAATAAAAACATAACATTTCTTTGCATTAATATAGTACATTGTGCCCAGATTTCTTTTACAGTGTGTGCTAATGAAAGAAAACTAGCTGATAAAAAGATTGAATACAATATTTTGTAATATTATAATAAGAATTTTGCAAGTATTTTTGGAGGACAGTCATTTCTGAATCCAAAACACCACAAGTGTAACAGAGTGGGAGGGAAAATATCCCAAAAAAGTGTTAATATGCCTCATTTATACTAAAACATTGAGACTCTACTCTATGTTTGCCTGTACTGTAAAATAACTGTAACTAAACATAACGTGGTTAACTTGTAAGCTCCACACCAGTTCTCCGAAGAGCAGCCAATCAATAATACAAAGTTTGATCACAAGTGGACGTTCTCTCGACCCTGGTTCACGGCTGCACTCGGATTAGGCTTTGCGATCTTGTGACCACAATATTCAGTCTGCAAACTGTTTCAGGACAACATTTCTGTTATATGGTAATGTACCTTCACTGTTTTCAAGGTGTTTTTATTTTCTTTTTCTCATATTGATAGCTGGTGCAAATATTTACTTGATGTTGACTAATCAGCAGTGTGGCTTTTTGTGGTATGGTCTTTCCTTTGATTTTTGTTTTTTTGGTTGCGTAGCTAATAATACCAGACAGAATATGCAAGAAAAGCATTTTGCTGTCAAGATTTAGCTAAAGAAGTAGACTTCCACATACTTTTAAAAAGAGTACATGTTATAAAATCAATTGCAGCTATGAAACACATTATAGTTTGAATTTATATTAAATGCAATTTATATAATCTGAATTTTAGAGTGCTTTTGACCCACTTAAGCAGAACTTAATTACATCTTTATATGTAACTTTATCATTTCTTCTGTTGTTTTTTAAAATTTGTTAAAGAATTGCTGAATGTTCTGACAAGCATTTATGGTAAACTACAATATACTTTAATGCCGCTTCTTTTAAAACTTATGTCATGTATTTCAATTTACTTGTAGTTACACGTTTGTAATGATGAAGTTGCAATTCAGTGAATTTAAAATATATATTAACTTTAAATGTAATATCGAATAACACTCTACTGTTAAAATTATGTGCTTTAGTATGTTAAGTGTAATTCTTTAAAGCACAACAAAGGATAATTAAAACAATCTAATTGGCTCACATTTAAGTGTGCTTAAGTGTGTTAAGAAAAAGTCATGAAAGTGAGTCTCTCTTTAAGTATACTTAAGTGGACTTTAATTTAGTTAATTTTATATTATCTGCAAGTACATATTGTTGTTTTTATTTGTATTTTTTAAATATACCTTCAAGATTTGAAGCACACTACAAGTGCACATACAATATAAATCTGTTGTTCATGAGATTATACAGCAATTCAAAAAAAAATTTTTTTCATCTGGCTGTGCTATTTCAAGGTAATCCAATTTTTCCCTTCCCCTTTGAAATGTGCCTAATGCAAAGAAGAGAAGAACAAAGCTGAGAACGTTGATGTGCATTCACTACAACTATTTTCTTAAATTGCACCTGCATTCTTAAAACTGCATGATTTTACTGATTCGACTCTTCATTCATAGGCTTTAAACAGCAACATGGAGAAAATCATCTTAAAATTGATATTGCTGGTGCTGCATATACAAAATGGAGAGTTTTCTGACAGCTCTGTTCTTGTGATCGTCGAAGCTCCAAAGCCAGAAGTCGTGGACTTCAACAACACAATCTACGCTACTTGTCAAGTGACTCCCGTCCCTAATTTACCACCCAGCCAGCCACAGATCTTTGGGCAGGTGCTCTTCAAGCAGGTCTTTCCCAATGGAACTCTAGAAGTGAAAATCAACCTCCATGGTTTGCCTGCTGACGATCAGCAAGTGCGCGCCATCCACATCCATCAGTATGGAGACCTCAGTCAGGGATGTGTCACTGCTGGTCCTCATTACAATCCGCGGGCGGTTGACCATCCCGGTCATCCCGGAGACCTGGGCAATTTTGTTTCGGAGCAAGGAGTTATAAGGCAGTTCCTGAAGCTCCCAGAGGCCAAGCTGTTTGGGGGCCAGTCCGTTCTGGGACGTGCGTTGGTGGTTCATGAGAAGGAGGACGATCTGGGAATGGGGTCAGATGAGGAGAGCAAACGCAGTGGGAATGCTGGGAAGAGAATCGCTGGCTGTGTGATTGGCATTACTACTCCAAATCTGTGGCAGAAGACTGAAGGGCTCCCTGGGGAAGAGGTGGAGGAGGGAAACGAGAGTAAAAGATGAGAGGAGCAGAAGAAATAATGCATTGTGTCTTAGATTGATACTTGATACTGTGTTTGAAATAGGTCAGTAATTATTAACCTTAAAGGGATAGTTTAGGCAAAAATTAACCCGATCTCATGAAAGTGCGTACAAATAGTATACCAAATAAAAATGGGTTGTGGGGTAGATGCGTATCATATGTATGCGAAAACTGCATATCATATGCACGCCAACAAATTTCGTATCATATGCACGCAAAAACTGTGTATCATATGCACGCCAAACACATTCGTATCATATATACGCCAAAGTCCATTTTTTCGTATCAGTATCACGAGTTTTCGTTTTTATTTGGCTTGCTATTTATACGCATTTTCAAGTGGGGGGGGGGGGGGGTGTAGTGATGCAATAAGAACCATTCTGGTTCCCCAAAGAACATTTCATAACAGAATCTTATTTGTGTGAAGAGCATTATAAAGAACTTTTGTTTAATGGAAATGCTCCACTAGATAAGTGTTCTTCATGGAACTATTGACACCAATAAAGTTGTAAGTGTTGTATATTCTTTGTATGTGTCCTGCATTAATATAATTAAAAAAATACCTTGAAATTTCCTGGATTTATTGCGAATACAAACAATATTATTTAACATTCTGATGCTCTTCAGCCATTTTGACTGAAAAAAAATTATTATTTTTTTTTTTTTTTTTTTTTTTTTAGAATTTTTTACTTGATCAGAATGGAACAAAACTTGGTAAAACTCATGCATTAACACACACTAAGTCACACTTCCTTGCAGTCAAAAATGAATGCATTGGAAACAAATGGGAAATGAACTTCATCTAGTGGAAACATTTCTTACAACGCCCAAACCAAATCTTACCTAAAGCTCATCCAGCAACTCATGTTTTTCATTTACGGGTTTAAATTTTAACAAGTTGGGGGTTTGTCATGCCAATTTCAGCCACTTATGTAAATACACACAATATCAAAGCATTACACAAAAGAAACAGATCAGTATTGCGGGGGTAAGTCTATAGTTTAGCCAAAACAAGATCCGTAAGTGGTTATAAATGCGCTCTTAAAATGAACAGTCTCAAGATGCAGTCTAGACTGCTGTTCCATTGTAGACAAAAGCTGTCTCTGTTCCCATTTTGCAAAAGTATTTTGAGCAGATAATGTGAAACTGGGCCAAATATCACATTGCATAACCGTTACCACCTGATCGACATCAGTGCAATAACATGATTCATGCAAATAGACTACAATGCTCTTTTGTTGAAGCATGTCAAAAAGCTTCTACTTTTTATTATTATATATTTAACTTCCATTGTTTCCAAACTTGTTATACTGATGAATAAATGTATGCATTCAGAGCAACAGATACCAGCCAGCAGAAGTGACGACTTCCACACACTTGTAAATAATATCTGAAATCCAGAATGGGCTATATGTCAAGAAGTTTTCCCGGCCACTGAGAGACTCGGTTTCATGATTTGTGCTGAACATCCACCGACAGACAAGCTGCCTCAATTCCCAAGGCATAAACAAATCAAACAGAATATAAATAAGGGCATAAAACGCAATGTGCCATGCGCTTCCTCTTAAGGTCTATTTGGGACATTGCTCTTGAAGGGAGAAGCGCTGAAATAATTGGATGCAATGAATTACTTTCAGAAGGGAGATGTGATATCTGCTGCGAGAGGCCGCCATGGGCTAAGCGAACAGATTTGAATTTAGGATTAGTGCTGTGCTTGAACTAATAATGTTTATGCATAAAGTCTGAATCGGGATTGCTCTAGTGTTTGCCAGATATCGTCAACTAAAAAAAGAATTATAATATTTTGCTGTGATGTATTCAAAGCTGTGAGCTGTATACACTTTCTGATTCATGTACGCTGCACATGCCTGATGAGAGACTGACTCCACCGGAGCCCTTAAATATTGGTAGATATAAGCTTATAAGCAAAACTATATTTTTTACTTTCATTGCTCACAGCTTAGAGCAAAACACAGAACTTTGAGTTGTTACTGTAGTACATTTCTTAAAGGAATAGTTCACTTAAAAATGAAAATTTGCTGAAGATGTTTTCACCCTCAGGCCATCCAAGATGTAGATGAGTTTGTTTCTTCATCAGATTTGGAGAAATGTGGCATTGCATCACTTGCTCACCAATGGATGCTCTGCAGTGAATGGGTGCCGTCAGAATGAGAGTCCAAACAGCTGATAAAAACAGCACAATAATACACAACACTCCAGTCCATCAGTTAACGTCTAGTGAAGTGAAAATCTGCATGTTTGTAAGAAACAAATCCATCATGAAGATCATTTAAACTTCAAACCATTTATTCCGTCCATTATCCATATCTCATATGAATCAGGAGAAAATATGAACAGATTAACAGAGAAATTCGTTTTTAAGATTTAATTAAAAATAGCTTAATAACTTAACATAAAATTTCCATAACAAGTGCAACAGGTTTTCCAGACGTTTTCTTACTGATTTCACCTGCTGCTTCTGATCTCTCATGAAACACTGGTATTAGCACCGTAAAGATATGCCAAATATGAATAAATGCATGACTTAATTCATGCATTTCAGCTTAATATGCTAATATGTTTAATATTCTGAACTAAATATGCAAAAAAAAGTAAAATATTTTATATTTTACCAAGAAGATAACTGTTTTCCTTTACAATTTCTGTATTTTCTTTAATAAAACAGAAGTGGATTAAAAAAAATGGCACTTCCATCAAAATCCATTATTTTAATTATTTATGAGTAGGAACTTAACAGTACGCACAGGCTTCTCAAAATGCATGCGCTCCTGTAAAATGAATCCCTCAAGATTTCACACAACCATGCTCTCACCTGTTTCTGAATATCTTTATGTTTCAAGATGAATAATTCAACGGTGTATGCGCACATTCTCCTGTACAAATGCAGCGTTTCTTGTCTAATAGGACCAAAGAGCAAGAGAAAGCAGCTGTTGAATGTGTGTAACAGTCTGCAGACAGTGACTGACGAGCTGTCGATGCAGCGCACAGAGGAGTCAACCAGAGTCACGTCAAACTTCTGGTGTTACTCTAGTTAAGGAGTTTTACAGTGGTGGAGTGAAAGGCAGTCAGTGGCAGCAGGGGACTCGTCTGTGACAGGAGATTTGCCTCCTACTCGTGTAGAGATCCTACAGCGCAGGCCCATCCGTGACTGAACTCCAGCTGCACTGAAACTCGTGCTCTTTGTCTTGCTTTTATGGGACAAAATATGTTACTGGCGTGGTACCCTTTACAGAAGGTACAACTTTGTACCATATTTAGCCTTAAGAGATTCATAGTATACCTTAAATAAACATATTAGGCCAATTACTTAAAGTTTACATAATACTAGTACCTTTTGAAAGGGAATACCGCCCCAGTTTTTGTACCCTTTTTTTCCTGAGAGTGTAGATACACTTTAATGAGAAACTTCTAATTCTAAAATTCCAAGCTTAATTTAACGTGTTGCTTGCCATTTCTTTGTAATTATTTGTGAAATTGTAATGCAAATTATCTATCTATCTATCTATCTATCTATCTATCTATCTATCTATCTATCTCTATAGTAAATTAAAGTGATAAAAATGATTCTGTCTAGACAATGATTTGTTTAACTAATTTAATTATTGCTTTATAGTGTAAATAATATCAAATTTATAAATAAATAAACATATGAATGAAAGGAAAATGTGCACTTGAAGTAGACTCAGTAATTGCCTTTTCATTAAAAAAAAAATGTAACCATTAAGAAATTAATATAAAAATATTTAAATATTTTATCAGACTTTTTTTATCATTTAATGTTTTAATCATGGCTAACTGTAAAAAGAGCATTTTTACAAACAGCACTGGAAACCAAAAACTATACTGACCGTGGGAGCATTACATTGATACTATACGATTTTCTATGAAAAAAAAGGCAATTAAAACAGTGAAAGTTTGTAAACGCTTTAATATTTTTATAAACATTTGTATTTGTATACAGCCTATAGCCTATAGTGTAGCCTATGATTGTTTATATCATAAAAACAATAAATAAATAAAAATAAATAAATAAAAAAATGTAAAAAATGACCATGGATGATTTAAAACAGCACACCTCTGGGAAGCACCGTGTGTAAAAACAACAACAACAAAGCTTATTTGTTCATCGGCTCTGAAGTCATGTTTCCATGGTTTCGCTGAACCAAAGCAGAAGCACAACCAACAATAATCTTCTTCTGCAAGAGCCATGCACTTCTATTTTTAACCGCTAGAGGGCAAAACCTTACATAGTGTAGCTGCAATAATATTTTTTTTAATGCAAAATATGTTTGTTTTTTCTCCTGCTTAACCATTCCTGAGCTAGTGAATGGGTCACCTGCCTAACCTCACCCTGCAAAGACTGTCAGCCTCATGAGTCCATTAGCTCTCGCTCCATCTGTTTCCCAAAAGCCATTCCTTCCCTCCTAACACCGCATCAGCTGCCTGGCATCATGCCGCCCCGTGGGCCTGTGTCTGTGTGTGATACTGAGAGAGATTACAAGAGAAAAAGCTTGGTTTCTGCAGAACAAGCAGATCAAACTTTGCCTTCTGACGTGTTTGCGCTCAGGAGCAGCTGCCTGATGAGTCCATCCCAAATCACATGAAAGAGAGAGAAGGCGATAACTTGTAGAAGTATGTGTATAGGTCACAATTATTCACTATATTAGTTGGTCAGGGAGGTCAAAATATTGACGTTTCTTTGAATGACTGCCCGTGTGAAAAAGAAGTGTGATTGTATTGATTGTGCACTAGTGTACTTCAAATCTTAAAATAGTTTCTTTTCTTTTTTTAAACTGTACTTGGAGATAATATAATATTAATGAAATGTGTACTTGAAAGACACTTTCATGACTGTTTCTTAACACTTAAGTACACATCGAAAAAGGGCACTTTGCATGTACATTTATTTTGATGTGCTGATTAACATACTAAAGACATGTAAAGTACTTGATTATAATTTTAACAGTAGCGTGTTATTTGATATTACATTTAAAGCTAGTATAGCCTATATTAAATGCACTAAATTACAACTTAATAGTATTTTTTATTTTTCTTACCCCATGAACAGTTTTTTATGTGTGTGTGTGTGTTCTTGTTTATGCTACATTGAGGGGACCAAATGTCCCCACAAGGATAGTAAAACCAGTAAATGTTGACTTTATGGGGACATTTTTTAGGTCCCCATGAGGAAACAAGCTTTAAAATCATACAGAGTGAGTTTTTTTGAAAAAGTAAAAATGCAGAAAGTGTCAGGGGTAGGTTTAGGTGTAGGGTTGGTGTAGGACAATAGCACATACAGTAAATACAGTATAAATACCATTACGCCTATGGAAAGTCCCCACAAGGATAGCAAAACAAACCTGAGTGTGTGTGTGTGTGTGTGTGTGTGTGTGTGTTTCAGAATACAAGACAATATTTTTAAGTCATTTTGCTTCTCAAGTAAATATGTATTGATTTAAGAATAATTAGATATTTGAACTGGAAAACAAGACAAAATACCAAATTATTAAATATCATTTTTGAATGACAGGCAAAACATTGAAAAGCAAGGGGTTTATTGGCTTCAGTATTGCATACCATATTTAATCTGAACTGGTTTATGAATTGTTTATTCAGCTGGTTTGTATCTGACCAATAGCCTAAATTGCCATATTTGATGCTTTTCTAAGCAAAGCAACCTCTTCTGACGGTGGTTAGGAGACACTGACTCTCGGCCCCTTCTGAGTGAATTGTTAATTTTTATTACCCAATGGACAGACTTTTAAAATATTTTTTTCAGATAAGAGGTAATTTTGCACATCAATTAAATGCACTCTGAAATAATTAAATATTTGTATGGGAAAACAAGACAAAACTACTGAGCAAGTGAATAAGACACAAAAAATTGAAAATCAAGGGTTTTTTGCTTCAGTATTACATACTTTATGTAATATGGATTGTTTATTCAGCTGCTTTATATCTAAACAATAAATTGCAACATGGCATTTTTTAAGACCTTCATTTCCCCGTCCTATAACAAAACAGAGTCACTTTGCTCAACAGGCTCCTTCTTAATGGAGGAACCTTCAGGAATATCTTCAGAGCAAGCTCTCTTCAGTCCCACCGAGCCGTGAAAGTCTGCCTTTTCCCAGGCGGTTTGGTCAAGAGTAACTGAAGCTATCTGTGCAGGATCCTCCGCCAAAACCTGGCCCTCTTCCACAGCCGGGCTTCCCTCCGTTTCCCGAGCAGAACGTGTTTTTGTGCAAACGCCCGTGTGTTTTTCCACAGGACCCTCCTTCACCTCGGCCCTGACCTGCCCATTAGTCTGCCTCCCAATGTCTGTCCCGCACAAGACGCTGTCCTCCCCGATGTCAGGGGTGACAGGTGCGTCCGCCTCCTCTCCGCCTCCATCTGGACCGGGCCACATGTCACGGCCAGCTGTGTCCTGCTCCCACGGCGACGGCCCTCCTCTTCCTGTCCTGTCATCTGAGCCAATCAGGGGACAGAGAAGATGAATGGTCACGGTGTCGGTGCCATGCTAATGACACACAGCCCTGTCTGAGCGGCTAATGTGTGAATTACCACCGCTGTGAAGCTCACTTAAGAATTCATACAGAGGTGAGCGTGCCGTGAAGATCACAGCGGTTCAATCCAGAGATCACTTCACTGATTTATAACTCTATTTAGCGGTGCCTGTTAATTAGGGTTGGGCATTGTTTGAATTTGATCAATTCCAATTCTGATTCTGCTTATCGATTCCAGTGTAGTTTAAAAAATTTGTTATTCTGTGTCTCTTTTTGCAAAACATTTAATTGCTACTGAATACCATGAATAAAATCAGCCGGCTACATAAAAACTGGACTCGATTAAGAGCCGTTTGTGTGCAAAATAGAGCGGCGTGATTCTGGATAAATTGAGTTGTTTTATTGAATGGAGGTTGTAGTTCTTTCACAATTCTGAGGGAAAAAAAAACAAACTAAACAAAATGATTCAATGGGTCACTCAAGATTTACTAGTTTCATAACTGGATGAATCAGTGTTTTTAAATGAATCTCTTGAATGAATGATTCAAAGACAAATACATTTTGACAGCCCCTTTTCACCACCTAAATAAAAAAATAAAAAAATTAAAAAAATAGTATCCGATTCCTGACCTTAAAGGAACACTCCATTTTTTGGAAATAGGCTCATTCTCCAACTCCCCCAGAGTTAATAAGTTGAGTTTTACCGTTTTTGAATCCATTCAGCCGATCTCCGGATCTGGCGATAGCACTTTTAGCATAGCTTAGCATAGATCATTGAATCCTATTAGACCAGTAGCATCGCGTTCAAAAACGATCAAAGAGTTTCGATAGTTTTCCTATTTAAAACTCGACTCTTCTGTAGTTATATCGTGTACTAAGACTGGCGGGAAATGAAAAGTTGCGATTTTCTAGGCTGATATGATTAAGAACTATACTCTCATTCCGGTGTAATAATCAAGGAACTTTGCTGCCGTGACATGGCCGCGGCAGGCGCAGTGATATTACGCAGTGCCTGAAAGTAGTCCCCAGCTAGGTAACTAGTTATAATATAGCCGGGGACTACTTTCAGGCGCTGCGTAATATCACTGCGCCTGCTGCGGCCATGTTACGGCAGCAAAGTTCCTTGATTATTACGCCGGAATGAGAGTATAGTTCTTAATCATATCAGCCTAGAAAATCGCAACTTTTCATTTCCCGCCAGTCTTAGTACACGATATAACTACAGAAGAGTCAAGTTTTAAATAGGAAAACTATCGAAACTCTTTGATCGTTTTTGAACGCAATGCTACTGGTCTAATCGGATTCAATGATCTATGCTAAGCTATGCTAAAAGTGCTAATCGCCAGATCCGGAGATCGGCTGAATGGATTCAAAAACGGTAAAACTCAACTTATTAACTCTGGGGGAGTTGGAGAATGAGCCTATTTCCAAAAAAAGTGGAGTGTTCCTTTAAGTATCCGATTCTGGATTTGGAGTTGATTTTTATCGATTTTTCGATTTTTTTCTCAAGCCTACTCTGAGACAATATTCAGAGATATTTTTGGTACTTCTGCTCTAATGACAAAGTTTGTTTTCAAACTTTTTTTGTTCACAGAAACTAGGAGTGGTGATATAATAATAAAAATTTTTTTTTAAATTATTAAATTATAATAATTACATTTTGTAATTTCAAGATAAAACTTGAGTTCATACTTCTTCAATTTCCAATTTCTTATTAATTCCAACCTGATGAAAATTGTCAAAGTTTGTCACACTAAGAAAAATGTATGGAAGCTCGTTTACACCACAGGATGAAGAAGGGAAGAAAAAAAAAAAAAAGGTAATTGCGACTTTTTATCTCACATTCCTTACTTTTTTTTCCTCTCTCAGAATTGTGAGAAATAAACTTGCAATTGTGTGGAGAAAAAGCCATGACCGAAACAAATACACTGAACAAAATTATAAACGCAACTTTTTTGTTTTTGCCCCCATTTTTCATGAGCTGAACTCATAGGTCTAAGACTTTTTCTATGTACACAAAAGGCCTATTTCTCTCAAATATTGTTCACAAATCTGTCTAAATCTGTGTTAGTGAGCACTTCTCCTTTGCCGAGATACCTGTGAGGTGGATGGAGTGTGGCATATCAAGATGCTGATTAGACAGCATGATTATTGCACAGGTGAGACTCAGGCTCTAAAATGTGCAGTTTTATCACACAGCACAATGACACAGATGTCGCAAGTTCTGAGGGAGCGTGCAATTGGCATGCTGACTGCAGGAATGTCCACCAGAGCTGTTGCCTGTGAACTGAATGTTCATTTCTCTACCATAAGCCGTCTCCAAAGGCGTTTCAGAGAATTTGGCAGTACATCCAACCGGCCTCACAACTGCAGACCACGTGTAACCACACCAGCCCAGGACCTCCACATCCAGCATCTTTACCTCCAAGATCGTCTGAGACCAGCCACCAGGACAGCTGCTGCAACAATCGGTTTGCATAACCAAAGAATTTCTGCACAAACTGTCAGAAACCATCTCAGGGAAGCTCATCTGCATGCTCGTCGTCCTCATCGGGGTCTCGACCTGACTGCAGTTCGTCATCGTAACCGACTTGAGTGGGCAAATGCTCACATTTGATGGCGTCTGGCACTTTGGAGAGGTGTTAAATAGGCCTTTTGTGTACATAGAAAAAGTCTTAGATCTTTGAGTTCAGCTCATGAAAAATGGGGGCAAAAACAAAAAAAAGTTGCGTTTATAATTTTGTTCAGTGTAAACAGAATTGCGAGAAAAAAGTCAGAATTATTTTATCAGAGTTTATATCTTGTAATTCTTCATTTTTTCTCAGAGGTATGAGCTTATATTGTGAGGAAAAAAATTAATTCTGAAATAAAAAGTAATACTAATAGACAGACAGAACAGGTGGTGGGAAAATCCCATAGACTACCATAAACTAATTAATTAGTTTATTTATTTATTATGTTTTTGAAAGAAATTTCTTATGCTGCATCTATTTGATTAAAAAATAATAATAAAAAAATAAGTAATGTTGTGAAATATTATTACAGTTTAAAATAACTATTTTCTACTGGATTATATTTTAAAATGTAACTTATTCAGCATCATTACTCCCGTCTTGATGATACAACAAATTAATGCTGATTTGATAAACAGACTTTTTTTGTTACTTTATAAATATCTTTTGATGAACTTAATGCATATTTGCTCAATAAAAGTATTAATAAAAAAACACCCCAAATTTTGAAAGGTAGTGTATCACGGTTTCCACAAAAATATTGTGCAGCACTACTGATTTCAATATTGATAATAATCAGAAATGTTTCTTGAGCAGCAAATCAGCATATTAGAGTGATTTCTGAAGGATCATGTGACACTGAAGACTGGAGAAATGATGCTGAAAATACAGCTTTGATCACAAGAATAAATTACATTTTAAAATACAATCGAGTAGAAAATAGTTGTTGTAAACAGCAACAATATTAAAATCTTAAAATCTTAACTATTCCAAACTTTTGACTGTAAGTGTTATAAGACTCAAAGCTAAATCCAATTCTAATCTGAATCATTAATTATACACATTCTTACACATTTAAACAGAAGGCGCACACAGTGACAAAGCATGTATCCGGAAGATTAAGTTTCAAATATCACACGAGCAAATAAAACACACACAACAAAGGCATCCAGCTGGGAGAGGAGCGTGACGGCCTGTCAGTTTTCAGTCCTGCCTCCGTCTGCTTCACCGCTATTCTGCTGGATTACTGACCCATATTGGAGAGCATTCAGCTAAAAGGTTAAACACCGCATGCGGTTTATTTGTGGGACGACAGAACCCCAAATACTGCTTTACACAGCCGCATCCATATTTATGGGGCAGTGCCGACCGCAAAACACGCCCCAAAAGTTGGTGAATGTCAGCGAACGAGAATTCACTAGCATTTGCCAAATGCCACGGCATTTGAGAGGGATTGGACGGTCAGCCGGTCTGACCAATGAGAGCAAGCGTGAAGGATCGGTGTGATAGTGGAGGGACAGGAGGGGTGGGCCGCTCAGAGAATTAGCTAATTACAGCTCTGCAGCCTCTTGGCGGGACGATTAGCAAATGGCAGATTTGGTTACACACAATTACACCGGCTCACCTGCAGCGGGCCGTGGGTTAGTGGTTCTCTGTGGACGGTCGATGGAGGACAGAGGAGCGGCGCTCAGAGCGATGGCATCTGTGCCTCCTGTTGAACATCACACAGACCACACTTCAACATTTACAGAGTGAAAGGACTGTTATAGCAATGCAAACTACCAACAGACAATGAAGCTCTTTGATGTCTGTACAATTGCACAATTAAAGCAATCCAAAAACAACTTCAGTATATACAGATTATACAGTATAATAAAAGAAAAAGAATTTAGTTAAAAAAAAAAGAAGTTTAAATTTGAATTAAATGTAATTTTGTAATGCACACCGTCTGTCTATAATACATTTATATTCAAATAATAAAATAAAATTAATAAAAAAATGTAAATATTCTATGACGTTTTTATAACTTTATAACTATTTATTTATATTTAAATAAAAACTGGATTAAATGTAAATGTTAAACAAATTGCATAATTTTGTAATGCACACAATTTGTAATACATAAGGTATACATTATAAGAAAATAATAAAAATAACCAAATTTGTACATTTAAAAAATAAATCCTTAAATACATTTTACATTTAATTTAAAGTGAATTAAATCTAAAGCATAATATGGCAGTTTTAAATCATTTTATATAAAATTGATAATTTTACATATAAATGTAAATATACATATACATTTACATGTATAATGTACATATAATAAAAGGCTAATAATTCATTTAAATCACATTATAAATAGAAATATATCTTGTAAATGTAAAAAATAATAATTGTAATTCAATTACACAGTAAAAAAAAAAAAAATCAAATAAGTTTTACATTTCATTTAAAATTAATTAAATATAAAAATACTAAACAAGATTTGTAAAACACAATTTGTATAATAAATTTCCATAAACTCAAATAAAATTAGTTTATAAAAATGACAATGTCATTTTAAATTAATTAACTGTAAATAAACATGCTATTTTAAAAACAATGTAATAAAATTAAAATATTAATAAAATATGTAAAATTGTGTAAATCGATTTAATTACATATAAATACAAATGCATATTTTTCAGTGCATTTTTCAGAATACATGGATTGTAAGCCTTGTAAAAATTGCACAATATGTAATTTTGTAAAATTCAATCAATTTTACATTTACAATTAATTAAATGTAATATCGTTTTTCAATTATTATACATAAATTCAATTATAATAAATTATTATTTATGAAAATATTTGTTTATTAATATTTATGCAAAATAATAGTTACTGTATGTTATAAATGTAACAAAATCTATAAAAATGTTGCAATTTATTTAAAGTCATTTTAATTCTATTACAGAGTAGCTGGCTTAAGACTTCAGGATGTGTGCAAATTATTGGGTATAAATGTGCACTGTAGCATAAAAGCAGCAGAAATATGCAGTTGTGAAGCGCCAAAGTGTCAAGTGCCAGACGGCAAAATGCTAAAGATCAGCCTTACCAAAATGATAACAGAGCATATATTTGAAAGTGCATATAAAATAAGTACTTTAGTTCACATTGTACATAATTCAATAGATCTATATTCATACTTAATCTTTCTGTGTAAATGGATTATTCGCAGCATCTCACAGTCAAAGGTCTGTAAATGCACCTTCCTCAGATGCAGTTTCTGAATTGTCTTTGCAGAATGAAGACGACACATGACGTGACGAGAAAGAGTAACAACTCTGGAGGGTTTCAGTGGTCAGTGATAAATCTCAAAATCTCACTCAACCACCAAAACACACACAGCTCTCCCACACAAAAGCTGACATTTTTATAGCGGCACGTATGTAGAGTGAAATGGATCAGACGGACCACATGCGCTCGCACACAGAAAGACTACAGTCGCCCTCATCTGTCTTCATTAGTACTGGTTGCATGCATCACAGGTTAATGCCATATGTTTCCCACAGGGGACTGAGCACTATATGCAGGAGCCATCGTAACACCGGCCACCACGGTCTGATCCGTTTACGCAACGCTTTCTAGGGCCACTGTGCTATGAAATATAATACACAGGAGAGAAACAAGAACTATAGCAGCAATACCTATAAGAAATCAACATGGATCGCATATATAGTGGCCACAGAAATAATTTGAATACTTAAGTCACATTTAACCCTATAAAAAAAAAAACCTATTTGATATTTAAATTTCTAAGGCCTCTAAATGATCAGCACGATCAAACTTTGCTGATAAACCTGTTGCACACAATCTACTACATGCCTTCTGTCATCTGATTGATACACTGAACAAAATTATAAACGCAACACTTTTGTTTTTGCCCCCATTTTTCATGAGCTGAACTCAAAGATTTTTCTATGTGCACAAAAGGCCTATTTCTCTCAAATATTGTTCACAAATCTGTCTAAATCTGTGTTAGTGAGCACTTCTCCTTTGCCGAGATACTCCATCCACCTCACAGGTGTGGCATATCAAGATGCTGATTAGACAGCATGATTATTGCACAGGTGTGCCTTAGGCTGGCCACAATAAAAGGCCACTCTAAAATGTGCAGTTTCATTATAGAAAAAGTCTTAGATCTTTGAGTTCAGCTCATGAAAAATGGGCGCAAAAACAAAAGTGTTGCATTTATAATTTTGTTCAGTGTAGTTTTGACTTTTTAAGCAAGTAAAAGGCTTTTAGTATAATTGTGCAAACATGCACATTCAGCTTCACGCATCTTTTTGCTGTGAAATCTAAGTTATATGAATTAAACATAAGAATAACTTTTGTATTGTCAGTAATATTACAATATAGCAGCTTAGGTTTACTTGATTATCCAAACGTAATTTTTTTTTTAGAAAAATCATGTAACAAATGTGAACATCAAATATGATCATCAGGCTTTCAGAGTTACGTGTATGTGCTATAGTTATGTAGATTTAAAGTCATATGTTTGATTAAAACGTAATTTTTGTTTTATTTTGTAAGCTACTGATGACATTTCTTCCCAATTTTAAACAAACGTTGGCATGAAATGACTAAAAAGACACCTTTATATTCATTGTAGACAACACAATACCAATGTTTTAACTTTAGAAGAGTTAATAACCCTGATTTTTTTTTTTATTACAACAAAAGAAAACGTTATTTTGACCATCTAATTTTCTGGGAAAAAAAAGAAAAAAAGAAAAAAAAAGGCAGCTCTAAATGACAATATTGTTTTATTTGAAATTTGGAAGAAATGTTATCAGACCTTTATATTATAAATGCAATATTAACATTTTACTGATACCTAGTAAATCCAGAAAAATTTTCAAGTGGTCTTTTTAATTTAAAACAACATTTTTACTTGGCGATTTTTTAATAGATCTTCTTTTGTGTTCCACAGAAAGTCATACAAGTTTGGAGAGACATGATGGTAACAAAATGTTCATTTTTGGGAGAACTATTCCTGTCCCAGTTTTTAGGGACACTTCATGTAAATCTACAGAAATGCTCCTAGATTGACATGCAGCTGACAGCAGCCGTGGGCTCCATATGGTCCCCTGGACTTCTTGAAGACCTCGAGAGGTTTTATTTTTAAGAAGCACTGAAATGACGCTACACACTCAACTTTCTTTGTCGGAAAAGGTCATTGGTGTGTTATGGAGAGCGGCATCTGAGCTAATTAAAAAGTCAGGCTAATTCAGTATGCCGAACAGCATGGAGCTTCACTGCGGCTGCTTCACAGACCGCTGTGCAAAGCAGGATGGATGGATGCGAGGCGAACCCCACCTGGCAGCTGCCCATCCATCCATTCATTCACTGCTTGTCCCGCCGCTCACTGGGGAACAAAACCATCTAGTTTTATGGACAAACCGAGCTTTGCCTCACGTCGTACGGCTTGGAGGCCACAGAAGTCACGGCTAAATTCCTCTCGTGGTGACTTCTGGCAAACTTCAAACAAGAAATGATCTCTCTCACTCGTTGTTTTGTCATTGCGATGGCAGGTAAAAAGAGTCGTGAGGGGAAAACAAGTTTAAGTCAGACAGGCTGCTCTGACGGGAGACAAGGAAACAAGTACAGCCTGTCACCTAAACAGACAACAAGAAAAGAAGGACGAGGACGTCCAAAACGCTTCTGTTTTCTCTCTGGAAATAAAGGTGCAGTCATTTGTGTTCATGCTCCCCTGTGACAAATAAGTACACTTTAGCATGCTTTTAAAATGAGTACTTATTACGGGATAATACAGTAAAAAAAAATGGATGTAATGTTTTTGGACATTAATTGCAATTAAATGAAAATGTATTATATCTCAAGTTTAAAATAAATGCAATTAGCTGAACTTTAGAGTGCTTTTTGAGACACTTAAATAGAACTTAATTGCATTTTTATGTAATTTCATAATTACTTCTATTGCTTGTGAAATATCAATCATTTATGGTAAACTAAAATACACTTTAAAAAAAATAGCCTTTTAATTTCATTAATATTGTGTTATCTGCAAGTACAGTTTTTAAAAATAAACTTTCAAGAACTTAAGTACAGAATAAGTGCACATTCAATACAATTAAAGTCCCAGTGAAATCAGAATTACAGTTTTTCGGGTGTTAGTATCAATAGGTTTAGTCTTAAGGTTATCTATAAGCTAGTGTGCTCCAAAACAGTGACAAAATTTGCATTTAGAAGATATAAGCATTCAGCTTGCAGTTCGTTACTTATGCCAAAATGGTTTAACGATTTTTTTTGACGTCACTTCGTACTTCAGCTTCTCATCAACTCTTCTGACCAATCAAATGCTCTCTAGAATCCGAAGCACCCGCCCCCACCACTATAAATACACGCTGAAGCTGCGGCTGAGATCGGTCACTTGTTCACAGTGTAGTATTTTCTGTACACTCTGGCCCGAGCGGATATAAACAAAACGCTATTGGCTATTTTAAAAAAGGGGGCGGGGCTTCTCAATATGTGCCGCCCTGTCTTCCTGTTTCAGTTGAAATTACGTCACCACTTAGAATAATGCTGCATGTTTCAAGGCACTTCAGGGGACCTTTAAGCATATTTTTTGTCATGTTGGCCAATATGCCTTGTACTGACACCTACTGGCTTGGAGGAAGCTTCACACAAAATCATTAATTATCAATGCAGTATTAAACAATGATTTATTTCTTTTGTGACCAGATGACCAGCAAGTATAATTCGGGTGGTCACATGATCTCAACATGTCTGCCCCATGATGCAACTCACTCCATGTAAAATAAATAGTTTTTTATTTGTTAAGTAGTGCTGTCAAACGATTAATCGCATCCAAAATATATATATACACACACACACACACAGTATATTTTGAATATATTTGCATGCATTTACATGTATATATTTATATAAATATAATTTATATTACATATAAATCTATTTAATATATAAACAGAACATATTTTTCTGAAATATATATATATATATATATATGCATGTGTGTGTATGTATATGCACATAATAAATATGCACAGCACACAAACAAAAACTTTTATTTTGGATGCGATTAATCGTTTGACAGCACTATTTTTAATACGAGTGCACATCACTTTAAACATTTACCCAAAGTACTACTCATTCAAACTTCAAACTTTTTAATGAGGAAAAATTAGCGAGTGCACCTTTAACTGATTTCTCCTGTTGATTTCTGCAAGGCCACCGACTCTGCCATTCGATCACGTTCATAGACTGAGCTGTGATCCTCTCTCTCATCCACAAAGTTCCCTAATAATACCACATTCCCCAAATGTGTTTGTAATGTGGGCAATCAGTTTCAGTAATGGATGCTTGTCAGTTTTATGGTGGCAGAACGACAGTCTTGTGACATGTGAGCATCTGATCTGTGCTTCAGTCGAAGTGCTTTACTACCCTCGTGTGGACGGAGACTGTAAGCACTTCTCTTGAAGCTGGAACTTGTACGACTATTTTAGAAAAGTAGGCCTATGTGGGTACTTGTTAAATGGTCCATATTAGCAATTAAGTACGGACTTTGAAACTAAACTAAAATGTGTACATTAGTGGTGCTTTGCCGAGTCAAGCATCACTATTACTAATGCTCATACTTAGGTTAGTGATTTGAAACAACCCCTAACTGGAAGATTAAAGTGTGCTATTACTTTTATGATTTCAGATTTTTCCTGGTAGGCAGTAAAATAGAAGAAATAGGGGCAGAAACTCAAATAAAAAAATATCAGAGAGAGATTTAAATAAAAGTCTTTTGCAATAACCCTGAATTAAAGGAATAGTTCACCCAAAAATAAATACTTTGCTTAAAATGTACTCATCCTCAGACCATCCAAGATGTAGATGAGTTATAATAACTGTTGATCCATAATAACTGTTGTCTCTCACATCAAAATCCACCAACATATTTAATTAGAATTGTTTTGGCTTGTAAAAAGTGCTTCATCTGTGCATATTTTTCTTCTGATTCAGACGAGACAACTGGAGGACACATTATTATGGATTACGGACTCATATTTTAGCCACAGGCAACAGTTTGAAGTTTGAAACGTCTTAATGATGAATGTGTTTTTTTACAAACATGCAGCATTTTGGCTACACAAGATTATTTATTGATGGATTGGAGGGGTGTGAATTATTGTGATGTTTTTATCAGCTGTTTGGACTCTCATTCTGACGGCACCCATTCACTGCAGAGCATCCATTGCTGAGCAAGTGTAATGCTATATATTTCTCCAAATCTGATGAAGGGTTAACTATGCCTTCATTCATTTACCCATCAACAGAATGGATTTAAATACACTGAGTCGGTGACAGTTCTCAGCGTGGTTCAGAAAGCTAGCATCACTGTCACATGATTGACTGCTTCTGGCTGCTTCTTGACTCTGAGGAATAGCTGACGAGTGATTTCACAAATCGCTGTCAGTCGTCCCATATATTTTTGGAAGGAAGCTGGCGTTTACCACAGACATTGACAAATGCGGCGTGAATGCACTTATTCTTAATACATTAATGTCCCATCTGAATACCTGCTAATGGTTAAAAATCAGTGTGAGTACTGCTTGTTAATAATGAAATATTTGACCATTCTGTGCTGATTCTTAATGAGTGCTTCACATAAGCTGCCTGCAGACTATTCTGAACGTTCATAATCAGTTCATATGAGAGTCGTCAAAAGTGCTGATATTTGTAAACCATGTACAATGATAAATTTATTCAATAAAATGCTACAGCTAAAGGCCATCCCTTGTGAAACAATAAGTACTTTTTACTTTTAAAAAGAGTACTCGTTATGAAAAATATATATACTGAAGTGTTGCATGTTAATAAATTTCATAATTACTTCTATTGTCTTTGAAATATGGTTTAAGTATTGCAGAATGTACTGATAAGCATTTAGGATTACTACAATATATTTTAATGCAATTTCTATTGCATCTTGTATCTCAGATGTTTACATATGTGTGACCCTGGACCACAAAGCCAATATTTGGCTGAGATGCAACTATTTGAAAATCTGGAATCTGAGGGTGCAAAAACATCAAAATATTGAGAAAAATCACCTTTAAAGTTGTCCAAATGAAGTTCTTAGCAATGCATATTACTAACTTCTAATATATTTACGGTAGGAAATTTACAAAATATCTTCATGGAACATGATCTTTACTTAATATCCTAATGATTTTTGGCATAAAAGCAAAATCGATAATTTTGACCCATATGTATTGTTGGTTATTGCTACAAATATACCTGTGCTACCTATGACTGCTTTTGTGCTCCAGGGTCACATATTTGAAATTGCACATCTGTAATCATGACATTACAATATAATACTTTGAACATATATTAACTTTACATGTCATACTGAATAAAACCTCTGAGCTACAGTCAAGAATGACACCTCAAACCAAACGGTTTGTTTACTAGGTGCTAGAATATCAATACTTAGATTGTTACAAACAAAAAGACTGATAGGTAGGCCTATATGGGTAAAAATAATAACTAACACTAGCCAAAAAGAACAACATCAACAAATGGACAATGGAAAGAACAAAACAATGTGAACAACATGCAAGAAACACTCACCTGGGAGACTCCAAAGCCCAGAAATTTCCAGAGTCTTTAACTTTCTCTCCAAATCAGAAACTCGGTTTCCCAGAATTCTTTAAGGCACAAAACATTCACTCAATACATTTGACATTTTTTCTCTCATAACCATGTTTAAAATTTAGATATCTGCAGGTATTTAGATATCTGAATGTACACTGTAAAAAAAAATGTTTTTTTTTTTTTTTTTAAAGTTGTAAATAAAATAAAGATTACTGGAGTACATTTTACAAGAAAATACAATTGTAAACGTTCTACTTCAGCTTCTTTACAATCAACTGTGAAATCTGCTAGCAATTTCTGTGTGAAAATGGTTTCCATACCAAATTGTTTTACAATAAATGATAAAACAGTCAAAAACAGTTTCACAAACCTGTTGGTCTGTCTTTGGTGTTGAATGATGATGTTCTTCTCATGAATGGTCTCCAGTAAGGCTGTGGCTAGAGACTTCAGGTCTGCGATAGACTGAGGTGTGGCCGGTAAACTGCACCCTTTGTCCTCGGACAACAAACCCTGCACTGCAATCATCAGGAATAAAGCTGTGAATAAGTCTACATGAGTGAATGCACTCATATTACATGCTGAACAGCAACACTTCTTCACTTCCTTGTTAGTTTAGCTCTTTAAGCTTCCAAGAAAAAAGCAATCACATGACCTGAGCACCTTGTTTAGGAGACAGGACTCCAGAAAGAGCGCTGCTTTTAGATTTGCCACCGATCTCAGGGTTTCTTCTGCGATCCAGAGCGGTCTATAAGAAATCCACAAAGACAGTGATAATGCAAATACGGTGAGATATTACAATACAATATTAAAGCTGCGTAACAGACTTAATCCTGATTAAGCTTGTATTAAAAAATAAATAAATCAGACTTCTCAGCCTTACCTTATATTTCTGTATGTTACTCTTCAACAGACCGACCTCCTCTTGAACTTGTTTGAATCTCTCTTGCAAGTACCTGCAATACAACAAAACCATCTGTTGCATGGAAAAACTCAAAATTGTGTACGATCAGTGATGATTAAATTAGCAATCAAATTAAAACTCTGGAATAAGGGATTGTTCCCCCTAAAACCTAATGAAATATCTAAATGAAACCAGCTTCAAATGTTTTATATGGTTTTTGTCAGGTGCTTTCTGATCACTAGTCATGGCTGGTCAAAATGAACCAGCAATAAACCAGCTACCACGGTTCAAACACCAGTATTAGCACTTAAAGGAACACTCCACTTTTTTTGGAAATAGGCTCATTCTCCAACTCCCCCAGAGTTAATAAGTTGAGTTTTACCGTTTTTGAATCCATTCAGCCGATCTCCGGGTCTGGCGATAGCACTTTTAGCATAGCTTAGCATAGATCATTGAATCCGATTAGACCAGTAGCATCACGTTCAAAAATGATCAAAGAGTTTCGATATTTGTCCTATTTAAAACTCGACTCTTCTGTAGTTATATCGTGTACTAAGACCGGCGGAAAATGAAAAGTTGCGATTTTCTAGGCTGATATGATTAGGAACTATACTCTCATTCCGGCGTAATAATCAAGAAACTTTGCTGCCGTAACATGGCTGCGGCAGGCGTAGTGATATTACGCAGCGCCTGAAAGTAGTCCCCAGCTATATTATAACTAGTAGTTACCTAGCTGGGGACTACTTTCAGGCGCTGCATAGATCGGCTGAATGGATTAAAAAACGGTAAAACTCAACTTATTAACTCTGGGGGAGTTGGAGAATGAGCCTATTTCCAAAAAAAGTGGAGTGTTCCTTTAATATGGACATTTCACCCGTGTTTCTTCACTAGGGGTCCAGGTCCACCAGGGGGCCTCAGTAAACATTAAAGGGAGCCTAAATATGACACATAATTATTTAAAATGAGATTAGATATTTATTTTAATTCATCTCCTCATTTTTTTTTTTTTTAAAGAACAAAACAACCAGAATTCAGAGTCTTGGAAAACCTGAATATAAAAAGCCTAATTTTAAAAATGTGATTTCTAGATATGTATATGTATAAAGGAGAAAATATATATAAAAAAGGATAAATGATAAGGAGAAAAAAAAAAAAAAAAAAAAAAAAAAAAAAAATTATATATATATATATATATATATATATATATATATATATATATATATATATAGTTTAATTCAAATTCATAGCTTAAAAAAAAAAAAAACGGTAAAAATTGTTATTTGTTTTCAAATCCTTATCCAGTAAGTTAATAACATATAGAAAAGTCAAAATTTTGATTTAAAAAGAGGGATCCCTGAAGAACATTCAGCTCTTAAAGCCTCTGGAAATCTGAAACTTATTTTAATTGTTTGTTTTTTTCTTCTAATTATTAGATACTTATTTCTTATTTTACCTATGGATGATCCTAATTTCTGTAAATTAAAAAACATGTTCTGAAAACAAAACTTAGGAAACCTAGCCTACATGTGGAAGCCTTCAAATATTGTTGTGGACAATAAGGAGGCCTCGGAGTCAAAACGGTTGAGAACCACAGCATTAAACACAATGAAGATCAGACGAGCTGCAGAAACACTCCCTGACTTGTTCTCCATGCAGAGCGCGTCCACGTCAATGATGCGTTTCTCCTGGCCGCCCAAGATGTGGTTCAGCTCGAGGTTGAGACGCTCGGCCTTCTCCTTGAACACGGTCCTCTCTGCCTTTATATCCTGCAGTTCATCGCTCAGCGTCTTCAGACTGTGTTCAAGTTCATCTCTCTTAAAAAAAAAAAAAAGAAATGTTTCCAGTAGATATTCTTACAAAGTGCTGTATTTGAATTTCTATCATTATAGTGAAAATATCATTAGGACTCAAGAAAGATCATGAAGAATATGTTGTTCTTATTCATTCGAATTGCAATGAAAGAATATGAGAATCATAAAAAACCTAAAGATATAAAAACGCACATGCAGTGCTGCTTTCTCCAGCTGCCTGACCAGATCCTCGCGCTCATGAGCAGGGAAATGTCTGACCCCGACTTCATCGTCCCCAAGCCTCTGTTTGGTGATGGTCATTCTTAACAGCTATGAAGGGAAGAAGACTATTATATATTTATATATCATTAGCTATGTTTCCATATTTCCATCCACGTATTTTTATGCCAATTTTGGGGGAAAAACAAAAACAAAACTGGATGGAAATTTCAAGATGTGCATAAAATTGTAAAATGCGCCTATGTATGTGAGGTGGATAATTTGCATTTGTGTATAAACTACAACGAAAACACATTTATCACATAAATTCTTGGATGCACAAAAAAACTCATGTGACTTTGCTTCAACAGATCATATGATTGGACAACTGGACAGCATCTCAAATATTGTTTTAGTTGTACTGAAATGCCTTCTGTTATCAAAACATTTTGGTATAATTACTGACCAGAACTGTTACACAATTGCTTTCCTAAACATCAGCCAACCGAATGCAAAAAAACATAAGTGTTTGTTATTGCGCAAATCATTTATCATGTGGAAAAAAGTCACAGGCTTTCCTCTCTTGCTGCAATTTTTTATTATTTTATTGCTGATACTTTGTGCCAGTTTCACAGGAAGTTGCAATTCTGTGTTACTGAACATATGGGATGGAGCTTTATTCGCAAATGTTTTATATGATATTCCACTTTTTCACACAAGTTTAATTCGCAGCTTTGGTTGGAAACAGCTATTTTTGAGCTATTTTTATCATTTCTTTACCTTACTGTCTCCCTGTGTCTCAGCGAGTCTCTGAGTCAGTTCCTTTATCTCTTCAGCAAGCTGCTTGTTTCTCTCCCTCGAATCCATCAACAACTGAGACAGACTGACCTGAGAGAGAGAGAGAGAGAGAGAGAGAGTGAAAGACATAAAAACAGAGAGAAGGAGACAGTGATGACCTGCGAGAATCACAATCATTAACTGACCTGTTTACGTTTTTCTGGGGGAAGTGAAGAGTCACCATCCTGAAATTCATTATAAAACATATTAATGAACTATGAAGCCACTTTTAAATATCAATAATAATGCATAGTAAGCATGTAGAGACACACAATCAGTTCCCTGTATTTCTTCTTCAAGCTCTGGTGTGTCTCTCGCAGCTGGTTGGCCATCAGCTTGTACTGGTCTCTCTCCTGCTGACAGCTGTCCAGCTCTTTGGACAGAATGAGGAGGCCGTCCTTCTTGCTCTCCAGCTTACGTTTGCATATCAAGAACTACAGAAATGAGTCACAAAAGTACAAAAAAAGTCATGTTAGAGCAGTTACAGGTGTCTAAGGCAACTGGCTTGGATGGTATCCCAGCAAAGTTTTACTATTATTGCACCTACTTTTGCACACATCGTGAATCTTTCTTTTGAGAAAGGAATATTACCAGCAGACATAAAGATGGCTAAAGTAATTCCACTATATAAGAAGGGAAATAGACTGGATCCTGGTAATTATAGACCAGTTTCTATTTTGAGCGTGGTTTAAAAAAATAATAGAAAAAGTTGTGCATAAACAGATTTATGATTATGTCAGCAAGAATAGATTAATTTATGATTTCCAGTCTGGTTTTAGAAGGTCTTATTCAACAGACACTTGTTTATTGTTTTTGACAGATTGTATTAGAAAAGAGCTAGATAGAGAAAATTTGTGTGGTATGATCCTGCTAGATCTACAAAAAGCTTTTGATACGGTGAACCATTCAATATTATTGGACAAAGTAGGAGCTATGGGCTTATCAGATTCAGTTAAATCATGGTTGACTTCATATTTATCAGGGAGAGAGCAAAGGGTAGAAGTTGGAGGGATGCTTTCTGAGAGTAAAACAGTTTACAACGGAGTCCCACAGGGTAGTGTATTAGGTCCTCTTTTGTTTTTATTATATATCAATGATATCCAGGCTGTTTGTGAGTGTAATATGTTCTTATATGCCGATGATGCTGCTTTATTGGCTTCTGGGAAGGAGACTAATAAAATTCAAGAAAAGTTAGGTGAAGAGTTAGTTAAGGTGAGGGATTGGCTGTCGGAAAATAAGCTTTTATTACATTTAGGAAAAACAGAATCTATTCTTTTTAGGTCTAAGTATAAATTGGGTAAGGAGGATGATTTGGTAATCAAAGCTGATGGGTACGAACTAACCAATAAAACATTGGTCAATTATGTAGGATGTGTTCTGGACAATAATTTAAGTGGGGCTAGTATGGCTAGGAAAGTATTTGGAAAAGTTAATGCTAGAATTAAGTTTATAGCAAGATATGCTGGGTTTTTTTTGGATAGAGATAGTTTAAAGGTACTTGCTACAGGCTTAGTTCGGTGCCGATTTATCCAGAACTTGGATGATAAAGTTACAAAAATCACAGAATAAATTGATAAGATTAGTTTTAGGATTACATTGTTTTAGTCATGTGGATAATATACACTTTCAACAGCTTGGTTGGTTACCAATTGAAAGAAAATTAATATTACAGAAATTAAAACTAGTACATAAAATCATTAATGACAGGGCTCCAGTATAATTTAATTCTTATTTTTCTCGGGTTAATGTAAGACATGGTCATTTTACCAGACAGAGTATTATGGATATTAATTTATGTAGATACAGGGCACTGTATGGTCAAAGGTCGTTTAAATATTAGGGTGCTAAGGGATGGAATATGCTGCCATTAGATATTAAGGTTTTAGCAAATTGTGAGGGTTTCAGAATAAGGGTTAAGAGACTGTTTTTAGATATGATGTCTTAAAATGCATAAGGAAATGTTGATCTGTTTGTTATTTTATGGGAGTGAGCGTTTTTTTTTTACTAGGATTTTCTTCTCTCTTTTTAAAGCAAGGACCACAATGGAAATAAGTTACTGTAACTTTATTGTGTTATCCTTGACAAGAAGGTTGTAACAGTGAATTACTACTTTTTGTGTCAAATAAACTCAACTCAACCAAAAATGTAAAAGTAATAGCAAAAACAAAGCATTGTAATTAAGCTATATTTTTACTACAGCATTTTTTGAAAAAACCTTTTGTTGCCCACATGGTTAAAAAAAAAAAAAAAAAAAATATATATATATATATATATAAAATGGCCAAAATACATTATAAATACGCTATAACTGTCAATAAAATGTTTTTGAAATCGTAAATGTTTAATCTCAACCTTCACATTCCAAAATATATTTTTAAAATGTATTTCAGGGTGAAGAAAATTCCATTCCATTTCCAACCTTAAAGTAGAATGTGGATAGAGACCAAAAGTATCCATTATATTAATTTGAAAAAAAAAAAAAAAAAAAAAAGTGTTAGAATAGCCTTCTAAAACTACAGGAATATAACTATATAAATACTTGTTATTAACATATGAGGAAGATAATAGGTCAAGTTTATTTATTTGCTTACGCACATCACAGAATACTTCACTACTAATGGTGCACAGTTGACTTTGACATTAACTGTCCGTAGGACATTTAATGATAACAAGGCAGTAAGTGCAATGCATGACTGAGATGATATTTTGAAAAGGAACCAGAACAACCAAGATGCACAAAATACAAAACTGCTATGTACACTTTAGTTTTTGACAATTCATTATAAGGGATACAATATCATGCTTTGATGATAACACTCAAAGTTTTATAATCATCAGTATAATTTCTGGTTTAAAATAAGAGCAGAAAAAATAAGGAGAGCACACTATATTTTTATATGCTTTTAAAATATATTTTCAAAAATATACAAAAAAATAGCCTATATTTATTTAAATATGCTTTGAAATATATTTTAGCAAATTTAGTCATTTTTGTGCATTTTCAAATATATTTACTTTTTTTTTTTTTTAAACAGTTTGTGCCATAAAACATTCATTCAAACTGAAAACAAGAAAATTAAGCAATATTCATTCATGACATTTAATATTTTGGCTGTCGTCACTATTTATATTTGCCTTAATTCAGAAATATGAACAAAATCCCAAATTTTCATCAGTGGTTCTTGGCCTCAGCCAACTTACAATATGACGCAAAACAATCATTAAAATGAGCTAAAACAACTAAAAATCAATATATTTCTATTTTTAATTCACCCTCTCAACTGTTTCTTTTTCTTAGAAGACCTATAAGGATTCCCATGGTCTTTGAAAACCTTTAATCTATTTATATAAGGTACTTTTTAACCCCTTTAAACACAAAATTGATAAATTCAGATAGTTTTGATTATACAGCAACAACAGCGCTAAACCTCGCCACCAAAGCACATTTGATTTTATGCAATGCATCAAACGCATGTATGTTATGTATCTTTGTTGAGTTCAGGTGGTTAGCGATGCAGTGCCATATGGAAACAGCCGTCATCATCTTCATCACTGTCGTGTTTTAATAAAGCAGCGCTCACCTCGTTCACTAAGCCTTGCCAGTCACTTTCACTTCGTTTGGACGAGGTCATCTCTTCAGCGTTTGGCGATGATATAATGTTCGTAAATCCAAAGCTTTCGCGAGCTTTATGGAGACTGAGAGCTGAAACTTCACCTTCCTCTCAGCACTGTTTACTCTGGGTCAGCTGGTGCACAAGATCCGGGTTTATCAAACTCAACCAGCAGCGATATTCACAATATCAGTGCGGGCGTCGACGAGAAACTGAGAATTTTTCGGTAGCAAATTTATCAAACAATGTGCATATAAAATGGTATAGTTTCTTTTTTTTTTTTTACTCTACAGAGGCATTGTACACATCCAACCAGTAGATGGCGAACACAAATGAAGACACACCGACCTTCATTTCAGCTGAATATTGATTAACATTTGTTCATCGTTTTGATGCAGCTCAGTAGTTATTCATTATATATATTTATACTGATTATTTGCAGAACAACCCTGTTACCACATATAGGCTAACAAACCTCTGTGAATCCAGCTTCATAGTCTTGAATGCACTCAAATGTTCAAATGATTTAAAAGCTGATTTAAAAGCCATGATAGTTTCATAGTTCAATATTATAGCCAATATTTTTTATAGAATACTTTTATTATTTATTTAATAAACCCCATTTTTAATCACAAAATACTAAGTTATTATTATTATTATTATTATTATTATTCAATAGTAATTTGAATTACCAGGTAATTCAATGGTAAACCATTAAATTAAGCCAAGATTAAGTTATAGTTCAATTAGGATGTTTTTATAAATGTGCCTTAGAACAAAAAAAAAGAAGAAGAAAAAAAAAACCTTACTGTGGTGCACAAGACAAAACAATGGCTCTGATATATTTTGAGATATGTCAGTGCAAGTGTCTTTCGTTGAAATCGCTCAGACATGGGCCATTCCATGAAATCGGTGCCTTTTTTACTTGGTAAAATTAAAAAATAAAATAATTTTAATCAACATTTTTAAATATCCATGAAGTGAAGACACCTTAAAATGACAAGAAATTGTACTGTGCCATCTCAGGCTTTGTCATTTATTATTTTATGACTATTTTTCTACCTCATGTTTTGGTATTTTTGTCAGCCCTATTAGCAACAAAAATGACCAAAGAGTTTAGATATTTGTCCTATTTAAAACTCGACTCTTCTGTAGTTATATCGTGTACTAAGACCGGCAGAAAATGAAAAGTTGCGATTTTCTAGTCCGATTTGGCTAGGAACTATACTCTCATTCCTGCGTAATAATCAAGGAACTTTGCTGCCGTAACATGGCCGCAGCAGGCGCAGTGATATTACGCAGCGCCTGAAAGTAGTCCCCAGCTATATTATAACTAGTTACCTAGCTGGGGACTACTTTCAGGCGCTGCGTAATATCACTGCACCTGCTGCGGCCATGTTACGGCAGCAAAGTTCCTTGATTATAAACTCTTTGGTCATTTTTGAACGCGATGCTACTGGTCTAATCGGATTCAATGATCTATGCTAAGCTATGCTAAAAGTGCTATCGCCAGACCCGGAGATCGGCTGAATGGATTCAAAAACGGTAAAACTCAACTTATTAACTCTGGGGGAGTTGGAGAATGAGCTTATTTCCAAAAAAAGTGGAGTGTTCCTTTTAGCCTTGTCTGTGAAACTGGGAATAGATGTTTCAAACTGCCTCTAGAGGTGATTGGACTGCTGTCTGCATACATTACCTAACCAAGGTGAAGTCTAAAAAAGACGTGATGATTAAGGTGACAAGTTTAATTAAGGTGTAGGTTAAGGCACTTTTTATTTATTTTCTTCTTCCAAAACACTACATGGCAACAAACACCACACCACATTGCACTGAAAGGTTTTCTTGATCCATGAGATCAATTGCATGCAATTACAAAATATGTTAAATTGAATATGTATTTTTTTTGTTTTGTTGAAACATTAAGGCAATAGTTTTTTGGAACAGACAAAAAAAAAAAAAATGCATCAAATATTGTGTCAGTGTAAAATATTTGTTATGAAAGATTTTTGACATCAACTCGGTTCAGTCCATAACGACACTTTCTCTGGAGTTCCATCCTCTTTCTTTGGCAAACAAGTACACACTCCCAAAGAGATCAGGGAATAAAGCCATCAGGTTGAATTTTACAGCATCAGCTTAATAACAAAATTATTATGCAAGAAATTCGCAGTTAAAACTCAGCATTTCTTGAAACTGCTACTTCTCTCCTTCTGGCTTTTGATTAAAATTGATCAATTGTTACTTCATTTATTCTCCGCCTTGCATTGTGAATCCATTACCAGCTCAGATTGTGCATTATTTTCCTATAATTCAACAATCCATCATCAGTTATTCCTGTAACTCACTAATGCTTGTGTAGGTTGCGTATAAATCGCAGCAGGGCCAGTGTGTTCTCAGGATAGGCTTTCTTCTTACCATCCAGCTTCTGGACAAGCTCAGATGGCAACTGAGAAAACAATATTTGACAATGAACAATGAAAATAAAGATTTTACACAGTACTAATTAAAGATTTAAGCTGCAATATATTAATTTCAACTATATTATGTACTAAGTACCACATTAAGAACTAAATGTACAACATTAACCTAATAAAATACTTACTTTAGTCTTCCATTCAGAAAAGCTTTTCCCCTCTGTGTATTTTGAGATGGCATTAAGCAGCTCCTCATCTGCATTACGACAGTTTTCAGCCTCTTTCTCGCTTCCCAATATTTTCAGAAACTGCAGTTTCCTGAGACAATTACAGAAATATTATACAATTAGTTGACAGGTATATTGTCTATTCTATAGTGTCTGTTATGGTGTCCTTGTGACACCATCCTTGTTAAAAGCGATATATAAATAAACTGTGATTGGAAACACAGACTGGGATTAATGGTTAATGGCTCATGGACCCTCTGGACATTCATTCAAGTTTTCAATGAATTGGAATAATATTAGAAGACAATGAACTGAGTTGGATGATGACGTCACTGAATCAACACTGAACTGACTTTAACTGAAATATTGACTGTTTACTATATTGTTCTATTTTTAGAGCTGCTTCACAGCAGAATTGAATTTTGCATTATTGACACATTATTGACACACTATTAACACCGTAAAGTTGCTTTGACACAATCTGTATTGTATAAAGCACTATATAAATAAAGGTGACTTGACTTTTATTTCACCTGTCAACTGTCATCAAGATCATATACCTATCTACCGTTCATCGGTCCAGAAGAAGGGGTGTGCGACGGTTTGCTCCACAGTCGGACTGTTGTTTGGATTTCATTAATCATCCACTCGAGGAGATCCTTCTCTACATCATCATCCAGATGCTCCAGTGAGTATCTTCCTCGTGAAATGTTGTATTCACAATCCACATCTTCACCAAATGGATGTTGTCCTCCTGAATGAATGTAGTAGACTAACATCCCAGCGACCTTCAAACAAATTACAGAGTTACCAAAAGTTCAGGGCCCTTATTCACAAAACTTTTTATCTTACCACTAAGAGTTCTTCTAAATAGCAGTAAAAGTTTTTAACTAATAGTTTTCTCTTAAAACCAATTCACAAAGCTGCTAAGACAAACTTTTACTAAGGAATAGACAGAAGTCTTAAAGGATTTTTAATTTTTAATTAATTAAAAATAATTTTTTTGGAAATAGGCTCATGTTACAACTCCCCCAGTTAAACAGTTGAGTTTTACCATTTTCAAATCCATTCAGCCGATCTCCGGGTCTGGTAGGAGCACTTTTAGCTTAGCTTAGCATAGGTCATTGAATCAGATTAGACCAGTAGCATCTCGCTCAAAAATGACCAAAGAGTTTCGATAGTTTTCCTATTTAAAGCTTGACTCTTCTGTAGTTACATCGTGTACTAAGACCGGCGGAAAATGAAAAGTTGCAATTTTCTAGGCCGATTTGGCTAGGAACTATACTCTCATTTCGGCGTAATAATCAAGGAACTTTGCTGCTGTGCCATGGCTGCAGCAGGAGTAATGATATTACGCAGCGCCTGAAAGTAGTCCCCAGCTATATCATAACTAGTTACCTAGCTGGGGACTACTTTCAGGCGCTGCGTAATATCATTGCGCCTGCTGTAGCCATGCTTTTCTTTTTTTCCTTCAGTCTTAATAGACGATGTAACTACAGAAGAGTCAAGCTTTAAATAAGAAAAATATCTCTTTGGTCATTTTTGAGTGAGATGCTAATGGTCTAATCCGATTCAATGATCTATGCTAAGCTAAGCTAAAAGTGCTCCTACCAGACCCGGAGATCGGCTGAATGGATTTGAAAATGGTAAAACTCAACTGTTAAACTCTAGGGGAGTTTTAAAATCAGCCTATTTCCAAAAATAGTGGAGTGTTCCTTTAAGCTAAGAGTAAGGGGGCGGGGTTTACCTCGTTGCTATGGACGATGTCAGCATGCGTACTAACTATGCACACAGTGATTGGCTGATAGGAGAGGGCTCTGTCAGAGATTTATACATAAAAATATTGTAGAGCACGATATTATGTTGCCATGTTCAAATAAAGGTTTAAAAACAAAAATGTTAATGGCCACATTCAAATAAATATATTAAAATGCAGGCTAAGAGTCACGAATTTAACAAGTACTGTATATGTTCAGCTAATTGTCAGCCTCTTACATGTATGCTTCTTGTAAACAATTAGTGAATATGCATATAAACAGCCTTTTAATTAACAGTGGAATAATCATGGCTGATAGTAAGACATGCAAACCTAAAAGAAAACCAAACTGGACGCAAGAAGAGCTGTTACTTTTTGCCAAACTGGTTAATGAAAACAAGGACATATGGTAATCAAAGGAAAATTGTCCCCGAAAAGTTCTGCAACAGTTATAATACCCCCGCGATTAAGGCATTATACCTGTTTAAAAGCTCATTATTGAGGCAGATTGCAGGCAGCAACCATTTTAGGAATAGTTTGTGGCTTGGTCTTATAGGAGTCCTCTTCACTACTCTTAACGTTTCACAGGTTTAGGAGCAAGTTTTAGTGCTTTAGCTAACTGATCAATATTGAAAACACACCTGAATGTCGGCGCTCCTCTTGTATCCAGTGTTGAACTTCTCATTTATGGTCTCTTTTGCTTTCCAGCATCTAGTTCCAGCGATGCTTGTTCGCAAAGTGGTTTCACTCTGTTTCAGTCTGCGACTTATGCCAAAATCAGCCAATTTGGCTTTTCCTATTATGTCTATAACATACAGAAATTTTAAATTAAAGAAAAAAAAAAAAGGATTCAAATTGTATTAATCACATAAGTTTAACTCCTACCAATCAGGACATTCTGAGGTTTGATGTCTCGATGGAGCACTTTGGTTTTCTGGTCATGTAAAACATGTAAACTGCAGAGAACTTCCTTCACCAGCTTCTTCAGAACCAAAGATCTCTCAGCGCTGTCATCTGGTAAATGGTCTTGGATATATTCCTCCAGTGTGTACTCACAAAGCTGAAGAACAAGGTATCCAAAATTGTCATCTTCAGCAAAGTCCACATATCTCACAATGGAGGGATTATCAAGTTCTGGAAGCCATAGAAATTCCTCCTCATTTCTGAGGACTTGATAATTAAATGTAATCATTCATTTCACAGCCACCTCAGTGCTGTCATCCTTCAAACCAAGGAAAACTTGAGCTCCATCACTTTAGCGATCAGAAATTCACGATCAATAACAAGAGTAAGATTTCTCAGTCTGTATGTCCTGCTAGCATCAGTGTTAGCTAGATTCTCAAGCTTGGACCTCCAACGATGGCTTGTTTGATGCCACCTTCTTGAGATATTTGGGTTCTCATCAGGTCGTGTGAGCGGCTGCACACTTGAATTTGATTCCTCAATGGATGTCTCTAAAGTGTCCTTTTTATCTTGAAGCTCACTTTCTTTTGATCTCTTGCTGGATTTTTTTCTTTTTCTTCTTCCTCCTTGTTGATAGCTGCAGTCTCTTCACATAAACTATCCACTGCACTTGAACCTGCTGGATGTCTGAGTGATTCATCCAACTTATGCAGCTTTTTTTTCATGACTTCATCCATCTCTGTCTCTGCTTTAATAAGTGTCATCTCTAGGATGGCTGACAATCCACACAATGCTACAAGTTCAGGAGCAATATCATTTATATATGCAAACAGTCCATAGGTCCAAACTCCAATTAGACTTGAATGATCAGGACGTGTGAGAGGCAACAGACTTTTGCACAGCTTCTCATTGTCACGAATCCGGCCTATGAACTTCCGTTCACCCACCACCAGAGGTCACTCACTCACCACATTGACTGTTGCACTACACTACTGTTGCACGGCACCCACGGACTACATTACCCATCATCCATTGCACTGATGACACATACACAGCTGATTACACTGATTGCACATACACAGCTGAAGGCACTGATCACACAGCTATCACCCATCACACACACTACTTAAGCCATGGACTTTCTCTCCCTCACTGCCGAGTATTGTATGCACTTATCCCTTTCCTAGCGATAGCTACTCTACGGAACCCATGTAGTTTTCTTAGTCTTGCCTTGCCTTGCCTGTTTTCCTGTGTTTTATTCTAGCCCGTGTTTCCTGGATTAACCCTTTCCATGCCATTCCGTGTTTCTGTTCAGTTCCTGTTTTGTCCTGCGTTTTTCACTCCCCTAGTGTTAGCTGCTTTATGGAACGTTTGTTCTTTTCTAATCGGTGTTCCCAGTATTTACCCCTGTCTCACTGTTCGGACTCTGTTTATTCCCTTGCCTGGATTATAGCCTGTGTACCTGGATTATCTCTCTGCCTTGCCCTATTGGATACTGTTCGCCCATCGTTGACCTTCGCTTGCCCTAGGATTACTCTTTGTCTTGTCTCTGCCATACCTGTTTGCCATTGTTTTGACCCTGCCTGTATATATGACCATGCCTTTAAATGAAAGCTTGCACTTGGATCCGCACGTCTCACGTCTCATCAGCCACGTTACAGAATACTCGGCTACACGAGGATCCAGTGGCTTTTCTACGGAACCCTGGCCAGGTATGAACCCCTTCGACCAGCTGCTCGACCTGAGACAAGGGAATTCATCTATTGAGGATTACGTCACTCAATTCTGTGAGTTATATTAATATTAATACCCTTATAAGGGAAGTTTGATTGTACGTTAAAGGACTTTATGGACTATGCTTTACTGTGTGCGTACTCTCTGTTTACTGTGGGTGTCGCGGAAGAGGAACGCGAAACTGCATCTATGATGGTAATGGTGGACGCACCAGAATCCGTTCACAAAATTGTGGCCACAACAACACCCTGTCATGTCATTGCTGCCAGCCATGAATTAATTCCAGTTAGAGCTGAACTTTGTGAATCCAGTCAAGTCACAGTTGATCTTACAGAGCCAAGTCAAGTCACCGTTGATCGTCGTGAGTTCAGTCAAGTTCAGTCAAGTCAGCTGTTCGTCCAGAGTCACAGCACGTCAGCAAGCATCAGAGATTGGCATCCAGTGTGGAGGTTCCACCGCTGGTGTCAGCACGCACTACTGGTATCCCCAAACCAGCTCACTTTAACCCTCCTGTTCCTGCTCCAATTCCCCTGTCCGAAGTGCTTCCCCTGATGGGAATCGCTTTATGTTGCGTTTGGGCTGCGTACACCACCGCAGAACTGCCCGAGGTGGCGGCACCCGCTGCAGATTCTCCAGAGTTGGCGGCACATGCTGCAGAACCTCCAGAAGCGGCGGGCTCGCCTCAGCCCCTTGTATGGTGGTGGCGCCCAGCAATGTTCTCTCAGTCTGTCGAGTTGCGGTCAATGAGACCGTTACTGCTGTAGAACTTCCAGAGGTGGTGGCAACCGCTGCAGAACCTTCGGAGGTGTCAGTGGTATCCACTCACCAACTCTCGTCTTGCTCTGCCACGGCCATGGAGGCCATCCTTGATTCCTCGTCCTGTCCTGTTTCGGCCAAGGAGGCCGTCTGCGAATCCTTGTCCTGTCACAGCCAGAAGGGCTGTCCCTGAACACTCGTCCTGTCCTGTCGCGGCTATGGAGGCCGTCTGTGAACTCTCTTCCTGTCCTGTCGCAGCCAGAAGGCCTGTCCCTGAACTCTCTGTCATGGCTAAGGAGGCCATCTGTGAATCCTTGTCCCATCCTGTCATGGCTAGAGAGGCCACTTGTGAACGTTTGTCTTGTTCTGAACCGGCCGAGGAGGCCATCTCTGAACTCTCGCCCTGTGCTGAATCAGCCATGGTGGCTGATTTTGAGCTGTCCATCTGTGTTTCCTAGGTCCCAGTTCTTGCCGTGGTGGTCTTCTGCTCCGACTGTTCCATCTGCTCCGCCGTGGTGGTCAACTGCTCCGGTCTGGTGGTCATCTGTTCCACCATGGTGGTCTTCTGCTCAGATCTGGAGATCTTATGCTCTGCCGTGGAAATCTTCCGCTATGCCCTGGTTGGTCTTCTCCGCTCTGGTGGGCTCCTGCTCCATCTGTTCTGCTGTGGAAGTCTTCTGCCCCGTCTGCTCCACTCTGGTGGGCTCCTGCTCTGTCTGCTCCGCCCTGGTGGGCTCCTGCTCCGTCTGCTCTGCTGTGGAGGTCTTCTGCCCCATCTGCTCTGCCCAGTTGGGCTCCAGTCCCGTCTGCTCCGCCTTGGTGCCCTGCTCTGCCGGCTTTGCTCCAGTTCCAGGTCTCTTCACTTCCTCACGGACCTGGCCCTCCATCCCTCCCCCTGTTCCGCCTCCGCTCCACCACCCTCCTGGATGGTGTAATGTTTGGAGCGTCTGGAAGCCGCTCCTTGGTGGGGGGCTTTGTCACGAATCCGTCCTATGAACTTCCGTTCACCCACCACCAGAGGTCACTCGCTCACCACATTGACTGTTGCATTACACTACTGTTGCACGGCACCCACGGACTACATTACCCATCATCCATTGCACTGATGACACATACACAGCTGATTGCACATACACAGCTGAAGGCACTGATCACACAGCTATCACCAATTACACACACTACTTAAGCCATGGACTTTCTCTCCCTCACTGCCGGGTATTGTATGCACTTATCCCTCTCCTAGCGATAGCTACTCTACGGAGCCCATGTAGTTTTCTTAGTCTCGCCTTGCCTGTTTTCCTGTGTTTTATTCTAGCCCGTGTTTCCTGGATTAGTCCTTTCCGTGCCATTCCGTGTTTCTGTTCAGTTCCTGTTTTGTCCTGCGTTTTTAACTCCCCTAGTGTTAGCTGCTTTATGGAACGTTTGTTTTTTTAGTCTGTGTTCCCAGTATTTACCCCTGTCTCACTGTTCAGACTCTGTTTATTCCCTTGCCTGGATTATAGCCCATGTACCTAGATTATCTCTCTGCCTTGCCCTATTGGATACTGTTCGCCCATAGTCGACCTTTGCTTGCCCTAGGATTACTCTTTGTCTTGTCCCTGCGATACCTGTTTGCCATTGTTTCGACCCTGCCTGCATATATGACCATGCCTTTAAATAAAAGCTTGCACTTGGATCCACATGTCTCACGTCTCGTCAGCCACGTTACACTCATAGACAGAATGATTCATATTCACTTTATGCTCAGACGTCTTCTGCGTCATGACATTGAGTATCTTTAGTATCATATGATTGATTTTTTTGTTCTCCTTGTGTATTTCAAGAGTTCTGAAGTCTGTTTGTTAGCATTGACACAAGATCACTGAATATCTGAGGAGAATTGTTTTTGCTGATACATAGAGCAGCATTTAAGCAGTTCAGTGCAACTGCCCAGTGTTCCTGAGGGATTCTTGGGAAGTGTTTGATGACTCCCTCAATGTATCTGTCTGTGCTGTGTCTTTTAACCACTTGATGGCGCTCTGATGATACTGCTCTGCACCTGGACCAATGACACCAAAGAAGAGCTCAAACAAAATACAACCTCCGAATCTGTGGTGGCATCACGGAATCGCCGAAAATTCCGTGATGGGCTCACAGAAGGCATCAGCCGTGGTCCATGCACGGATTCACTGGTTCAACACCAGCGCTGCATCGGACCACGTAAAAAGAGTGACTCCGATGCAGTTATACTTTCACTGGAGTACCTGACAGCCCCTACCCTAAACCTACCCAGTTCTGAACAATAATGATGACGATAAATTTCCCAGTATCGCGTCGGCATATTGATGCTAAGGGTTTCCGTGCGTGGAGCACGGCTGATGCCTGTCACTGACTTACATTGGTATCACTTCTGTGAGCCCATCACGGAATTTTTTTCTGTGAGTCCATCACGGAATATTCGGCGATTCCGTGATGCCACCACAGATTCGGAGGTTAATTAAGTCCGTGAACATTACATGGAATTCTGTGAGATCACGTTGACAAAATAATATTAATGAAAGGATCCTCTTGAAAGAAATGTTCATTATAGATTCTGTAAACTTCTGTCTGATTTTTTGTTTCGTACAGCACAAGAAAAAGAGACTCTTCACCCTGTGAATGGATGAATCATTCTTTCCACCTTTTCTTTCAAGCTCCGGATTCATCCTATAGTTGCTTTCAGGTGAAGCTCCAGCCTCTATAAGTGCTTTCACAATGTCTTCATGGTCACGATAAACAGCACATTGTAATGGAGTAAACAACTGTAATTGATATCCATTTGGGTTAGCTTTTGCTGCAAGTAATCTTTTCACGATACTCAGTGGAACTCCAGGTGTAAATGCAGCATAATGTAGAGGAGTTAGTCCATTTGTTGAGGGTTTGTTTGGATCAGCTGACTCTTCAAGTATACAAGTATACTAAATAAATAAACGGTTTTATATATTTTTAAGTATCCAAAATACAAAGAAACCTGTCCCCAAACATGCCAACTGAAAAGCAGGGCTCAATGTACATACTGTACACACACAGTAGGATTACAGAACATGTCCTGAGCATGTATGTCAAGCTGTCTGTGTGTGTGTGTGTGTGTGTGTGTGTGTGTGTGTGTGTGTGTGTGTGTGTGTGTGAGAGAGAGAGAGAGAGAGAGAGAGAGAGACTTTTGACTTTTAAACCCCCTTATATTTAAACCATTTCTCAACACATTACAGAGCTAATACACAAAATAAAACCAAGAAAACATAAGCAACAATTTTACCAATTAAAAACCATGTTTCCAAACTCAATGTCACTAAAGTATCGCTCACACCCCACCTCATTTTGAAAAAAGGTACATTATCAGTTTGTTTATAATATGCAAATTCAACAGCAACCCTAAATTCTACCAATGATTTAAAAGGAGACAACAATTCTTCTCCTCTAAGTTACCATCTTTTGCTATTTTGGAGAGTATCTCAAAGCATACGCATGCTTTACCCTAAGCTTAAACAAGACTGATTATGCCGATTACCCCGCCCCCCATTATTTTCCAAAATGGCGGAAGATGTAACTCAGGGGAGAAGAATTGTTTAAAAAAAAAACAATTGTTTTCTTTGCGCACAAAATGTGTTTACTGATTTCCTTACTATGTTTCTGGACCTGGGAACATTACAGTTGCATTGCTGTCTGTGGAGGGTCAGAGAGCTCTCTTAATCAAAAACATCTTAATTTGTGTTTCAAAGATTAACGGAGGTCTTAAGGGTTTGGAACGACATGAGGGTGAATAATTAATAACAGAATTTTCATTTTGGGGTGAACTTTCTCTTTAAATGTCCTAACTGAGGTAAGCCCTGTCTGTTAAACCAGGCCTAAGACGTTCATTATTGTTTGTGATGGGAGATTTTACAGTAATGTTATTATACACATCTATCCAAGCTGACCCAAAATCCATTTACTGCCCGTTAAATCTACACAAAGGGTTATCAAAAGGTATTATGATTAATTTTATATGACACCATCATGAGTTTTTCTGCCAGTCACCAGGTTTTCAAATATTAAATCATCAGTATTTTAGTAACTGAGAAAAAAAATACTGAAACTGTTTAAAAGCTTTACTGTGTAAACATTCCATTTTTATGCTCTGTGTTGGAATGACTGCAGAATTTTATGACAGATTTTTGACATCAACTCAGTTCATGATGCTGAGTTGATGTCCATAACGACACTTTCTCTGGAGTTCCATCCTCTTTCTTTGGCAAACAAGTACACGCTCCCAAAGAGATCAGGGAATAAAGCCATCAGGTTGATTTTCACAGCATCTGGTTTACTGTGGAGAGAACGACAAAAAAAATATATATATATTGTGCACGAAAGTATTAAAACTGAATGAGTTTTAAACTCATTTTTCATACAGTTCTACAATATTTCTCTCCTTCTGTCTGTTGATCGTACTTGATCAGTTGATAGTTTATTCATACTCCGACTTGCATTGTCAACACATTACCAGCTTAGGATTTGCTATGCAACATTTCTTTACAATTCAGCAATCCATCATCAGTTATTCCTGTAACTCACTAATGCTCGTGTAGGTTGCGTATAAATCGCAGCAGGCCCAGTGTGTTCTCAGGATAGGCTTTCTTCTTACCATCCAGCTTCTGGATAAGCTCAGACGGCAACTGTGAAAACAATATTTTGACATTGAACAATGAATTTCCACATTATTAATTAAAGATCCAGGCAATAACAGCTGGTTTTTAAAATGACTGACTTACTTTAATCTTCCATTCAGAAAAGCTTTTCCCCTCTGTGTATTTTGAGATGGCATTAAGCAGCTCCTCATCTGCATTACGACAATTTTCAGCCTCTTTCTCATTTCCCAATATTTTCAGATACCGCAGTTTCCTGAGACAATTTCAGAAACATTATACAATCATCTATCCTATAGTGTCAAATAAATTGTGATTAAAAACAGAGATTGTTTTAGGCTTAAAAGGAACATACTGGGAGTAATGACTCATGGCACCTCGAACATATTCATTTAAGTTTTGTACTGTACCAAATGCAAACAAGATCATATTTTACCGTTCATCGGTCCAGAAGAAGGGGTGTGTGAGGGTTTGCTCCACAGTTGGTCTGTTGTTTGGATCTTCATTAATCATCCACTCGACGAGATCCTTCTCTACATCATCATCCAGATGCTGCAGTGAGTATCTTCCTCGTGAAATGTTGTATTCACAATCCACATCTTCACCAAATGGATGCTGTCCTCCTGAGAGAATGTAGTACACTAACATCCGACCTTCAAACAAGTTGTACTACTAATTCAGAATTAGTCAAATTTTAGCAAACTTTGAGTAAACTGATAAATATTGAAAACACACCTGAATGTCGGAGCTCCTCTTGTATCCAGTGTTTTTATTTATGTTCTCTTTTGCCTTCCAGCATTTAGTTCCAGCGATGCTTGTTCGTAAGGTGGTTTCACTCTGTTTCAGTCTGCGACTTATGCCAAAATCAGCCAATTTGGCTTTTCCTTTTATGTCTATAACAAACAGAAATTTTAAATTAAAGAAGAAAAAAAAGGATTCAAATTGTATTAATCACATATGTTTAACTCCTACCAATCAGGACATTCTGAGGTTTGATGTCTCGATGGAGCACTTTGGTTTTCTCATCGTGTAAAACATGTAAACTGCAGAGAACTTCCTTCACCAGCTTCTTCAGAACCAAAGATCTCTCAGCGCTGTCGTCTGGTAAATGGTCTTGGATATATTCCTCCAGTGTGTACTCACAAAGCTGAAGAACAAGGTATCCAAAATGTGCATCTTCAGCAAAATCCACATATCTCACAATGGAGGGACTGTCAAGTTCTGGAAGCTGAAGAAATTCCTCCTCATTTCTGAGGACTTGATAATTAAATGTAATCATTCGTTTCACAGCCACCTCAGTGCCGTCATCCTTCAAACCAAGGAAAACTTGTGTTCCATCACTTCCTTTAGCAATCAGAAATTCACGGTCAAGAACAAGAGTAAGACCTGGCAGTCTGTATGTTTTGCTAGCATCAATGTTAGCTAGCTTCTCAAGCTCGGACCTCCAACGATGGCTTGTTTGATGCCACCTTCTTGAGATATTTGGGCTCTCAGCAGGTTGTGTGAAAGGCTGCACACTTGAATTTGATTCCTCAATGGATGTCACTACAGAATCTGGATGCGGTTCCTCTTTATCTTGCTGCTCAGCTTCTTGTGATTCCACCTCTTGCTGGATTTTTTTCTTCTTCTTCTTCTTCTTCTTCTTCTTCCTGGTTGTCAATAGAGCTGCAGTCTCCTCACATAAACTATCCACTGCACTTGAACCTGCTGGATTTCTCAGTGATTCATCCAACTTTTGCAGCTTTTTTTTCATGACTTCATCCATCTCTGTCTCTGCTTTAATAAGTGTCATCTCTGGGATGGGTGACAATCCACACAATGCTACAAGTTCAGGAGCAATATCATTTATATATGCAAACAGTCCATAGGTCCAAACTCCAATTAGACTTGAATGATCAGGACGTGTGAGAGGCAACAGACTTTTGCATAACTTCTCATAGACAGAATGATTGAGTCCCACTTTCTGCTCATGACGTCTTCTGCATCATGACATTGAGTATCTTTAGTATCAGATGATTGATTTTTTCTCCTTGTGCATTTCCAGAGTGCTGAAGACTGTTTGTTAGAATTGGCACAAGATCACTGAATACCTGAGAGGTGATGTTTTCACTGACACACAAAGCAGCATTTAAGCAGCTCAGTGCAATCGCCCAGTGTTTCTGAGGGATTCTTGGGAAGCGTTTGATGACTCCCTCAATGTATCTGTCTGCACTCTTTGTATCTTTTAACCACTTGATGGCACTCTGACGATACTGCTCTGAGCTTGGACCAATGACACCAAAATACACCTCAAACAGAATTGTATGAATGAAAGGATCCTCTTGAAAGAAATGTTTGTTATAGATTCTGAAAACTTCTGTCTGATTTTTCATTTGTACAGCACAAGAAAAAGTGAAAGATATATATACTTTCTCAAATACTTCACCATGTGAAGATATTTGATGAATCATTTGCTCCACTTTTTTATCAAGCCCTGGATTTCTCCCATAGTTCCTTTCAGGTGAAGCTCCAGCCTCTATAAGTGCTTTCACAATGTCTTTACGCCCATGATCAACAGCACATTGTAATGGAGTAAACAATTGTAATTGATATCCATTTGGGTCAGCTTTTTCTGCAAGTAATCTTTTCACAATACTCAGTGAAACTCCAGTTGTTGACGCAGCATAATGTAGAGAAGTTCGTCCATTTGTTGAGCATATGTTTGGATCAGCTGACTCTTCAAGCAGATAAGAGCAGATTTCTTCATTTCTGCATATAACTGCTGCAATTAATAGTGTAACATCATCCTTCCAAACTTCAGAAGGGTACAATCCATTAATATCTCTTCCTCTTATTAATTTTCTAAGTTTCTTTAACTTGCTGTCAATGATGCATTGTATTAAAGTGTCTGTTTTTCTAGGTACTGCTGGTGCTGGCACTGGAACTGCAAATGGTACTTGGATCTGGATTTCCATGGATCTTCAAATACTCGTAACAATCTGTTGAGAGATGTTAAAGACTTGAAATTTGGGTGCTGAACATTAATTCTTCTTTCTTTACATTGTTAATAGTTAATCTTGAGTCATAGTTTCATAGTCATATACACAATGAAAATAAAATGTGTGTGATGCTATTGTTTTGAGAAATTACATTTAAAAAAATATAAACATTATGTAAAATATTCCAACTATAAATGATTCATAAGCATAAAATGTACCATGATGAAACTGTCCTTGTGAATACCTGAGCTCAGTTTATTACATTGAACTTTGTGAAGTCACTTGTTACAGCAATGCTATATTCACAACTTTAGGGACACATTTCAACTTTTTCAGTTCAAGTTCCGGTGCATTCACTTTTGTTGTTTGTCCAAAAGCAACACAAAAGAACAGAACAATTCCCAACATGAAGATCAAACCAGTCAAGGTTTGAATCAAGTACAGTACTGCTACAAAGATGTTTTCAAATCCTTTATTTTTGGTCTCCCCTTTCTTTAATGTTTAGTTACATCTTTGTATAGGCCTGTAGTACAAAGAAGAAAAAATGTAAAATGCTAAATATGACATTACGGAAAAAAACTGTGAATGGAAAACATGTTTGTTTTCATGGAAATGAAACTCAGGGCTGGGCGGAGCGATCTCGAAGAACAGATATTTTTGTTTTTATCATAAAAGAAAACAACACATCTAAACACGCCTGCTACAAGCACCTGCCGTCCATAAGAGTGCGCTCGTTCATAAAGACAGAAAGAAAGTAATATTATCTGGAGTCACATAGCCATGAATGTAAATGTGACATTTAATATAACTGGTTTGTGTGACTTTTTAAAAGGTTTAAAGTAAAAGTTGTTAAAAGACTAGCAATGTAATTGATTTTGATAAATAGCCTACTCAGCAAAACAGAAGTCTGATTAAATGCTAAAAAAATATGGCTTTTAAATAACATGGTAAAATGGTTATAATTACCTATTTTATTCCCAGAAATCGCAGACACTTTCCATTCAGAGGTAGGCCTAGATATTGCTATCTACGTTGATATTGACCTTGATAGTATTTGGTATCTGATAAAAGGTAAGTGCTATACCTTCCTCGTTCTTACACATTGTGCACGTCATCCATCCCACGCCTACTTTAGGAAAAAAGGTTGTGTAAGAAACCACTGAAAGGTGTTTAGCAACTTGCTGCAAAAAAAAAACACAGTCAATGCTACAGTATGCCGGTGGCGTTCTGTCCATATAAGCTGCGAATGCCCAGGCCGTCTGAGAGAATTAGTTCACGGGCTAATGAATTACATGATTATAAGTTTATCCCTTGTCATTTGAAATGTGACTTAAAACTTAATGAAGTGTTCGGAATAAGTATGTAAAATTATTTATTTGAAAACAATGGTCATTTTCTGTAAATCTACGTCAGTGACGGAAGTTCCCTTTCAATTCGGTCACTCTACATTGCTATGGGAAATACCTTTTCCTCGAATATTACTGAAGCCTTACTGAATCACGCCAGTAAAACTGGCCAATGACGTTCAAGTGCGCGAAATATGAGCGGGATCCCACTCTATATAAGGTAGTGCTTGTACGTCATCCATTCTGAATTTTTTCCTTCAGCAAGAAGCCTATCAACAAATCTTCTACTCACCGTGATCTACACTCTGCAGCGGACACGCCTTCTCTTCCCCTGCTGTGTTCCGGTGAGCTTCGGGCGGATAAAGATGACCTCTCGCGATTGCCTCTCCTGCATAGAGCCAATCGAACCCTCTGATGGCCAAGAATTGTGCATCTTCTGCCTGGGTCGCGCCCACGCAGAGGCGGCGCTTGGGGGGGTCGGACTGCCCCCACTGTGGAGATATGAGTCTCCGGACTCTCAGGCTCCGTGTGGCCATCGTCCAAGGCGATGAATTCGCCAAACTAGCTCTGCTGCACTCTTCCTCTGCAGCCTCTTTTGAGCCAAGGAGTAAAGTGCCGCGAGTTACTGATGCGGATCTGTCCGGGTCGGGTGATGAGACCGCGCCGGCTCAGTGCCCACGCGCTCCTCACCCCCCTGCTGCAGGTCCCCTTCCAGTGCGCTTCATGGCCGCTAATCTCCACCCCTCCCCCAGCGCGCAAGATGTGGTGTCTTTCGGAGCCACGGATGAGGATGAGGATGATGCCATCTCAGTGGCAGCGTCTGTGAGAGAGGAGTGGTCCAACAGCCCACTGGATTACACTGCGCCCATCAGTGACGCTGGGGACCTCCATCACAGTGATGTTGAGCTCCTCCGCATCCTGACCAAGGCAGTTGATGAGCTCGGTCTGGAGTGGGCGCCTCCTACCGAGCCGGCCAGAAGCCGTCTGGACGAGTGGTTCCTCCAGTCAGATCGCGGCCGAAAGGACACCCCGCGGAGGCCCGGCCCCTTTTTCCCGGAGGTGCACGACGAGATAGCGAAGTCGTGGAACGCGCCGCTTACCAGTCGAGTGCACAATCCGGGATCCTCCCTTCTGTCGTCTGTGGACGGCGCTGACCGAGCGGGGTATGTTAATCTCCCCCCTGTGGAGGAAGCCATCGCTGCCCACCTCTGTCCTGCAGCCGTGGCAAACTGGAGGGTGCGAAACAACGCGTCTCTCCCATCTAAACCTTGCCGAGCCACCGCAAACTTCGCTGGCAAGGCTTTTTCAGCGGCGGGCCAGGCAGCTTCAACGCTGCATGTGATGGCGATACTTCAGGTGTATCAGGCCAAGCTCCTTCAGTCCCTGGATGAAGGTGACCCGGACCCTGAAGTCTTCAAAGAGCTCCGACGCGCCACAGATCTGGCCCTCAGAGCGACGAAGGTGACAGCTCGAGCGATCGGCCGCAATATCGGTTGTTGATGTTTCCCATCATGCTTTGGATCAGCGCAGTCGGTGGAGAGCAACTGCACGTGATTGGTCAATCCGACACAGCCGCCTCACCGTTGCGAGAGTTTTTTGGCACATGTCAGCATGACATCAGAGCAAGGTGGACGTAACTCAAGGCTTGCCTGAGGCCGTTTCTCTATGGAAGGCCGTTGGGGCCAAAACATGTGGTACTAACGCGTTAACACGTATTTACACGTTAAACCCAATTTATACTTCTGCGTTGGACCTACGCCATAGCCTCTATGCCGTAAGCAGTGCATCGGTTTTGATTCTGCGTCATCGTCCACGTCGACGTGCAGTACACATGCAGGCCGCTAGTCTGCAGTGTCCACGGGCATGTTGTTTGTGAACCCGCAGTACCACGGCCAAAGCCGAAGAAGAAGCAGAGCCGTGAGGGCGGAAAATAAATATCAAAGCATTAAATCATTATTTAAAACTACAAAAAGGAGACAACAAAGGAACAGGAGAAGATGGCATTCTTTCAATCTCTACAAGCACGTGTACCACGGCAGATCAACATTGTTTGTCGCGGACAACTACTGATGTATATAGTGCTATAGTATAATAAATGGTGAGACACTTCTTCTTTGCTTTGTTTTATTTTGAATAAGAAGGTGTGACATTAAACTATATTACAGTGCTCATAAACACACACAAAACTCAAGTGCATACGGAGGGAGGGGTTCTAGCAGACCAATCACAGCGCTTGTGGTCTGCGTAGAATTGACGCGCTGTTAGATTTTTGGAGAGGTGCATGTCAGGTACAGCGTAGGGTACGGTGTAGGGTACGGCGTAGGTTACGGCACAGGCCTGTGCGTCTCTGCGTAGGCTATGGCGTAGGTTCGATGCAGAAGTATAAATTGGGCTTTAACACGCGATTTACGTGTTATCGCATAAACTACGCGTTAACGCGCGATTACATGTTAACGCTTACCTAAATGTTAGATGTGCCAGATGAGGTAGGCTCAACGTAATCATTAGGTAAGTGCTCATTCACAATCTTATGAATAATTAAAATAAAACGAAGATGTGCATCAGCACATCAATATTCATAAAAAGGATTACAAGCTGTTACGACAGGCAGTGTCAACGTGACATCACCTTTTCGTTTTATTTGAATTATTCATGTTGTTGTGACCCAAGTACTACACTGAGCATACCGTGAGTTTACTTAAAGCAACCATCACGTGCCAGGGACATTGACAGAAGGGCACTGGAAGAGCCAGTGGAAACATAGTCTCATGTTCTGTATTTTAATATTAAAATATATGTAATTTCCTTGTTGATACTAGCTTCAATCTATGATTTTACATTTTCACAAATTGTATTATTATGTCAAATTATATTTCATCTGTCTGATTTCAGTTATTACTAATGCAAGCCACTCTTGATTAATTTCTTTACGTGTGTCCTTTGATTATTCACCATGTCTATGCACTATATAATGGAGGGCACATTCCTTGTCACATGTGGATCAAGGTAGGGGTTAGATGACTTGTTCAATTATTAAGTGAAGATATTTAATAGCTGTTAAATATCTCAATTAGTTGATAACAAAAACATTACTTTTCCTGGGGCATTGGGGTTTTGTAATTATTGATTTATTGTATGAAATTAGTGTATCCAATGTTATCAAGTAATTTTAAGGTATTAGATATATCTTTTTTTAATGTATTTCGAATTCTACCCAGTGGTGTGTCAGGCACTATAACCATCTGAGAAGGGGTGACAATATATAGGACATGATAGCAACAAAAGACCTTATTTATATCTAAAACAGTGGCTCATTAACACAAGCTAATCTATGGTATACATCACCTCGTTGTTTTCATTACAAGTTTGAACACTATGAGGTCTTGAAGTCAACAGCACTGCCTGCTCCATCTTCAGCAAAGAACTGCTCTCAATTGCTAAGGTGTGTGTTTATTATATACAAGAAAAGAAGTGGTTCCAGCCATACACAAGTTTAGTTCCCAGATTGAAGTAGACTCAATACACGTGCTTTGATGTTTTAAGTAAAAGGGGAAGGAGACAACAGACTCCCTATGTACATTTATATTTACATACTTGCATATCATTGGTCTTTTGTTGATTTTCAGGGGTCGAACAGTTATAATTTAAAAATACTTGAATACTAGTTGTATTACTATTAATACATAATTATTGTAATACTATTATATGTAGTTGTAACCCACTTATGCCTGAAAAGACATTAAATTAAAATGCATTAAAAACCACCAGTAGATGGTGCTAAAACTCAATGCCAGCACAAAAATGACACGTTAACATGCAATTATGCGTTAACACATAAATCGCGTGTTAACGCGTTATTCCTACACGTTTTGGCCCCAACTGCCTTCCATATTTCTCAAACGGAAGGCTGCATCCTCCGGAGGTCGCATTTTTAGGCTGCATACGTCATCAAGCCGGGTTTATTTCAGTTAACTGAGCATTACATTTGCGAGTCAAAGCATATTACAACAATTTACATTTAACTAAGAATAATAGTCAAATTTATAACCATTAATATACTAAAATAAGATATCCTTTGTGACGTATGCAGCCTACAAATGCGACCTCCGGAGGATGCAGTCTTCCGTTTGAGAAACGGCCTGAGATGAGCAAAATCTGCGCAGAACCGATCACCGCGAGATGCATGCTGGTTAGAAAAGTGTCCGCCTTGCTCTGATGTCATGCTGACCTGTGCCAAAAAACTCTCGCGATTAATTTTCGTTAAATATTGTGACAGCTCACACGCTTGTTGATTTGGCTAATTTTTTTTCTGTTTAAAATTCTAATATTAATTTAGTATAACGTAAAATAATCTAATGTACATGAAATGAAATTAAGTTTTTTCTTTGTGGAAATTGCTTTCTGTGTCTTCAACCCCAACATTTCAGCTTGTCTTGTGCTTCAGGTCAGAACACATCATTCCCTTTGAAATACTGAATACAAATACATCTTTAAGTACTAATAATTGACCATCATTGATAAAATGGAATAAAATCAGTAAATACAAATCAAAAATTGACACACTGATAGTCTTTCTATATTTTACTCTATGGATACAGAAACTCCACAACAAACAATAAGAAATATAACTGATAATCTTTTATGGATCCAGTAAAAGTTACAGAGGTAAAACATTATGCACTGATAACAAATATGGTGATATAGTAAACATATAGTAAACGTAATATGTGATATTTATAAAGTATAGTACAAATTGAAGTAAAGTGATAATAAAATATACAACAAGATAACATATGAGTGATACAATAATAGATTTATAATACGTTTAGAATAGATTTCAGTTCTTGCTTTCCCTGAGAATAGAGTGTTTTAGTTGTAATTCTCCACTGGTTCCCTCAAGATTTTCCTTGGGGTTTTTATAATGGGTTTTTACAAATCATGAATAAAATATGGTCTGTGATATACATAAATTGCACACCTCCATGGTGAAAATGCAAATTTTTAAGCAGTTAACAAAACACAAACATACCTCTTTTTTTAAGAACTGGTTTCACAACAATATTAAATTGGTTAGTCAGTTATACAACAAAAAAGGAACACTCTTTTCTTATGATGAATTCCTTTTTTTATTGTAAAATACCAATTACTCAGTTGTTATTGGTTCAATCTCTTCAGGCACTCACATGTTATGTAGAGGTATTAATAAAGACCATTCTCCTGATTCAGCTTCGCTTGATGTTATTAAATCTTATGTTGGTAAAGTTAGTTTTTCATTAAATCCCAAGAGTAATAATAGAGCTATTCGTACACTTTTCCAAAGAAAAATTGTTACTGTACCTTATGTTTTGTCTCATTGGACCTCTTTATTAAATGGAAAATTGATTTGCTGGAGAAAAGTGTGGTTGTTACCACAGAAATATTATCTTATTAATAAGATTAAATAAGTTTCTTATAAGCTCATTCATAGATTTTATCCAGCAAACAAAAAAACAAATGTAAATTGTATTTTCAGCAATGAATATGAGGAAACTGGACTATTTTGGCACTGTACATATTCAGTTACACTATGGTGTAAAGTTAAAAAATGTATCAATTAAAATATTTAGTGTTTAAGACCTTTTTCACGCCTATGGAAAATGCACTCTTTGGCTTTACTGACTCTTCTGACTAGGAACAGTATTTTTAATTAATCAGTTTACTTATACTGCCGATCAAATTTCATGTTCATAAGTGTAAATTTACTGATAAGAAACCCAATTTTATGGTTTTGTTGACTGAATATATATATATATATATATATATATATATATATATATATATATATATATATATATATATATATATATATATATATATATATATATATATATATTAGTATGTTATTGTTCTTTGAATAAAAAATAGCCCAAAACCAGCCCAATGGTATTTCGACGGAGGTCCCCTGGTAAAAATCGCATTGCAGGGGCTAAATATCACATTATTGGTTTCGCTTCAAGTAGCCCAATTCTGAGGGAAAAAAATCAGTTGATAGATGACAACGGTCAGCTATATTCCTTTTCAGAATTTTCCAGGAAATTTGATTTTGGGGCTTTGTTAAAAGAATATAACATTATATTTAATTCCATTCCTAGTGGTATAAAAACTCTCTTGAAAGGAGAGCAAACCTTTAATCGTGTTTCTATATATAGGCCTAACAATTCTATTTCAGTAGAAGGGATTTTGATTGTTCAGGACAAATTCAATAACCGCTTTGTTCGAAATCATATCAACAGAAAATATATTCCAGTGTCTTCTTTTAAATGGATGGCATTGTACAACATTAATTGGAATGTTGCTTGGTCTCTTCCACACAAATATTTATTAATAAACAAAAGAAGTTTAAAATATTACATAGATGCTATACCCTTGTAATAGTGTACTTAATAAGTATATGCAACGTATTTAAAAAAAAAAATACTATCTCTCAGATAAAACACATGTTAGAATATGTATCGACACTTTTGATATTATTTTCTTTTATTATAACTCTAACTCCTGTATTCAATACACTGTTAATCTTTTTATTATACTTGGCAAATGTTTTATTCACAAGTGTAAATTTTTTGGTAAGAACCCAGTACTGTCAATTTTTCTGTTTGACTATAATTCTTATGTTGTGTCTTTAATGGGCATAAAAAAAAAAATAAATAAAATAAAATAAAATAAAATAAAAAATCATTCAAAAGTCAAAAATTACTTTCAATGTTTAACCTTATATAATCCCCCCCCCCCCCCCCGGTTTATGTTATTTATTTATTTGTTGTCTTTTAGTTTATTTATTTATTTTACTTTCTACCCTGTATTATTTTTAGTATTTTATCCTCTATTGTTTTTTTAGGTTGTTGTGGTTATATGCTTGTTAAGTGTTTTGGCATCAATACAAAAATGTAAGAAAGATAAAAAAATAAATTAAAAAAAAATCCCAGGGAAAACCGTGGACTTGGCAGCACTGAGTGGAGGTGACGTATTTCCAGTTCAAGAGTGGAGCTACACTCGCCCATGGTCCGCTGCCTTTTTTTTAAACTGACATATCACATAAGAGCATTGCACATGAATATGCCATTTTTATTTATGCCAGTAAATTACATTTAAAAATACAAGTTAGACCCATAAAGACTGGCACGTCTGTGGCCTCCTCATCCACTTTCATCAACTATTTTTTTGGCGGTATCAGCAACTAAATAAATATTATAATACTATAAATAATACTACAAAATATTATGCTGGTCATCACCGTGTCCAGTTTTCAAGCGTCGAGTGATCAGATCTGTTCTGTTTGGCAATAATCAAGTAAATGAGTGCATTAACACGCATAAATAAAAGCAAACGGATCAAGATTAAAAACAAAAACTGTACTTGAGCAGCCAACAAATAAAAATAATAAGGCTTATTAGTTACTTACTTTTTGTGTGTAATGATACAAAAACTCCACACGGCCTCCAGAGCCTTCCTTGTTCTTACACTAAGCAGAACACGTCATTCACTACAGGATCACTTGAGCAAAACAGTGTGGTTGTCAATTTGTTGAGTAATATCATACTGTACATTTAAAATATAAATATTAAACAATAAAATGTTCATCTCTTTAAAATTGCTGTAGGCTATAGTTCTGTCAACTGTGTTATAAACCTTTACAGCTGCTCAAAACCACACCTGTCCAAAGTCCATGCACTGTAACAATCAAACCAGTTTTATCTGAAACACTAAAGAGATGTTTCAAAAGAATAAAATGGACAGAACCGCATTAATATTACAGTATATACGGTATGATTAGAAAAGAACAAGGGCTGATGTCGTGAGATTTTGTGGGAGCAGTTTGATGATATCTGTAAGAAGTGCTCAACTGATCCTGATGATAAGCGAAAAGCTACAAAAAGCAGGAGATCCTGATGACTGCTGTAATTCATAGCATAGAGCTTTCATTGCTGCAAGTGGAAGGATCTTTGATTAAAGTTTAGAAGAATACATCACTTCCTTTGAAATAAAAATCATCTTTAGTAACATCATGAATTTTGTTCAGTTTAATCAGTGCAACCTTGGTGAATATAATAATTTTCTTTCAAAATCAACTATACTTCATAATTAACGAGACTTAATTGTCGTAATTGACAAGACAGAAAGCATTTCTGTTTTGTTTTCAACTTAAGAATGAATGGGAGCATACTTTAAAATAAATATATTATTTGCAAACAATTCAAACGGTTTGATTATCGAATACGAAAAAAAAAAAAAAAAAAACCTTTTACTGTTCTACCCTTTTCTTAATTCCTCTCATTCTTTATTGGTCCCACTCATTTATTGGTGCTGAATTATTGAGTAGATCATCACATTACATTCAACTTGTGCATATAAAACACAGCATGATCTCAGTGTGTTCTCAGGATAGCCGTTCTTCATACCATCAAGTTTCTGAACAAGCTCAGACAGCAACCGACAAAACTAAAATATTTACATGGGATGCTGAAGTTGTGTATATATTAAAAACAAATTTGCAAAAAGCACACTGAAAAACATCTGTAGTAGAAATTGCATGAAAAAAGCTAGGACAAAGTTTTCACTCCTGCATACTATTTGCTAGAAAACGTGTGTATGGGTGTAGTCGGCACTTCATAAGAGGTAATATATTATTTCTTATATATTGTTTCTTTGTTGACCAGTAGAGAGCTGCTTAGTTCCCCTTACGAAAATTAACCATGGTTTTACTACAAATAAAACCAAAAACAACATGGTTATATAGTTAAACGATGGTAACCACAAATTAACCATGATTTTGTGAATGTGAACCATAGTTTAACCATAGTATTTGTAGTAAAATGGTGGTCATACAAATGGTAATCAATATGGTTACAAGCATAGTAATAAAACCATGGTTAAGTTTTGTAAGGATGTTTTACAACAACTAAAAGGAATTTTAACTTCACAGTTTCTTCCAGTAAAAATGCAATGCTTTGGGCGTCTTGCTGCAGTTTTAAAAATGAAGAACACCACAACAAGATTAAAAAGGCTAGGCTACATGCACCAAAGGCACATTGCTGCCCTCCTCAGTTCACCTGAAGAACTCCACTTAATGGGTTTTTATCCTTAACTTTAGCCCAGTTATGCGCAGAAAGCTAATAACAGCTTTAGTCCTTAGTACTAAGAATTGATTTCAATGAAAGATTTGTAACTCTAGATTCCAGCAGCTCTGAATACAGGTGCTGGTCATATAATTAGAATATCATCAAAAAGTTGATTTATTTCACTAATTCCATTCAAAAAGTGAAACTTGTATATTATATTCATTCATTACACACAGACTGATATATTTCAAATGTTTATTTCTTTTCTTTTTGATGATTATAACTGACAACTAAGGCAAATCCCAAATTCAGTATCTCAGAAAATTTGAATATTGTGAAAAGGTTCAATATTGAAGACACCTGGTGCCACACTCTAATCAGCTATTTAACTCAAAACACCTGCAAAGGCCTTTAAATGGTCTCTCAGTCTAGTTCTGTAGGCTACACAATCATGGGGAAGACTGCTGACTTGACAGTTGTCCAAAAGACGACCATTGACACGTTGCACAAGGAGGGCGAGACACAAAAGGTCATTGCAAAACAGGCTGGCTGTTCACAGAGCTCTGTGTCCAAGCACATTAATAGAGAGGCGAAGGGAAGGAAAAGATGTGGTAGAAAAAACTGTACAAGCAATAGGGATAACCGCACCCTGGAGAGGATTGTGAAACAAAACCCATTTAAAAATGTGGGGGAGATTCACAAAGAGTGGACTGCAGCTGGAGTCAGTGCTTCAAGAACCTCTATGCACAGACGTATGCAAGACATGGGTTTCAGCTGTCGCATTCCTTGTGTCAAGCCACTCTTGAACAACAGACAGCGTCAGAAGCGTCTCGCCTGGGCTAAAGACAAAAAGGACTGGACTGCTGCTGAGTGGTCCAAAGTTATGTTCTCTGATGAAAGTAAATTTTGCATTTCCTTTGGAAATCAGGGTCCCAGAGTCTGGAGGACGAGTGGAGAGGCCCACAATCCACATTGCTTGAGGTCCAGTGTAAAGTTTCCACAGTCAGTGATGTTTTGAGGTGCCATGTCATGTGCTGGTGTTGGTCCACTGTGTTTTCTGAGGTCCACAGTCAACGCAGCCGTATACCAGGAAGTTTTAGAGCACTTCATGCTTCCTGCTGCTTACCAACTTTATTGAGATGTAGATTTCTTTTTCCAACAGGAGTTGGCACTTGCACACAATGCCAAAGCAACCAGTATCTGGTTTAAGGACCATGGTATCCCTGTTCTTAATTGGCCAGCAAACTCGCCTGACCTAAACGTATTGTGAAGAGGAAGATGCGATATGCCAGACTCAACAATGCAGATGAGCTGAAGGCCACTATCAGAGCAACCTGGGCTCTCATAACACCTGAGCAGTGCCACAGACTGATCGACTCCATGCCACGCCGCATTGCTGCAGTAATTCAGGCAAAAGGAGCCCCAACTAAGTATTGGGTGCTATACATGCTCATACTTTTCATGTTCACACTTTTCAGTTGGCCAACATTTCTAAAAATCCTTTCTTTGTATTGGTCTTAAGTAATATTCTAATTTTCTGAGATAATGAATTTGGGATTTTCCTTAGTTGTCAGTTATAATCATCAAATTGAAAAGAAATAAACATTTGAAATATATCAGTCTGTGTGTAATGAATGAATATAATATACAAGTTTCACTTTTTGAACGGAATTAGTGAAATAAATAAACTTTTTGATGATATTTTAATTATATGACCAGCACCTGTACATGATAGTTCTTGCTGTATGATTATACACTCAATTAATACATGGCACACAGTTCTGGTTCTTCAAAAAATTACACCTGGATGTTTGCCAACTATTGCTAGCCCATAATTCAATGCACAATGTCCCAGTCTTAGTCTGGTGACAGCCACACTGTCCCTCTTTCACAATCTTGCATTCGATGTGTGATTCACTGTTGATTTTAATGAAAAACAATGTCTGTTCTTATTTCCCTCTTACCATTCATTCTGCCATAATTTTGCTATGTCTTGCGGAATAATGTTCTTACACTCAACCCTTCCATACATTACTTTCATTCCATAACTTTTGTAACTTTATGAATTTTGTTCAGTTTATGCAGCTTTGGCGATTTTAATATTTTTCTTTCTGGACAAAATTGTAGCAATTCCAAACTCTGAAAGGAGAAAGTCTCAGGGTTTCTGCGCCATCTGAGCAACTGCTGTTGAGATTTGCTGTTACTGTGAGTTGCTCTGAGTTTTACGACTTTTTAGGCCAAAATGTTACCCCAGTGAGTATTACCTCAATAACATATTTGTCAGTTTCTGGTTGTTTTAAATCCATTCCTATTACCCCCACTGGAGAGCATACATTGTTAGAGACTTTCTTAATGCAGTGTGAATGGTCTGCCTGTTGCCAAAATTACATGTAATGAGAAAGTCGGAATATTTTATTTACTTCAGTTTTGCTTGGATATGAACAATAACTTCCTTTGTGTGTTTTTAATCAAAATGCACATTTGCTAAAGTGTGACAGAAGAAAGGTATGCATTGTTTTTTTTTGTTTTTTTTATTATTATTATTTAGTACTGCCGTGAGGAATCTTTACATATTTCTGACAAGATAAACCACCAACTGAAATTACAGATTATTCTGCTTAAAACTTTACATAACCATGTTTTTTAGTGTTGTGTCAGTGTTTTTCATTTGTCAGAACCTTGTTTGTAGAGAATGATGAATCTTAACTCATTAAATAGAAGATGTGTGACAATCTTAAATCTATGCCTATATTTGAACTTATTCATGAAACACATTCATAATGCAGAATCAATGTACATAGTTTAACCAAAAATGACAGCAGTCAGATCTGTGGAGCTGAGCTGAAGAACTTCTTCAGACTCGTCCTGGAGTTCCAGCCTCTCTCCTTTGCAAACCTGAACACACTCCCAAACAGATCAGGGAACGAAGCCATCAGGTTGATGCTCTCTGCGTCCTCTGGACTAAGTAGAGAGAAAGAAAACCCACCAAAAACATGGTCTGACACACAATAATCGTACTCGGTTACTGTCGTAACCTCGGTTCCCTGAGATACGGAACGAGTACTGCGTCTTGATAAAGACGCATATGGGAAAAAGCCTTTTTTCTCCTGAACTGAAGTCTTATTCAATCACGCAGTGAAACTGCACGACTATTGGTTCGTGCAGTGTGTTAAAAACGAACCAATGTGTCGGCAGCGGAGCTGCACGAGCCTATGGCGACGAAGCCCGCCAAAGCCCGCCAGAATGGGCGGGGCATCTGGCTATATAAGCGGCTGCTTCGCCATAGGATCCTCAGGTTACTTTGACTGAAGCGACGACTGAGTCGTGCAGCTGTCTGGCACGGCAAAGTACGCAGTACTCGTTCCGTATCTCAGGGAACCGAGGTTACGACAGTAACCGAGTACGTTCCCTGTCGATACTCCACTCGTTGATAAAGACGCATATGGGAACTCAATTCAATCAAGCCGTGCTAAGGCAGAGGAATGACTGCATAATATTACTCCATAAGCATTTAATGCCCACAGGGAATTTCAATAGTATGCTCCAGGCTAAGCGAGCTAAACTCATAGAGGTTACGCTCGGCCTGGGTGATCATTCCTTATGACCCTTACATACTCAGTACTTCCAGGACCGAGGTATGCAAGAAACCAACTAGAGAGCTTGAGCGCACTGCGGTCAAGAATTCTCTGTCAGGATTGTTCCCATAACGTATACATGTACGCTCATCTAAGCAGAGAGGACCCTAGCCTGTAAGGCTGGTACATCCAGGCTATAAAACCTAGCAAATGTGGATGGCGAGGCCCAGCCGGCCGCCGCACAAATCTCTGTAATGGACACACCACTAGACCAGGCCCATGACGAGGCGATGCCTCTAGTAGAATGGGCTCGTACTCCAATGGGGCATTGTAGGCCCATGGAAGAGTACGCCTGCGTAACAGCATCCACTATCCACTTAGAGAGCCTCTGCTTCGTGACCGGATGCCCTTTGGCGCGGTTATCGAAGCTGACAAAGAGCTGTTCTTTATGCCTGAATGAGGCAGAACGCTCGAAGTAGATCCTCAAAGCTCTGACAGGGCATAACAAGGACAACTCCCGGTCCTCCTCAGAAGGAGGAAGCGCGGAGAGTGTGATGACCTGAGCTCTGAATGGAGTTGAAAGTACCTTGGGTACGTAACCATGCCTTGGTTTCAGGACGACCTTGGAGTCGTTGGGCCCAAATTCCAGGCAGGCAGGGCTCACAGAGAGCGCCTGTAGGTCTCCTACTCGCTTAACCGATGCTAGTGCTAGTAGCAGAGCAGTTTTCAGCGACAGCGACCGAAGGTTCGTAGACTGAAGCGGCTCAAAAGGAGGGCCCTTCAGGGCCCTCAATACAGTGGGCAGGTCCCATGTAGGGACGGTGAGGGGCCGAGGTGGATTCAGCCTCTTGGCTCCCCTCAGAAAACGGACAACTGAGTTGTCTCTGCCTACTGATTGGCCTGCTATAGGGGCATGAAAGGCCGCTATAGCTGCTACGAACACCTTGAGTGTGGAGGGGGAACGTCCTTTATCCAGCAGCTCCTGCAGGAAGGACAGAACCACCGCCAACTCGGAAGTAGACGGGTTTTCACCGCGGTCTAGGCACCAAGTGGAGAAAACAGACCACTTAAGGGCATAGAGACGTCTCGTGGACGGGGCTCTAGCCTCAGAAATGGTGTTTAATACTCTGGGGGGCTTGTAGGCTCCCGTCGAGCGGCCACAGATGGAGAGCCCACAGCTCGGGCCGAGGGTGCCATATTGTTCCGTTCGCCTGAGAGAGGAGATTCCGTCTCAGGGGCATGGGCCAGGGGGCTGCTGTGAGCAGCTGAACCAGTTCTGACAACCAAGGTTGGTTTTCCCACAAGGGGGCCACCAATAGAACCTTGTGTCCTTGTTCCTTGATCCGCCTGATGACCTGAGGGATCAGGGCAATCGGAGGGAATGCATAAAGGAGGAGGTTGGGCCAATCGTGGGCCAACGCATCCCTGACCTTTGAATAATAAATTGGGCAGTGAGAGCTGTCTCTGGAGGCGAAAAGATCTACTTTTGCCTTGCCAAAGATCTTCCAGATCATCTGAACCGTCCGCGGATGGAGCATCCACTCTTCTGAGGGGACACTGCTCCGAGATAACATATCCGCTCCTTGGTTCAGTCTTGGCAGACTGAGGGGCGAGAACGGCAGGTGCAGGCTTCGCTGGCTGCTGAGTCGGCGCAGATTTGGGGGGCGACTCGAAGCAGCTGCGGAGCTGGAGCGCTTTGGCAGGAAGTGTCGCATGGCCTGTGACGCCTTCTGTGCCTCTGTGAAGCGCTCAGCAAATCCTTCCACCGCAGGTCCAAAGAGGCCGTTGGGGGAAATCGGGGCATCAAGGAAGGGGACCTTGTCTGCGTCCTTGATCTCCGTCAACGTGAGCCACAGGTGGCGCTCGAGCACCACTAGACTGGCCATGGACCTTCCTATCGCCTGGGCGGTGGTCTTGGTGGCGCGCAGTGCCAGGTCTGTTGCACTTCTCAGCTCCCTGAGAATCGCAGGATCAGGCTCAGACTCGTCCATTGCAGAGAGGAGTTTGGCCTGATAGACCTGTAGGACCGCCATTGAGTGAAGCGCTGAAGCCGCCTGTCCAGCTGAAGCGTAGGAGCGTCCAGCGAGCGCTGAAGTGGTCCTGCATGGCTTGGACGGGTGGGCGGCTTTTGCTTTCCAACCGATGGCAGTGGGGTGTAGTGAGGGCGGATGAAGCGGAAGTACGGAGGCGAGCAGAGTAGGGGGCGCGCCAAGATCTCGTGAGCTCGTCGTGAACTTCGGGGAAGAACGGCGAGGGTTGCTGGGGAGGGGCCTGACGGCGCCCCGGCAGGAACCACTCGTCGAGACGGCTGCGAGACGGCTCCTCAGGTGGAGACCACTCCAATCCCAGCTCTTCAACCGCCTTTGAGAGGACACGGAAAAGCTCGGTATCCATCCCGGCTTTGGCGGCGCTGGGCGCGGACGAACGTGGGGGGGCGGGGTCAGCCACTGAGCCCGACAGCTCCTCATTGTCCGAAGCTGCCAATGACATGCTGTCATCGGCCAGCTCTTCGTCACTTCCCCCGAACGAGACCAGATCGCTCGCACTTGCAGAGGGACGCTGGTCACGTTGGGAAAAAAGGACGGGAGAAACCTCTCTGTGTGGCGAGAGTGAGGCACGCGGGATCTGAGCCGACGTGAGCTCGCTCTCAGCCGGGCGCTGAGCTCCTCTGCCCCGCTGTTTTTTCCTCACAGGTCCCTGAGAGGAAGAAAACGGGAGGGCGCGAGGGGCGGAGTCACTCTCTGAAAAGAAAGCTATCCGCGAGCGCAGAGAGGCGAGACTGATGTTCTCGCAGTGAGAACAATCAGAGCCAGCGAGCGCGGCATCTGCATGGGATTTCCCCAAGCAGGAAATGCACTCGCTGTGGCCGTCATCGGCGTGCAGGGGAGACCCGCACGAGCCGCAATAACGGCGCGGCATTTGCAACAACGCCGATTTGCTCTTTTAGAAAGCGTGAGTTCTCACCGGATGGCGGCAGCGAACAGGACCGGAACCGCCGCGATGCTGGAGCGCGGAGTAAAAGGCGAGTCAGCCGAGCAGTTCGAGGCCGCTGGGTCCAGCTGCGAGGCTTGTCTACGGCGAGCAGGCTTCTAGGATCAGCGAGGCGAAGTCGTCGTCGCTGAAGGAGAAGAAATCTGAGGATCCTATGGCGAAGCGGCCGCTTATATAGCCAGATGCCCCGCCCATTCTGGCGGGCTTTGGCGGGCTTCGTCACCATAGGCTCGTGCAGCTCCCCTGCCGACACATTGGTTCGTTTTTAACACACTGCACGAACCAATAGTCGTGCAGTTTCACTGCGTGATTGAATAAGACTTCAGTTCAGGAGAAAAAAGGCTTTTTCCCATATGCGTCTTTATCAAGACGCAGTACGAATGGAGTATCGACAGGGAAACTAAATTACTGAGTAAATGCTGTGTATCATGTTAGGTGTCACTCACTAATGCTCGTGTAAGTTGCGTATAAATCGCAGCAGGCCCAGTGTGTTCTCAGGATAGGGTTTCTTCTTACCATCCAGCTTCTGGACAAGTTCAGACGGCAACTGAGAAAATATATATATATATATATATATATATATATATATATACAAAAAAATATATATTTTTCAAACCAAGATTAGAGCAGGCAATTAAATACACTTAAATTATTTTAATTTATTTGATTTATTAAATATTTATACAAGTATGTTTGAATATTTGAGCATTGAATTCAGACTCACTTTAGTCTTCCATTCAGAAAAGCTTTTCCCCTCTGTGTATTTTTCAAGAGTTTGAAGGAGCTCCTCGTCAACATTACGACAGATCTCAACCTCTTTCTGGTTCCCCATCTTTTTCAAATACTCCACTCTCCTGACAGGATTTTAAAAACAGTACGATATCATCAGCTGATAAAAAAAATATTATCTAGATACAATGCAGTTTCCCCTTCATTTAATATAAAACCATAAATTGCTAGTACCATAAGCAGTGTTGAACCTCCCTAGCTTGTTTAGAATGATTAGTCATTGCCAAAATCAATGGAATATTCTACCGTTCATCGGTCCAGAAGAAGGGGTGTGCGAGGGTTTGCTCCACAGTCGGTCTGTTGTTTGGATCTTCATTAATCATCCACTCGACGAGATCCTTCGCTACATCATCATCCAGATGCTCCAGTGAGTATCTTCCTCGTGAAATGTTGTACTCACAAGCAGCACCTTTACCAAATGGATGTTGTCCTTCAGAGAGAATGTAGTAGACTAACATCCCAGCGACCTTCAAACAGGTTACAGAGTTATTAGTTTAGAATTTTCACCAACTACATTTTAAATTTGAATTAATTATATTTTAATTATATAATTATATGTAATTATAAAATTATGTGTTTTTAAATTTAATTATAATAATTACAAAACTACTGACTTAAAAGAGAGACCACCTGAATGTCAGAGCTCCTCTTGTATCCAATGCTGTCCTCCTCATCTATGGTCTCCTTTGGCTTCCAGCATCTAGTTCCAGCGATGCTTGTTCGTAAAGTGGTTTGACCGAGGTTCAATCGACGGCTTATGCCAAAATCAGCCAATCTGGCTTTTCCATTTATGTCTAAGAAACAGGGAAAGACCATTGTCATTTTAAAAAACAAACTTAGTTTTAAGAAATTAATTAAACATGGAAATTTTGTTTAGCTCTTACCAATCAGGACATTCTGGGGTTTGATGTCTCGATGGAGCACTTTGGTTTTCTCATCGTGTAAAACCTGTAAACTGCAGAGAACTTCCTTCACCAACTTCTTCAGAACCAAAGATCTCTCAGCGCTGTCGTCTGGTAAATGATCTTGGATATATTCCTCCAGTGTGTACTCACAAAGCTGAAGAACAAGGTATCCAAAATGTGCATCCTCTGTAAAGTCCACATATCTCACAATAGAGGGACTGTCAAGCTGTGGAAGTCTGAGAAATTCCTCCTCATTTCTGAGGACTCGGTAATTAGACTTAATCATTCGTTTCACAGCCACCTCAGTGCCGTCATCCCTCAAACCAAGGATAACTTCTGTTCCATCACTTCCTTTAGCGATCTGAAATTCATCAGTGAGTACAAGAGTAAGGTTTCCCAGTCTGTATGTCTTGCATCAGTGTTAGCTAGATTCTCAAGTTTGAGCCTCCATCGACAGCTGATTTGACGCCACCTTCTTGAGTTCACAGCTGGCTGTGAGAGCGGCTGCACACTTGAATTTGATTCCTCAATGGATGTCACTATAGTGTGCTTTTTATCATCCTGCTCACTTTCTTGTGATGCCACCTTTTGCTGGATTTTTTTCTTCCTTTTTTTTTAATTCTTCCTGCTTGTTGATAGAGCTGCAGTCTCCTCACATAAACTATCCACTGCACTCAAACCTGCTGGATTTCTCAGTGATTTGTTCAACTTTTGAAGCTTTTTTTTCATGTCTTCATCCATCTCTGTCTCTGCTTTGATAAGAATCATCTCTGGGATGGGTGACAATCCACACAATGCTACAAGTTCAGGAGTGAAGTCATTTATACAAGCAAACAGTCCATAGGTCATCATTCCAATCCGATTTGAATAATCAGGACGTGTGAGAGGCAATAAACTTTTGCCTAACTTCTCATAGACAGAATGATTGAGTCCCGGTTTCTGTGCAGATGTCTTCTGCATCATGACATTGAGTATCTTTAGTATCAGAAGATTGATTTTTTCACCTAGTGTCTTTCCAGAGTGCTGAAGACTGTTTGTTAGAATTGACACAAGATCACTGAATATCTGAGGAGAAACACTTTCACTGACACACAAAGCAGCATATAAGCAGTTCAGTGCAATCGCCCAGTATTCCTGAGGGATTCTTGGGAAGCGTTTGATGACTCCCTCAATGTATCTATGTGCATTCTTTGTATCTTTTAACCACTTGATGGCGCTCTGATGATACTGATCTGCACTGGGGCCAGTGACACCAAAGTAGAGCTCAAAATAAATAAAATGTTCAAAAGGATCCTCTTGAAAGAAATGTTCCTTATACACTCTGTAAACGTCTATCTGATTTTGATTTCGGATAGCACAAGTGAAAGAGATAGATAGATGTACTTTCTCAATCACTTCTCTCTGTAAAGGCAGTTGATAAATAATTCTCTCCACTTTTTTATCAAGCTCTGAATGTCTTCCATAGTTCCTTATAGGTGAAGCTCCAGCCTCTATAAGTACTTTCACAATGTCTTCATGGTCACGAACAACAGCATATTGAAATGGAGTAAAATTTTGTAATGGATATCTATTTGGGTCAGCTTTTGCTGCAAATAATCTTCTCACTATAGTCAATGGAACTCCACGTGTTAAAGCAGCATAATGTAGAGGAGTTTGTCCATTTGTTGAGCGTACATTTGGATCAGCTGATTCTTCAAGTAGATAAGAGCAGATTTCTTCATTTCTGCATAAAACTGCAGCAGTTAATGGAGTAACATCATCATTCCAGATTTCAGAAGGATAAAGTCCATTAATATCTCTGCCTCTTATTAATTCTTGAAGTTTCTTTAAATTGTTCTCTATGATGCATTGTATTAGGGGGGATGTTTTTCTAGGTACTGGAACTGAGATTGGAACCGCAAATGGTATTTCGAACTGCAATTCCACAGATCTGCTCATTACAATCTGTTGAGAGATGTTATAATAATAATAATAATAATAATAATACCTTTAATTTTAGGCGCCTTTCAAGACACCCAAGGTCACCGTACATTAAGAGAAGCAATAAAATATAAAACCATACAAAATACAAAGCTATACAAAACACACAATCATACAAATCACACAATCAAATCACTAAAAGCTATTCTAAACAGATACATTTTAATCTTAGCTTTAAAGAGGAAAATAGAACAGCTGAAGAATGTGCAGTGGCAAAGAATTCCATAATTTTGGTGCCACACAACTAAAAACCCTACCACAAAAAGGAACTCAACGTGAAATTTGGAACCTCAATAACTCTGCAGAGGATGATCTCAAAGGACATGAAGAACGCTATTGGTAAGCAGCAAGATTTTATGTTTATATCTGAAACCCGATTGAAATTGCTCATAGAGATCATTACTTTGCAAATGTGCTTCAAGCTGAGTTGCTACTGTTATTTCAAGTATTTTTGAAATAAAAGGAATATAAGAAATGGGCTGATAATTATTGAAATCAGTAGGATCTGCACTATAATTTTTAAGAATCGGAGTCATAGAAGCCTATTTTAATTTTGAAGGAACAGTAGCAGTAGATAATGAGGAACTCACTATAGCTGTAATTAATGGGAGAAACTGAATAAGACAGTGGGTAAGGGCATTATTACTTTGTTTCTACTTTCTTTACATTGTTAGACACTGTTTTAATCTTTATAAAGTTTTTTTTTTTTTTTTAGTCATAGTTCTTTTTGTTTTCCTGAAAATCTTTAAATTATATCATCATCATGTCATTATGTGTTCATTTCAGTTTAATTTCAATTTTAATCTTACTAAAATACTACATATTGCTAATGAAAATAAAAATGTGTGATTATATTGTTTTGAGAATATACATTTAAACATTTAACATTAAAATTAGTGTTGTCAGAGATGAATCGCATCCAAAATAAAAGTTTATGTTTACATAATATATGTATGTGTACTGCGTATATTTATTATGTGTATATAAATACACACACACATGCATGTATATTTTTCAGAAAAAAAGTTGTTTATAAATTAAATATTTATTTATAATATAAATTATATGAATATAAATATAGACATGTAAATACATGTAAATATTTTCAAAATACTGTGTGTGTGTGTGTGTGTGTGTGTGTGTGTGTGTATTTATATAGGCTACATAATAAATATACACAGAACACACACATATATTATGCAAACAAAAACGTTTATTTTGGATGCAATTAATCGTTTGACAGCCCTAATTAAAATATATATTTACAAAGTAAATCACACTATAAAGATTCATAACCATAAAAACCTGAAATCCTGAGATAATAGTATATGAGTACACATAAGTATTAGCCTACTTCTTTTTTATATACTGTTGTTTCGAGCCCCCAAATATGAAGGACTAAAAATGACATAAGGAAAAATAAATAAATAAATAAATAAATAAAAGTACAAAGAAATGTAAAAAAGCAAAAATAAATAATTATTTATAATTTTATTTCCTTATTTATGTATTTCTTCATTTTTTTCCACATTTATTTATTCATTTATTTATTTATTTATACATTTATTTATTTCCACTTTTATTTATTTTCACATTTATGTGTTTATTTACGTATTTATTTCTTTATTTCCACATTTATATATTTCCACATTTATTTATTTATACATTTATTTATTTTCACATTTATTTATTTATACATTTCTTTGTCCGTAGGGTAATGAGGAGGGCGTGTTTTACGTCAGGAAAAGCAATCGAGCCAGAGTAGTCGAGGGGTAAGCTTGAGGCCACAGTGACACCTTGTGGTGCCCAAACGAAGTACAAGAAGTGTAGCCTACATGACGCGCCTGTTGATAGTGTGGGATGAATGACTTAGATGGGCGATATGACCAAAATATTATATCACCGTTATCAGTTTCACGTGGGGGGGGGGGGGGGGGGGGGGGGTGTTTCGGCCGGGAAGCCTGCTATCTGTGATCACGTGCATTTGCTGAAGCTCGCGAAAGCGTGCAATCGCTCTCTTATGCGCGCTGTTTTTTTATGTTTCACTTTCAAAGCATACAAGGCATGTTTCCAATATTCAGAATAGAAGGAGGTTACTGTAGAAGATTGGTCGCCTCGCGCCGCTTAAATTCAAAACATTTTATTAATTTATTCAGGTTGCTATGGTCACGCAGGTTCGTGCATTAAACGCATGGCCACGAGAAATAAATGTTGTTCTCTCAACATAAGAAGTCGTGTTCGCCGAACATGTCCCCTACCCTACCTGCCATCTTTTTGATCATTTTATCATGAAAATATGTTTTATTTCTTTAAATAACACGTGACCTTAGGCCTACATATAATGATCACAGAAACAAATCCACAGCTGAACCAGCAGTAGTGGTGTTTTCGTAATCAGCGAAACCTATTTGAAGGAATCAGTTGAATGGATTGAACTCACTCTTTAAGACAGTGACTTGGCGCCACCTAGTGTCTGTTTTAGTTTCATATTAAACGTATCGTTTAATTGATTGACATTGACATATTTCTGCCTTTAAAATGTAAAACAATTTCATAACATTTTATGCATTTGTAGGCTTATTGCAGTGTAAATGGATTCAGTAATGATGTCTCTGATGGTTTTTGTTGACACTGATTGGATTTTTACTAGTAACAGCCCTTTATTATTTTAACTGAGTTTATCGATTGGAATTATATATTTTTTTTTAAATGCCCCTGGACATCAGTTTACAGGTTTGTTTCTGATGCTGTCAATGTTGTTTTTGGTTTTTGGTTACATTAAAAAAATGCAGTTAGCTCAAAAAGCTGAGGGCACACGACAGGCGCTGTTTGATGCTTGTATGTTCAATGCATGTCGTGTGTGTTTCACTAGCTCTGTTCCCGTGGACACCTCTTGTTTGACCTAATTCTGGATATTTCCAGCCTAAAACGTGTGATGAATCCGTATCTAAAGCCGTGTCTACATCAAGAGAACCCATTATAATCAGTTGATGCGGTGACTGTCCACACGGGAAGAGGCGCGAGGCGACCAATCTTCTACAGTAACCTCCTTCTATTCTGAATATTGGAAACATGCCTTGTATGCTTTGAAAGTGAAACCTAAAAATACAGCGCGCATAAGAGAGCGATTGCACGCTTTCGCGAGCTTCAGCAAATGCACGCGATCACAGATAGCAGGCTTCCCGGCCGAAACAACCCCCCCACGTGAAACTGATAACGGTGATATAATATTTTGGTCATATCGCCCATCTAAGTCATTCATCCCACACTATCAACAGGCGCGTCATGTAGGCTACACTTCTTGTACTTCGTTTGGGCACCACAAGGTGTCACTGTGGCCTCAAGCTTACCCCTCGACTACTCTGGCTCGATTGCTTTTCCTGACGTAAAACACGCCCTCCTCATTACCCTACGGACAAAGAAATGTATAAATAAATAAATAAATGTGAAAATAAATAAATGTATAAATAAATAAATGTGGAAATATATAAATGTATAAATAAATAAATGTGGAAATATATAAATGTGGAAATAAAGAAATAAATACGTAAATAAATACATAAATGTGAAAATAAATAAAAGTGGAAATAAATAAATGTATAAATAAATAAATAAATAAATGAATAAATAAATGTGGAAAAAAATGAAGAAATACATAAATAAGGAAATAAAATTATAAATAATTATTTATTTGTGCTTTTTTACTTTTCTTTGTACATTTATTTATATATTTATTTATTTATTTTTGCTTTTTTACATTTCTTTGTACTTTTATTTATTTATTTTTCCTTATGTCCTTTTTAGTCCTTCATATATCAGTATTGGTATCTTTATATTGACCGTGATAGTAGCTACTTGGTATCCGATCAAAAGAAAACTTTCCTCTTTCTTCCACACTGAGCACGTCATTCACTCCACGCCTACTTCAGGAGTACACGATCCGTTCTGCGCATGCGCGTAATTACGTAGTAGAAAACGTCACGGTTTTCCTACACTATTGGTATCACGCATGCGATGAAACACTTGACGGCCAGGAGGTACAACTGGCGGCATATTTTTGTAGGCTACATTGTGTTTTTCATTTAACAGTTCACGGCGGGTCTATTTTGATGTTTTTAAATGTAGCTTAGGCTATGCATTACGATGTGTTTACGTGGTTGCCAATCCAAAATAATAAAGGAGTTGTTACATGAACATACACGATTTTGGTTACATGTGGAAGTCTGAGTCTTTCTGTCACTGCAAACCTTCAGTTTCCTCCATACTCCCCTTTGCGATTCATTGCTGTATGGCATTAGGCCTACTTAACTTGCCCTGTTTCGATTCGAGGTCAGTATTGTCAAAGACGGTTCGAGTAATTTTTTTTTTTTATTAAAAGCTGCTAATATTAGTTAACTTTAAGTTGAGTAATTTTGTATTAGTATGGGTCTATATAGCCTAATATATCTATCTATATAATCTAAATGAGGAAAATAATCCCTTCAATGTTGTTTACAGAAGACTATAAGGAACATAATATGCATTTCTGCCTAGACTATCTGCACTTACATGAAGAAAGAACTACAAACGAGTCTGGGGAAACGTTATAGAGTATTTCAAACTGACAATGGAAATGAAAGGACTGAAAGAATGCATAGTGTGCACACAGGAGTGACATGAGACGTATTGGTGAACCAGAGTAATTTTAATAAGAAATGAGAAAAAAAAAAATTGTCACTCACTCTCACACACACTAACAAACAGTGTGTGGGGTGCACAGTCACCCAGATACACTCACACACACTAACAAACTGTATATGGGTGACTGTGCAGCCCACGTCTAGCATTTACTCTCAGGTTGAGGGTGTCTCTGCAAACAATCATGAATGTTTCCATGTCCTGGATATTTTCAAAAATGAACATGAAAGGCTCCTTGGCATCCCACTCTGTCAACTCCATCAGCACCCTCCACGCATTCATTTGGTCATCATGATCACAATATGTATGACAGTTCTTGCACCTGGCCAGTGAAAAGCCCAGAACTGTTCCTCACTATGTATTCCTGGTACATATGTTTCAATGTGAGGGGCAGCTCCTCCACTTCTACCTGTTCCTCCTTTGATAAAGTAAAATACCATAAATTAAGACTACCCTATAACATAAGATGTTTTGTGTCTTTCCAAAGGGGCCTGAAGACATATTTTCAGCATAAATCAAATAGATATTATGAGTTATGGTTTGTATATTATGGTATTTTCATTAGGCTATTAACTGCTAACTTTTGTATTGTTTTTTATTTGTAAGCCACTTTGTACAAAAGCATCTGCTAACTCATATAACCCAAAATTCAGTATCTCACAAAATTTGAATATCACATACAACCAATAAAAAAAACAAGGATTTTTAATACAGAAATGTCGGCCTTCTGAAAAAATATGTTCACGTATATGCACTAAATACTTGGTTGGGCCTCCCTTTGCTTGAAATACTGCATCAGTGTGACGAGACATGGAGGTAATCTACATGTGGCACTGCTGAGGAGTTATGGAAGCCCAGGTTGCTTTAAAAGCAGCTTTCAGCTCACCTGCATTGTTGCATCTCGTACCTCTGATCTTCCTGTTGGCAATACCACATAGATTCCCTTTGGGGTTCAGGTCAGATGAGTTTGCAGGCCACAAGCAGGCCATCAAGCACAGTGACTCCACGTTCATTAAATCAGGTATTGGGCAGGTTCCACAGTGTGGGCAGGTTCCAATTTCTGAAATTCTGGATATTTCAAAAACTTCTACAATTCTGTATTTTGCTGTCATTATGGGGTACTGAGTGTAGATTAAGGAGAAAAAAAAATGAACATCAATATCTCTAGGAGATGGCTGCAATGTAACTGTCAGGGATCAGTCACAATCATCACAGTCACCACCCAGCACAATCACCGGCTCACAGTCACCTGACTACTGATTGCACGCACCTGCTGTCACTAATCATCACCAGTACACACACACACCTCTCTACCCCTCATTGTCCTGGTCTACTGTTCACCTTGATGGACTGCTCTGGACTCTCTCTATCTCTTGACTTACCCCTTGGATTCGCCACTGATCATCCCAAACCTGCAAACAAAGACACGGTGTCAAGACCACAGCAAAGCAAACTGAAATCCACTCAATCTTGCTCATTCACCTGCCTTTTGCCACTCTTGTTCTTCTTTCCCAAGTTCCCTTCAACAAACCTGCTTGTTATTCACTCACCTGTTGTGTTGGCCTGTGTTTTGTGACAGTAACAAAGGGTGAAACATTGAGAGGGGTGTGAATACTTTCTGGATGCACTGTAATAATGTATGTGCAATATTTATTATTATTATACAATTTGTTTTTTTGTTTTTTGAGCCTGTGCACTAAATGTAACCTGTCCTACATGTCTTTTTATATGCCTTAAATGTAACACTTGACCTATGGGGAAACGTTGTTTTGTCTCGCTATACACAGTGTATATGTTTGAAGTGACAAAACCCACCTGACATGAACTGTTGTATAAATCTATATAATGTATGAGTTTCAAGTTTTGCATTGAATTAACAAACTTTTCCACAATATTCAAATTTTTTGAGACCTACCTGTATAGAATGCATACTGTATTTTTTTATTTTTTTTAATTGGCTGTAAAAGTTACAAGACATACTGAACCTTTAACAATGCACTGGCGCAAAAACGCACAACTTTTAGACCAGTCTCACATGATTTCTCGACTGCCACAATTACTACCCAAACAAAATACTGATTTTATGTACCAATATTTTAAATTGGCCTTTGAATTTGCATGGCAAAAAAAAAAAAAGCCTTACCTTGCCAAAACACTGACAGAACCCATTGATATAATGGCGTTGTTGAGCACTCCAAATCCAAATGCAAACTTTGCATGCAAAAATCAGAGGCAGCAATTGACAGCACTCTGACCCAATGGCATAGAGGCATTGTCAGAATGACCGTACTCTAGCCCAATGATGTTGGGGGATCCAGTCATATTTCAGGGTATCCGTGTCCCATAGGCATAAGCTGTGTCCCAAAGCTAAGTGTACGCACTTCGGAGTACACGAAGGACCCTTGGAAGTGCTCCGCCTTTGCAGGATTTACTAATTGCGTCACCAGGTGTCCCGGATTGCCACTTCTGTCGCATAGCAACGGTGAGAGAGGAGAGTTGCCCTCCTGACAGGACAGGTGGAGCCAGAGTTGATCGTTTTTGTTTTATGTCATAATGGAAGAGACGGTGATGTACCTCAGGCTTAGCTAAGACCGAGGCCAGGTAAATTACACTGGCTTGCTGCGTCCTTAATTGCTGGATTACAACTTTAAATGCAGGTACTGCTCGCAGATTACTTGAATAATGGAAAAACTACAAAATACACACACACACACACACACACACACACATAGCAGTTCAAATGCTGACTGATATCTTAAAGGTGCAATTTTATATAGTTCATTGTCTTTACCATGCAACAGCTGACCAGTGCCCTGCATGGCCAGTCCGAGTCCTTCAGATGCAGCCTCTGATATAGTTAGCATCAATTTGTTAATATTCTGACAAAATGTTGTTGCTTTTTCATTTTCAAAATAATCAGTGGTGGACTGCAAGGAAGTAAATTTGTTAAGTATTCTCGTACAAATATGAAGTACTAAGTTTTCTTCTTTTTTTCTCACAGGACAGCAACACTACAACAATATTGTCTATTACAACATGATGCATTGTTGTAGATTAAACCCAACAGTATATGAAGTAGGCAACTTTAAATTTAACAACCTTGAACATATTCAGAAGTAAAATGCAACACCCATTAGTGCAGCAGTAATATTAATGCAAAACCATCCTGACTAATTATTTTTCAGAACAATACTGTAGGCCTATACTTTTAATTAGAGGATAGTTCACCCAAAAATTAAAATTCTGTAGTCATTTACTCACTCTCAAGTTTTTCCAGGTTTGGAATTTTCATTTTTGGTTGAACTATCCCTTTAACTAAGGTTTTCTTTTAAATATGACTAGTACTTTTCCCCCAGTGTGGTATTAGTAGTTTACTAAAATCTTAATATTTCTTCTAGCAATTACTTTGTCATATCTCTAAACAATTTCTCTTTTCCTTCTTTCCCTAAATCAGAGCAGACCCCTGTACTGCAGGATAAAGCTGAATGTGCCAGCGCTGGACAGGTTTTTAATGGTTTTGGGCTGAGCAGGGAGGCTCTGACAGTGCTGCTGCATCTTCTGAGAAGTGCCACAATCCAGACTCTGGTGTTTCTCTTCTGTCTGGCCAGTGGTGCATCATACAGAGTGGACTCCAGAGTGTTGGACATGCCTTGTTTAACTTGTCCTCTGAGTCATTGATGAGGTGCTGGAAATTGACCTCCCGAAGACCCCAGAACACCTGGAGGCAGGGTTGGGCTCAAAATCTATGTTGTTTTTCTGACGTTAAACCTAGGCTATGTTGTAAAAAGTACTTTCAGTAATGTATAGAACAATTTGTTTTAATGTGTAAAACATTTATTTACAGGACAAAAAAATAAATGTACAGAAGAATGTTTTGTACGCTGCATTAAAAATGAATAATGTACATAATTACTTCTCTTTTATTTACACGTGTGAATGTGCATAACAAAAAATACAAAATGTACAGAAAGTACTCAGGCTCATTTACAAATCAATTACATTACAAAAATTAATAATGTATACAACTTGCCATTTAGTTTTTAACTTGCATAACAAAAATAAACTAAAGAAATTGGTTGTTTCATTTACAACGTGACAAAAGATACTGAAACAAATTTTAATGTACCCATTTTTTCCACTGTTTTCTCTTCTTGAGAGAAGGGTTAAAAAATAATTTATTCATTCTCTCCCTGCTCTCTTTTCTCCTCTGTTTCTCTCTGGAGTTTGATGTCCTCTCTGAGTAGCTCCACCAGCTTCCACTCACTCCTCACCTGTCCCAGGACACTTGCAATCCTAAAACAGAGCAAATAAACCATGCCTGTTAAAAACGTCAGCACAATGAATTTCAGATTGTGTCTAAAAAAATGTGTCTAACTTAATTACTTTGTATTTTTTAAGTCCTTCCCCAACAGGCTTGTTTTTTTTCCAGAATAGTTGTAAAACAAGAGAAAATGGAAACACTTATGGTAAAAATATTTAGACAGTGGTGCAATCTTTGAAAATATGTACAACATATTTAAACATATGTAAAAATTGGTGCAGCATTAGAAAACATGACAGCAGGGCATGCATACAAAATACTGAAGTGCTCAAGTTTGGTTAAAACACTTGTGGACATATCTTACATGACAGCACTACAAAACACAACAAAAGTAAAGACTATTGCCTTATATAGTGGTTGTCTCATTGTTTGTGGGCTTTGTGTTAAAAAAAAATCCCTGGCTTTTAACACTTGTTTCGCTAGGTATTTGAGTAAATGAAAACAAAAAACTTACATTTCAATGTGAATTCCCCACAGAAGTCTCATCCGCCGTCGTCATCTGCGCGCAAGTGATTCTGGGATATGGTAGGGTTCGAAGTGTTCATCTGATCAGTATCCCCTCACTGCAGAACAAAAGATCCAGGGGGCAGGGTTGGATCCACATCCAGGGGGTAGAGATGGGTAGGTTTAGGGGTGGGGATGGGGATGGTTGGGTTTAGGGATCAGGGGGTGGAGATGGGTAGGTTTAGGTAAATGTAAGGTGGGAGGAGTTGAATCTAGATCCAACCACACCCCCTGGATCTTGTGTTCTGCAGTGAGGACCATCTCCAGTTCACTTGAAGGAGTGAATGAAAGGAGTGAGTGAATTCGGACACTCGGTGCACCGGAAGGACTGCCGCTTTTGCATAGTTTGCTTGCTGTTTAATAATCATTTGAAATAGGCAGCTCCAGTAGTAAGATAGAAGGATTAATCTTAAACTCTGTCATGGAAATTATGTATAAGCCCTAATAGTCAATTTACAATTAATTTGTACCTTTGTTGTATTAAGCCATGGACGAGCGCTTCTAAAATTAATGAATGGATGATTTAGCTGCGGGCGCCATCTTCTGGTGAGACGCGGGAATTCATTCGGCGCGCGACTCCCACAGTGCATTATGGGGATTCTCTAGCCGTTGAGTGTACGGGTGTTTCTCAAACGGAAGGCTGCATCCTACAAAGGTTGCATATCTCGGCTGCCACGTCATCAAACGTCGCTGAAGGCCATCTCAATCGGAAGGATCCTTGGAAGACAGCCTTCGTTTCGCGTCCTTCTTTCAGCTGAATTTGAAGGATTCATGGGATGTATCCTCCGTGACCTTCAATCACCCACAATCCTTTGTACCCATTCCATTTCATGAAGATAAACTGACGAAAAACGAGTCAGTACTGAGCTTGTCTGAATTTATTATGAAATCTAAGACAAAAATAATGTTTTCGGACATGAAAGGATAGATGTTATCTTTTGTTTTGGTGTAAATTACTTACTAAACGCTAAACTGCCAATAATTTATGCCACAGGTAGATCATAGATGGCGGTTTTTCATTGTATTGCATTGAAAGCCAAATAGGCTAATATAAAGATTTGTAATACAAAGTTTTTTTCCAAAACTAAGTTTTATTAGTGTTTTTGTGCCGTGACGGTAAGGGTGGGAACATATGTGACGTAGCCACGTGCACTTACTAGAGCGTCTCATTAGGCTTGTTTGAGATGCACCTCGCCTGAAATGTAGGGAGAGTAGGCGGCTGCAGTGAGGGGAGGAGTGAAATAAGCGCAGTCAAGACGGACAGTTCTGAGCTCTCGAAGTGGAACAGATACATACGAGATCAAAGGCAGATATCGCGTTATTCTCACTCATATGCTGTGCTGCTGATAAACATGATATAATTTCAGTTCCCTTTCGAGGGAACTTCGAACTGCGTCCTCTAGGGGTCGCTATGGGGAACGCCGTCAGCGTGACCCATGTCTGAAGCATATATACAAAAACACCACATGTTGGCCGGCGACAGCCTATGACGTCACTACCGGCACGACCACAGTATAAAGGGGCGCTGGGAAAATACGTCATTCTCTTCTTCGTCTTCAGTGACTGTTTTGTTTGAAGCGTGTATTCTACAGGTAAGAAACGATTTTTCTACTATGGCGAGCACTAGCAAGGCGTTTAAGAGATGTGTGCATCCGTGTCCTCGTTATTTGACACCTGATGACACACACGATCTTTGCATCTTTTGTTTGGGCGAGGAGCACGCACGCGATGTTCTCGGGGGGGCAATCTGCGTGCACTGTGAGGTTTTTTCTATGAGAAAGCTCCGCTCTCGTCTGTCTCTCTTTTTGAGGAAGGAGGGACAGCCGTCTGCTTCCCGCGGCTCAAGACCCACTGCTGCTGAGGCACGGAGGGCAGTGAGCTCGTGGGGCTCGTAGGCGGAGCTGGCTCATGAGTTAGAGAGGGGGCTTTCCCTCTCGCGCTCGTCGGCCGTGAACGAGAGTGAGTCGCTGGATGACGATGATGCGATCTCTCTGACATCATCTGATCCAGCGGCTAGTGCTCTGCTGGGTTTTGCCCAGGAAAAGCAGGAGATGTCTGAGGGCGAAGAAGTTGAGACTGAGCCCCCTCAATCCTCCTGCCCTGCGTATGACGAACTGTTGGAGGTTATGGAACGCGCCACGGCAAGGCTTGACTTGCCGTGGAAGCGGGCCAAGATGGTGGCGCCGCGGGGTCGTCTCGATGAGCGTTATCTTTCTGGCCATAGCCCCCCAGCTCGAGTGAGCCTTCCATTTCTTCCTGATCTCCATGCGGAGGTTGAGAGGGAATGGAAAAAGCCGTTTTCCTCTCGCATTCATAGGTTTCAGCATACCAGTTATGCTAACATTGAGGGGATGCGTGAAAGCGGCTATGAGGGGATGCCCCCTGTGGAAGAGACTCTGGCCAGCTATCTCTCTGTGGGCGAGACATCCTCTCTCAAGGCTCCCTCCTTGCTGTCTAAGCCCCTTCAGGAAAAATCTCGCTTAAATGGCAGGGCATACGCAGCAGCAGGTCAGGCTGTTGCTTCGTTGCACACGATGGCGGTGCTTCAGGCTTACCAGGCTGATCTGCTGAAAGACCTGGATAAGGGTCAGGGCTTGTCAAGTAGCTGAGCTGCGCCGCACCACGGATTTGGCTCTCCGTGCCACTAAGCAGGCCGCCACTGCTATGGGCAGGTCTATGGCGGCCATGGTGGTAACGGAGAGACATCTGTGGGTGAATCTGGCAGATGTTGGGAAGAAGGAGAAGGGCTTTCTTCTCGATGCTCCAGTCTCACCTTCCGAGCTTTTCGGTACCTCCGTTGAGACGGTGGTCGAGAAGTTTAGGGAGGCGAAGGCGCGTTCAGCGGCCTTCAAAACCTTCATTCCAAGAAGGTCCAGGTCTGAGACCGAACAACGCAGGGGTCCTGGCCCATCTCCATCCGGGGATCAGAGATGGGCACAGAAGGCTAGTGTCGCAACTCGTGCCCCTCCCCCGCCTGCGGGTAGGGCTAGAGGGAGGCGCGGGTCAAAGAGAGGTAGGCAAGACCTGAGGGAGGTGATCCAGACGAAGCGTTCTCAATGCTCTCGTCCAGGACCAGAGTAATAATTGAAACATCTACTCCCTTTCCTCGGGGGGCCTGTCATCTGCCCTTATCTTCCCCTCTCTAATTCCCCTGCAACCTCCGTTTTATTCCACCTGACTGAGGTTGGGTGGGGACCAAGATAGAACCTGCGCTTTAAAATCATTGCAGTCTCTATGCTGGACTTATGATATTTTGGTTAAGTTCTATGCTTCATAGAAACTACCTTACTGATGGTCCGGACCTGACTCTTCGGATTTCGCCTCCGGGACTGATCTCATGCGCAGGAACCATGGATGGGTGAGTACGATCCAGTTCTATTGTTTACTGGTATTTATGTGTTCCACACTGGCGACACTGCAGTTCCAGGACCTGCTGGTCTTTTTACTTCAGTTTCTTTGGTTTGAGAAGGTGCATGGCTATCTGAGGATATCTATGTGCTAGCTTAGGGACTGCTCCCCTTCCGAGGGTTTTTAAGTAGCAATCTCCCTGAGCCCTTGCCTAGTGTGTGTGTCTCCCCTGCTAGGGTTTAAGTAGAGCCCAAAAGTTTTGTGGCAGCCTCTCTGGAGGGCTTACCGGCTTTTTAGGCCAGTGGTCGCTCTCCAGAGTTCTGTCATTCAGCCCTTTGCTCTTCTTGTTGGTCGAGCTGGCATTGTTCCCCTCACTATTGAGGGTCAACTATGAGCATGCTGCTCCCATCTGAGCGTCTGAGATTCCTCTCATGCTGAGAGTTGGGTTCTCCGCTCTCCAGAGCAATGTTGTTGGTCGAGCTAGCATTGCTCCCCGCACCATGAGGGTCACCTATGAGCATGCCGCTCCCTTCTGAGCGTCTGAGTTCCCTCTCATGCTGAGAGTTGGGTTCTCCGCTCCCCTAGAGCTCTGTGTCACATATGCTCTCCTTGTGGGTCGAGCTGGCATTGCTCTCCTCACCATGAGGGTCACCTATGAGCATGCCGCTCCCTTCTGAGCGTCTGAGTTCCCTCTCATGCTGAGAGTTGGGTTCTCCGCTCTCCAGAGCTATGTGTTGGTCGAGCTAGCATCGCTCCCCTCACCATTGAGGGTCACCTATGAGCATGCCGCTCCCATCTGAGCGTCTGAGATTCCTCTCATGCTGAGAGTTGAGTTCTCCGCTCTCCAGAGCTCTGTCATCAGCAGCCTCAGGTTGTTAGGTCTCTCTGCCTCCCTGTTGGGTTGCTCTCCTTGTTGGGGCGAGCTGGCGTTGCTCCCCTCACCATGAGGGTCACCTATGAGCATGCCACTCCCTTCTGAGCGTCTGAGTTCCCTCTCATGCTGAGAGTTGGGTTCTCTGCTCTCCAGAGCTATGCTGTTGGTCAAGCTAGCATTGCTCCCCTCGCCTTAGAGGGTCACCTATGAGCATGCCGCTCCCTTTTGAGCGTCTGAGTTCCCTCTCATGCTGAGAGTGGGGTTCTCCGCTCCCCTAGAGCTCTGTGTCCCATATGCTCTCCCTGTGGGTCGAGCTGGCGTTGCTCCCCTCACCATGAGGGTCACCTATGAGCATGCCACTCCCTTCTGAGCGTCTGAGTTCCCTCTCATGCTGAGAGTTGGGTTCTCCGCTCTCCAGAGCTATGCTGTTGGTCGAGCTAGCATTGCTCCCCTCACCTTAGAGGGTCACCTATGAGCATGCCGCTCCCTTCTGAGCGTCTGAGTTCCCTCTCTTGCTGAGAGTTGGGTTCTCCGCTCCCCTAGAGCTCTGTGTCGCATATGCTCTGCTTGTGGGTCGAGATGGCATTGCTCCCCTCACCATGAGGGTCACCTATGAGCATGCCGCTCCCTTCTGAGTGTCTGAGTTCCCTCTCATGCTGAGAGTTGGGTTCTCCGCTCTCCAGAGCTATGCTGTTGGTCGAGCTAGCATTGCTCCCCTCACCTTAGAGGGTCACCTATGAGCATGCCGCTCCCTTCTGAGTGTCTGAGTTCCCTCTCATGCTGAGAGTTGGGTTCTCTGCTCTCCAGAGCTATGCTGTTGGTCGAGCTAGCATTGCTCCCCTCACCTTAGAGGGTCACCTATGAGCATGCCGCTCCCTTCTGAGCGTCTGAGTTCCCTCTCTTGCTGAGAGTTGGGTTCTCCGCTCTCCAGAACGGTGTTTCAAATCCATGTTATGGTAAGTGCGCACGCTAGTCTCTGTGCACTTTCTGAAAGCCACGTTGTGGTAAGATCGCACACCAGTGTTTTGCAAGCTTTCTAAAATCCTGTATGGTATGGGTTACGCGCTGCGGCTTCGTGCCCTTTCTTTGAGTCGGTCTGGTCCCGTTTTTCACCTTGGGCCCCACTCTACCTATGTATCCCCTGTGATACTGACTTGAACAGGGTGTTGCTACCAAGGATCTGTTGAGACAATTCCTTCAGCGAGCTCATGCTGAGCAAGCAGTAGCCCCTGGATGACAGGCCAAGGCCTAGTTACTATCCTAGGCGCTTGGTCGTATCCCCTTAAAGGAATCTCTACTAAATCTGATTCCAAGCCTTTGAGCTCTACCCTGGGTCCAGGAGGCCTGGCCCCTAACAGGTCATTTCTGGGGTATGCAGCTCAGGTTTTTGGCCAAAGGGGATAATGTCACTGACAGCCGTCGAACCGTCCCAGGGGCAACTCCCTTAACCGGGTAGAGTTGATACTTAGTGCTCGCCTTTTTGTGCTTGGCTTGCACTCCCCTCAGCATGGTGGCGTGGGTATTCCATTCCCCATAGCGACCCCTAGAGGACGCAGTTCGAAGTTCCCTCGAAAGGGAACGTCTCAGGTTACATATGTAACCATGGTTCCCTGAGTAGGGAACGAGACACTGCGTCCTCTAGGCTCGGTGCCATGCTTCGGACGCAAGCTTCAGACGAAGAAGTGAATGACGTATTTTCCCGGCGCCCCTTTATACTGTGGTCGTGCCGGTAGTGACGTCATAGGCTGTCGCCGGCCAACATGTGGTGTTTTTGTATATATGCTTCAGACACGGGTCACGCTGACGGCGTTCCCCATAGCGACCCCTAGAGGACGCAGTGTCTCGTTCCCTACTCAGGGAACCATGGTTACATATGTAACCTGAGACGTTCTCTAGCTTTCATATGAATATAAAAAAGATGAACAAGACACTCAAAGTGCTTGCTATTTAATTCCATACAAAAGGCGTATTTATCATTAATTTTTATTTTAATTCAAACATGTATTATAGATTTTTATAGAAACTATGACAACAATCACATCTCACACAGAGATCGCACTGTCATAGTGTTTGGGAATATACATGTACAATTTAAATACATAATAGCATGAATTCAGATTAAAAAAATAAAACATTTTAGAAGAGAATGCAGCATCACTGTTGTCTGAACCAATGATCATTAAGCTGTGTCGTCAGTCAGTCGTTTCCCATCATGCTTTTGATCAGCGCAGTCTGTGGAGAGCAACTGGCGTGACTGCTCAATCTGACATGGCTGCCTCGCCATCGCGAGAGTTTTTTTGGCACACGTCAGCATGACATCAGAGCAAGACGGACGTAACTCGGACACTTTTCTAACCAGCATGCATCTTGCGGTGATCACCGGTGATCGGTTCTGCACAGATTTTGCTCATCTCAAACAAGCCTATTCTAGCATTTATATGCCGATGAGGAGTCTAGCCTACAAGACTCTGAAGGACTGAAGTAGGAAGGACGTAGCCTCGGTAGGATCCAGCCTTCCATTTGAGAAACACCCAACACCGGTTGTACACTCGTTTTTGAGGTTCATTGTGGGACTGAATGAGTGCACTCGAGAACATCCACTATGGTTTCGAACACCACTATTTGAAATAGTGCACTATTTGAGGGTATAGGGGGCGATTTCGGATACAGCCACCATTTTTCTGGGAAACGGAGGGTGCATTTGACGTCGCTTTAGAATTACGGCAGCCTTCGTTGCGCTGCAGTGACGCAATCAGGCTAGGAATGCGGTCTTCGGAGGGCGCATCCTGAATTGGCACAGCTTACGTGGTGATGCTGTGACACAATCGCGCTTGAAATACGCCCCTTGGAGTCCACGCACTTCAGTTTGGGACAGCCCACTGTGACGCATTCGCACTTAAAATGCGCACTCCGAAGTGCGTACACTTAGCTTTGGGACACAGCTATTGTGTTGACCAGTTACAGCTGAAACTACAGGACAAAATTGTAGGGTTGTTCTGATTCCGACACTAGGAAATTCCACCGATAGCCTACCAAAAAAAAAATTCTGGCATCGGTATCAGCGAGTACTTGAACCCATGTATCGATCCGATACCATTTTCTTAAACAAGAACTAGGCTATATGCCCGCTAGCTTTGCTTAATGCTGCAAATCGGAAATCAAGTCTTCTTCGCTGCTCAGAATGCAAACACAGGCGCTTGTGGCAACCAAAAGAAACCACTTAGAGCAGCGAAGAAGAAATACAAACGTGCCAGCACACTGCCAGTAAATCACTCGCATATGTGACTAAATCTTCAGCCTGGGCGACTAAATAATGTATAATATTAGCCACTGGCTGATAAATGCTCAGATTTTACTCGCCAGTGTGTGAGTTGGAGGCTATGTATAAGTTTAGCACAGATATCACTCGCCGAACACACTGACTTAGAGTTTCGCTCTCCGTCAAGCGATCTGTGCTATTTTTCATTTCATCTGAATGGATGCGCAGCGCACCTGTGTTTGATGCACAGTGAACTCTAGGTGCACAACTCGCCGCACGCAAAGAGAGAGAGTGTGTAGCGCGTCAATTCTGCATGGTATGTAAACGATATGCTTTGCTTTATTTTCTTGTCAAAATAATGGAGTTCCTTTGGAATTCTATAACTTTTAAGAACTTCCGGGTTCGGGCAGCTATGAGCAAACGACAATCTCATTAGCTGGTGCTCAGCTATTATCGTCCCTGTTTTGATTTCAGCAAATCAGTTCGAGCCAATGCAGACAACGTGGTTAATATTCATGAATCCAGCAGCTCATTAATCCTTAGTGCGTTTTATATTGTTCTAAGCAGAATTCATAGTATGATTATTATCTAATCAGTATTATTCATAGTTCTTTCCCCATTTTTTTACAGAAACACTGAATGACCAAAAATGACTAATATGCATTCATACATGGTTACCATGTTTTAATTCTAATTACTAAAGTTCCATCATTAAATAATACTTGATTATCATAATATATTTATAATGCTTGACTGACTGATGTTAAAAGTGTACTTTTAGATATTTAAAAAGCTGTGCCATTTTCCAAACGTTATGTATTATATTTTTTTGTTTACTCGCCAGACTATATATATATATATATATATATATAGTGAATATAAAATATTTGTATCAATTTATACAGGGCTAGTAGTACATACAGCTGTATAATTTGAGCTTTAGAAACAATATTTATGGAGCAATTTTTGTTGCTGATTTGAAATATGCTATTTAAGTGTTGCAAGCCGTTTTTGAGATTTCAGGATTTCATTCAAGACAAGTAGACAGAAGTTGGTCATGAATGCCTGAAATAACTGCCCAGTGCCATTGTAAATATGGGTATGGATTGTATTATTAGATATATTTCTACGCAGTGATGTTAATAATAATATAGACTAATTATTATTATTTAGTTTATCAACTGTAAGATAATTACATTATGCTTCCAATATATAAAGCAATTACATATTTGAACCACAACTACAGAACCATTATTGCATACTGTACCACAATATTACTGTATAACATTAATATTAAATTACTTTTACATAATATAATATTGCATCAATCCATGTCTTCAATCATTTTTATCTTTATTTAAGAATAGTTTATTAAATAAAAAAATGTTGTATGTTGTGCTTCCACTGTTTTATTGCACAATACATTTTATATTTCAAGCATGTTGTTAGTGCACTTACTGTAATTAGCATCATACAATACAGTTAAATAGTATACAATTACTGAACCACACTTATTTCATGCAATTGTAATTATATTACTTTTACAAAACAACTTAGTTAAAAATAAAAAAGTAATTCAACTTTTGTACTTTTTCAATTTTAAGAAACCAGGCTACACTAGGAGACCAGAAAGCAAGAGCACCCTCAGCTGAAACTGTAATAGCAAATTGATTTTGCAAACGCACTGGTGCGTATTTGTGTTCTCTTGAGAGCGTCGACTGTGAAGCGTGTTTTGGAGCGTTGAGCAATGCAGCCAATCACAGACATATCTGTTGATTTCTTCAACGCAATGGCCAATCAGAGGCGTTTAAGTTAGAATCCACTGACCGCTCAAAACGTGAAACAAAAAGCAATAAAAAGTGTAGACACAACGTAAATAAAGGATTCATTGTGAGGTGTAGAGCTTCATTGATTAAAGCAGAACTTTGTTTTTTAGTAATTATAAGCGCTCTTTAGGCTGTAGGCTAATCCATTCGGAATCTGGATAAAAAAGTTGTTTTTCGTGCTGCTACACAGACGCTGCAAAGTTTCGAAAGTGACATCTGCACATAAATGTGGGATTCACTTTCAAAATTGCAATGACTGACATAGTGATAACCAGAAAGGACAAAAAAAGTCAATATGTGCATTAAAAAATACAAATGCAAACTAATAGATGAATAGACATTTTCATATTTTAAAACAATTGATTGTTAGTATTGAAATAGTCTATTTGTAAAAATAAAAAATAAAAAAAAGTAATTAATTATTATTCGTAAAAGTAGACAATGAATTGTCACACTCACACTGTAGTATTCTAAGTCTCTACACTGTGCTATTTTTGTTATGGTGGTGCTTAGGAGTCGTTACATTCACATTACATCTTCACTTTATTAGAGCACCCTCACTAATTTAAGAAGCACCCTCAGTTATTCTGGACGGGCCTGCATCTGATCTCCTCATTTCATCAACTATTAGGCTATTTGTTGCTATCATCAACTAGCCCCTAATGTTATTCTGGCCATCACTGTGTCAAATTTTCAAGAGATAACGTTATGTGTTTAGATCTGCGCTTCTGTGTCTTATAAATTAACGCATTTATTCTGAAGAGCGAAACAAACAAATACAAGACAAGTATTTTTACAAAAACAAGTAGCCTATAACGACGAAGAAAATTAATAATACTTACGCACAACCATTTCTAGCCTTTTGCGTGCAGTGACTTCGCAGCTCTTCAGACGTGGGTGAAAATGAAAGCACTTCTTGTTGATCTTTGCGTCGGGCTGAACCCATCAAAGGCGTTTCGCTGCCCTCCTCAGTTCATCCGATGAACTCCGCGCAATGCAATCCGTACATATTTTGCTGTTCGTTGCATTAATAACAGCTTTTATTGTTTCATGGTCCTTAACCTACTAATAATTGATTTTCAATGGTGAATATAATAAATGTCTTTGAAAATCATATTGGGGGAAAAAATAGCAATTCTATGCTTGTGAAAGGAGAAATTTACTTTTCAGGTTTCCTGTGCCAGCGAGCAACTGCTAATGAGATTAGCTTTCACTGTTGTTTGCCACTGTTTAAGGACAATATCACCTCAGTCCCGTTTACCCCCACTGGAGTGCACTGTTAGAGAGACTTTCATATTGCTGTATGACTGGTCTGTCTGTTGCCAGAATTACAGATCACAGGATTTTATTATGTAACAAAAAGGTCAGAATATTTCATTTACTTCAGTTTTGCTTGGATATTAACCATAACTTTCTTTGTGTGTTTTTAATCGAAATGCAAATTTGGGCAAGATGGCAGCAGGCATCCTTGTAAAGAAGGACATATAAAGACTTCTTACACTGTAAAAAAAAAAAAAAAAAAAGTTGAGCCAACTTAAAATTTTAAGGCAACAAACTTCAGCAGATTTTTGAGTTTTCTTAACTTGTTGTTTTAAGTTTATACAACAAAAATTTGAGAATCTCCCACAAAAACAAGTTGAGCAAACTCAAAAATCTGCTGAAGCTGGTAAAAAATGTTTTTTTAAGTGCGCTCAACTTTTCTTTTTTTTTTTACAGTGTAGCAATTCATTATTTCAACATATAGCGCAGAATCTGTAGGATTTTATCATTTAAAAAACTGTTTATTTATTTATAGATTTTTACCTGTTTTCCACAAGATTTTTCATATTGTGTCAGAACCTTGATTTCAGAGAAGGATGAATCTTAGCTCATCAAATACAAGGAGTGTGACAAACTCATTCATTAAATACATTCATAATGCAGAATCAATGTACATAGTTTAACCAAAAATGACAGCAGTCAGATCTGTGGAGCTGAGCTGAAGAACTTCTTCAGACTCGTCCTGGAGTTCCAGCCTCTCTCCTTCGCAAACCTGAACACACTCCCAAACAGATCAGGGAACGAAGCCATCAGGCTGATGCTCTCTGCGTCCTCTGGACTATGTAGAGATAAAAAAAAAAAAAACATGTTTTAACACACAATAATACTAAATTGTTCTGGTATAAATACCTTGTATGATATTACATGTGACTCACTAATGCTCGTGTAGGTTGCGTATAAATCGCAGCAGGCCCAGTGTGTTCTCAGGGTAGGCTTTCTTCTTACCATCTAACTTCTGGACAAGCTCAGATGGCAACTGAAATACAAATTATTTTCCAAACCAAGATTAATGCATGCCATGCACTATATTCAACTGATTTATAAGAAAGAAAGAAAAAATCAGACATTAAATCAGATTGTTGAAGTTGTTACTATTTTCATAATTTCATCATTTAAACATTCCTTAAATACATTTATATTTACATAGTATGTTTGAATATTTCTGCAATGAATTCAGACTCACTTTAGTTTTCCATTCAGAAAAGCTTTTCCCCTCTGTGTGTTTTTCAAGAGTTTGAAGGAGCTCCTCATCAACATTACGACAGGTCTCAACCTCTTTCTGGTTCCCCATCTTTTTCAAATACTCCACTCTCCTGACAGGATTTCAAAAACAGTATAATATCATCATGTCACGATCACCAGCTGAAGTGCCCTTGATGTCGGCCAGAGGGCACTCCATCCCAACTTCTGCCACTCTATCAATGACTTCATTCCCCATAATCCTCTGCCCAGTCTCATCAGCACTCATTGTTTGCACCTGTGTCTCATTAGCCTTGTTAGCTCACCCTATCAGCCTTTTTCCTATGCCCCATGATTAAATTATGGGAGTAACTTCCCTTTACACTGTAAACAATCAGCAAAAAGTTCGCTCTATGAACACAATAATAAGCAAGTACCAGTGCTGGACCTTTTTGGCTTACACCAAAGTTACAGATCTTGGGTTTAATAAGGTCATGAGTTGTTTTTTAATTTTGAAGTGATAAATTACATCACCAAATCAAGAGTATTTTACCGTTCATCAGTCCAGAAGAAGGGGTGTGCGAGGGTTTGCTCCACAGTCGGTCTGTTGTTTGGATCTTCATTAATCATCCACTCGACGAGATCCTTCTCTACATCATCATCCAGATGCTCCAGTGAGTAATTTCCGTCTAAAATGTTAACTTCACAACGTGGACCTTTACCAAATGGATGTTGTCCTTCAGAGAGAATGTAGTAGATTAACATCCCAGCAACCTTCAAACAGATCACAGTGTTACTAGTTTAGAATTTTCACCCACTATATTTTGAATGACTTGCATTTAAGTCAATAAATGAATTTCTAATAATAATCTATTTTTAAGTATAGTTGTAAAAAAATGTGTTATAATAACAAAACTACTGACTTAAAGGAGAGACCACCTGAATGTCAGAGCTCCTCTTGTATCCAATGCTGTCCTCCTCATCTATGGTCTCCTTTGCCTTCCAGAATCTAGTTCCAGCGATGCTTGTTCGTAAAGTGGTTTGACCGAGGTTCAATCGACGGCTTATGCCAAAATCAGACAATCTGGCTTTTCCATTTATGTCTACGAAACAGGGAAAGACCATTGCCATTTAAAAAAAATAAATAAATAAAAAATTAGTTTTGATAAATGAAATAAACAAAGAAAGTTTAACTCCTACCAATCAGGACATTCTGGGGTTTGATGTCTCGATGGAGCACTTTGGTTTTCTGGTCGTGTAAAACCTGTAAGCTGCAGAGAACTTCCTTCACCAGCTTCTTCAGAACCGAAGATCTCTCAGCGCTGTCATCTGGTAAATGATCTGGGATATATTCCTCCAGTGTGTACTCACAAAGCTGAAGAACAAGGTATCCAAAATGTGCATCCTCTGCAAAGTCCACATATCTCACAATAGAGGGACTGTCAAGCTGTGGAAGTCTGAGAAATTCCTCCTCATTTCTCAGGACTCGGTAATTAGACTTAATCATTCGTTTCACAGCCACCTCAGTGCCGTCATCCCTCAATCCAAGGAAAACTTCAGTTCCATCACTTCCTTTAGCGATCTGAAATTCATCAGTGAGTACAAGAGTAAGGTTTCCCAGCCTATAGTATGTTTCGCTAGCATCAATGTTAGCTATCTTCTCTAGCTCGGACCTCCAACGACGGCTGGTCTGAAGCCACCTTCTTGAGATATTTGGGCTCTCAGCAGGTTGTGTGAACGGCTGCACACTTGAATTTGATTCCTCAATGGATGTCACTACAGAGTCTGGATGTGGTTCCTCTTTATCTTGCTGCTCACTTTGTGATCCCATCTCTTGCTGGATTTTCTTCTTCTTCTTCTTCTTCTTCTTCTTCTGCTTTTTCCTGCTATTTGAAGGAGCTGCAGTCTCCTCATATAAAGTGTCCACTGCTCCTGAAGGATGTTTGAGTGATATGTTCAGTTTTTGTAGCTTTTTGTTCATAGCTTCATCTTCTATCTCTGCAGCATTAAGTATCCTCTCTGGGACTGAAGACAATCCACACGATGCAACAAGTTCAGGAGCGATGGAATTTATGTAGGTGAAAAAACTATATGTCCACATTCCAATCAGACTTGAATGATCAGGACGTGTGAGAGGCAACAGACTTTTGCTCAGCTTCTCATAGACAGAACGATTGAGTCCCAGTTTCTGCTCAGACGTCTTCTGCATCATGACATTGAGTATCTTTAGTATCAGATGATTGACTCTTTCTCCTTGTGGATTTCCAGAGTGCTGAAGACTGTTTATTAGAATTGACACAAGATCACTGAATACCTGAGGAGAAACACTTTCACTGACACACAAAGCAACATTTAAGCAGTTCAGTGCAATCGCCCAGTGTTTCTGAGGGATTCTTGGGAAGCGTTTGATGACTCCCTCAATGTATCTGTCTGCACTCTTTGTATCTTTTAACCACTTGATGGCGCTCTGATGATACTGCTCCGCACCTGGACCAATGACACTGTAGTAGAGCTCAAAATAAATCAAATGAACAAAAGGATCCTCTTGGAAGAAATGTTCCTTATAGATACTATAAACTTCCATCTGACTTTTCTTTCGTACAGCACAAGAAAAAGAGAAAGATATATTTACTTTCTCAAATACTTCACCCTGTGAAGATAGTTGACAAATCATCCTCTCCATCTTTTTATCAAGCTCTGGATCCATCCCATAATTGTTTTCAGGTGAAGCTCCAGCCTCTATAAGTGCTTTCACAATGTCTTCACGATCTTGATTAACAGCATATTGCAATGGAGTTATAATTTGTAATTCATATCCATTTGGGTCAGCTTTTCCTGTAAGTAATATTTTCACGATACTCAGTGGAACTCCAGGTGTGAATGCAGCATGATGTAGAGAAGTTCGTCCATTTGTTGAGCATATGTTTGGATCAGCTGACTCTTTAAGAAGATAAGAGCAGATTTCTTCATTTCTGCATATAACTGCTGCAGTTAATGGAGTAACATCATCATTCCAGACCGCAGAAGGGTACAATCCATTAACATCTCTGCTTCTTATTAATTTGCTAAGTTTCTTTAACTTGTTGTCTGTGATGCATTGTATTAGGGGGTCTGTTTTTCTAGGTTCTTCTGGAACTGGAATCGGAACCGGAACTTTTACTTGGATTTGGAATGCCATGGATCTTCAAATACTCAACATCTGTTGAGAGATGTTAAACATTTTTACTTAGCATTATTACTTATTTCTTTCTTTCTTTACATTGTTAATAGACACAGTGTTAATCTTCATTAATTTTTTTTTAGTCAGTTTTGAAAATCTTTAAATTCAGTCAATATCTCCATCAATGTATTAATTTCAGTTCATTTTAATCGGACTAAAATGCCATATAAAATTGTCAATGAAAATAAAATGTGTGACAATATTGTTTTGACAATACATTTTGAAACATTTTAATCATTTAAAATAGGCTATATAAACATTTACTAAGTAAAAGATTCCAACTAGGCCTATAAAGATTCATAACCATAAAAAACTGAGCTCCTGAAATAACAGCATATGAGTAGGCCTACAATGAAGTATTATTATTATTATTATTATTATTACTTTGCTTTTAATGGGCTTTTTTTGTTTTCATGGAAATTAAACTTACGGATGGGGTGACCAGTCTTGAAGAATACTTTCGGTCACTGCCTGGTCCTTACTTAATGAGAGGTTTTTTTTGTTTGTTTTTTTGTGGGGTTTTTTAACCATGAAAATGCGTATCACAATGTTTAGAAGAAAAATAAAAAGTTCTCCTGCACGTCTAAACACGCTTGCTACAAGCGCAGTCAGTCCATATCAGCGCGCTCATTCATAAAGACTAAAAGAAAGTTATCCAGAGTCGTTTTACATTAAATAGCCACAAATGTAAATGTGACTGTGTAATATAACTGGTTTGTGCGACTGTGTAATAAATTTAAATGAAAAGTTATTACTGGTAATGATAGCTAATTGCTATTGATAAGTAAGTCTCATTAAATTTAAAAAAAAAATTACATTAGGTGGGTTATAATTAGCCTATCTTTACCAGAAATCGCAAAAACTTTCCATTCAGGTAGACCTGATATCCTCGTTGATATTGAACTATAGGCTACTTGGTATCCGATAAAAATGGCTTCCTGTTCTTACACACAGTGCACGTCATCCACTCCACACTCTAATTTAGGAAAAATGATTGTGTAAGAATGGTGTTTGGCAACTTGCTGCAAAAAACAGTCAATGCTACGTTATGCCTAGTTTAATGTGAATTAAATAACATCTTGAAATGAAGTAACAGTATAAGATTCCTCAGCACTGCAATTCTGTATTGACTTAAAAGGAATATCTATAGCCAATCCAATCCAATTTTCTTTACCCAGTAATGTTTATTATGGCATAATTCAATGTCACTTATAATATCAAAATCATGCTCTTTCTGAAAGCCGTGGTGAGTAACTATGGGTCAATATCACTGTAGGGTGCCTTTTGGAGTAGAATATAGTCAAATTATAAAATTACAAAATGTTGTTCTCCTATTAATATTTTGTTAAATAAGAGATTACTCAATTTGAGTGTATTGATCATTTGGTAATAAATCTTACAATTTGAATCTGTCATTATGGTAGGGTGACCATAATTTAGTTATAAAGAGGAAAGTAGGGGGCGGGCTTCACCTAACAGTATAGGGCCTAGGTAGCAAGGGTTTTTTTTTTTGTATGTTTGTTTGCTTATTTTGTTTTTATAATAAATAGAAAGAAAACAAGTAGATAGAACAGAAAAAGAATAGATAATGATATTGTTAGTAGGTCATTATTTATAATAGATAAAAAGAAAATAAGTAGAAAGAATAAAGAAAGAATAGAGAATGCTAGTGTTAGAGGCTCTTTTTTCTTCATAAATAAAACAAGTAGTTAAAATAAATAGAATAAAGAGTGCAAATGTTAGAGGGTAAAGTTTTTTTTTTTTTATAAAAAAGCAAATAAAATTAGAATTAGCATTAGAATAGAGAGTGCTAGAGGTCAAATGAAGATGTAAGAGATGTGTTTTCAGCTGTTTCTTGAAAATATTCATTTCACCTGGAGGGAACAGTTAATGTAAAAGTCCATGAAAGTTTTATCATAGGTAGAATGCAAAATGTTTCAATAAGCATTTCAGTCAAATGTATTTTATGCAATATTTCAAACCTTTAACACGCTTGGGAAAATCAACCCATGGCAACAGTTTAAAAGTAGCCCAATTCTGTGGAAAAAAACGCGGACTTGGCAACCCTGCATCCAACAAGAGCTGCAGGAGTCATATTTGACTGATCACAGGTGGAGAATAAGGAGAGATGACTGACAAGACCATGCTTGAGTATTTGCTGCTCAACAGATCCTGAGCTCACTGACAAATATCTGATCTTGTAAGATGTGCTCCCTTTACACAGAGTGTGTGTGATCACGAAAACGAAAGTGAAAGTAAACAGGGCAAACACTCATATTTATTTTACACCGCATACAGATAGTGGCTCCCTGATGCGCCATAATTATATACAATATTAGAATGTTTAAAGGAGTGGACAGGAAAATCACGGGAGCGAAACATGTTGGGGGAGCAGGCTGCAATGGTCAGAAATTCAGTGGGAGCGGGATCAAGAAAACACCCGAATCCCGACTAGCATAAAGTTGGCTTGACGTTGGATGTTCGATATTCGCATATTTAGGGACCGTCTCTTAAGTTACGATATTGATATACATTTGTCTAACTTAAGTAGCATATAAGCAGAATGACTTACAGTCATAACACAAACTGTAAACTGTTCATCTAGGTGTCAACTATAATGCACACCTTTTATATTTTTTATATTTATTAAAATCTATTTTGAATCATATGTAAAAGTGGCTATTTTTCACTACAGAATGGGATCAAATGCAAATTTAAAGCTCAATATCATTTGAGAAGAATGACTTACTGTCATAAAAATAACTGTAAACTGTTCATCTAGGTGTCAACTATAATGCACAGCTTTTTACATTTTTTATATTTATTCAAATCTACTGCAAGTCATATGTAAAAAAAAAATAAAAAAAAAAATAAAAAATGCTATTTTTCAGTACCGAATGGGCTCAAACGCAAATTTAAAGCTCAATAGCATTTGAGGAGAAGGACTTATTATTATCTTATATTTTGCATTTGAGGCCATTCGGTAGTGAAAAATAGCCATTTTTACATATGATTTACAGTTTATTTTAATAAATATCAAAAATGTAAAAGGTGTGCATTATAGTTGACACCTATACGCAACGCGGAATTAAAAAGTTTTTCAGGAGTCACGGCAGTAGAGGCGGCCCAACTATAACGACACTTGAATAATCCCGCCCACTTTAAAGCGGTACTAAACCGCAGTGGAAACGCAAACCGAGCCGAACTGAGCCGTGCCGTGCCGAGTCGTACCACGCAGTAGAAAAGCGCCACTAGATGAACAGTTCATAGTTATTTTTACAAGTCATTCTCCTCAAATGCTATTGAGCTTTAAATTTTCGTTTGAACCCCTTAAAATAGAATTTTTTTTACATATGATTTATAGAAGATTTTAATAAATAAACGGTGTGCATTATAGTTTACACCTAGATGAACAGTTTATAGTTATTTTTACGATTGTAAGTCATTCTCCTCAAATTTTATTGAGCTTTAAATTTGCGTTTGAGCCCATTCGTTACTGAAAAATAGCCATTTTTACATATGATTTACAGTTTATTTGAATAATTATCAAAAATGTAAAAGGTGTGCATTATAGTTGACACCTAGATTAACAGTTTACAGTTGTTTTTATGGCTGTAAGTCATTCTCCTCAAATGCTATTGAGCTTTAAATAATGGAATATTTTGCATTTGAGCTCATTCGGTACAGAAAAATAGCATTTTTTACAAATGATTTACAGTAGATTTTAATAAATCTAAAAAATGTAAAAGGTGTGCATTATAGTTGACACCTAGGTTAACAGTTTACAGTTGTTTTTATGGCTGTAAGTCATTCTCCTCAAATGCTATTGAGCTTTACATTTTCATTTGAGCCCATTCATTATTGAAAAAATAGATTTTTTAAAACAAATTACTTAGTTCATTTTAATAAATATCAAAAATATAAAAGGTCTGCATTATAGGTGACACCTAGATGAACAGTTTACAGTTGTTTTTATGACTGTAAGTCATTCTCCTCAAATGCTACTGAGCTTTAAATTTGCGTTTGAGCCCATTCTGTAGTGAAAAATAGCCATTTTTACATATGATTTACAGTTTATTTTAATAAATATAAAATTGTAAAAGGTGTGCATTATAGTTGACACCTAGATGAACAGTTTACAGTTGTTTTTATGACTGTAAGTTATTCTGCTCATATGCTATTGAAGTTAGAAAAATGTATACCTATATCGTATGTAACTTTAGAGACGGTCCCTAAATATGCGAATATCGAACGTCCAACGTCAAGCCAACTTTATGCCAGTCGAATACCTGGACCTTTTAGGCGATTAAAAGATCCCGGCCGGACGCATTTCTATAGGTCCAAAAAGAGGACATGTCCGAGGAAAAGACGTATGGTCACCCCACGTTATGGCCCAGTTTAACCCCTTGGATCTACACCGGGGCTACTGCTGAAAAGTTGCTTTTCCTCCCTCGCTCTCTCTCTTCGACTTTTCTCAAAGAATAGAGACTTTTGGTGATGGGTCCTTAAAGTATAAATCTAATGTGTTAAAACTAGTAATTTGTATTGTTTATTTACCAAATGCATTTCATATTGTTAGAAGAGAAAGAGTAAAAGTGTCTCCTCTTCACAAACGTCGATATCAGCGCGCTCATTTATAAAGACCGAAAGACATGAATAGCTGTTATAATCCATAGTCGTTTTACATTAAATAGCCACGAGTGTAAATGTGACTGTGTATTATAACTGGTTTGGGTTAATTTCTGGTAAGTTTAAATTAAAAGTTGTTAAAAGAATGGCATTGATCTGTTATTGCTATTGATACATGCTCAGCAAAGCAGTCTGATCCTAAAAATAACGTCTTTCAAATAGCATGTTGAATGATTATAATTACCTATTTTATTCCCAGAATTTGCAGAAACTTGCATTCAGTACAGGCAGACCTATATAGTTGATACTGACCGTGATAGTAGGCTACATCTTCCTCATTCTTCACACTGTACACGTCATCCACCCACGCCCTAATTTAGAAAAAAAGGTTGTATATAAGAAACCACTGAAAGATGTTTGGCAGCTTGTTGTAGCCTAACTAATAAACACAGTCGATTCATCTATGAACGGGGGCAATTTAAAATAAGTTAGGCTTATACAGTATGTTGTAAATTTCACTACAAGGCTTTCAAGAAAATGGTATAAACAAGCAGAGTTGTGCGCAAGCTTTGCATGCAGTGACTTCGCAGCTCTTCAGATATGGGTGAAAATAAACCACTTTGAAAGAAAAAAAAACACTTCTTGTTAATATTCAAGTACTCCAGAGTGCAATCTGTGCCCACCCCCAATTCCATTGGTTTATAACCATAACCACTGAATTATTGAGTAGGTCATCACATTACATTCAACTTACTAATGCTTGTGCGTATAAAACACAGCATGTTCTCAGTGTGTTCTCAGGATAGCTGTTCTTCATCCCATCCAGTTTCTGAACAAGCTCAGACAGCAACCGACAAAACTAAAATATTTACATGGAATGCTGAAGTTATATATATTAAAAGCAAACTTGTAAAAAGCACACTGAAAAACATTTGTAGTAGGAATTACTTGGAAAAAAGCTAGGACAAAATTTTCCATGGTTTTAATGGAAAACTTTTTTTAATTTAACCATGGTTTTACTACAAATAAAACCAAAAACAGCATGGTTATATAGTTAAACCATGGTAACCGCAAATTAACTATGATTTTGTGAACCATAGTTTAACCGTGGTATTTGTAGTAAAACGGTGGTTACAAATGGTAATCAATATGGTTACAAACATGGTCACTACACTTTTACTATAATAAAACCATGGTTAAGTTTCGTAAGGATCTTAACCAAGGTCTTTACTCACATCGTGTTTTACAACAACTAAAAGGAATTTTAACTTCACAGTTCCTTCCAGTAAAAATGCACTGCTTTGGGCGTCTTGCTGCAGGTTTAAAAATGAAGAAGACCACAACAAGATTAAAAAGGCGGGGCCCTCCTCAGTTCACCTGAAGAACCCCACTTGGGTTATATCCTTAACTTTAGCCCAGTTAGCCCAGTTAATAACAGCTTTTATTGTTTCATAGTCCTTAGTCCTTACTAAGAATTGATTTCAGTTAAAAAAAAAAAAAAAAAAAAGGTTTGTAACTCCAGACTCCAAAAAAATACACCTGGATGTTTGTCAACCATTGCCAGCCCATAATTCAATGCACAATGCCCCAGTCTTATAGTGACAACCACACTGTCCTTCCTTCCCAATCTTGCACTTGATGTGTGATTCACTGTTGGTTTTAATGAAAAATAATGTCTGTTCTTATTAAAAATGACAACAGTCAGATCTGTGTAGCTGAGCTGAAGAACTTCTTCAGACTCGTCCTGGAGTTCCATCCTCTCTCCTTCGCAAACCTGAACACACTCCCAAACAGATCAGGGAACGAAGCCATCAGGCTGATGCTCTCTGCCTCCTCTGGACTATGTAAAGATAAAAGACACCAAAAACATGGTCTGACACACAATAATACTAAACTGAGTAAATACTGTACATCATGTACAACATGTAACTCACTAATGCTCGTGTAGGTTGCGTATAAATCGCAGCAGGCCCAGTGTGTTCTCAGGATAAGGTTTCTTCTTACCATCTAACTTCCGGACAAAGTTAGACGCCAACTGACAAAAGAAATATAGTAGCAAAAATACAATTATTTTTCAAACCAAGATTATAGCTGGACATTAACTACATTTAAATGATTTGATTTGTTTACATATTTATGTTTGAATATTTCTGCATTTAATTCAGACTCACTTTAGATTTACATTCAGAAAAGCTTTTCCTCTCTGTGTATTTTTCAAGAGTTTGAAGGAGCTCCTCATCCACATCACGACAGATCTCAACCTCTTTCTGGTTCCCCATTTTTTTTCAAATAATCCACATTCTTGACAGGATTTCAAAAACAGTACAATCTCATTAGCTGATAAAAAAGATTATCAATACAATGCAATTTCCTCTTCATTTAAAATTAAATCCTACATTTCTAGTACCATAAGCAGTGCTCCACAGTCGGTCTGTTGTTTGGATCTTCATTAATCATCCACTCGACGAGATCCTTCGCTACATCATCATCCAGATGCTGCAGAGAGTATCTTCCTTGCAGAATGTTGTACTCACAAGCAGCACCTTTACCAAATGGATGTTGTCCTTCAGAGAGAATGTAGTAGACTAACATCCCAGCGACCTTCAGACAAGTTATAGTGTTACCATTAGTTCAGAATTTTCACCCAATACATTTTAATTCAATTGATAAATATTGAAAACACACCTGAATATCTGAGCTCCTCTTGTATCCAATGCTGTCCTCCTCATCTATGGTCTCCTTGGCCTTCCAGAATCTAGTTCCAGCGATGCTTGTTCGTAAAGTTGTTTCACTCTGTTTTAGTCTCCGACTTATGCCAAAATCAGCCAATCTAGCTTTTTCATTTATGTCTGTAACAAATGGAAAGTCCACATTATTTCAAATGGGTTATGATATTTTAATTAGACATATGTTGCAACTCCTACCAATCAGGACATTCTGGGGTTTGATGTCTCGATGGAGCACTTTGGTTTTCTGGTCGTGTAAAACCTGTAAACTGCAGAGAACTTCCTTCACCAGCTTCTTCAGAACCAAAGATCTCTCAGCGCTGTCGCCTGGTAAATGATCTGGGATATATTCCTCCAGTGTGTACTCACAAAGCTGAAGAACAAGGTATCCAAAATGTGTATCCTCTGCAAAGTCCACATATCTTACAATGGAGGGACTGTCAAGCTGTGGAATTCGTAGAAATTCCTCCTCATTTCTCAGGACTTGGTAATAAGACTTAATTAGGCTCTCATCAGGTTGTGTGAACGGCTGCACACTTGAATTCTCACAGACAGAATGATTGAGTTCCAGTTTCTGCTCAGACGTCTTCTGCATCATGACATTGAGTATCTTTAGTATCAGATGATTGACTCTTTCTCCTTGTGTTTCCAGAGTGCTGAAGACTGTTTGTTAGAATTGGCACAAGCTTATTAAATACCTGAGAAGTGAAGTTTTCACTGACACACATAGCAACATTTAAGCAGTTTAGTGGATTCAGGCAGTATTCCTGAGGGATTTTTGGGAAGCGTTTGATGACTCCCTCAATGTAAATGTCTGAACTCTTTGTATCTTTTAACCACTTGATGGCGCTCTGACGATACTGCTCTGAGCTTGGACCAATGACACCAAAATACACCTCAAACAGAATAATATGATTGAAAGGATGCTCTTGAAAGAAATGTTCCTTATAGATTCTGAAAACTTCTCTCTGATTTTTTGTTGGTACAGCACAAGAAAAAGAGAACAATAGATGTACTTTCTGAAATACTTCACTCTGTGAAGATAATTGATGAATCATTCTCTCCACTTTTGTATCAAGCTCTGGATTCACCCCATAGTTGTTTTCAGGTGAAGCTCCAGCCTCTATAAGTGCTTTATAGAAAATTATAGAAAATCTTAAAATTCAGTAATTTCAGTTCATTTTAATCTAGCATGCCATATGCCATGCGTTCAAGTCTCAACAATGTTAAAACACATAACATCATCAATCAATGAATGACAACAAACAACTTTGATTTCAACTTGCTAGGACTGAATGCACTCAGAGTCGTTATTGTCACATATTGTACAAACACCAGCTGATCACACATAGCATTACTACAGTCGTTTATTTAAAACATGCTATTAAAACAGCATATTTATTTTTAATGGCAAAAACACAAAACAATTACTTTCTTTAAATTCATTTAATATTAAAAATATTAAAATATTTAAAGTTTAGTGCCTGGTAAATCTATTAGTTTATCAAAAGGTGTGATGAAGGTGATGACATCAGGAATATTGGATCCAGTCTCTTTTCCACATCTGGTCAGAAAATAGCGGTTAGCTACCTGAAATCAGTGTTTTTTACATTTTGTCTAGTACATATGATCAGTTTTCTATCAGCCCAATAGACAGATGGAGGAAGCCAGAGAAGAGCAGAAAGCAGGAGAGTTTATTGAATAATATTAATTGTGTTTCAGTGCTCAGTCAAACTGAACAGCACTTTAATTACACCACAAGCAATGAAAATTTACTGCTTCACAACATCATCCCTTGAAATGGAGACTTTTACACATATTATTTTATACATATCTCTAACTTGCTTGCAAAGACAACAGTACACAACATAATAATGTCATGGCTAAATAATAATATAAAATGAATGTTCAATGAATCAATCATTAAAACGAGTTTAAATTATTATTATAAATGATTGATTAAATGGAATAATTAAATGATAAATCATCATAAATTAATAACAATAAAGAAAATAAAACAACACAAATGTATGGTTGCTCTCTTGAACACTGTAAAAAATGTTTGCTGCGATTACTTATCAAAACCTAAAATTAAACAAGAAGTTATAAAAAGTTATAATGTTGTTTCAAGAAAAAATAAGTTTTCATGCTTGAATGATGTTTAATTAACTTTAAGTTAGATATTAGTTATCTCAACAAATTTGAAGTTGTTATAACTAACTGTAGCAGCTTTTGTTTTTTTTTTAACACACACAATGCTTAAAAAAGTTACATCCATTCAAGAGTTCAATGATAAACAAACAAATATTTATGCAATTAATTAGAATCCCTGAAATCCCATATTTCACTTTCCGTTTTGTTGAAACATTACATCAATAGTTTACAATTTACATTCATGATGCCGAGTTGATGTCCATAATGACACTTTCTCTGGAGTTCCATCCTCTTTCTTTGGCAAACAAGTACACGCTCCCAAAGAGATCAGGGAATAAAGCCATCAGGTTGATTTTCACAGCATCAGCTTTACTGTGGAGAGAACGACACACAAAACACAATTATTGTGCAAGAAAGTCTTAAAACTGAATGAGTTTGAAACTAATTTTCATCCAATTCTAAGATACTTTCCTTCTGTCTGTTGATCGTATTTGATCAGTTGTTACTATATTTATACTCCGTCTTGCATTGTCAACACATTACCAGCTCAGGATTTGCTATGCAACATTTTTCTACAATTCAACAATCCATCGTCAGTTATTCCTGTAACTCACTAATGCTCGTGTAGGTTGCGTATAAATCGCAGCAGACCCAGTGTGTTCTCGGGATAGACTTTCTTCTTACCATCCAGCTTCTGGACAAGCTCAGACGGCAACTGAGAAAACAATATTTTGACACTGAACGATGGTCCCACAATACTAATTAAAGATTTAAGCTTTCAATTAAACTTCAACAGTAAAAGCAAGGTCAATTATATGGCATAATATAAGCAATGCTGGTTTTTAAAGGGATAGTTCACCCAAAAAATTATGTCATTAATTACTCACCCTCATGTTGTTCCAAACCCGAAAGACCTTCGTTCATCTTCAGAACACAAATTAAGATATTTTTGATGAAATCCGAGAGCTGTCAGACCCTGCATAGACAGCAACACAATTACAATGTTTCCAGGCCCAGAATCGTAGCAAGAACATCGATAAAATAGTCCATGTGACATCAGTGGTTCAACCGTAATTTTACGAAGCTACGAGAATAACAACAATTCTTCTCCTAATCATCCCACCTGCAGCAGTTAGCCGCCATTGTGGAGAGAGTATCACGACGCATGTGCTTGCTTCCGCCTCATGTAAATGACCTTTGAACCTCTGATGTCACATGGATTATTTTACCGATGTCCTTGCTATGTTTCTGAGCCTTGATCATGGTAATTACATTGCTGTCTATTGAAGGTCAGAAAGCTCTCAGATTTCATCAAAAATATCTTAATTTGTGTTTCGAAGATGAATGAAGGTCTTATGGGTTTGGAACGACATGAGGGTGAGTAATTAATGACAGAATTTTCATTTTTGTGTGAACTATGCCCTTAAAATGACTGACTTACTTTAGTCTTCCATTCAGAAAAGCTTTTCCCCTCTGTGTATTTTGAGATGGCATTAAGCAGCTCCTCATCTGCATTACGATAGTTTCCGGCTTCTTTCTCATTTCCTAATATTTTCAGATACCGCACTCTCCTGAGAGGATTTCAGAAACATTATACAATCAGTTATATCATCTATTCTAAAGTGTCAAAAACTGTATACAAATAAATTGTGATTGAAAACATACTACCCTATTCATTTAAGTTTTGTACTGTATTTCACCGGTCAGATGCAATCGAGATCATATTTTACCGTTCATCGGTCCAGAAGAAGGGGTGCGCGAGGGTTTGCTCCACAGTCGGTCTGTTGTTTGGATCTTCATTAATCATCCACTCGACGAGATCCTTCGCTACATCATCATCCAGATGCTCCAGTGAGTAATTTCCGTCTAAAATGTTAACTTCACAACGTGGACCTTTACCAAATGGATGTTGTCCTCCAGAGAGAATGTAGTAGATTAACATCCCAGCAACCTTCAAACAGATCAGTGTTACTAGTTTAGAATTTTCACCAACTACATTTTGAATGACTTGCATTTAAGTCAATAAATGAATTTCTAATAATAATATATTTTTAAGTATAGTTGTAAAAAAATGTGTTATAATAACAAAACTACTGACTTAAAAGAGAGACCACCTGAATGTCGGAGCTCCTCTTGTATCCAATGCTGTCCTCCTCATCTATGGTCTCCTTTGCCTTCCAGAATCTAGTTCCAGCGATGCTTGTTCGTAAAGTGGTTTGACCGAGGTTCAATCGACGGCTTATGCCAAAATCAGCCAATCTGGCTTGTCCATTTATGTCTATGAAACAGGGAAAGACCATTGTCATTTTAAATTAAAAAAAAAAAAAAACTTAGTTTTGATAAATGAAATAAACAAAGAAAGTTTAGCTCGTACCAATCAGGACATTCTGGGGTTTGATGTCTCGATGAAGCACTTTGGTTTTCTCATCGTGTAAAACCTGTAAACTGAAGAGAACTTCCTTCACCAGCTTCTTCAGAACCGAAGATCTCTCAGCGCTGTTGTCTGGTAAATGATCTTGGATATATTCCTCCAGTGTGTACTCACAAAGCTGAAGAACAAGGTATCCAAAATGTGCATCCTCTGCAAAGTCCACATATCTCACAATAGAGGGACTGTCAAGCTGTGGAAGTCTGAGAAATTCCTCCTCATTTCTCAGGACTTGGTAATTAGACTTAATCATTCGTTTCACAGCCACCTCAGTGCCGTCATCCCTCAATCCAAGGAAAACTTGTGTTCCATCACTTCCTTTAGCGATCTGAAATTCATCAGTGAGTACAAGAGTAAGGTTTCCCAGCCTATAGGTATTGTTAATATCCGTGTTAGCTAGTTTCTCTTGCTCGGACCTCCAACGACGGCTGGTCTGAAGCCACCTTCTTGAGATATTTGGGCTCTCAGTTGGTTGTGTGAACGGCTGCACACTTGAATTTGATTCCTCAATGGATGTCACAGAGTCTGGATGCAGTTCCTCTTTATCTTCCTGCTCACTATGTGATCCCATCTCTTGCTGGATTTTCTTCTTCTTCTTCTTCTTTTTCCTGCTCTTTGAAGGAGCTGCAGTCTCCTCATATAAAGTGTCCACTGCTCCTGAAGGATGTTTGAGTGATATGTTCAGTTTTTGTAGCTTTTTGTTCATAGCTTCATCTTCTATCTCTGCAGCATTAAGTATCCTCTCTGGAACTGAAGACAATCCACACGATGCAACAAGTTCAGGAGCGATGGAATTTATGTAGGTGAAAAAACTATATGTCCACATTCCAATCAGACTTGAATGATCAGGACGTGTGAGAGGCAACAGACTTTTGCACAGCTTATCATAGACAGAACGATTGAGTCCCAGTTTCTGCTCATACGTCTTCTGCATCATGACATTGAGTATCTTTAGTATCAGATGATTGACTCTTTCTCCTTGTGGATTTCCAGAGTGCTGAAGACTGTTTGTTAGAATTGACACAAGATCACTGAATACCTGAGGAGAAACACTTTCACTGACACACATAGCAGCATTTAAGCAGTTCAGTGCAATCGCCCAGTGTTTCTGAGGGATTCTTGGGAAGCGTTTGATGACTCCCTCAATGTATCTGTCTGCACTCTTTGTATCTTTTAACCACTTGATGGCGCTCTGATGATACTGCTCTGCACCTGGACCAATGACACTGTAGTAGAGCTCAAAATAAATCAAATGAACAAAAGGATCCTCTTGGAAGAAATGTTCCTTATAGATACTATAAACTTCCATCTGACTTTTCTTTCGTACAGCGCAAAAAAAGAGAAAGATATATTTACTTTCTCAAATACTTCACCCTGTGAAGATAGTTGACAAATCATCCTCTCCATCTTTTTATCAAGCTCTGGATCCACCCCATAGTTGTTTTCAGGTGAAGCTCCAGCCTCTATAAGTGCTTTCACAATGTCTTCACGATCTTGATCAACAGCACATTGCAATGGAGTTATAATTTGTAATTCATATCCATTTGGGTCAGCTTTTCCTGTAAGTAATATTTTCACGATACTCAGAGGAACTCCTGGTGTAAATGCAGCATATTGTAGAGGAGTTCGTCCATTTGTTGAGGGTTTGTTTGGATCAGCTGACTCTTTAAGCAGATAAGAGCAGATTTCTTCATTTCTGCATATAACCGCTGCAGTTAATGGAGTAACATTATCATTCCAGACCGCAGAAGGGTACAGTCCATTAACATCTCTGCTTCTTATTAATTTGCTAAGTTTCTTTAACTTGTTGTCTGTGATGCATTGTATTAGGGGGTCTGTTTTTCTAGGTTCTTCTGGAACTGGAACTAGAACTAGAACGGAACGTTTACTCGGATCCGGCATGCCATGGATCTTCAAATACTCAGCATCTGTTGAGAGATGTTAAACATTTTTACTTAGCATTATTACTTATTTCCTTCTTTCTTTACATTGTTAATAGACACAGTGTTAATCTTCATTAATTTTTTTTTTAGTCAGTTTTGAAAATCTTTAAATTTAGTCAGTATCTCCATCATGTCATATGAATTAATTTACTATGACTAAAATGCCATATAGTATTGTCAATAAAAGTAAAATGTGTGACAACATTGTTTTGACAATACATTTTAAACATTTAAAATAGGCTATATAAACATTTACTAAGTAAAACATTCCAACTATAGGCCTATAAAGATTCATAACCATAAAAACCTGAGCTCCTGAAATAACAGCATATAAGTAGGCCTACAATGAAGTATTATTATTATTATTATTATTATTATTATTATTTTGCTTTTAAGTGGGCTTTTTTGTTTTCATGGAAATGAAACTTACGGATGGGGTGACCAGTATTGAAGAATACTTTCGGTGACTGGTCCTTTCTTAACGAGAGGTCTTCACGTAAAGTATAAATAGTATTTTTTTTTACCATGATAATGCATACTACAATGTTTAGAAGAAAAATAAAAAAGTTCTCCTGCACGTCTAAACACGCTTGCTACAAGCGCAGTCAATCCATATCAGCGCGCTCATTCATAAAGACTAAAAGAATGTTATCCAGAGTCGTTTTACATTAAATAGACACAAATGTAAATGTCACTGTGTAATATAACTGGTTTGTGCGACTGTGTAATAAATTTAAATGAAAAGTTATTATTGGTAATGACAGCTAATTGCTATTAATAAGTAAGTCTGATTAAATTTAAAAAAAATATATGGCTTTTCAAACAGCATGTTAGATAGGTTATAATTATTTTATTACCAGAAATCGCAAAAACTTTCCATTCAGTAGAGGTAGACCTGATATCCTCGTTGATATTGACCTATAGGCTACTTGGTATCCGATAAAAATCGCTTCCTGTTCTTACACACAGTGCACGTCATCCACTCCACACCCTAATTTAGGAAAAATGATTGTGTAAGAATGGTGTTTGGCAACTTGCTGCAAAAAACAGTCAATGCTACGGTATGCCTTAATGTGAATTAAATAACATCTTGAAATGAAGTAACAGTATAAGATTGCTCAGCACTGCAATTCTGTATTGACTTAAAAGTAATATCTATAGCCAATCCAATCCTATTTTCTTTACCCAGTAATGTTTATTATGGCATAATTCAAAGTCACTTATAATATCAAAATCATGCTCTTTTTGAAAGTTGTGGTGGGTAACTATGGGTCAATATCACTAATTTGCCATAACACAGAACGGGGAGTCACAGAACGGTCCTGCTTGGCGATCTCATATCATTATCTTATTAATTGCTTATCTGAATTGTTCAGCACATATCCCGACGTACAGCCAAATTCCAGTGGTGGAGGTAACGAATTACAACTACTCACGTTACTGTAATTAAGTAGTTTTTTCAGGTACTTGTACTTTTTTGAGTATATTTTTAAAGCTGTACTTTTACTTCTTATTAAGCAAAATAATCTACTTCATTACTTTTAAAATCATAGTTCGTTACTGAGTACGCCCACAATTTGAATTGATATTCAAACCTTTCACGAAACTTCAGTAGCCAATAAAGATATCCGATCGTAAACGGACCAATGAAAGCCCTGATATCTGAACCGGGTCCCGGGAAAAGCCGCCGCAGCAGCAGGTGAAGAGCAGCTGATTGGACAGTGAGGGAGCTCAGCGTGATTTATGGAGATTAGTTTGGAGAAACAAACTACATGGTAGCATTATCATAAATATCTATATCAGTTCGATTACTCATTCTCCACAGTATCTACTGTATATACACCGATACATGCTGCGATCTCCGCTCCGACAGCGAGTTCGACACGCCGTCTCCTGTTAATACAGAGTCTGAATGTCTGCGCGGGATTGCAGGTATTCCACATAATTTTAAACATTCCCGCGCAAATGTGGCGAGCACTTTACTGTAACATGAGAACATAGTCATTTAATCTCAGAAAACTGGATGCGAGCTCTCAAGTAGGTCTTATACAAATGAACTAGTCCTGCTTGTCCTCTCACTCTGATATTGTGCGCAGACTGTGTCCAATCGCGATCTCACCGTGCTTTTAAAGTACAAATTATTTCTCTTTGCTCCTAGATTAAACATTGTCGAAAGTTATCAACCATTCAGAATAGATCCACACATGACCGATGGCAATGCTGGAAATTTTATCGTCTGTAAGTGAAATGCACCAGAAAGTCTTTCAACAATCAAAGATGGAACTTTAATTTCTTTACAATGTAAGTTTATGCTAGAAATTTTTCGGAATGGGATATTTGTCTGATTTGTACATATAAATATCCTAGTCTGCCTAACTGCATCACTACATTGTACAGACATTAGGTCAAAACCATCTGATGTTCCATTTATCTAAATAAATAAATAGGCCTAATTTAATCAAAAATTTAGTGTTGTCATATTTCGAATACCTCAACTGAATTGAGGTCATTTGTTTTATAATTTTATTACTGACTGTAATTGTTTTTTTTTTTGTTTGTTTTTTTTTGTAAATTTCAATTCAGTTAAATCAAATTTGAATTCAAGCTTCCTTGTGTTTGTAAGCATTTACAACAAAGTTACCCTATGTTAAAGACACAAATACACAGAATGAGCAAATGTTTAAGATTTAAATTTTTGTAATGGTAATTGATCAATATTTATATGTATACATAAAGGCCTATATTGAAATCTGTTCATCATATAAAGGGAATGTCTTTTTAGAAGACTTGGATTAAACCAGTTTCAAAGCTTGAAATAATGATTGCCTTGAAAAAAAATGGATGGACAATTTTTTTTTTTTTTTTTTTTTTTTAAATATTAAAATATCTATATGGCAGTATACTGTATGTTGTAGTTTTGCCAGTGGTATTGAAAATGATTAGTCGTCATGAAATCAAAATTACCCTACTTACTTTTTAATGCACATTACTAGTCTTGTGGTGAACAATTAAACCGTGCAATACACTGGGGGGAAAAAATTGTCTGCCATCGTAATCTTTAATCAAAAACTGAAAATTTTGCTTCCGCTCTGGAATGGCGTTCTCGCTCTGATGACGTCAGTTTGATGGCTTGGGGAGAATCCTCTTGTTAAGTCATGACGTAAGGACTGCTGTTTCCGGGTCCATGCCTCTACTCATTTCACTTGAGAATACCATCTCAACAACCATTTATGAGCACTATTTAATTAATATTACATATTTAAGCTAAGCATTTAAAATATTGCTGTGCACACTACAGTCTCTGTGCTCACAGTGTCCCAGACACTAATATTTTAGCTGAATCACTGTCTGGCCATCTGGGATTTCAGTATGGAAATAAAGGTTAGGGTTATAATTTTTCAGTATTACATGACATCGTGTGTGTATATTAGCACTGTTTGGTGTTTTTTGGGGGTGTCTGGCAGAGCGTTAGGACCCAGAATTGGTGAAGCGTGATGTCAGACGTAACGAGCAGATATTTTTAACCACTCTTGTCCAACCATGAATTTGCTATGAGCAAGAGGTGGAGTATTCAATATCCAATATTTAATTTCAGTCAATAAGATAAAAGTGGATTTTGTTCAAAGTAGCTATTATCCACATAGATCTTTGATATGAATGAATATTGTTTTCCATTAAATATCACCGGCTAAAAAGTAACTAGTAATTAGTACTCTGAGTAGTTTTTGAGAAGAGTACTTTGTACTTTTACTTAAGTACTGTTTTGGCACCAGTACTTTTACTTGTAATTGAGTATTATTTCAGCAATGTAACAGTACTTGTACTTGAGTACAAATTTTCAGTACTCTTTCCACCACTGCCAAATTCACTGGTTAATGTTAGGGTCAGGTGTGGGGTAGGTTTAAGGGTTAGCATTTTTGTAGCATAGTGTAGGAAATCAACACTGTGAGTGACACAACCAATAAAATCTTTAGAATCAGCTGTGGGGTGGAGTTTGCGCTGAAGTTGATTGGGGAAAAAATTGCGCATGCGTGTCATGTACCTGTCTGTCAATGGGAGGAAGCCACGCCCTATTTTGGAGTTCCCGCGCCGTTTTGGAGTTCCCGCCCCCATCTGGAGATCTCCAGGCTGCAGTTATACCCTTCTCTGAATTTCCACGGGTGAGGTGAGTTGGTGACTTTTCAATCGCCAAATTTTCTTTGTGTGAGTTTGCTTACTTGCTTTGCCAAAGCTTAACAGGTCCACCCTGTCGGCATAAAATATGCCGGTGTTATGGATCAACTGGGGATCGTGTTAACTGGAGATGTGCGCGTGCACGCAAATATTTTTACCTGGATTTCCAGCAGATGTTAGACGGCGACAGATTCGTCACTGCGATATTCCACGGGTCATAAATGAAAAAAAGTGTTTCACCAGTTGTATACATTGGCATCTTGCATAATAAAGCGTTTTGATTCTACGGTGTCCGTACCTGTGTTCGTTAGAAAAATTCTAACAAAAGGTTTCTCAGCTGTTTTTTGTAGTATTACGTGTCCTTAATAACATACTAAAAGTTTACCAAAGTTTGACCACTAGAAAGGTGTAATTTTCAAGATGGTTTCCAAGATGGGCAGGAAGGCCTTAAAATATCCTAACTCCTTCATTATTTGACCTAGCCAAGTAATCTTGGTGTCTAACCCCGTGTTTTCTGGGTCTATGAATCCATTGGACTTGTCTAAATTGCACTGACATGATTACATACACTACAGGTGCATCTCAATAAATTAGAATGTCATGGAAAAGTTCATTTATTTCAGTAATTAAACTCAAATTGTGAAACTTGTGTATTAAATACATTCAATGTACACAGACTGAAGTAGTTTAAGTCTTTGCTTCTTTTAATTGTGATGATTTTGGCTCACATTTAACAAAAACCCACCAATTCACTATCTCAACAAATTAGAATATGGTGGCATGCCAATCAGCTAATCAACTCAAAACACCTGCAAAGGTTTCCTGAGCCTTCAGAATGGTCTCTCAGTTTGGTTCACTAGGCTACACAATCATGGGGAAGACTGCTGATCTGACAGTTGTCCAGAAGACAATCATTGACACCCTTCACAAGGAGGGTAAGCCACAAACATTCATTGCCAAAGAAGCTGGCTGTTCACAGAGTGCTGTATCCAAGCATGTTAACAGAAAGTTGAGTGGAAGAAAAAGATGCACAACCAACCGAGAGAACCGCAGCCTTATGAGGATTGTCAAGCAAAATCCATTCAAGAATTTGGGTCAACTTCACAAGGAATGGACTGAGGCTGGGGTCAAGGCATCAAGAGCCACCACACACAGACATGTCGAGGAATTTGGCTACAGTTGTCGTATTCCTCTTGTTAAGCTACTCCTGAACCACAAACGACGTCAGAGGCGTCTTACCTGGGCTAAGGAGAAGAAGAACTGGACTGTTGCCCAGTGGTCCAAAGTCCTCTTTTCAGATGAGAGCAAGTTTTGTATTTCATTTGGAAACCAAGCTCCTAGAGTCTGGAGGAAAGGTGGAGAAGCTCGTAGCCCAAGTTGCTTGAAGTCCAGTGTTAAGTTTCCACAGTCTGTGATGATTTGGGGTACAATGTCATCTGCTGGTGTTGGTCCATTGTGTTTTTTGAAAACCAAAGTCACTGCACCCGTTTACCGAGAATTTTTGGAGCACTTCATGCTTCCTTCTGCTGACCAGCTTTTTGAAGATGCTGATTTCATTTTCCAGCAGGATTTGGCACCTGCCCACACTGCCAAAAGTACCAAAAGTTGGTTAAATGACCATGGTGTTGGTGTGCTTGACTGGCCAGCAAACTCACCAGACCTGAACCCCAGAGAGAATCTATGGTGTATTGTCAAGAGGAAAATGAGAAACAAGAGACCAAAAAATGCAGATGAGCTGAAGGCCACTGTCAAAGAAACCTGGGCTTCCATACCACCTCAGCAGTGCCACAAACTGATCACCTCCATGCCACGCCGAAGTGAGGCAGTAATTAAAGCAAAAGGAGCCCCTACCAAGTATTGAGTACATATACAGTAAATGAACATACTTTCCAGAAGGCCAACAATTCACTAAAAATGTTTTTTTTTTTTTTTATTGGTCTTATGAATTATTTGTCACAGCGAATGAGACAAAAGGATTCAGGTGCGGTAAATAACAGTTTATTGACTGAAGTCAAAGATAAGTAATAGTTCACAAGGGTTCGCTGGTTGGGTAGCGCAGGGATCTCAATGGGCAGCCAAGCCGGACGAAGATCATCAGCCGGAGAACAAGAGATGAAACTGGAACAACGTGTGGATCCAGGAACACGCGCCAGCCGAACCCAGGGACAAACACAGAGGAACTGACGAAGACAAGACAGGTTAGCGTGCCATAAATAGCCAGAGAGATACGAGCCGCACCTGACTCCAATCAGCTCGTATCTAAGACACACCCACCACTTAAACACACACACACCACAAGCAAGAATGAGACACCGAACCCATGAACCGTGACATTATTCTAATTTGTTGAAATAGTGAATTGGTGGGTTTTTGTTAAATATGAGCCAAAATCATCACAATTAAAAGAACCAAAGACTTAAGCTACTTCAGTCTGTGTGCACTGAATTTATTTAATACACGAGTTTCACAATTTGAGTTGAATTACTGAAATAAATGAACTTTTCCACGACATTCTAATTTATTGAGATGCACCTTTTATATTCAGTTTTTGGCTCAAGATCTGCATTTAAAGTCACACCAGAGGTGTTCAGCTTGGATTAGGACTTGGCTTTCTGCAGACCAGTCAAGTTCTTCCACACTGACTCAATCCATCATTTCTTTTTGAATCTTGCCTTATACACAGAGGCATTGTCATGTTAGAATAGAAAAGGGTCCTGTCCAAACTGTTGCTTTAAAATTAGAAGCACACAATTCCCTAAAATATCATTATATGCTTAAACATTAAGATTTGTACTCATGAAAATTACTAAAGTAGTCAAACCTGTTCATTAGAAGGGGGTGACCCAATACTTTTGGCAATATAGTGTACTTATGGAATACATGATTTTGTGAGATTACTGTAAGGTTTTATCATTGTTTGGGGTGAACCAGAGATGTAAACGATTTAGCCTATGTCATGTAACTCCTAGTCAGTACGTGTTTTGGACACATAGCCTTTTTTTGATAAAGCACAGACTTGACATTCAATGTGAAAGTTATTGCACCCAAAATTATCTTAAATTGGAGTTGTATAACTTTGATCATGAACAACTCTGAACTAGCCCAAACAGAGGCCTGTGTGTGAACCCTCTAAAATGGTCACTCATTTCAATTTAAATAAGGTAATACATATGTAATGCATCCTCTATAGATGTTTTAGAGTAAAGGTGCATTAAACTAAACCCAACAAAACTAAATTCACAATTTTCAGCAATTCAGAAGATGGTGAAACAGAATACTGACATTTGATATTGCTTGCCTCATTGAAATTTTGAAATGTTGTTGGCAGCACAGTGTATACCATTTATAAAAATAAAAACACAAAACAATAAAAGGGGTTAGCGGTACTGAACCTTCACGTGGCAGCCCTGTTTTGACTAATTTTACAGTACCACACAGTTCTAATGAATTTATTGTTTATTGTAATCAAAAGAATGGGTATGAACCACAGAAACCACCAACTCTAGGCAAAACGATATGAGAAAGGAGAAATATGCAATTACTTAAGGGAAATTGTACTTATTTTTGCATTAATATGCTTGTAACCAATTGCTTTAATATATAACTATAATTAATTGTACTTGTAATCACTTATCTATCATGCAAATATGCTAATTAGAATATTACATGGCCAAAACATGTATCAGGCACCAGTATTCCTGGTCTAGGAGGAATACAAAGGAGTAATGGTCATTTTAAGGACCTGACGGCCGCCATTTTGAAAATGGGGCCTTTCTTGGAGTCAAACTTTGGTAAACTTTTAGTATGTTTTTAAGTACATCTGATACTACTGTAAACCACTGAGAAACCTTTTGTTAGAATTTTTTTGGGGTCAAGCCATGTTTGCAGCTGACTATGCCACATATTGATGTCTCTGGGCTAAGACCCGGGTATCCATTCACCCTAGAACCGTCCCTGCCTAGAATCTATATATCTAACATCACAGACATTCAAAAAGACAAACTAAGAACTTGACCTCTCAACATAGTTATTATAGTGTTGGGGGTGGGGCCACGCTCGGTGGCTCCATTGCGTCATAGAGCCACCGTTTTAGCCCCTCCCAATAAATCTTGAACACAGAACTGTTTAATGGTTTAACTTCACAATTAAGTACTACATAGTTCAGAGTCTTTGTAATGTGTTTCAGCAATACATTTCTAACATTTGTAATGTGTTTAGAAACAATTCTCAGAATTCTCTTTACACAGACTTTAAGCCTTGTCTGTGAAACTGGGGGGTATAGATGTTTCAAACAGGCTCTAGAGGTGATTGGACATTTTACAGTACTGTTATCTGTATACATTACCTAACCAAGGTGAAGTCTAAAAAAGATATGACGATTAATAATTAAGCTGTAGGGTAAGGCACTTTTTATTTATTTTCTTCTTCCAAAACACTACATGGCAACAAACACCACACCACATTGCACTGAAAGGTTTTCTTGATCCATGAGATCAATTGCATGCAATTACAAAATATTTTACATTGAATATGTATTTTTTTGTTTTGTTAAAACATTAAGGCAATAGTTTTTTGTAACTGACACAATATTTTATGCAATTTTTTTTTTTTGTCAATGTAAAAATGTTGTTCAGCCACTGATTTGCATTCATGATGCCGAGTTGATGTCCATAACGACACTTTCTCTGGAGTTCCATCCTCTTTCTTTGGCAAACAAGTACACGCTCCCAAAGAGATCAGGGAATAAAGCCATCAGGTTGATTTTCACGGCATCAGCTTTACTGTGAGAGAACGACACACAAATAACAAAATTATTATCCAAGAAATTCGTAGTTAAAACTCAGCTTAAATTGCTACTTCTCTCCTTCTGGCTTTTGATTAAAATTGATCAATTGTTACTTCATTTATTCTCCGCCTTGCATTGTAAATCCATTACCAGCTCAGATTGTGCATTATTTTCCTATATTTCAACAATCCATCATCAGTTATTCCTGTAACTCACTGATGCTCGTGTAGGTTGCGTATAAATCGCAGCAGGGCCAGTGTGTTCTCAGGATAGGCTTTCTTCTTACCATCCAGCTTCTGGACAAGCTCAGATGGCAACTATGAAAACAATATTTGACAATGAACAATGAAAATAAAGATTTTACACAGTACTAGTTAAAGATTTAAGCTGCAATATATTAAGCTCAACTATATTATGTACTAAGTACTATATTAAAGGGGTTATATGATGTTGCTAAAAAGAACATTATTTTGTGTATTTGGTGTAATGACTCATACTGTCTTTTTACGTGGTGCGATGCAACACATTACCATGTCTGCATTTGTGATCAGAGAAACGACAAACAACAAGCGCCTCTCTACACTGCTCAAAACTTGCGTTTGAATCGTCAGTATTATTATTTTTCTTCGTCGTTATCTAGGCTACTTGTTTTTGTAAAAATACTTGTTTTGTTTTTGTTTGTTTCGCTCTTCGGAATAAGTGCGTTAATTTTATAAGACTCAGAACATAGACATAGCGCAGATCTAAACACATAACGTTATCTCTTGAAAATTTGACACAGTGATGGCCAGAATAATATGTTAGGGGCTAGTTGATGATATTGCTATTGTTATAGTTATCGTTATAGTTGTTGTTATCATTATTGTTATAGTTATCACTGAAATTGTTAGTTATCGTATTATATTTGTTATAGTTATCATTGCACTTATTGTTGTCGCTTAAGTTGTTTTAGCTATTGTTATATTTATCGTTAAAGTTATTGTTATAGTTATCGCTGAAGTTAGCTGCTATTCTATGGTAGGTTTTAATAGTTGATGAAATGAGGAGGTCAGATTCAGGCCCGTCCAGAATAACCGAGATGCTTCTTAAATTAGTGAGGGGGTGATCTAATAAAGTGAAGATGTAATGTGTATGCAACGACTCCTGCACCACCATAACAAAAATAGCACAGTGTAGAGACTTAAGCTGTATCCGAAATCACTCACTCATTCACTCATTCACTAATCCCTATATAGTGTAAGGCAGTTGAGTGCACTATATAGTGGATAGGGAGCGGTTTCGGACACAGCTTTAGAATACTACAGTGTGAGTGTGACAATTCACTAGGCTACTTTTACGAATAATAATTAATTACTTTTTTTTTTCTTCTTTTTTACAAATAGGATATTTCAATACCAACAATCAATTGTTTTAATATATTCAAATGTCTATTCATTTATTAGTTTGCATTTGTATTGTTTAATGCACATATTGACTTTTTTTGTCCCGTCTGGTTATCACATTTACCACATTTATGTGCAGATGTCACTTTCGAAACTTTGCAGTGTCTGTGTAGCAGCACGAAAAACAACTTTTTTATCCAGATTCCGAATTGATTACAGCCCGAAGAGCACTTATAATTACTAAAAAAACACTTGCTTCAGTCCATCGCGATCTCACAAAGTTCTGCTTTAATCAATGAAGCTCTACACCTCACAATGAATCCCTTATTTAAGTTGTGTCTACACTTTTTATTGCTTTGTTTTGCGTTTTGAGCGGTGAGAGAATTCTAACTTAAACGCCTCTGATTGGTCATTGCGTTGAAGAAATCAACAGATATGTCTGTGATTGGCTGCATTGCTCAACGGTCCAAAACACGCTTCACGGTCGACGCTCTCAAGAGAACACAAATACGCACCAGTGCGTTTGCAAAATCAATTTTCTATTACAGTTTCAGCCGAGGGTGCTCTTGGTTTCTGGTCTCCTAGTGTAGCCTGGTTTCTCTTAAGTTTTTTTTTTTCTTAAACTTGAAAAAAAAGTACAAAAGTTGAATAACTTTTTTATTTTTACGTACCTGTTTTACTAAGTTGTTTTGTAAAAGTAATATAATTACAATTGTATGAAATAATTGTGGTTCACTAATCGTATATTATTTAACTGTATTGTATAATGCTAATTACAGTAAGTGCACTAACAACATGCTTGAAATATAAAATGTATTGCGCAATAAAACAGTGGAAGCACAACATACAATGTATTTTTTTCACTTAATAAACTATTCTTAAATAAAGATAAAAATGATTGAAGACATGGATTGATGCAATATTATTATGTAATTTATTATTAATTTTATACAGTAATATTGTGGTACAGTATGCAATAATGGTTCTGTAGTGATTGCTTTAAAAACATAAATTTATCAGTCAATTATTGTCATACTAAATACACACAAACAACATTAATTTGAAATATGTAATTCCTTTCTATATTGGAAGCATAATGTAATTTCTTACTGTTGATAAACTAAATAATAATAATTAGCCTATATTGTTATTAACATCATTGCGTAGAAATATATCTAATAAAAGCATTTATTTTTCATATTTTTCACCTTTATTGTAAGCCGCTTTCTCCTCTGTCATTTGAACGACTGGTTGACTTCCTGATTCTCTGAAACCACTCCCTCAGAAACAGGCGATGGGCTCAGATTGGTCAGTTGTGATCGGTGTGTTGTGATTGGCTAAACTGCGTACTGCACATTGTCCGGAAACTTCACGCCCATTACCTTCACGAGCGACAGCTGCACGTGCTGTGGTCAAATGTAAATAATGGTGTCAATATTGCCTTCAGTTTGAGCCAGAATCAGACCCAGAAAGCGGTAATGAAGAGAGTCAAGCAGAACTTCTGCAAGCACGGCTCTTACAAACGTTTCTGAATGGAAGTTTGCTCTTGTGATTACATATCATTTTTTGAAGTTTGTACACGTTTGTCTTATACACACAAAACAGCATCGAACTAACTGGCTACTAACCAAACAGCGTTGGCTTGTGTTTACGTTCTTGATCAAATCGAAAAATTACGTCATAAAGTATACATGGAAAATACATTTACAAAATTAGTACATAATTACAAATTCGGGTCCAAAATGTTTGTACGCATTTGTCATAGACACACAAAATAGCATTTAACTAACTGGCTACTAAAGCCAGCGTTGGTATTTGTTTACGACTTTGATAAAACTAAAACATTACGTCTGAAATTATACATGCAAATACATTTAAAATGATGAAATCTTACTTACAGGTTGTGGCCCAAGAACTGCCTCTGGTTTTAAAGTTGGAACTGCTCCATGTTTTAGTAATAGTTTCTGTGTGAATCCGGCATTGAACTCGTGTAGATTCGGGAAGCTGTCTTCCGTAAAATGCGCAGCACAGAGAGCTAAATTAGGATTGTAATTGTCAGGAACATAATTAAACATAAATTTTAAGTATTGTTGACGAACTACAGCATCCGTAGGAAGCCCGAACACAGAAGACCTGACAGCTGGGTGAAAATAACACCGTTTCGACGGCACGGCTACAACTCTCCACTATAACTCTTCCTCTTCGACAAAGCCGCAGAACATGGCCTTGCCCCCTTTTCTGCATGTTCCGGAGGGAGGGGTTGATGGGTTTATTTCGTATGCAACCCGGGAAGTATCTCGTTGTAGTCCCATATGAGTCGTTTTTGTAGGCATTAAACTTCCTGATTTTTAAAAGACGATATCTCCGCTTACGTTGAACTTTCAGCGCCGCAACTTTGCAGATACTGTTCATGCACCAACAGCAACATTACACACTATTTAAAATGAAAAAAGTGAAATCGCAGTAAACCACCCCTTTAAGTTGTGAAAGAAAACGCATATGTATAAGTATTGGATCCGTGAAACAGGTCTTGTGACAGCAGCCTAATAAAGCTGTGCCGTCTGTCATTAATGTTAATGTTAATCAAACAACAAAAGACAGAAGAAATCCCTCACTGCTCTTGACTAAATAATGTTTTGAATAACTTTAATATGTTGATTTACAGTTTATTCAATTTCTGTATCCTATTTAAAACACGTTCATATTTTAGAAAATAATATTTGCATGATTAATGATTTATCTTATCCACCTGCGACCCACCTGCAAATAATCAAAATGCAATGTTTTATTACCCGACCCACCCGACCCGCGGATTATCCAGTAGCCCCTCAGTGCAGAACAAATATCCAGGCACCCCCTGTGGGTTGGATCCACATCCAGGAGGTGGAGATTGGTAATGATTGGTAACCGCCATCCGGGCATCACTACTGTCAACATTAGCGCATGCTAGCGCAAACTGGTTAAGGCCACACACCCACCCTCCACCTTGCCCCGCCTCTCTCCTCCTCATTAGGATTTAAAGGTACAGACACAGAAATGGCACGTCCTAAGGAAAGCTCATTGTGGGACTGGCTCGTAGTGGCTGAAATGTAAGGCTGAATCTCCGGAAAGAGACATCAGATACAGTACTAGGGACCACTTAGGCCTATATAAAAGCATCCAAAAAGCAGCACGTCATGGGACCTTTAATTGTCGCAGCCACCTGTTGATGTGCCCATGTCAGCCACCAGAGGGCACACTTCCCTGATCATTATCTGTTTATTGTGGACATTTCCCATCATCCTTTGCATGGACAGTCAGACCTCATTGCCTTCAGCTGTGTGTTATTTACTTAATACTTAGTCCTCCCATATATACCATGTTCTGTGAGCCTTTGTTTGCTGCAGTATTGCACTGTGTGTTTTGTCACTCACTGTTTTTGCTTTCTGGATTACCTTGTGTTTTTGCATGTTGCCTTGTTTTTTTTTTTGGATCTTTGTTTTGGATTCATTAAAGCTGCACTTGGAACTTCAATATTACCTCAGAGCATTCCGTGATAATAATGGCAGTGGTGTTTAACATCTTTCCACAGATTTTAATGAACATTTGAAGATCCATGGCTTTCCATATCCCAGTGCCTATTTCACTTCCAATTCAATTTCCAGCAGTAGCAAGAAAAACAGACCCTCTAATACAATGCATAATAGAAAACAAAGCAGAAAGACTTGGCAAATTGTTAAGAGGAAAAGATATTAGTGGACTGTACGCTTCTGAAACCTGGAATGATGATGTAACTCCATTAACTGCAGCAGTTATATGCAGAAATGAAGACATCTGCTTGGAGAGTCAGCTGATCCAAACAAACCCTCAACAAATGGACAAACTCCTCTACATTATGCTGCATTTACACCTGGAGTTCCACTGAGTACGAACAAAAAATCAGACAGAAGTTTACAGAATCTATAACAAACATTTCTTTCAAGACGATCCTTTCATTAATATTATTTTGTTTGAGATGTATTTTGGTGTCATTGGTCAAGGAGCGGAGCAGTATCAGCAGAGCGGCATCAAGTGGTTAAAAGATACAAGCAGCACAGACAGATACATTGAGGGAGTCATCAAACGCTTCCCAAGAATCCCTCAGAAACACTGGGCGATTGCACTGAACTGCTTAAATGCTGCTTTACGTATCAGCAAAAACAATTCTCCTCAGATATTCCGTGATCTTGTGCCTAATGTGGACAGACTTTTGATTGTTGGTGATTTTAATATTCATGTATGCTGCCCTGATAAGCCTTTAGTCTCAGAATTTGTACAAATCATTGATTCTTTTAACCTTTTCCAATCTGTCTTAGCTGCTACACATGAAAAAGGCCATACACTTGACCTGATATTATCATATGGATTTCCTTTGCAAATTGTTCAGATTGAAGATTGTTCTTTTTCTGACCACAAGCCAATATTGTTTAATACGTCTCTATCCCATCCTGTGAAACAATCCTCTTCTGGTTATTATGCCCGCCCTTTTAACTCAGATGTACTTGTACGTTTCCTGGAAGCATTTTCTACTCAGTTTGCCAATTCTTGTAAACCATCATCTATTGATATGGGCCCTGAAGAGTTAATTTCTTATTTTAACTCTACTTGTGTTAATATTTTGGATTCAATTGCTCCCTTGAAACTGAAACGCCCCAAAACAAGAAATCAGCCTTGGTTAAACAGTGAATGTAGAGCTCTAAGACAAAAATTTTTATTACTAAGATTCAAAATATTCGCTCTAATATTATGAACTCTGGAAATGTCTCTTTTGTTGATCATTGTAATCTAGCTACTTTAACTAGTTTTGAACCTGTGTCTCTATCTGATTTAACAGATATTATTTGTCATATGAAAAGTGCTTCCTGTTCGTTGGATCCGATTCCCTCATTTTTTATTGTGGAAGTACTGGACACCATTGGCCCATGTATCCAGCCCATAATTAATAGTAGTCTTATTAGTGGCCGTGTCCCTTCATGTTTTAAACACGCAGTGATTCAGCCTGTGCTTAAAAAGGCTGCTCTAGATCCTCTGGTCTTAACTAATTATCGTCCTATCTCGAAGCTTCCTTTTCTTTCAAAGGTATTGGAGAAGGTTGTTTTTCATCAACTTTCTTCTTTCTTAAAGCATAATGACATATTAGATAGGTTTCAATCTGGGTTCAGAGCTCGGCACAGCACCGAAACCGCTCTTTTGAAAGTGTTGAATGATCTGTTACTGGCTGTTGACTCTGGTAAATGTGTTGTTTTGTTTTTATTGGACTTGAGTGCAGCCTTCAACACTATTGATCACACTATTTTGCTGAAACGTCTCGAACAGTATGTCGGAATTATGTCGGGAACGGCTTTAAACTGGTTTGCATCCTATCTTGAGGGGAGAACGTTTTCTGTGGAAATTGATAACATCACTTCCTCCTCTGCTGCATGTACATGTGGTGTTCCACAGGGATCTGTTTTAGGCCCTCTTTTATTTTCTCTTTATCTCCTTCCTTTGGCTAATATTTTCCGTAAGCATCAGACTTTGTATCATTGCTATGCAGATGACATACAGCTTTATCTACCTGTTAAGTCCGATGAGAATACATCCCTCCAGCCATTATTTGATTGTTTGGGTGAAGTTAAAAGTTAGTTGGCGGATAATTTCCTTCAATTAAATGATTCTAAGACTGAAGTGTTTTTGGGCATCCGGATTTCGCAAATACTCTCTCAAATACTTTGGCTCCTATAGCTAACACTGTAGGTTCCCATGCAAGAAATCTGGGAGTTATTTTTGATCCAGCACTTAAATTTGACAAACAAATAAACTCAGTTGTTAAATCAGCATTCTTTCAGCTTAGGATGATCGCCAAAATTAAATCTTTTCTATCATTTAAAGATTTAGAAACTGTTATTCATGCATTCATTTCATCCAGACTCGACTACTGTAACTCTTTGTATTTGGGGGTTGCTCAATCTTGTCTGTCTCGCCTTCAGTTGGTCCAAAATTCTGCGGCCAGATTTTTAACAAAAACTAGGAAGAGGGAAAATATTACCCCTGTTTTGGTTGGTTTGCATTGGCTTCCTATTGAATATAGAATCCAATTCAAGATATTATTATTTGTCTATAAGTCCCTCACAGGCTTGGCACCAAACTATTTATCTGATCTTCTCTCCCTCTATCATACCAACAGGCCTTTAAGATCATCTAACGCTTTGTTGTTGTCTGTTCCCAAGACACGATTAAAACTTAAGGGTGATCGGGCATTTTCTGTGGGAACGCCTCAGTTGTGGAATAATTTGCCTTTTTTTCTTGCGATCAGCCACTTCTCTTCAGGTTTTTAAATCACCAGTAAAGACATACCTCTTCAAAAAGGCTTATGGTCTGGAGTAACTGCTGTATACAGTTTTATTGTATGTATATTTAGTGTGGTGTATTATTTGTGTATTTCTTTTTCTTTTTAGCTTTGTGTAATGGTTATTCGCTAAATTTTACTTTTCTGTGCAGCACTTTGGTCGGCTCCGTCGTTTTTAAATGTGCTATATAAATAAATAAAACTGAAACTGAAACTGAACAATCCTAACAAACTTCAGAACTTTCAGAGAAAAAATCAATCATATGATACTAAAGATACTCAATGTCATGATGCAGAAGATGTTTGAGCAGAAACTGGGACTGAATCATTCTGTTTATGATAAGTTGTGCAAAAGTCTGTTGCCTCTCACACATCCTGATCATTCAAGTCTGATTGTGATGATGACTTATGGACTGTTTGCCTGTATGAATGACTTTGCTCCTGAACTTGTTGCATTGTGTGGTTTGTCACTCATCCCAGAGATGATACTTCTCAAAGCAGAGACGGATGAAGTCATGAAAAAAATGAGTCACTGAGAAATCCAGCGGGTTTGATTGCAGTGGATAGTTTATGTGAGGAGACTGCAGCTCTATCAACAAGCAAGAAGAAGAAAAAGAAAAAAAAGAAGAAAAAAATCCAGCAAGAGGTGGGATCACAAGAAAGTGAGCTTCAAGATAAAGAGGACACTATAGAGGCATCCACTGAGGAATCAAATTCAAGTGTGCAGCCGCTCACACGACCTGATGAGAACCCAAATATCTCAAGAAGGTGGCATTCAACAAGCCATCGTTGGAGGTCCAAGCTTGAGAAACTAGCTAACACTGATGCTAGTAGGACATACAGACTGCCAGGTCTTACTCTTGTTATTGATCCTGAATTTCTGATCGCTAATGGAAGTGATGGAACTCAAGTTTTCCTTGGTTTGAAGGACGATGGCACTGAGGTGGCTGTGAAACTAATGAATAGGTTTAATTACCAAGTACTCAAAAATGAGGAGGAATTTCTACGTCTTCCAGAACTTGATAGTCCCTCTATTGTGCGATATGTAGACTTTGCTGAAGATGACAATTTTGGATACCTTGTTCTTCAGCTTTGTGAGTACACACTGGAGGAATATATCCAAGATCATTTACCAGACAACAGCGCTAAGAGATCTTTGGTTCTGAAGAAGCTGGTGAAGGAAGTTCTCTGCAGTTTACAGGTTTTACACGACCACAAGACCAAAGTGCTCCATCGAGACATCAAACCCCAGAATGTTCTGATTGGTAGGAGTTAAACTTATGTGATTTATACAATTTCAATTCTTCTTTTTTTCCCCTTTAATTTAAAATTTCTGTTTGTTATAGACATAATAGGAAAAGCCAAATTGGCTGATTTTGGCATAAGTCGCAGATTGTTTGTGAACAAGCATTGCTGGAACTAGATGCTGGAAGGCAAAAGAGACCATAAATGAGAAGTTCAACACTGGATACAAGAGGAGCGCTGATATTCAGGTGTGTTTTCAATATTGATCAGTTAGCTAAAGCACTAAAACTTGCTCCTAAACCTGTGAAACGTTAGGCGTAGTGATGAGGACTCCTATAAGACCAAGCCATAAACTCTTCCTAAAATGGCTGCTGCCTGCAATCTGCCTCAATAATGAGCTTTTAAACAGGTATATCGCCTTAATCGCGGGGGTATTATGACTGTTGCAGAACTTTTCGGGGACAATGTTAATGTTAATGATTACAAAGGGGGTTACATCTGATATTTTTTATGCACATAAAGATATGATTGATTTCTTTCCCAAATTGCATTGACTGCTTTAAAATATGAGACATCAATGTTTCAGGATTTCAGGACACATGCTTATTCCATAACTGTTTTATTTCGTATTTGGGTAAATGTATATGCTTTATTTTTGAAGATTAATTGTTTTTCCAAGGCATTGTTAGATGCCAATGTTTCCTGTCGTAGCTATGGAAAGATTTGATTTCAAAAACAGCATCATAACTATTTCTTGTTATGATTTTTAATCAGTATTTAACCTGAGAATGACCTCAAAGTAAAAAAAAAGAGGTGCTTAAGTCTGATTTTGTGATGGCAGTGCTTTAAATTAAATTATTATAATCTTAATTCAAGTGAAGAAGAATTTTGAAAGTCCTCAGATAGCTATGGTCTGAAAAGAGTTAATTGCAGATAAAAAATACATCCAGCCTCGGACGGCTGTATTTACAGAAAACCTATCCTGCCACAACAGGGTGGAATATAACCATCCTCAGATAGCCATGATACATACCTAAAATCAGGTGAGTCCACTTTAGGCTAGCAGCCACTGTGTCAATGACCAAAAAACTCACCAGAGGGAGATTTCAGACCATCAGTAAAATATTTGCTTACCAGCTAATATAAGAACATCATTAGTCCGAAGTCAGAGCCAATAACACAAGGCCGGGGGTTGGGGGGGGGGGGGGGGGGAGAAAGATGATCAGGATGCACCGGGCTTAGGATGCATAGGACAGTCGCGCCTCTTATTCAGCACATTCCTGAGATCGTCTCTTCCCTTGTTAGCGGTAGGCTTTCCTCGCCAACTCCTATTGGCAAAAGCAGAGCATGGAGAAGAATGTCTTTCTCTTTCTTCCCGATGTCCACGAGGTTAACCCACAAATGTCTCTTCGTAGCCACCATTGCCAACATTGAAGGCCCAATGGCCACAGCAGTCTGCTTAGTGGCGCAGAGAGCCAAATCCATGGCGCGGCGCAGTTCTTCGACTGCCTCCGGCGATAAGCCTTTGCCCTCATCCAAATCCTTCAACAGATCAGCTTGATAGGCCTGTAACACCGCCATGGTGTGCAGAGCACCACCAGCCTGACCTGCTGCCACATACGCCCTGCCATTCAAGCGTGAAGTGGTCTTAAGCGCTGCTTATGGCAAGGCGGGAGCCTTCGGAAAGGATGACTCGCCCTGCGAGAGATAACTCGCAAACATCTGCTCAACAGGGGGCATCCTCGTGTATCCGTGTTCAGCCACACCCTCAACATTCGCATAATCTGCGTGTTGATAAACATGCAGCCGGATGGAATACGGTTTCCCCCAGGATTTAGATATCTCTGAGTGGAGATCTGGGGGAAAAAGAAGACTCCTGGGGCTGGACGATCAAGACCGGCCAAAAAACAAAATCTAGTTGGCCGTGAGCCGGCTTCGGCTTCTGACGCGTTCCATCACATCCAGTATGTCCCCCTTTGCGTGGCTGGGAATGGCCGATGACAACTCGGTGCTCACACTCTCATCATCGTCACCAACCACATCAACCTCTTTATTTTCTTTCCCCGCGAAAAAAGGGACAAACGTGATCGGAGCTTACGCATTGGAAATGATTCACAATGCTCAAATTCAATGACCTCAAGCAACGAATGTGCGTGCTCCTCCCCCAGGCACATAACGCACAAGTCGTGTGTGTCCTTAGGTGTCAAAAACCTAGGAAATGGAGGCACGCATTTCCTGAAATGCTCACCTGGGTTGACAGACATGGTAACACACTGCACTCCAAACAGACGGCTCCTGAAGACAGCTAAGTGGATGATGTACTCGGCAGGTGCCCTTTTATACTTCCGGGAATCCCGCCTATGACATCATGGACCAGGTGGGTCAACAGATTGGCGTGGTTTCACACGTGCTTCAGACACCGGTCATGCAGACAGCATTCCCCATAGTGCCCCCTAGGGGGCACAGCGTGGAGTTTCCTAGAAGGGAAGTTAAAAACTTTTACTGCTATTTAGGAGAACTCTGACAGTGCGTCACACCAGATGCGAATAGCGCGATTTATTCGCGCATAGTTGGATGCTTGAACATTTTGAGTTTACACTTCATTCGCGCGTGAAATTCACTTCACAACAGACGCGAATTTGCGTCATGGGAGGGGCATCTACCAGGTGAGCGGCTCCAGTCTCGTTCCGAAATGGCTGACATGGATAAAATACGGCGAATAAGTTCAATTTAAGCAAATAAGCTTTAGCTAGCTTGTAGTCTCAATATGTATATAGCTCAAATTGTGTAAAGATCATTTTTTACAACTTACCAGAATGTCCAACCTCCTCACTCATTTTCTTCCAAGCAAAATCCTTTTTATTCCTGTCTCTGTAAAAGTATGAAACTGTATCATACAGCTCCGGGTGTCCTCAAACAGCTATGATTATTTTGTCCTCCATTGTTGTTTGGGATTCCCTCCACTCACTACGTCGTAATCACGTCAGCAAGCTCCTGATTGGTTAACGCGTCGCGAATTTTCGCCAAAGTTCAGATTTTTCAAATCACGCGATTCAGCGCGTCAAACACCCTAAACGCTCAATTCGCGCCGCCGGATGTCTATTCGCGTCTTTGCATTGACTTAACATGTAAATCACTCGCGATCAAACGCTTCATTCGCGTCTGGTGTGAACGCACCTTTAGTGGTAAGATAAAATGTTTTGTGAATAAGGGCCCTGAACTTTTGGTAACTCTGTAACTTGTTTGAAGGTTGATGGGATGTTAGTCAACTACATTCTCTCAGGAGGACAACATCCATTTGGTGAAGATGTGGATTGTGAGTACAACATTTCACGAGGAAGATACTCACTGGAGCATCTGGATGATGATGTAGCGAAGGATCTCGTCGAGTGGATGATTAATGAAAATCCAAACAACAGACCGACTGTGGAGCAAACCCTCGCACACCCTTTCTTCTGGACTGATGACAGGTATATGATCTTAATGACTGTTGACAGGTGAAATAAAAGTCAAGTCACCTTTATTTATATAGCACTTTATTCAGTACAGATTGTCAAATCAGCTTTACAGTGTTAATATTGTCAATAATGAAAAATTCAATTCTGCTGTGAAGCAGCTCTTAAAAAAGAATAATATAGTAAACAGTTAATATTTCAGTCTAAGTTCAGTTCATTCAGTGACGTCAATGTCCAACTCAGTTCATTCTCTTATAATATTATTCCAATTAATTGAAAACTTGAATGAATGTCCAGAGGGTCCATGTATGAGCCATTAACAATTAATCCCAGTATATTCCTAAAAACAGTCTATGTCACTTTAAACAAGGATGGTGTCTATGAATAGACAATATACCTGTCAACTGATTGTAAAATATTTCTGAAATACTCTCAGGAGAGTGTGGTATCTGAAAATATTGGGAAGCGAGAAAGAGGCTGAAAACTGTCGTAATGCAGATGAGGGGCTGCTTAATGCCATTGCAAAATACACCGAGGGGAAAAGCTTTTCTGAATAGAAGACTAAAGTAAGTATTTTATTAGGTTAATTGTTGTACATTTAGTACTTAATGGGGTCATATGATGCGATTTCAAGTTTTCCTTTCTCTTTGGAGTGTTACAAGCCGTTAGTGCATAGATAAGATCCCTAAAGTTGCAAAGACGAAAGTCTCAAACCCAAAGAGATATTCTTCATAAAAGTTAAGCCTCTGCCACGCCCCCTTAAAGCGCCTCATTTAAACACGCCCCCACATGTCTACGTCACTGTGTGGGAAGATTTGCAAAACACTGCCCAAAAGTATACGCAAAGAAAGAGGGCGTGATTTTTATTCTCGCTGTAGCATTGTTGCTGCCGCTGGCGTCATGTCCTGGAGACGCTATGTTTCATTGTGAAAGCGAAACTACTTTGTTTGGGCTTCCAAAAGAAGACACAACTAGAAATCAGTGGTTAAGCTGTATTTATAACACTGTTACAGAACAGTTCAACCCAAATATTGGAGTGTGTGCAGCGCATTTTACGGAGGACTGTCTCCTGAACCTGGGAGAGTAGCCTACAATGCTGGCTTGCACAAAGGCTGTTTCTATAAAGTGGGGCAATTCCAACTTTGCAAGGACAGTCTGGCGCTTCTGACTCACAGCCTGTAAGTATGTTTTCAAGAATTTACCACTGACCATAGGTCGATCGCAATCTACCAGTCGATCGCGAAGGCAATGCTGGTAGATCGCGCTTTAGGTAAGTGGTTCTCAACCAGGGGGGCGCGAGATAACTTAGAAATAAAATAATACATTCACTAATGTTATGACTAATATGTTAAATAATGGGGAAAAAAAAAAATATATATATATATATATATATATATATATATATATAAATAACAGCACCAGCTCTCTCTACGTATTCTGTGATATTCTGTGTTTCGGAGCAGCAAAGCGTTTCTCATCGCGCTGTGTGAAATAAAGACTGAATGGCGGCTCGAAACCACTGTATGAACATAGGATATGCAATCTACAGCTCTCGGCTGGATAAAAGAAGCCAGTGTCACACTAGTAGCCTAAAGTTTTGATGGACGATGATTGTAATCAAGGTAAAGATGATTACAGTAACATACAGGATCGTGCATTAGGTGCGCGTTGTGTCTGTTATAATTGATGCGCAAACGAACCATGTATGTGCGCTGTCGGCGCACTGATCACTATAACATCATATTTCTGCTTGAATACAGCTCAGTATATTCACGTAGTTGAATACAGCGAGTGTTTTATAATGGATGCTCGCATGTTTTGGAGAAGTTTGCCATGGTGTTTATCTACAGTACATATGGGGCATTAGACGCTCCAAACAGCGTTCTGACAGAGGAACTGTGGCGTCGAGTTCAGAAAGGTTTCATTTTTCATTTGTATTTTGGTGTGTTTAATGATTCTGAATGGACCTGTATGGGCCGAAGTTTGTATGCAGATCTTTGGCCTATCCCTGTGGTATTGTTTAGTATGGCTGGTTGACTCGTGCTTATATGTTAAAATTACTGTATAATTGAGCTTTGCATACTTTTAAGTTGTATAGAATATCTGCAGTGACATTTTTGCAAAGTATGTTTGCAAAAAAGAGCATGGAGTGTTTAAATCTATTTTGAATTTGTTTTGTTTAAAAAAAAAATACATTTTTATATTAATTTACATGTAATTGAAAAGTAATAACAGATACATTTTAATGAATAGAAAAGTTTGGGCTTGCAGTATTGATTTGGAGAGAAGGGGTCTTGGAGCAAAAAAGGTTGAGAACCACTGCTTTGTAAATGCAGGCTCAGTTCTACGTGGGTACCAAGAATTGAAAGTTATTTTATTTTATTTTTTTTTTATTAAAAATTAAATGAATGCAATATAAAGATACATCCCAACAGGCTTTTTTTTTATTTATGTATTTTATTATATATTTATTTTTCACTTGGTAGATATCGGTGAGTTTCTCATTTGAAAAGTAGATCCCCAAACAAAAAAGTGTGGGCACCCCTGGTTTAGGGGTTAGCATTTTTGTAGCATAGTGTAGGAAATCAACACTGTGAGTGACACAACCAATAAAATCTTTAGAATCAGCTGTGGGGCGGAGTTTGCGCTGAAGTTGATTGGGAGAAAAAAATGCGCATGCGTGTCATGTGCCTGTCTGTCAATGGGAGGAAGCCACGCCCTATTTTGGAGCTCCGACCCCGTCTTGGAGTTCCCGCCCCCATTTAGAAATCTCCAGGCTGCAGTTATAAGAGGTGTGTTCGACTTCATGCGGCGCCGCACAGACCTATCGGCGAGAATAGCCGCTTGCAGTCGCCCAATATTATCCGTCTGCAATACCGGAGGCCGCACTGTCAGGACCGCACTTCTAGGACCCTAGTTTTTTGTGACAGCGCCACCTACCGAGCCGGAGAACCGCAGTCCCAGGAACGCATTTCCAGGACCCTAGTTTTGGAGGACTGAAAAAAGTGCCACTAAGGCAGTATTTCCACCCAGTTTTAACTACATTAGAATTTAAGAGTTTTTTTTAAGTTTTATTACACCCAAATACTACTTTCTTTATTGCTATTAAACCTGGTTCCTAGGAATGTTGCGTAATTATTGGGTCTAAGTAGCATAATATAATAACTCAAGGAAAAATAAACAAGGAATCATGGTATAGTCTTTTCAGTCACCACATTTTCAAGTACAGAGGGAAGACACAAGGATGACTCTGGGGGTAGATTTAAGATTGTGTATATTTTATAAAATAATATATTACCACATAGAAAGAACTTCATGGACGACGTCTTCACTGACTCCTAAGAGAGAGAAAGAGAGAGAAGTGAATGAAATAAGGAACATTTAGTCGAACATGTTCTACTCTCTAATTTTAAATTTCATAGTTCGTAGTTACCACAGAGCGCACACACATACGATCCAAAAATAATTATATCAATCTTCATACCAATTAATGTTCATAATACTATTATTGCATACTGTTCAAAGATTTGGATTTTGATATTGTGGGAACAAAGGTTCTTGAAACATTCATGTCAATAAAGCCCATCTGAACTGAGAAAAAAATAATAATAGAGAGATGCAAGAAATCTGAATAGAAATAACATATAATTGACATGACTTTAAATATTTAAAGCACATGTTGTGATGTATGCAGCAGTACTACATACCACCTGGATGCTCTCCCCTCTTTTCTCAGTTGTTTCTCTATCACCCTATTCAATTCTTCCACTTCACTGAAATAATAAATGGACAACATAATCACTGCTATGTTAACAGAAATACTGTTAATGCTTAAAAAAAGGACACATTGGACATTGTGTAAAAACAATTCCAAATACTTGACCAATTCATTTATTTATCTTTTGTCGTATTGCCTGCCCTGAGCTGTGTCCTTGAAAGCACATAGAGTACAGTGCACAGTAAATGACACAATCTAACACGTGGTATTTTATGATGACCTCTCTGTTATATCTGACTATTAAAATGTCACATGTCACAACCAACATTATAAAACCATGTCAAAATGAAGAGACATACTCATAACATGTATTGTGGGGTAACGTTAAACAGGCTGACTGTGAGCATGTGACAGTTAAAACATTAAGATTATTTTAACTTAATTAAAATGGAAAAACAATGAGTAATTAGGCTTATCACAGGCTTATCATGCGAGCAATTCATTTTACAGCATTAGAGGCTAATATATGATGCCTATGCATTCAAGAGATCATGATCACTTCGGCTACGTTAACTTTCCAATGAAATGCATCACAATTGTTTTTAATGTTATACAAATAAAAATGTATTCACATTTGATACTCACACTCTGACTGTCATCCATCTTCGCTGGTCCTCTAATTCGGTAGGTGGCGCTGTCACTAAAAACCTAGGGTCCTAGAAATGCGGTCCTAGGACTGCGTTCCTGAAAATGCAGCCTCCGGTTTTGCAGGCAGATGCTACTCGCAGTCGGGGGCGGAACTGAAAGCGGAGACGTGAAGTCGGACTCTTTCTGCTCCCGGTAGTGATTTTTTTTTTTTTTTTTTTTTTTTTTTTTTAAATGTAAAGTATAAGTTTTTTTGTTTGTTTGTTTTTTTATAAATAACAGAAAGAGAGAAAAGAGGGCATACAAATAGAGATACAAATATATTAAGGGAAAATCTTAAATATGGCACAAATTCTAGAAGTTTTTAAAGCTTTCTTATTAACAGACATTGATACTGTATTTAAATACAACTTCAGTTCTTGTTTGAAGACGTTAAAGTGGGGTTTACATTTAGTATATTTACATTTATGGACATAAAACTTTCCAATAAATAACAGAAGGTTTATACAAAAACTTGCATTAAATAGATTCTTATCTTTAACATAAAACCCAAAAAGAATGTGTTTATAGCACAAAGAGAAATCATAAAAAATATTTTGGACAATCAGAGCATTAAGATTATTCCAAAAAGACTGAACAAAAGGACACTCCCAAAACAAATGAGCTACAGTTTCAGAAGAAAGTTCACAGAAAGAACAAGATATATCAATGTCACTTTTAAATTTCTGTAAAAACTGCTTGACAGGATAAAACCTGTGAATTATTTTATAAGAAATTTCTTTAACTTTATTTGTTAAAAAAAATTTCTGAGGAAGTGACCAAACATATGCCCACTTAATATCACCAAAAAAGTTGTTCCAATAAGAAATGGAGGAAGAAATAGAAGTAACACGGTCTAAGAATAAAGACCTAATTTTGTGATTGGATTTTTTAACAGAGAAACAAATAGAACCAACCACAGTGGATTCAGGAGTGGGAGGACAAACAGAGATCAATGAGCCACTGTTATTATTTCTAAAGAGCATACAAATTTCCAAAGAGATGGCCTTTAAAACTGTATTAAATTCTTTTCTAGATACAGGAAAATGATATCTTAAAATAAAATCAGAATAATTAAACAAAATGCCATCATTGTCAAACAATTGGTTCACTAACAACACTCCTTTACTGAACCAATTTTCTAAAAACAAGGATTTCCTCTTATGTAAAATATTACAGTTGTTCCAAATAAAAAAATTGTGAGGTGAGAAATTATGCTTATAAATAAGTTTCCAAGCCAAAAGCATTTGCTGATGATAGTTGGAAAGTTTGATAGGGAGTTTACTAATGGAAAAATTACACATTAATAAGAAATTAATTCCACCTAATTGTGAAAAGACATATTGAGGGATTACATTCCAAATAGAAGACTGATTATGGAGAAAGCGATTCAACCAATTGATTTTTAAAGTGTTATTGAGAGAATCAAAGTCAATAAAATTTAAGCCGCCCTTATTATAAGAATTTAAAATAACAGATTTTCTAATGTAATGAGTTTTATTTTTCCAAAGAAATTTAAATAACATTACATCAATTAACTTACTGGTTGGTCTATCTACAGATAAAGAATGAGCAGCATAGGATAATCTAGAGATACCCTCAGCTTTAGTAAGCAAAGTCCTTCCTTTCAATGACAGATCTCTTAATAACCAAAGATTAAATTTTTTTTTAGATTTTTCCATAATTGGGATAAAATTTTCCTGACATCTTAGTTTAGAATCTTTAATTATTTTGATTCCTAAATATGTGACATTCTCTTTAACGGGAATATTACAGATAGAAGATGCAGCACTTTTTTTAATTGGAAGTGCTCCCGGTAGTGATGCTCTCGCGGTGTTTGGATACTCTTATCACAGATGAAGTGAATAACATGCAATATTTGTCAAATGCACGGACGTTTCAGAAATGTTTTCATGAGCAACAGAAACACTTTTTATATACTGCTTAATACAGGGCCATCTGTTCAAGATTAAAGTTCAACATAAACATGTACTATTTAAATACTAATAAGCCTTCATCAGTGTTTTTTTATTATTAAATGTGACTCATTATAACAGTGTGACTATACAGTAAAAAAAGCTCTTACTGTTCTAAAAACAGATTTGTGGGCAGTAGTTTCTTTATTATTATGCAAAAATTATACAAAGGTTTGTATAAGCATATACAACTCACAATAAGTACAAAAACAAATAAACATTCATAAGAATATGTAAAGTGAAACAATTAATGCCAGGGGTAAAATTACAACAATTTAAAGTAACAAAAAGCTTCATAGGTATTTCTTTCTTTTTTGTTATTAATTTTATCTAATGTTGTAGTACTCTTTGTTTAATCTCTTTTTATAAAATGTTTGGCTTAGCTTCCATTTTTTCACAGGATTGTGATATTTTCCTTGTAAAATAATATTTGTGAGAATTGAAGATGTTAGAAACACACGTCATTTTTGTCATGTGGTGAATTTGGCCAGTCCTGAAACAGCTGTCGTCATCAGCACTCCAGCAGTCTTTTTTTTTTTTTATTGCTGAAATCAAGAACATACAAAATAGTACAAAATACCCACATAACACTTGAACAGACAATAATAAAATGAAAAAGTGAAAAATACTATAATTATAATAATATAATATAATAATAATAATTATAATAACAAATGCAATAAAGGGCCATTGTTTGACATAAGACTTCCTACACAAAAACTTTAAGTACAGAGCAAATTCTGACAGTCTTCATAGCGTTCTTATTATTAGATACTGAAATCAAATTAATATACTTCTCCATGTCTCATAAAAAGACCACAAAGGCAGGTTTACAATTTGAGAATTTGCATTAATGAACATAAAAAGTAAATTTATAATAAAACAAACATTTTCTTTTGTGGGGTCTGAGTCAAAATACCCAAATATAATATTTCTCATTTGTATAGAAAATTCTGGCAAAAGTTTCAAAAGCACCAATATCATACCAAAACTCCTGAGTGTATTGACATGACCAAAATAAGTGCTCCACTGTTTCATCAGCATTTAAACAAAAAGAGCATGATAGCTCTACATCAGCTCTAAACCTTTGTAGAAATTTCTTAACAGGATAAAACCTGTGGATCAGTTTAAAAGACACTTCTTTCACCTTATTTGTGAGAGAGATTTTTTTCTGTAGTGACCATACTTTTTTCCAATTGAGATGATCAAATAAATTATTCCAAAAAAAAAAGTTGTGGAGCAGAAATTAAGTTCTCAAGAAATAATGATCTTATTTTTTAGTTCTTGTTTCTTGATGCAGAAAAGCAGATTTGACCAACAGGAGTGTCACAGGGATTAAGAAAAGATACAGTAACTGTTGAAGAGTAACTACAGTTTTTAAGAAGCATACACACACCAGAAGGAATAGCTCCCATAACTACAGCAAATTCTTTTGGAGTTACAGGTATTTGATATTTCGAACCTGGAATTTACTAATAATTAATTTAAGATATCAAAACTGCATAAAGCCCAAAAATGAAAACTTGTCATCATTCCAAACCTGCAAGACTTTCATTCATTTTCAAAACACAAATGAAGATATTTTAAATGAAACCTGAGAAATTTCTGTCCTTCCATCGACAGTCTACACACACAACTACCACTTTGATGCTTCAAGAAGTTCATAAAGAGATCATAAAAGTAATGCAAATGAAAGCGGTTTAGTCCAAATTTTCTGAAGAGACTCGATCGCTTTATACAGTGAACAGATTGAATTTTTTTTTCACACATTAAACATTGATCAGGGAACATAAACAGAAAAACAGAAAATTTGGACTAAACCACATGATACGTATGGATTAGTTCTCTTTATAGATTAGATCTCTTTATGAAGTTTATGAAGTATCAAAGTGGTAGTTGCATGAATCAGGGGACAGAAATCTTATATTCCATTAAAATATCCTCATTTTTTGCTGAGGTTGTCATATCTGTTATTTAGAATGGGACAGCGATATTGCATCAATTTGTCTCCTACTTCATTTGATTCCACTATCACCACAAGGCTGCAAGGGACCTGGAAAAATCATCTTCAAAACGGTACATTTCTGTCACTACCTATTGTCTGCCTCAAGATATTGCCAGATGTGTTGTATATGAAAGACTAATAAGAAATAAAATCAATTGGAGAGCTGACCTTAATTGTTATTTGTGCCCATAAAACGTTGAATAAACGTTGGAATTTGTACATCTGTCTGAAGACTCTTGATTTTATGTCTAATCTTGTACATTAACACCATACAATAGCATTTTTATTTTTGCACTGAAAATAATACTTTATTAATAACACTTAACAACACCAGGGGTGTTATACCCCACAGTGTAAAATTTGAACAACAATTGCAAGTGTAACAATTTACACTCGTTGTGTAATTTTTCTACACTGTAAGGTGCTAAATTAACACTAAAAATTCAACACTATGAATGGTGTACTTTTAACACTAGATAGATTGGGACCATATATGATCTTTAGTAGTGTTAAGTGTTAAACTGACACTGTGTTTTTTACTGTGAAGCAACACACACGTTGCTTAAAACAAAGTTACAGACAGGACGTCCTACGACTAACAGATTGGATAAAGAGTTCAATGATAAACAAACAAACATTTATGCAACTAATTAGAATCCCTGAAATCCCATTTGTGACCCTGGACGACAAAAACAGTCTTAAGTGTCAATTTTTCGAAATTGAGATTTATATATCACCTGAAAGCTGAATAAATAAGCTTTCCATTGATGTATGGTTTGTTAGGATCGGACGATATTTGACTGAGATACAACTATTTGAAAATCTGGAATCTGAGGGTGCAAAAAAATCTAAATATTGAGAAAATCACCTTTAAATTTGTCCGAATGAAGTTCTTAGCAATGCATATTACTAAACAAAAATTATGTTTTGATACCTTTACGGTAAGAAATTTACAAAATATCTTCATGAAACATGATCTTTACTTAATATCCCAATGATTTTTGGCATAAAATAAAAATCGATAATTTTGACTCATACAGTGTATTTTTGGCTATTGCTACAAATATACCCCAGCGACTTAAGACTGGTTTTGTGCTCCAGGGTCACATATTTCACTTTCGGTTTTGTTGAAACATTAGGTCAACAGTTCTTCCAATGATGAAAATCTAAAAATGGATAAAACCTTGTTCTTGGTGACTGTAAAATGGGATTTTATCTCCACTTGATGTCCATAATGACACTTTCTCTGGAGTTCCATCCTCTTTCTTTGGCAAACAAGTACACGCTCCCAAAGAGATCAGGGAATAAAGCCATCAGGTTGATTTTCACAGCATCTGGTTTACTGTGGAGAGAACGACACACAAATCACAATTATTGTGCAAGAAAGTCTTAAAACTGAATGAGTTTGAAACTAATTTTTCATCCAATTCTAAGATACTTCTCTCCTTTTGTCTGTTGATCGTATTTGATCAGTTGTAACTATATTTATACTCCGTCTTGCATTGTCAACACATTACCAGCTCAGGATTTGCTATGCAACATTTTCTACAATTCAACAATCCATCGTCAGTTCTTCCTGTCACTCACTGATGCTCGTGTAGGTTGCGTATAAATCGCAGCAGGCCCAGTGTGTTCTCAGGATAGACTTTCTTCTTACCATCCAGCTTCTGGACAAGCTCAGACGGCAACTGAGAAAACAATATTTTGACACTGAATGATGAAGTGCCAAGATTTAAACTTTCAATTAAACTTAAACAATAAAAGCAAGGTCAATTATATGGCAGAATATAGGCAATAACAGCTGTTTTCTTTTAAATGACTGACTTACTTTAGTCTTCCATTCAGAAAAGCTTTTCCCCTCTGTGTATTTTGAGATGGCATTAAGCAGCTCCTCATCTGCATTACGACAGTTTTCAGCCTCTTTCTCGCTTCCCAATATTTTCAGGTACCACACTCTCCTGAGACAATTTCAGAAACATTATACAATTAGTTATAAAATTTATTCTGTAGTGTCAAAAACTGTATACAATTAAATTGTGATTGAAAACATCCTCCTCGGACTGTTTTGTACTGTATTTCACCGGTCAGATGCAGTCAAGATCATATTTTACCGTTCATCGGTCCAGAAGAAGGGGTGCGCAAGGGTTTGCTCCACAGTCGGTCTGTTTTTTGGATCTTCATTAATCATCCACTCGACGAGATCCTTCTCTACATCATCATCCAGATGCTCCAGTGAGTATCTTCCTTCTAAAATGTTGACTTCACAAAACGGTTGTTCACCAAATGGATGTTGTCCTCCTGAATGAATGTAGTACACTAACATCCCAGCGACCTTCACACAGGTTACAGAGTTACCATAATTTCAGAATTAGTAAAATTTTACCAAACTTAGAGTAAATTGATAAATACTGAAAACACCTGAATGTCGGCGCTCCTCTTGTATCTAGTGTTGAACTTCTCATTTATGGTCTCTTTTGCCTTCCAGCATCTAGTTCCAGCGATGCTTGTTCGTAAAGTGGTTTCACTCTGTTTCAGACGGCGACTTATGCCAAAATCAGCCAATCTGGCTTGTCCTTTTATGTCTATAACAAACAGAAAGTACAAATTTAAACAAAGTAATTTAAAGAAAAATAATAATTCTAATGAATATCACCTATGTTTAGCTCGTACCAATCAGGACATTCTGGGGTTTGATGTCTCGATGGAGCACTTTGGTTTTCTGGTCGTGTAAAACCTGTAAACTGCAGAGAACTTCCTTCACCAGCTTCTTCAGAACCGAAGATCTCTCAGCGCTGTCGTCCGGCAAATGATCTGGGATATATTCCTCCAGTGTGTACTCACAAAGCTGAAGAACAAGGTATCCAAAATGTGCATCCTCTGCAAAGTCCACATATCTCACAATAGAGGGACTGTCAAGCTGTGGAAGTCTGAGAAATTCCTCCTCATTTCTCAGGACTTGGTAATTAGACTTAATCATTCGTTTCACAGCCACCTCAGTGCCGTCATCCTTCAAACCAAGATAAACTTCAGTTCCATCACTTCCATTAGCGATCTGAAATTCAGGATCAAGAACGAGAGTAAGACCTGGCAGTCTGTATGTCCTGCTAGCATCAGTGTTAGCTAGTTTCTCAAGCTTGGACCTCCAACGATGGCTTGTTTGATGCCACCTTCTTGAGTTCTCAGCAGGTTGTGTGAACGGCTGCACACTTGAATTTGATTCCTTAATGGATGTTACTACAGTGTCTGGATACAATTTCACTTTAACCAGAAGCTCAACTTCTTGTGATCCCACCTCTTGCTGGATTTTCTTCTTCTTCCTCATTTTCCTGAGTCTCAATAGAGCTGCACACATTTCTTCACATAATCTATCCACTGCACTCAAACCTGCTGGATTTCTCAGTGATTCATCCAACTTTTGCAGGTTTTTTTTCATGTCTTCATCCATCTCTGTCTCTGCTTTAATAAGAATCATCTCTGGGACGGGTGACAATCCACACAATGCTACAAGTTTAGGAGTGATGTGATTTATTTTGGCAAACAGTCCATAAGTCATCATCACAACTAGACTTGAATGATCAGAACGTGTGAGAGGCAACAGACTTACGCATAACTTAAAAAAAGAATACATACTCTGTTTCAAATACCCGTTGGTCTTCCGCATCATGACATTGAGTATCTTTAGTATCAGATGATTGATTTCTTCTCTTCTTGTGTTTCCAGAGTTCTGAAGACTGTTTGTTAGAATAGACACAAGATCACTGAATACCTGAGGAGAAACACTTTCACTGACACACAAAGCAGCATTTAAGCAGTTTAGTGCAATCGCCCAGTGTTTCTGAGGGATTCTTGGGAAGCGTTTGATGACTCCCTCAATGTATCTGTCTGTGCTGTTTGTATCTTTTAACCACTTGATGGCGCTCTGATGATACTGATCTGCACCTGGACCACTGAGACCAAAGTAGACCTCAAACAGAATTATATGAATGAAAGGATCCTCTTGAAAGAAATGTTCCTTATAGATTCTGAAAACTTCTGTCTGATGTTTCCTTTGTACAGCACAAAAATGAGAGAAAAATAGATGTACTTTCTCAAACACTTCACCCTGTGAAGATAACTGATGAATCTTTTTTTCCACTTTTTTATCAAGCTCTGGATCCATCCCATAGTTGTTTTCAGGTGAAGCTCCAGCCTCTATTAGTGCTTTCGTAATGTCTTCACGATCATGATAAACAGCACATTGCAATGGAGTCAAGATTTGTGATTCATTTCCATCTGGATCAGCTTTTGCTGCAAGCAAACTTTTCACAATACTCAGTGGAACTCCAGCAGCATGATGTAGAGGTGTCCATCCTTTTGTTGAGGGTTTGTTTGGATCAGCTGACTCTTTAAGTAGATAAGAGCAGATTTCTTCATTTCTGCATATAACTGCTGCAGTTAATGGTGTAACATCATCATTCCAGTCTTCAGAATGGTACAGTCCATTAATATCTCTTCCTCTTATTAATTTGTGAAGCTTCTTTAACTTCTTCTCTATGATGCACTGTATTAGAGGATCTGTTTTTGCAGATCGTACTAGGACTGGGATCTGGGATGCCATGGATCGTCAAATACTCACTAATCTGTAGAGACATGTAATTCAGGCACTGAGTATAGCATTATTACTTCTTTTCTTCTTTCTTTACATTGTTAATAGACAGCGTTCATTTTTATGAAGTTTTTTTTAGTTGAAATCTTTAAATTCTGTGAGTAACGTCATATGTATTAATTTCAGTAAATTTAATTTGTTTTATAATTATTTTATCTGACTAAAATGGCATATAATATTGTCAATGAAATTAAAATGTTTTGAGAAAATACATTTTAAACATTTAAACTATTTTTAAACATTTCATCCAACAGTGAAACATTCTATAAAGATTAATTCTGAGCTCCTTAAAATAATGTTATTACTTTTTTATTTTTACTGTTAAAAATATTATTTAAAACTATTCTTGTTCCATCTTTTACAGACTTTTAGTTTTACAACTTTATTTAGACTAGCACTAGCACATACGTTTCAGTTCAAGTTGCTGCATTCACTTTTGTTTTTTAAGTTAAAAACAGCAGAGCAATCCCCAACATACTGAAGATCAAACCATTCTGAACATATTGAGTGGAACAAAAATTAATTTTAGATCAACCTAACACAATGTACAGTAGCCTACTGCTGCAAATAAAGTTTTTTTTGTTTGTTTGTTTTGTTTTGTTTTTTGTCAGTAGCCAATTCTTCAACTTTTACTTTTGGTATTATTATTTATGTTAAGTAGGCTATAAGCTATAAGTATGCAGTTGATATCAGCGCGCTTAATTATGTAAATGTAACATTTAATATTACTTGCGTGACTGTGATTAAATGTGAAGATGTTAAAGAGCGGAAATTATCTGTATACTATTGCTTTACGCTCAGCGGAAGTCTGATTGAATGCTAAAAATTACGACTGTCAAATAGCATATTAAATAATTAAATTTACCTGTTGTATTCCAAGACATCGCAATAACTTTCCATTCGCAGAGGTAGGCCTATCGTATTGATCTCTGCATCGTTGAGATTGACCTTGATATTTATGCAGTATATGATAAAACGGTAAGTGCTGTAACTTCCTCGTTTTTGCAGTCTACACGTCTTGTACCCCACGCCTACTGCAGGAAAAAAAATTCTGTAAGAAACCACCAAATGTATTGAATGCCAAACATGCCATATTTAGAAATAAATCAATAAATGTACAAAGAAATGTAAAAAAAGCAAAAATAAATAAATAAATAAATATATAAATAAATGTACAAAGAAAAGTAAAATAAATGATTATTTATAATTTTATTTCCTTATGTATTTTTTTTTTTCATTTTTTACACATTTATTTATTTATGTATTTATTTATTTATTTATTTATACATTTATTTATTTCCACTTTTATTTATTTTCACATTTATGTATTTATTTACGTGTTTATTTATTTATTTATTTATTTCCACATTTATATATTTCCACATTTATTTATTTTCACATTTATTTATTTATTTATACATATCTTTGTTCGCAGGGTAATGAGGAGGGCATGTTTTACGTCAGGAAAAGCAATCGAGTCAGAGTAGTCGAGGGGTAAGCTTGAGGCCACAGTGACACCTTGTGGTGCCCAAACGAAGTACAAGAAGTGTAGCCTACATGACGCGCCTGTTGATAGTGTGGGATGAATGACTCAGATGGGCGATATGACCAAAATCTTATATCACTGTTATTATTTCAGTTTCAGGTGGGGGGTTGTTTCGGCTGGGAAGCCTGCTATCTGTGATCGCGTGCATTTGCTGAAGCTCGCTCTCTTATGCGCGCTGTTTTTTTAGGTTTCACTTTCAAAGCATACAAGGCATGTTTCCGATATTCAGAATAGAAGGAGGTTACTGTAGAAGATTGGTCGCCTCGCGCCTCTTCCCGTGTGGACAGTCACCGCATCAACTGATTATAATGAGTTCTCTTGATGTAAACACGGCTTTAGATACGGATTAATCACACGTTTTAGGCTGGAAATATCCAGAATTAGGTCAAACAAGAGGTGTCCACGGGAACGGAGCTAGTGAAACATGCATTGAACACAAGCATGCTATTAGGCTACATATTGGTCTGCGTGGTGTGTGCAGTATGGGTTAATATAATAATTCTTAATTCTGCGCTTTATTAAATTCAAAACATTGTATTAATTTATTCAGGTATGGTCACGCAGGTTCGTGCATTAAACGCATGGCCACGAGAAATAAATGTTGTTCTCTCAACATAAGAAGTCGTGTTCGCTGAACATGTCCCCTACCCTACCTGCCATCTTTTTGATAATTTTATCATGAAAATATGTTTTATTTCTTTAAATAACACGTGACCTTAGGCCTACATATAATGATCACAGAAACAAATCCACAGCTGAACCAGCAGTAGTGGTGTTTTCGTAATCAGCGAAACCTATTTGAAGGAATCAGCTGAATGGATTGAACTCACTCGTTAAAACAGTGACTTGGCGCCACCTAGTGTCTGTTTTAGTTTCATATTAAACGTATCGTTTAATTGATTGACATTGACATATTTCTGCCTTTAAAATTTAAAACATTAATTTCATAACATTTTATGCATTTGTAGGCTTATTGCAGTGTAAATGGATTCAGTAATGATGTCTCTGATGGCTTTTGTTGACACTGATTGGATTTTTACTAGTAACAGGCCTTTATTATTTTATCTGAGTTTATCGATTGGAAGTATATATATATTTTTTAAATGTCCCTGGACATCAGTTTACAGGTTTGTTTCTGATGCTGTCAATGTTGTTTTTGGTTTTTGGTTACATTAAAAAAAATGCAGTTAGCTCAAAAAACTGAGGCACACGACAGGCGCTGTTTGGATGAGCATGATGCTTGTATGTTCAATGCATGTCGTGTGTGTTTCACTAGCTCCCTTCCCGTGGACACCTCTTGTTTGACCTAATTCTGGATATTTCCAGCCTAAAACGTGTGATTAATCCGTATCTGAAGCCGTGTTTACATCAAGAGAACTCATTATAATCAGTTGATGCGGTGACTGTCCACACGGGAAGAGGCGCGAGGCGACCAATCTTCTACAGTAACCTCCTTCTATTCTGAATATCGGAAACATGCCTTGTATGCTTTGAAAGTGAAACCCAAAAAAAAAACAGCGCGCAGAGAGCGATTGCACGCTTTCGCGAGCTTCAGCAAATGCACGCGATCACAGATAGCAGGCTTCCCAGCGAAACAACCCCCCACCTGAAACTGAAATAATAACAGTGATATAAGATTTTGGTCATATCGCTCATCTGAGTCATTCATCCCACACTATCAACAGGCGCGTCATGTAGGCTACACTTCTTGTACTTCGTTTGGGCACCACAAGGTGTCACTGTGGCCTCAAGCTTACCCCTAGACTACTCTGGCTCGATTGCTTTTCCTGACGTAAAACACGCCCTCCTCATTACCCTGCGAACAAAGATATGTATAAATAAATAAATGTGAAAATAAATAAATGTGGAAATATATAAATGTGGAAATAAAGAAATAAATACGTAAATAAATACATAAATGTGAAAATAAATAAAAGTGGAAATAAATAAATGTATAAATAAATAAATAAATGTGGAAAAAATGAAGAAATACATAAATAAGGAAATAAAATTATAAATAATCATTTATTTTTGCTTTTTTACTTTTCTTTGTACATTTATTTATTTATTTATTTCTAAATATGGCAGGTTTGGCATTCCATATAAATGGTGGCTTATAAACACAGTTGATGCAACAGGCTATGCCTAGTTTGAACAGCATCCTGAAACTAAGCGACATTGCTCAGCACTGAAACTGTGCGTACTAGGCTAACTATAGTATACTGACTCAAAATGAATGTATGTGGCCAATCCAATTGATTTATCTTTACCCTGTCATGTTATTCACTGTAACTTTTATAATATCAAAATCACCTCCTTTCCAAGGTGGATAACTATCTTAATTTCTTCATTCTTTCAAAACTGTTTGAAACCAGGTGTGTTGTGTATCAGCAGCAATCAAATGATAATCAGTGTTCATAAGCATTTATTTACATTAGTATTCAAAAACATGTCTAACATTCAACAAATGAGAATAAAAACAATAATTTACAAAATTAAAATTCTATTTTGCATATCAGATTAAGCTAAAAAATGGTATGAATAAGTACATTAGCCTATAAGACCAAGTATTGAATATTAATAGCTGAATATCATGCTTTTGCAGGCTGCAGTCATTATTTGGGGTTGTGTTGTTCTTTTCTCTGTATCCCAGCTTGCAAAACAGTATGGAAATTTTAACACACTCGTTATCAAAATAAGTCAGACATTCAACATTTGTCACTAGTACTTAAAGCTGCAGTCCCTAACGTTTTTTTGGTTAAAAATGATCCGAAATCAATATTTGAGAAAGTACATAAGCAGCCAGTGTTCAAAACTATCGCCTCACTTTAGCCTGATTCACAACGGTTATCTTATAATAATGTTTTCTAATTTGAGTGGTACTGGTAGGTTTTCGCGGGAAATTCGAGCATGACACTGCGTCATTACGTCACGTCTGTAAACATAAAGAAGTAGTCCCGGCTACCAGGCTATCACATGTGAGGATCCTGTAGATGGCGGATCGTTTATAGCCTTTTCTCACAGCAGCTAATAATTAAATGTATCATTTTGATGGCGGATTGTAATCCAGAAAGGATTAGGTGTTTATGAAACGTATGTGAATGTAATTAAAGTATATTCCAGTTTTAAATGTGCTTCTGATTACAGATAGCCTGGGATTACACACGATTTATATTTTAAAGAAAACCAGTTGGAAGGGAGCATAGTTTGCTTTTTGGGTTAAAATAATTTCTTAATAAGAAATTCAAATCGCATGACATTTAGATTACACTGTACAGAAATTTAAATCTACTCGTTAAAACACATTATACTCATAGTCAAGCAATGCTGATGTTGTTAACATTAATAGTTTGAGAATAAAGTATAGCAATAATAATAATTTGCACGGTTTGATGTGATATGAGCTAACCAATTTTTAGATTTAATCACCATTGGTACTGTGATTTATGGTAATGCTTTTTTCCTCAGTTGGTCAGAACAAATGTGGCAGACTTGTTACTTACTTGTTCAGATGGCAATATACTGTGAAAATTCTTATTTGGGTCATATTTCCAAGGCAGGATAGAATCTGTGATTGCTTAGTAGGCTACAGTAAATATCCACACCGGTTCATAACCACACTCTTCAGAACATTAGATTCATGTACACTGAAGCTGTGGCAGGCACAGAAGATAATTCCGCACACGGCTGCAATTCCAGGTTTTCAAACAAAGATGGCGACAAAGAGGCAAAACGTACGGACTGCAGCTTTAAAATAAAAAGCTTTTTACATTCATTGCACAGAACAAAAAATATTTATCCAAAATCAGTTTACCACTTTGTTTAAGTTGTAATGAGTAAGATCAAGTCACTTTCTGTATTAATAGACGCATGATGGTTTAAAAGGTTTGTGCTTTTGACAATTTCCCTGTATTGAAGCATAGATGATCTTCTCCATTCACAAAACACACACGTTTCTGCCTATTGACCACACAACTGAAATATAATCCTGATAAAGATGATAGAGGCATTTCATTATAATTGACTAATTACTCGACATTACAACTTAGTCCACTGACCAAAAGAGAGACATGATTTAAATAAATATTGAACAATGAGGTAAAATGTCTCTAAAGATAACAAGACTGCATTTGTCACCTGTATCACTATTTGATCTGCATGCCTGTTCTGAAAACTGTATTTTTTATTATCAGTGTTGTTGCAGCCACATCATGCAGGTATCAGCTGTTGCATACAGAGTTTTGAAAGGCTCTCAGAGTTACGGTATATATCATTATGTAGAGTGTTTTAGGTAGTTACAGGTGACAAGTGCAACACTTTTCCGCAGTCCATGCACCGTACGTTCGGCAGAAATGTCCTCTGATTCAGCAGGGCTGAGGAAATGTTATATATAACAATTCTAATATACAGCAGTACAACAAAAAATGTCGAAACCCTCCCAGAATCTATGTAAAACTACACAGATGCATGATGTAGCTAATACTTATTACTGTGAACCTGATTATGTTTCCCAGGCCTCCCTTGTCTTAAAACCTACTAATTGCCTTCCCAAAAAAATGTCCAACTGCTAAAGGAGGGGTTGCTGACGTGCCTTAACTGCGACTGTGTCCACAACAGCACTCAAAGACTCAGATCAATGATGATATGCTCAAAGATCTGTGTGCTGCCCTTAAAACTGGAGGCAAATATGAAGTCCCTCCGATCAGTGGAGACCACAGTGAAGGAACGAGGAGCCTGGATGTAGACTTCCTTGAAACGCTCAAAAACCTTCTCCTCTGCATCCCACAGATAGACCTGCGAGAAGGTGTAGTCGCTTCCCAGAGCCAGGTAGTACCTTTCTTTGAAGGAAAATGGCTGCAGGATCATGGAGCCTCTCGAAGGAAGGGCCTGAACCTCGGAGAAATCCTTCGCGGTCCAATGCAAGACTTTGGAGTCGCCGATGTATCGGGTCATGGCCAGATAAAGATCCTCCTTGATCCAGAAGGTCTTGACAGCGACTACATCTTCCATGTTGGGGATCTCTCCATGCAAGGCAAACTTCTGAGTGCTCCTGCTCCACTGGTAGATGACTGGTACTTGGGAACGGCTCGCTAGGATAAGATGGGCCTTACCGTCCAAATTCACAAACTCTGCATCGGTATCACGAAACCATTCGTGAAGTGACTGGTAGGAGTAGAAGCCCTTGTCGTTCCATTTGTAGAGGGTAGAAAGTCCAGCTTTTGAGCTGTCAGCGATGATGAAGAACCAGTCGTTGCCGATCTGAAAGGCCTCGATGTCATTTGGCTTGGAAATCTTGGAAACCTCAATGTCCTGGAACTTTGTGAACTTGCTCTGGTCTTCATCAAACTTGTAAATGTGGGATCCCCCAAAGAGTTGAGCAACGATGACAAACACCTGGTTCTGTATGATCACAGACTTGCAGCCAACTATAGACTGACCTAAAAGAGAACACATCGCATGAGATCTTTTTGTCCATATGCAATCCTTCATATAATGGCTTAACCATGACTGTACCTGTGATGTTGTCGTAACTCCTGAAGTTCATTTCGATGTGGTCCCACTGGAGCACCATGCAGCTCTCTATGTTGGGAGCAGCGATGGCCACGTACACGTCGTTCTTGTGGGAGAATGTGTCCACAGACAAAGACTCCGTAGACACAGAGTGGAGAGGAATGAAATCTGGACAACATAGTAAAATCTTAGTAACTCTGTTTTGCATCTCACAACTGATATGCTACAGAAAAACCCTAAAGAGATACCCAAGGCAAGTATTCTTTGTAAGACATGATGCATGTCAATTAAAAATATTCCCAAGCTGTAAATGCTCAGATACATACAGGTTCAGATATATGCACCTGTTTGGACAAATACATCCCAATCCATCATCTCTTAAGGCCGGGATACACCAAGCTTACTTCTAAGCACTAGTGTGTACAAAAACCAAAAGTGTTGTTGCCTTGAATCGGCTGGACCAAAAAGCTGAGCTTGAACACACCACACAGACTACAGCCGACTGCATATGTGTCATATTCATCATGCCAAATTGGGTATACTCTTGCCGATGTGAACATGACAAGGGCACACACACTGCAAAACACACTGCAAATACTAGACTGACAGATGCTCGCTGACAGCCGCCCGTTGACTTGGTGTGTCCCGGCCTTTAAAGTTACGATGAAATGGTAGAGTGTAATATACATATTACACTCTTAAAAATAAAGGTCCTCTATTGGCATCAATGGTTCCATTAAGAACTTTTAACATCCATGGAACTTTTCCATTCCACAAAGTGTGCTTTGTAGTGGAAAGGGGTTCTTTAGAATATTAAAATGTTCTTTACACAAAAAAATGTTTCTTTTAAGAATTGTTTAATGAAAGATTCTTTGAGGAGCTCAAAAATGGTTTTTCTATCGCATTGCTGCAAAAGCGGAGTGAATAACAACAGATGCTTTCTTCCTTTTAGTTCCATACAGAAAAAAAATATAGGGCAGGACTTGGTTCGATGCATTGGTTGATTGGATTTTCAGATGTGGATGTTGCACTCAAAATTGGAGGCAGATGAGTGTGAGCTTGCAGGAGTGAATTTAATCAGACTAAATGATTGGAGAAGTCCAGCAGAATACGTCACCAGAGAGAAGCCATTTCACTACAACATCCAGTTATGAAATTACAAAGTCAATTAAAATAAATAAACATATGCACACATTAAATGTTCACAATATGATCACATGCATTTAGAAAACAGATATGTTGAATTAATTTCATGTTGACTTTAAGCTTTATTTTTACCAAAGAATCTCAATGTACTGGTTAATAGCAAAATAAACATAATGCAATGAACTGGATTTATAGAATGAAAAATCTGGTAAATAGCTATAAATAACAAACACAATCCACTGAATTGGCTTTATAGTCTGAAAAAACACACTAACAAGCACATACCTGTAGAGATGCATTCGTTATGCAAGCTCGCCATGTCATTGAGCCGTTTGCCCTTCATCTCCTCAGGACCGGTGCAGAGGACGTCTGATACAGTGGCGTTCGTGCTCTTTAACCACATCATCAGCCACTTCGCTCGGCAGTCACACTCAAAGACATTGCCCCTCAGGTCTCTGCAAGGAAATATATTAGAAAACATCAATAAGCATTGACCTTATTATATAGTGTACATCTCTGTAGGCTTAAAAAGACATTTTATCATATCATGTTAAATGCACTATACTATAATACAGTTATTGCTAAGTAAGCATTTACAGAACTGAGACTCACAGCTCTATCAATGAGTCCAGATCAATGAATAGATCTCTGGGCAAAGCTTTAATGTTGTTGTTTGCCAAAGACCTGTGAGGAATACAGCAACACTTTAGAGAAAAGTACAAATAATTGGCAGATGTATGTTCATTTAATATGATTAAAAGTAACGTACAGATGAGTCAAATCCCTAAGTCCTCTGAAAGAGTATTTTGATGTTGTTTCAACCTTGTTGTTTTCTATAAACCTGAAGAATGGAGAGAAAATTAGGAGATGAAAGTATATAAATTATGATTGTCAGTGTACATGAAAAGGAACCAGTATGATTAACTGAAGCAACAAATTAAAACAATTTAATAAGAAAAATAAATACATTTCGATTAAGTATGTGTAGAAAACATTTAGAATGATAAATTCATATGTTTTAAGAATATGTGCATATCTTCAATATGTAAACTTTCAAAACTCACAGCTTTATTTTTCTCTCACATAAACAGCTTACTTAAAGATGTACCATCCAAGATGTAGATGAGTTTGTTTCTTCATATGAACAGATTTGGAGAAATGTAGCATTGCATCACTTATTCACCAATGGATGCTCTGCAGTGAATGGGTGCCGTCAGAATGAGAGTCCAAACAGCTGATAAAAACATCACAAGTAATCCACACCACTCCACTCCATCAGTTAACATCTTGTGAAGTGAAAAGCTGCGTGTTTGTAAGAAACAAAATCCATCATTAAGGTGTTTTAACTATAAACCTTTGCTTCTGTACAAAATACCATAATTCATAATAACGACTGTTTTTGCTTGTAAACGGTTCTTGATCTATGCAAATTTCTCTCCCGATTCAGACAAGATGACTTTTTTACTGGAGAAAGCAATATTATGGATACAAGACGTACGAAGTTAAAAATGTCTTGATGGATTTGTTTTTCACAAACACAAGGCTTTTCGCTTCACGAGATGTTAATTAATGGACTAGAGTGGATTACTGTGATGATTTGACCAGCTGTTTGGACTCTCATTTTGACGGCACCCATTCACTGCAGAGGATCCATTGCAGTGATGCAATGCTACATTTCTACAAACCTGTTCCTATGAAGAAACCAACTCATCTACATCCTGGATGGTTTGGAGGTAAATAAACTCTTTGCAAATTTTTATTTTTAGGTGAACTATTCATTTAAAAACTCTTAGAACTTAATTTCTTTAAAAAACAGCACTAAATTATATCTACAAAATTATACCTTTTCAAAAGAGTAAAGAAGACTTACAGGTACTCCAGGTGTGGAAGGCCAGAAAATGCATCATCTCTTATTGTAGTGAGGGCATTCGAGTTCAGCAACCTGTCAGAGTTTACAGCCACAATCATTCCCAACAATCATTGTCACTGTAATTATAACAATCAGGCTGTGTGTTTACATTGCAGTGCAATACACATAGATAAAAAAATGCCCTGTCACTGTCGATGAGTGCCAGGACAGGCACATATTTCTCTTTATCTCTACGTCAGTGTATCAAATCGCTGACATCCTCCAATATGCCAGTGACAGCATGGAAAAGTCATCAGAGTCACTGTGTTCTCAGTGTCAAAAAGGGAACGGGAGAAAAACTGTCACTATCTGGAAGCAAATGTGCCCTGACTTATTAAATAGCTAGGGGGGCGAGTGAAAGAGGCCTTTCTATTTGTCATCTGTCACCTTCAACTGTTTAGCTGAGGAGTACACTGGATTCCAGTGCTAAATAACTGAGGAAAAAACGTGTTTAATTAACTGTTCAATATGCCAAGTAAGATTCCTACTCCAATGGATGCATTATTGTACAGGCCAAAATATTCTCCAGTCTTAACATTAGACAGATAATTTAATCCAGAAAGCAGTCTGTTTTTGAGATTATCCAACACTACTATGCAAAACTTGACAGTTTTTGGTAGATTTGGTAGATTTTTGGTATAAATTTTGGTAGAACTGGAATAATTTGGTAGGCTTTTTTTTTTAACCATGCAAATTCATCAAAGCACTCTTTAATATAATATAATTGAACTGTTTTTAATCCACAGTTTTTCTTTTCAGGTAAAATGAGACAGATAATCAGCAAAAGATTTTGGTTTTACGGCAAATATGCCCTGACTTTTTAAATAGCTAGAGGGGCGAGTGAACAAGGCCTTTCTATTTATCATCTGTCACAAGTGCTTAGTTGAGGAGTACACTGGATTCCAGTGATAAACACAAAACGTTTAATAAATTGTCCAATATGGCTCTTAACAGCTAATGTAATCCAGGAAGCAAACTGTTTTTGAGGTTATCCAACACTAGTAGTGCCACCAGTGCAAAAGTGGACAGTTTTGGTAGAATTGGTAGATTTTTGGTAGACTTTCCATAATTTGGTAAGTGGTTTTCTTTTTGCAATACCATTTTAATAAAACAAGCTTTAATAAAAATGATACATTTAGAGTTTTTCAGGTAAAGTGGGACAGATCTTCCGCAAAAGATTTTAGTCTACAGCAAATACGACTAAAAACCCCAGAGCAATGTTCTTCTAAAAATGCAAAGTTTACCAGAATCAGTTTCCAAAGTGAATCAATATTATGTCATACACATTTGCTTAGTCAGATGGGCTTGACTTACAGTAACTGTAAGGATGGCATGTGTGAGAACATCGCCTCCTTGACCTCAGAGAAGGTCCCATTCACAATACTCCTGCAAAACACCAGTCATATGAGACATTCATGACAAGCCTGACACAAAACCAGACCCTGTTACATACATTATACCAGAAATACAACAGCAATATGACTGATTATGAGCAGCAGTCGTCCTGTAATGCTATATTTCCCCCTTTAAACACAAGTGTAGCCTACCAACTGATCTAATACAGAAGCGTATGTGGACTTACAGTGAACTGACATCGTTGGGAATGAATCGCGGGACATACGAAGACCCGACGCAGATAATTGACTCCTTGGAGCAGCTACACGCGGAAGGGCATTTAAAAACCTTTTTCGCCGCGTTCCCTAAAGGAGGCAGGCATAAAACCAGCGCCGATATGATCACGACGGTCTGCATGTTGTTCGTCAGGCTCGCATGTGTGAATCCGGAGCAGCTCTAGCTCTTCATCCACCCTGCAGCAGTAAATGCAGCACTGAAGCTCCTGACATCAGCAGTCTCTCCTCTCAGGACTTATTTATTTATTAGGGCGCCCAACAACGGTGGATGCTGGTTAAACAGCCTCGGAGATGATTACTGATATAGCTACATTAAATTAGCAAATGTTCAGTCAGGAATCCTGAAATATGTGCAATATTTCTGAAAAAAAATAAGAACATTTCTCTGCCATTTTAGAGAATGGAGAGACTTTTCCTCTTGTTATTTTGAGGAGCATCGTCAAAGTCCACATGAAATCACTCGCAGCGCCGTTTTTCTTTCCTGTGTTAATGTATTTCCTGCTGAAACAAGATGCCGAGGCTATGGTTCTTTAAATGAATAAATACATAAATAAAATAAAAACCAATAACCTTAAACAATTTGCTGTATTTCTATTTTGTTATAGTCTGAACATATAACCAGAAATTAGCTATTTATTGCAAGTACAAATATAACAGTGAACGTTACATTTACAGGGACTGCAAGATCTTTTAAAATTATTATTTTTAATTATGTAACCACTACAGTGCTAACGTATTGTTAAATGTATTGCCAAAATCTATTTTTTTCTCCACTCTTCAGAAATATCCGACACGTTATATTTGCTTTATTGATTATAAAATATACATGTTGCATTCAGAGAACTTTTGTGGCATCGAGAAAACTGCTACTTTTTCATTTTCACAAATTGCTAGTAAATTTCACAAATAATTGCAAAAAAAATGGAAAGTAACACTTTAAATTAAATGTGACATTTTGAAATTAAGTGAAATTAATTGTAAAAATATATATATATAATTTTTTACAGTATACAATTTTTTAATTAATCAGTTATTTTAATTATTATTTATTATTAATTGTGTTGTTATTATTATTAAATAGTTATTTTAACTATTAATTACTTGATTTTTATTCATTAGCTTCTATTACTAAAAAATGTGGGGCTTTAGAATACAAGGTACATATTTATTTTGTTAAAGCCACAAAACTCTTTGTAGATTCTTTTGCGATTTGACCATCTCGCTGTTGTCAGATAGTCAGCATGCTAACATCTATTTAAAACAATGTATTATCTAACCGTAACTGTGTAGAAAACACAAACATGAAAGGAAGTGCTATTGTCAGCAGATTGTTCTATTATTGCTTTCAAAACACTTGAAGTTAAAGTAGGTGATTAGTCAATGAGACACAGTCCTCAGATACTGATGATGGAGTAAAACTTAGAGTAAAGCATCTGGAGCTGTCTTTTATAATTAACTTTTATATTGGAGATAAACAGATTTGCAATTGGCTCTAGAGTTTTCAAGCCAATAGCAGTTGTTGTTGTTTTTTATTAGATGTTTTTCATTTGTTTACTCCAAGAGGGCTAGAAACAAACCGACCTGATGAACATAATACCATTTAATCTGAATCAGTGTATGTAAAAAAATAAATAATAATAAAAAAAAACATATTCAGCATGCAAATATGGCAATAACAATATGGGGGGGGGGGTACATTGGTTGATATTTTTGTTTATTTGTATGTTAGTATACCTACTTCATGTAGGCTAATATGGTGATGCTTTAAGAGCAAAGTCATAAACACCGTGATTGATGATGAGAGGAAATGAATAAGTGTAGCCTAAGTGGTTGGAAAAAGCTGTATCAGCAAAAGTTAGAAAAACAGTAAGAGTAGAGTATATTACTAAGAGATAAAGCTTGTTGAACAGATGGATATGGAGCGCAGGAGAGATCGGTGGAGGACTGAGACAGAAGGTTTGCAGAGAACAGCAGAAGCTGATCAGGCATTACAGTGAGGTGTGAGCAAAGCTGATTCAACACCTCTCACGCAAAAACAGAGACTGTGCACCTTCCTCTGCTACGTCACACAACTGATGTTAAAAACGCTGCACTACTGTGTTACTGAGTTAGCACTTTACACGCTCCTCTGAAAGTGATCACTTTGTGAGCACTGTACAGCTTAAATGTCCATTCTGGGAAAAAAAGAAAAACATTAAAAGGACTATATGCTCACCCGAAAGCAGGACAGGAACATAGGAAATAGTTTGCTGTTTAAAGTTAAATATATGTCCTGTTTTTGAAAAAGTGCAAAAAATGGTTTTAAAAAAAATCTAAATATTTATCCCAAAAAAAAAAAAAAATAATATAATATATTTGTATAAATATATTTGTGAAATATGGTTTAAGGTAAAACACATCCTGAAAATAAATGAATAAATAAAGGTAAACAATTATTTGAGATCATTTTCTGGATCCAGAAAAAAAAAAAAAAAAAAAAAATCATATTCTTTTGATATTGTTTAGAACAGAGAATTCCCTCTGCATTGTCTATTCAACTACAATGGCTATGTAAAAAGTAACAGCACCAGATAACAAAATGACAAAATAATGTATTTATTGTCAGTTAGGGTATACTTTCAAACACAGGTCAAAACTCGTTTACTGAGCATGGAGAAAACAAACAAATGCATTTGTGGCCATATGGTGATATATCAACATTCACACACAAAGTTATTGCCACAAGATCAAATTATGAAAAAAATTGATTCCTATGTCTTCAAATCTTTTAACCAGAGCATCAGGGCACGGTTTGGTCATCCACTTCTTCGGCTGGTGATCCTGACTCACTCTTCTCGGCAGAAGCTTCTTTGCTAAGGCTCTTGAGGCATTTATCGAGTCTCTTGATGCACAGTGTTATATCATCTCTGGTTATTCCAATAGCAGAGGCCGCGTTAAGATACGGGCACGGATAGGCATCTGCGTGCGACATGAAGCCACGAAACGTGTGTCCGCTCACGGTCTGCTCCACACCCAGTGGGACGACCCTGCAATGAAATATTACACCAATGAACAAGTGAAGAAAAAAAAGAAAAGTGTGCTTAATTGCACTGAATGTGCACTTACAGCATACTTCAAATCTTTAAAAACAGATTTTTAAAAAACTACTTGCAGAAAATCTAATAATAATGAAATAAAAGGCCACTTAAGTGACTTGTTTAACACTCTTATGCACGCTTTAAAAAAAAAAGTGCACTTTGTAATGTACAAATTTTTACTTTAAAATAATACAGCAGACTTTTGATGAATGCACAGCCAACCCAGAATACAAACCGAATTTAGATGTACTTTATCTAAGGTTATGCCATTTGGACAATAAAAACAATGCTCTCCATTAATTGTGCCATCCTAATATTACCACTACAATGATTCATTTCTAGCCAACGATGATAAATTAAACTGGTCCTCTAAAAGATTGATGAGGACACAGAGTCTCTCTGTTATGCCGATACAGACAGCAGTTATTTTCCAGCAGAGTTTTCCTTGCTCTTTCTAAATTCACTGCAGACACTTCATTGCGTCTTAAATTCTCCTGTCATATTTATTCACTGCAGATAGAGTGCATAGTCTGTGACAGACTAAAAGCAGGTGGAGAGGATAATGCTACAGGATAAACCCTTGAGAATAAGAATGACTCCCATTAAAATAATGAAAGCGGACAGCAGAAAGAAGGTTTCATTAATATTACAGCAGGTCAACTAGTGTCCAGCAAAAAATATTAAAGAAATAGTTCAAAAAAAAAAAAAAAAAAAAATATATATATATATATATTTTTTTTTTTTTTAGTACATCACTGTCTCACCAATGGATGCTCTGCAGTGAATGGGTGCCGTCAGAATGAGAGTCCAAACAGCTGATAAAAACATCACAATAATCCACACTGATATCAAATACAAAACGTTTGTATTAAACAATTCAATCATGTTTAAACATGTTTAAAAGTCCTCTATCTGTAATATTGCTTCCTCCACTGAAAAAAAAGTAATCTCATCTGAATCAAGAGAGAAATATGCACATATCATTTACACGCAAAAACAGATCTAAACAAATATATCTGTGGATTTTAATGTGAGAAACAACAGGGGATGAACTTTTCACAGAAGGAAGAGTTATTATGGATTATGAACTGGTATTTTGGCCAGAAGCGACAGTTTAATGTTAAAATGTCTTAATAATAGATTTGTTATTACTTTTGGCTTCACAAGATGTTAATTGATTGACTAGAGTCCATCCTGGCTTTTTATTGATATTATTATTGTAATGTTATTATCAGCTGTTTGGACTCTCATTCTGACGGCACCCATTCACTGCAGAGCATCCATTGCTGAGACACTGACACAAAATTAGTTTTTGATGAAAAAACAAACTCATCTACATCTCGGATGACCTGGGGCTACATTGTCAGCAAATATTAATTTTTGGCTGAACTATTCCTGTAAGAGAAGAGAAAATATAGCTTTGGGATTTAACATATTAAATCAGTCATCTAGTATAAAATACGCTAAATTGTGAGCTGTCGTTTATCTTAAAAGGATAACAAGCATATTTCTGTATCACAAAATTTAAACAAAAAGTTAGGTTAGTTAGTGAGGCTATGTATTATATTACAAGAGACAAAAAAATAGGTATGTAATCACTTTCTGGTTGTCAGTGGAGATGTTTCTTCTCTACTTGAACACCTGTGTGAACTTGACGAGACTGAGTTCCCATCCACTAATCTTTTTCTCATTTTTGCTTTCAGGTTAAATTAGAGGTCAACATATACTGAAACACAAACAGGTGGCGGAGCGGTCAGCAGCTCACCTGGCTCCAGACACCTGTCTGGTGAAGAGCATTGAGCCCAGCTGCGTGACTGCTGCGGTGCTGTGTGTCTGGAGACGGCTCAGAGACATAGCTGGAGAGCACAGGAAAACTCAGACATTTGTATGGATTTAATATAACATCTTCGATTATCATGACACTTCCCTTATGAAAAAGAAAGAAATTTAAAAATAGTATTTAAATCACAGAAATAAGTGTGAACTGAATGTAATGTTTTCAGACACTTAATTGCATGTTAATTGCAATTAAATGAAAACGTATTTGTTTAAATTTATAATAAATGCAATTAGATTAACTTTAAACTGTCACTTAAGTAAGACTTAAGTACATCTTTATAAGCAATTGTGTGTCATGTATTTTAAGTATATTTGTAATTATACATTTGTAATGATGAAGCTGCATTTCAGAACATTTAAAATATATTAACTTTAAATGTAGTAACACACTACAGTTAAAATTATAATCAAGTACTTTACAGTGATTTAGTATGTTAGTCAACACATCAAATAAGTGGACTTCTTTAAAACACAACAAAAGATTAAAACGATCATTTAAAATGTACTTCAGTGCACTTTTCAAAAGTGTACTTATTAGTGTGTTAAGTAACAGTCATGTGTCTCTCTTTAAGTCTTTTAAGTGGCCTTTTATTTCATTAATGTATTTTCTGATTGCCATCAGCCAATCATCCTTAATCATGCACTTAATTGTATTTAATGTGCGCTTGTAGTGTACTTTACAACTTAAAAGTTTGTATACATATATACACACACACAGTGGATATATAAATGTGTGTATAAGAAGTCTACACACCCCGGTTAAAATGCCAGGTTTCTGTGACGTAAAAGAAAAATGAGACCAAGATAAATAATTTCAGAACTTTTTCCACCTTTAATGTAAACTATATGGTTGCATAAGTATGCACACCCTTAAACTAACACGTTGTTGAAGCACCTTTTGATTAGATTACACCACTCAGTCTTTTTGGGTATGAGTCCATCAGCATGGCACATCTTGACTTCGCAATATTTGCCCACTCTTCTTTGCAAAAACGCTCCAAATCAAGCCCTCTTCAGATCACCCCACAGATCTTCAGTATGATTCAGGTCTGGGCTCTGGCTGGGCCTTTCCAAAACTTCAGTCTTCTTCTGGTGAAGCCATTCTTTTGTTGATTTGGATGCATGCTTTGGGTTGTTATCCTCTTCATCTTCAGCTTTCTAGCAGAAGCCTGAAGGTTTTGTGCCAATATTGACTGGTATTTGGAACAGTTTATAATTCCCTCCACCTTGACTAAGGCCCCAGCTCCAGCTGAAGAAAAACAGCCCCGAAGCGTGATGCTGCCGCCACCATGCTTCACTGTGGGTACGGTGTTCCTTTAGTGTGTTTCTGTGCCAAACATACTTTTTAGAATTATGGCCAAAAAGTTCAACCTTGGTTTCATCAGACCATAACACATTTATAAAGTGTTTTTGCAAAATCTAGCTTGGATGTTTTTCTTGCCACCCTACCCTGTAGCCCAGACACATGAAGAATATGGGAGATTGTACAACATGTACTACACAGCTAGTACTCGCCAGAAATTCCTGCAGCTCCTTTAATGTTGCTGTAGGCCTCTTGGCAGCCTCCCTGACCAGTTTTCTTCTCATCTTTTCATCAATTTTGGAGGGACGTCCAGCTCTTGGTAATCTCACTGTTGCGCCATATCTTCTCCACTTGATGATGACCGTCTTCACTGTGTTTCACGGTTCATCTAATGCCTTGGAAATCCTTTTGTACCCTTCTCATAACTAACAGCTTTTAACAATGAGATCCCTCTGATGCTTTGGAAGCTCTCTGCGGACCGTGGCTTTTGCTGTAAGATGCAACTAAAAAAATGTCAGGAAAGGCCTACTAGAACAGCTAAACTTTATTTGGGTTTAACCAGAGGCACTTTAAATGATGGCAGGTGTGTACTGACTCCGATTTAACATCTGACTCCGAGTCAGCCACATCCTTAGTTATAAGAGGGTGTGCACACTTATGCAACCACATTATTTTAGTTTTTTATTTTTACTCCACCTTTCCTAAAAGATTTCAGTTTGTTTTTTTAATTTAGTTGCACAGGTTATAATTTACAATAAAGGTGTAAAAAGTTCTGAAATTATTGATCTTGGTCTCATTTTTTTTTACATCACAGAAACCTGCCATTTTAACAGGAGTGTGTTATATCCATTGTGTTTTAAAGTACACTACAACCGCACATTAAATACAATTAAGTGCACGGTTAAGGATGATTGGCTGGTGGCTCATTCCCAAGCATTAAACGAACAAAAAAAACTTTAATATAAAAGATGCATTTTAAATGTTGCTTGCACATGAAAATATTCAATCAAAATGCATGACCACGTTTGAACGGTCGTCAATAGAGAAAGATGCTCTGCTTGGCCAGATGGTGTAGTTACAGGATCTGCCAGCGGGGACTAACAGGCTCATGCTAACTAGCAAACCCTGACTCACGGGTGACATGCAAAAGCTATTTTTAGAATCATTGTTTATTTACAGAGAAAATGTTCTCATGAAATCCTTGTTTTTTGAACTGTTACTGGCTCATATGACATTGCACTACACATGATGCATGACTCCTCACCCAGTGATATTGGATTGTGTGGCGTATGCAGCAGTCTCTCTCCGTGTCTCTCGGCTAGAGCGCTCAGCTCCTGCGCCAGGTGACCATACAGCTCCTGCGGGGCCGTACAAAACTCCAGTTATAAATAGCTCTCCACTCTACACAGCTTCTTTTTTTTTCTGTCGCACATTCTGTTTTCTGCTAATGTTGCATTTCTGTGTCTGTTGGCCTACAGTAAACCCAGCACCTGCTTCCCTCTCCAGCCAGCCCAGCTCTCTCCTGATGCGATCTGCATCCTGCTTTCCCATCTGAAGCCTAGTATAATTGCATCACAGAATGAGCTGTGTTGGCACAGCTGCGTCCACCACTGGGATCAATTACAATTGAACTGTAGGAGGCCCTCAGGTTATAGGACCCTATTATGATGCTGATAGCAAGACTTCTGAGATCTACAGTATGAAAACACAGAGTCCTTGAGGGTTCATAATACGCAGAAGCTCACATTATGAAAATGAAATTGATCCTAGCAACCAGTTGAAAACCCCTAGCAACACCCTAGCAACCACCCACAGTACTCTAGAATTCTGGCACCAAATTTTGAAGAGGCAAAAAAAAAAAAAAAAAAAAAAAAAAAAAAAAAAAAAAAAAAGAGTAAAAAACAAAGTATAAATATTGTTTACTTGGTGTATAATCACCTTTGTGAAAATGAAGTGTGCTTAATTGTAATGAATGTGCATTTTTAGTGTACATCAAATCTTTTTTTTTTTTTTTTTTAAATAAAACATGCAGCTGTAATATTATACTATTATAATGCTATTATAATATTATAATGAAATGAAAGGCAACTGAAATGTAGTTAAAGAGAGACACTTTCATCACTTAAGTACACTTAAAAGTTTTACTTTAAATACATTTTAAATACTAATAAATGTTGACTAAAGTATTGTAATACTAAGTAATACTTGATTATAATTTTAACTGTAGTGTTTTAATCGACATTAGTTAATATACTTTAAATGTATTAAATTGCAACTGCATTACAAACGTGTAAATACAAATATATTTAAATACAAGTCTCAAAAAAAAGTTACATTAACATATTTTAGTTTACCATAAATGCTTTTAAGTACATTCAGCAGTACTTTAACCATATTTTAAAGACAACAGAAATAATCACATAATTACATGATCACGTATTTACATGACCGACTTAAGCGGGTCAAAAAAGCAGTTAATATAAAAGTAAACTATAATGCATTTCCATTTAATTGCAATTAACATGCGATTAAGTGTCATTACATTCAATTCACACTTAAGTATATTCTTTTAAAATACATATTTCTCTAGTGCTCTTTGTAAAAGTATGCTCAAGTGCACTTCTTTTTCACAAGGTTACAGTCCAGAAATTCATTCTCCTTTGGCTAAAACATGTTAGAAACTGACTCTGCCCACAGAGAACATCTTATCTAGTCTACAAAGAACGTAAATTATTAATAATCCGGATGCATTAGTAGTGAATCAATAAGCTCTGTAAGTTTCTTATCACATGAAGGCTAATGGATGTACTGGAGTCTCATTGGGTAACGTTCACACCTGCCTCTATGCCAGCGCTTCTCAACCAGAATGACTTTCAATTACTTGAATTATAGTAAATCTGACTTAACTGAAATGCTAAAACACACACAAAACAAAAATGTACACTGAAATCATATTTCCTTCATTTCTCCCCCTCAAATAACTGTTATTTTTATTTAATATTTCAACAGTCCCATTTTTGTTCATAAAAATATTTTTGTTAATATAAAGGCATCTTTGCCAAAATTACATCAGAAATACCAGATGAACAAACTAAAACAGAAAAAAAAAAAATCACTTTTTAGACAAACTAATAAAAATGACAAAAGCAAATTATTAATAAAACTAAAAGTCTATAAATAATACTAAATTAACACTGATACCACACAGCCATAATCAGAAGTTAAGAAAAATTGAGTTTTCACCTTTCTCTCAGCCAAGAGTTTCTTGTAGCCGTTGGCTCCCAGCGTGAGCAGCGTAATGAGGACGTCTAGAGACGGAGACGCAGAAGCTCGACCTGCACAAGAGCACATCATCTCAATCCTGTAATGCATTAAAGAAATGCTTATCACAGTAAGACTTTATCGCAGTTCATAAAGAGAGTTGAATACAAACACAACAGCGATGCATGATATAGCGATAGCTGATTTTAGAAGAATTCAGCAGTATTGACTGAAATTGGAAGTTTATGCATGCTTCATTTTAATTTAATAAAACGAATATCATTTTTTTTCATCCTGTACAATATAACAGTTATCAGCTTTTTAAAGATTGTAGCAGTAATGACTGATGTTGCATGTTTATGCGTGCTCATATTTGCATTTAGATATGCATCTAATGCTTAATCTTTAAAAGCACAAATAATTGAATTACAATATGATTTTGATGCATAAATTCACAACATTTAAAGTAAGTGATTTTAGTTTTTAATATTTAATTTAAAATACTAACTTTATAAAACGTTATCTGCCATTACATGAAAATAATAATCTGCTTATTGCTATCAGCCTGAATTTTAATACTGTTGCACCCCTGATTGTGATGCATGTACAGTACTAGGATTTGATAACCTCTGCAGTAAAAATATTTCATAAACAGTATTCATTTTCTGTTTACAAGTAAAAGAGTTGCAAATGAGAATCAGAATGTGTTTTAGTAAACTATCATCGGGCCTTCTAAAAAAACTGCAGCAGAGCTGAAGTAACAATGGACCAAATTGTAAGTGCGTCCCCCTGTCTAACTGTCTCTAGCGCACTCAGAGAATCAATATTAGTAGGAGTGTTTGGGGTTTCCTCTGCAGTGCAGAAAAAGGTGGGAGGGATACAGTATGCAGAAGCCAGCAGAGAGCGGCACAAACAAAAACACTCCAAAACTCTTCCCAGATCTCTAAAGACAGCTTATGCAAGAGGAAATACATGATGGAATATTACTGTATGGACTGAGAAATGCACATTCAGAACATATTCAGCATGTGTTACCTTCAGAGATCAAAGCATTCATGCATTTCTTCACCCTTTAACATGTCTTTGGGAAACCAGGGTAAGTTTAGGGTAAAATTCGGAAAAAATTGCAAAATTGCAATACAGGGCATCTAGGCTTGCAAATTTGCACCACTATTGTTTTATACGCTAAGTGAACGTTGTGAATTTGCCACACCATTCAGCACAAATAACTACTGTGAACCAGTAAAGACGCAAGAAAAGGATTTAAGAAAAGTTCATATCAAAGCATATTTTAAATATAACGTAACATTACAAATAAAGTGTGATAATACCACTTAATTTAACATTACATTGTTACATCAATGAGACAATAACGATGAAACAGCACGGAAAACAGTTGAAAATAGTTTTTTTATTGAATAGGCTTTGTGTGAAACAATAGGAAAAACTTTGACTCATAATGCCCAGCATTGCATTTTTGCTAAATGTAAGCATGTAAGCTTTTTCCCATCACTAGACAAGTACAAATAAAATAATACATTTTGTCAAATACTAACTTTGTAAATAAATGCATTTACTCCAAAAGTGATAAGTAGTCACATGGCCAATGCATTTTTGTGACTTTGGTGAGTAATGTAATTTTTTCCTCAGCAAAGATGTTGTTGGGTAAATGTTGGCTACTGATAAGTGTAGTTTGTATCCACATTTATCGAAAATTTAATTACTTTATATTGTATCTGCAACTAAATGCATATAGATTTCAGAAATAAGTTTTGTACAGATCACTCATCTATAACATGTTTGCAGTTTAAAGAGAATAAGCATACCTGGATACATCTTACTGATCTCCTTAATGAAGTTTTCATCAAACCCTGCGATGATGGCACCACCAACAGGGACCATGAAGTTTTTATCAAGACTTTGGACAAAGGCATCGATTCTCCCAACGCGAGCCCCCTATAAAACACTTCATAAGCCAATTTAAGCCAAAGTCAATTTTGTAGTAAATTTACACAAAAAAGATTAAATGTTACCTGCTGAATAAGGTGCATACATTTGGATGACTGCATTCCATAAGCATTATTGACTATATGGGGAATATCATGCTTTGCGCACAGAACAGCAAGCTCCTCGAGCCTGTAAACAGACAACAAAATAAATAGATTTTAAATAAATGAAATTACAAAATAAAATAAATTTACAAAATTCAGGCATTTTTGTCTAAGGCCTCCATCAGGGTTTCATTCATGCATAAATAAAATACATACAGTCAAACCAAAAACCATTCAGACACCAGAAATAATTTTGGTTTGACTGTACAGAGAAAAAATATATAAATGACAGAATTATTATTATTATTATTGGGGGGGGGGGGGGGGGTATTTTTTAATACTTTACCTATACATGCTTATAGAAACGTATCCTGGCCAAATATTATATAGTAAAGAAACTGTACTTTTCTGAGTGGTTTTGACCTGCCTGTCAGGGACACGTGGAGCAAAACAGGAAGTGGTGGAGTGGACACACAGGATGTTTTGAGCTCCCAGCTCCTCGATCTTCCTCTGCACCTCCTCCAGGTTTGTTCTCAGCTCATCTCCTTCCAGCACATTCTCTATCACCACAGGCTCAAAGCCTTTCAAAGATGAAAAACATGTAAGATTCTCTATTAAACTTCTTTTCTACACTAATATAAATTTTACTGCAACATACTGTATGTGTTTTTATGACTTTTCTTACTAGTATTGAAAAAAAAAAAAATGGTGCAGAAACAATTTCCACTGAGAAACCGCTAGTAAATTTCACAATTAATTATAAAGAAACATCAAGTAACTCATTGAATAAAATGTGAAATTTTGAGGCAGAAAGACCAAAATTTTTAGAAAACTTACTGCCAGATTTACTAACAGCTTGCGCCAGTGCAAACCGCCTTTTGGCGTGAAAACAGTACCGTGAGGATTTACTAAAGACGCGCAGTGAAGAATTGGCGCTGAAAAGGCGTGGACACAGATATTTTTGCGCCTGACCTTATTGAATATGCATTTGTAGGAGTTTCCCTTTCAGATGCAAAATTTATGGTAGAGGAGTATTAAAATGAATCACACAACATGATTTACTAACGTCAAATTACTGGTATTTGCGCCATTATTTAACGCCCAAACAAAGCATGTCAGGTGGTCATTTGCGCTGGTCTTGGTAGATTGCTCTATGGAAATGAGATATTGTGTCTGTGTTCTTTAATGTGCGCATTGTCAGTAAATCACACGCAGAATTTTCTCCCATCGGCGCTTTTATGGAACTGCGCTCTAACACTAATTTGCCCTGTTTAGTAAATCTGGCCCCTAAACTTCAAAAATTGAAAGAAAATTAGACAAAAACTAAAATTAGTTTCCTTGGCAAGATGTGCACATGTAAAATTACTAAAACTGAAATAAATATATATTAAAGATAAAAAAATAAAAACATAAAAGTTCATATTAATCACATAAAAAAATAAAAATCGCATAAATTGACAAACTAAATATTAAAATGAAAACTGAAAATATAAAAATAAAAGCCAATTCAAAATATAAATAATAAACAATTATATTTTTTTAATAAAAATTATAAATAATTTTTTCTTTGGTGATAATTCAAATATTTAGTCAATCATCGTTGTGTTACTGTTTGTTTTGTTTCTTGATTAGATTAGTTTGTACTTCGTTTAGGTTTGTGAGTGTTAAGCCACTTTTGTTTTTAGCTTAGAGGAGTTTAATTAAGTATACGCTGAAGATTTGTTTTATTTTCATATTTCTTTTTTTTTTATTAGTCAGTTAATCACATAAACTGATTAAAACTATAAAATTAAAAAGAAAACCGAAAACATGAAAAAAAGCTAATTCAATATATACTAGTATGTAATTAATCCTAAAATAGCAGTGGTTGAAATGGGCTGCACTGAAACTGTCCCGCGGTGGATCTTACCAGCCGTCAGCATGGATTTGAAACAGGACTTCTGGTCGATGCGAGGCCAGAGGATATAACGCGCTCCTGGCCTCCTGTGTCTCAGTGTGAGGAAACACAGCGTCAGACTCATTCCTGTGGCCATAGGGACCACGAAACACGAGGACACGCTCCTAACACCTGTGAAAACACACACAGATCTGGGCTATTATCGCTAACTGGAACTTAAACTAAAACCACAAATAAAATAAAATAAATGTTAACAAAAAATGTAAATACAAAAACATTATCAAAAGATACTTACATATTAATAAAAATAACTAAAACTATTAAAATGATATGTTAGTAAATTAGTATATTATATAATTAAATAAACTGAAAATAAAAATAAAAATTCGGGTATTTAGAAGGGATAAAGCTCCGACCGGAAACGAACAATGAAATAAATTTTCTACCTACTAGATTGTGTTTTATTAACGTCTACACCTTCCCCAACCCTAAACCTATCCCTCACAATAATGAAAAAAATTGTTATACAGTTATACAGCACATGCCTAGTAGCGCCATACGTATCCCTTCTAGTCTTAACCAATCTTTAGTGCTGTCAAAATTAGTGCGTTAATGCAGACGATTCATTTTTCCATCGTAACGGTGTTAAAAATATTTAACACAGGCGAAGCTAGGATTGTCCACCCCACTCACAACTGCTGCTTCGGTCTCTTTTTTCTTGACAAGAATTGCGTTTATTTACATCAGCAGACATCAGAAGTATCGGTATCAGCGATACTCGCCTTCAGTCATGAAAAAGATGCCATTAAACAAATATTTATGCTTTTTCTGCATTAATGTGAAGATTGAGTGTGAAATTATTGCAATATAAAAGTATATTTAAAAACTTCATTGTTAGGCGGGATTAATCAGGATTAATCGCGATTGATTTCAGAAAAAAATGTGCAATTAATTAGTTTTTTTTTTTTTAATCGATTGACAGCACTAAAATTAATAAACACTTCATTGAAATTAAAAAAAAAAAAAAATACAAAAATCACACCATAAATTTACTAAAACTTTAACTAACATTAAAGTGAAAATAGAAAAATAAAATCTAATTTAATTATTAATAAAAACTACAATAATATAAAAAATTAGGGAACACTTATTCACTATTAACTAAGACTTTTCCCTCAATAAATTCCTAATTGCTGCTTATTAATAGTTAGTAAGCTAGTTGTTAAGTTTAGGTACTGGGTAGGATTAGGGATGTAGAATAAAATATTAATTACAACTAATAAATAGCTAATATTCTACTAATATGCATGCTAATAAGCAATTAGTTAAGAGACCCTAAAATAAAGTGTTACCAAAAATGATACTAAAACAACACGGGCACAAATAAATTGTATTAAACAACAAGAATCGCTGTTTATTCTGCTTAGTGATATTTTCCATTGTCAAGCGTATCATGAAACATAACAGACAGTACCTGTAAATTTGAGCACGTCCAGCACGACTGAATTAGTGATTTTATTCAGGAGGCTTGAACCGGCAGCTTTGGGCTGAACAGCAGCAATGTCCCCCGACCGGCCGATGCCGTGGATCAGTCTGAGAGGAACAGCACCACAGCCTTTTATTACAAGGCAGGTTACAGCACAACATTCTGTTAAAGGAACACTCCACTTTTTTTGGAAATAGGCTCATTCTCCAACTCCCCCAGAGTTAATAAGTTGAGTTTTACTGTTTTTGCATCCATTCAGCCGATCTCCGGGTCTGGCGAGAGCACTTTTAGCATAGCTTAGCATAGATCATTGAATCCGATTAGACCAGTAGCATCGCGTTCAAAAACGATCAAAGAGTTTCGATATTTGTTCTATTTAAAACTTGACTCTTCTGTAGTTATATCGTGTACTAAGATCGGCGGAAAATGAAAAGTTGCGATTTTCTAGGCTGATATGATTAGGAACTATACTCTCATTCCGGCGTAATAATCAAGGAACTTTGCTGCCGTAACATGGCCGCAGCAGGCGTAGTGATATTACGCAGCACCTGAAAGTAGTCCCCAGCTAGGTAACTAGTTATAATATAGCCGGGGACTACTTTCAGGCGCTGCGTAATATCACTACGCCTGCTGCGGCCATGTTACGGCAGCAAAGTTCCTTGATTATTACGCCGGAATGAGAGTATAGTTCCTAATCGCCAGACCCGGAGATCGGCTGAATGGATTCAAAAACGGTAAAAGCCAACTTATTAACTCTGGGGGAGTTGGAGAATGAGCCTATTTCCAAAAAAAAGTGGAGTGTTCCTTTAATGCTTTCCCTCAAATACTAGTTTCTTAAATGCTGAGATGTAAAAAACGCACCTGTAATGTCTCCTGGCCACCAGAGCGGAGGCGACTCGGCCCTCTCGCTCGCCCACACCACAGTTCCCCAAGAAGTTGTTACTGTCCATGACCGCCAGCTCATTCAGAAAGAGCTCGATGGTGCTCTCACTCCACCCCTCCTCTGGACATTTGCCCTGCGAGAAAACAGAAACCTGACGGTCTCAAGTACCCGTTTATGTGATTTTCTTTTTCAAACTGTAGTTTAAAACACACCTGCAGCTCACGCTGGTTTCATGTGATTTTGAAAAACTTTTAAAGGTAAACAGAATTTTTCTAAAACATCAGGAATTATTCTTTTTTTAGGGAGACATTTCATATATTTTACTAATTTTCTTGTCATACAAAGGTCAAATTGTGAGATATTTTAAAAGACTTATAACCTTGTCTTGTAAAAAAGAAGTGTGCTTAGTTGTACTGATTGTGTAACTGTATTGTACTACAAATATTAATAGTATATTTGGTTACACTTCATTTTAAGGTGTACTTGTTATACATTTAAGTACTGAGTGATATTAATTACATGTACTTACTATATGGTTAGGGTTAGGATTACCGTTACTTGCATGTAATTATGCATAATTTATTTTATTATAATAGTAAGTACATGTGTAACAGGGACACCTTAAAATAAAGTGTTACCATATATTTCTAAAAAAAAAAAAAAAAAACTATTTGCAGATAATATAATATTAATGAAATAAAAGGTCACTTAAGTGACTTAAAGAGATACTTTCGTGAATGTTTTTCTGAACACACTTAAGTGCAGTTAAAAAAAAGTACTTTGTAATAACTTCAAATTAAAGGTTTTACGTTTTATTAATCTTGTCTCGTTTTTAAAGAAGTTCACTTATTTTGATGTGTTGACTAACGTACTAAAGCACATGCAAATTATTAGTAATTTTAACTGTTTAACTGTAGTGTGTTATTCAATACTATATTTAATTTAAATTGCAAATTCATCATTACCCATGTTTAATTATAAAAATATATTTAAATACATGACATACAAGTTTCAACAGAACTGACATTAAAGTATATTTTAGTTTATCATAAATGCTTGTCAGTACATTCAGCACTTTAACCACATTTCAAAGACAATTATTAAAAGTAATTATAAAATTACACACTTTATTCCTGCTTAAGTGGGTCAAAAAGCACTCTTAAGTTCAGATAAATGCATTTAATATAAATTTTGGCTATAATACATTTTCCTTTAATTACAATCAACATGCAATTAAGTGTCTGAAAACATTACACTCAGTTTGTACTTGTAAATTAATTTTAATAGCAAAACCATAGGCTGTGTTTAATTATTGTCAGGGAAGTTGTAAAAGTAAGTGAGCCAGCTTACATAACCTTTCACAGCTACAGTACTTGTGTAGTACTTAGTCAGCTTATTTAGGCTAATAATATCCACAAAAAAAAAAAAAAAAAAAAAAAAGGGAATCGTATGAGCAGGATGTGTTAAAACAAACAAAATCTCACCTTTCAGAGCAAACACTAAACATGTCCCAGACAGGTTCGTCACTTTGTAAACATTTCTGAGGTGCTCTGAGTCTATTTGCAGCGCGCTTCATTATTTGTTTAAACTGGGAGTATTGCAGCACGTGTTGTCAAATTGATGAAGATGTTTTCTTAATTAGCATGTTTTTCCACCGCACATAGTAGTTAAGGCCACGTAATATAAAGTAGGACCCATTATTTTCATTTTAAAGTAGTGCTGTCAAACAATTAATCGCATCCAAAATAAAAGTTTTTGCTTATAAAAATATATAAAAATACACACACATGCAAGTATATATTTTAGAAAGATATGTTATGTTTATATATTAAATATATTTATTTATAATTAGTGCTGTCAAACGATTAATCGCGATTAATCGCATCCAAAATAAAAGTTTTAGTCAATCATCGTTATATTAAATTACATGAATAAAAATATATACATGTAAATATTTCCAAAATATATATTGTATGTGTGTATTTATATACACATAATAGATATAAAAATATTATGCAAACAACAACTTTTATTTTGTATGCGATTAATCGTTTGACAGCACTATAAAGTCCACGTTTTTCACGAGGATTGACACCTTTTCTGAATATTGGTCACTAGATGACAAAATCTTAAAGTTTATAAAATGAGCTCCACGGCACTGAGCCAGGCTTCACTCAGACGAGCTCGTGTCATTAACACAGTCATTAATGAAGTTACCTGCTGCAGAAGCAGTCTGATGAGCTGCTCGTGCCCGCGCCGAGCCTGCAGGCCCTGCCGCACATAAGAGGAGGACACCAGCCGCTCGCTCAGACCGAAGATCTCGCTGTTCATCTCGCTGCAGCGGTCAGTCTTTATATCTGAGATGAGAGAAGTGTCTGCTGCTCCACGCCGCTGTAAGTCTGTCTAAACTGTGGCTTCGCTGAAGTGTCTGTGTGACTGTTGCGCAACGGAGAAGCAGAAACGAGGTTAAACATTTTCTAACATCTCTGAGTCAGCACGAGTTTCAAATCGATCAGCTTCTAACTGTACTGTTTACTTCCGGGTTTAAACTCCTCCTTTTGTTCGCGTCTTAATTTCAAAGTAAAAGTCCCCAATTTACGCGCACCCATGTTTCAATGCAGTCATTAAATAATAATTATAATAATGTTTAATTCTGATTATTATTCTCAAACCTTTTAAATTCATCCATATCATCTACATTTTACATGGTCTACAGTACATTTTTAGCAAACTTTTTTTTTTTTTTTAATTTTTCTATTCCTTTAATAGCAATTTTTGATCAATTATCCCTTACAAAAATTAACCATGGTTGTATTATAGTAAAAGTGTAGTAACCATGGTTTTTTTTTTGGCCCATTGATTACTATTTGTAACCACAGTTTCACTACAAAAACCATGGTAAAATGGTATGGTTAGTGTAGCGAGACCATAGTTAATTTGTGGTTAACATGGTTTAATTATAGTAACCATGTTTTTTTTTTTTTGTTGGTTTATTTGGAGTAAAACCATGGTTAATTTTCATAAGGGTGTAAGTAATTGGAAAAAATGAGTAATTCCCAAACCACAACGGAAGGTCAATAGGTCTCTTAAAATATTAGATTTTTTTTAATAACAGGAAAAGTCCAGTTGTAAAATGTCATGTGACCTTGATGAATATCATGAATAATTATGAATTAATAATTCATGGCATTCATGTAAATATCATAAACATTAGTATGGCATAGAGATGTATCATGTTGCACATAAAGAAGCACAAATGAAATTAACTTTTATTTTGGATTCCACAAAAAATACAGATGTGAGTGATTTTCTTAAAATGAAGGTCAGTCAAGTCTAACTGCTGAAGTTATAAAATCGCTAAATAGTCTTGAAATGTTTCCTAAAGACTGCTGACTTGAGGATTTCACAAAGGATATGATTAAAGTAAAAATGCATGTCAGTTCAGCTCCATGACAGCACTGGAATGATGAACTAAAACCCTTCAAGTGGGTTTCCTAATTATGACATACAAAAACCTCTATAATGACTAATGTAATTTTTAAAAAGATGGACAGATGACATACTAAATATTCTCAGTATGAATCTGAATCGGAGTTCAGGTTTTCCCAGTTTTCTCTCTCTCTCTGTGATTTAACACACAATACAGTAGCGCGAATGCATCTGAAACAGAGTAAAGCAACATCTCACGTTTTGCTTAAATCAGCAAACACACACCTGATTCCAAGCACCTCGTCTTTACATTTCACAGGCAAGCAGTGAAACCGACTTCAGATGAATTTTTTTTTTTTTCAGTCACTTTGCACAGTAATGAAAATACAGACGCATAAGAAATAAAAACTGGAATGAGACGTGCACAGACTGGCTTCAAGAGATTATACACACGATATGTGAAAATATAGGCACTTTCAAATGTGTATCATGATAGAGTTCATATTCGACAGCTGTTAAAGGGATTTATCTAATGCAATATTTGTTTAAACTACATTTCCTTCAGTATTTCAGTCTGAAGTTAATGCATAACCATTGCAAAAAATAAAAACAACAAAATCAGCGATGAAACTGAATCATTGGTACATCTTAAAAAAATAAAACAAAACATAAAAATCACTGTGCATAACGTTTATACTCTTATGATTAACAAAAACGCAGCACACATTTTCATGAGCAGATAACTTGTAAAGAACTTGAGTCGAAGTTTAGTGTAATTAATAAGATGAATAACGATGATGCTGAGGTAGGATTAGAGTGGAGAAGGTTAAACTTGTTGTTGACGATATGTAAAGCTGTTAAACTTCCCCTTCAATCCCACCGAACGTCCACCAAACTCACAGCCATCATCTACAGCAAACATTACAGTACATTTATAACTAAACAACAGATCAGCCGGTTCTTAAAAGAGAAACACAAACACTGAGAGGACAAAACGAGTATCCAGAGGGTGGATAATATGTGCGTTTCGAGTGGGTCGTCCTGAAGACGGTTCCTCGTCTTAGTTTTCTGACATCTTGCGGATCATGTAGTTGAGGATGCCGCCGTGATGGAAGTACGTGAGCTCCACGTCTGTGTCAAACCTCATCTTAGCCTGAAAGCTTTTCCCTGTGTCCAGCTGCAGAGATCAAAGAAAAACAGCGCATTTCATTATACGGACAGCAGTGTTATTTCAGTATTATTTATATAGCATCGTAAACAACAACTGAAGCTTCCATTTCTATTGAAACTTGTACATCATGTGTTTAAATATATTTGTAAATACACAGGCAAGTTATATTCACTTTAAATGTAATATAAATAATATTTAAGAGTGTTATTTTAGTATTATTTATATAGTACAGTATTTTATTAATATTTTTAGTATTATTAAAAAATACTTTAATGTCATTTCTGTTGAAACTTGTATGCCATGTATTTAAATGTATTTGTAAGGTACATTAACTTTAAATGTAATAAGTATAAGAAAATAAAATATTTAAGACTTATTTCAGTATTTATATAGTATATACAAACACACATATACATTATACACATTCTTATATATACACATACATATTTATATTTTTTGTATTTATTTATATATATTTTTATATTTTTCTTTCTCCAATTTCAGATTCAGTAATTTTAGTGCTTCAGCTTATTTAATTTATTTTTTTTTTTAAAAAGTTTTTAAGCTGAAGTTTTCTTCTAATACTTAGATTTTATTTCAGATTTATTTAAATTACTAAAACTATTTTTATATATTTTTTTTAATTTTATTTAAAAAATAATTATTTTAGAAATTGGTTCTTTATCAGGCCTGGGTCTCAGGGAATAGTAAAACAAACAACAATATTACAATAAAATACAATACCACATTCAATGATTGCCAAGATGATAACATCTGCTGTTATATATATTCTATATTAAAAAAATTTATTATTATGTGTGTATGTCCATAATTCACTGTTGGTTTTGTTTCTTGTTGCACTGTGGGACGAAGAACTAAGAAAAAAACATTTACTACATGTATGTAATACGTATGTGATAGATAAAGATGTTAAAAATGTTAAGTTAATAATGGCCTGATGCAATATGAATATGATCTGTAATATGAATGCATATTAGGCTTTTGATTTTAAGGTAATTTTAGTTTTCTGTTGTACACTGGTATTGACTGGCCACTTGATGTAAAATGTTTCCTGAAGAGAAACCGGTTGAGAGCGGCTGATTTAAGGCTCAGTTGGTGGTAGAAATCATGCGCTCTACCTTGACGTCGACAGTCATTCTGGGCGTGAGCTGTGGAGGAATGACCACAGAGAATCGCTCGCGGCCACTGAGCCCCAGGCTTTCAGCGCTGTCACCCGGCAGATACTCCAGAGGGATGACGCCCATCCCAACCAGATTACTGCGATGAATGCGCTCGTAACTCTCCGCCAGCACAGCTTTGACGCCCTGAGGGAGAAAACCAACAGCAGCCTCTTCTGTTATATATCCAGAAACCGCAGCTGTTTGCCAACCACAAGTGTAAAGAAGTGCACTTTAGTAAAAGAGTCCTTCTTATGATAATATATTTTTTAAAGAATATACCCAAGTGTGAACTTAATGTAATGTTTACAGACACTCAAATGCATGTCAATTGCAATTAAATTAACATGTTTTATAGTTTAAAATTGTATTACATGCAATTAGATGAATTTTACTATCCTTGCACACTGAGTCCGAACTTTTTGTATGCATTTTTTTGGGGTTGTTTCAAAATTTGTCATCCTTTCCAATCAAAATGCTTGCTACGGATGCAAAAACGCAGAAAATCGAACCTGGTCCGAATTTTTTTGATGACAGACGAAAGTTTTGGAGGCAGTGTGTAAATGTGATTGACACAACGTGAGGTCGTATTTATTTTGCAACGTGTCATTTGTTTTGCAACATTTCTGACAAAAATGCAATGTGCAATGGCCTTTAGAGTGCTTTTTAACACACTTAAGTAGGACTTAAGTACATCTTTATTTGAAATTTCATAATTACTTCTATTGTCTATAAAATATGGTTAAGTCCTGCTGAATGTACTGACAAGCATTTATGGTAAACTAAAATATACTTTAAAGTCATTTCTATTGAAACTTGTATGTCATGTATTTAAATATATTCGTAATTATACATTTGCAAGTTATATTAACTTTAAATGTAACATCAAATAACACACTACTGTTAAAATTATAATCAAGTACTTTACATGTGCTTAGTCAACACATGAAAATAAGTGCACTTATTCAAAGCACAACAAAAGATTATTAAAACACGATTTTACAGTTAAACTTTTCATTTGTGTACTTAAGTATGTTAAGAAAGTATCTCTCTTTAAATCACTTAAGTTGCCTTTTTTTCATTAAAGTTATATTATCTACAATACGACAGTACAGTATTTTAAAAAATATACTTTTAAGATCTGAAGTACACTACGTGCACATTTAACACACTTAAGCGCACTTCGTTTTCACAAGGGACATCACTGAAAGATGCATGTAGCGTCCAGACAGAAACTGATTATCTTGTCCAAGACATCAATATATTTCTCTACGTGAATGTGGATATTTTCAACCTGAGCAACTCATTTATGCATAAATGTCTCGGTATGTGATTTTGTAGAAACACTAGACGACGTGTAGTGAAGTCTCACCAGCAGGAAGGGCCCTTTAGCCGCCCAATCTCTAGAGCTTCCTGATCCATACTCTTTGCCAGCCAGAATCAAGAGAGGATGACCAGCCTGCTGGTATTTCTCTGCAGCATCAAACACGTCCATCTGCCAAAAAAAACAGAAACACACACACACACGCACAATACATATATGTGATCCTGGAGCACAGTACCAGTCATAAGTAGCACAGCTATATTTTAGCCAACAATATATTGTATGGGTCAAAAGTATTTTTCTTTTATGCCAAAAATCATTAGGATATTTAGTAAAGATCATGTTCCATGAAGATATTTAGTAAATTTCCTACCGTAAATATATCAAAACTTAATTTTTGATTAGTAATATTCATTGCTAAGAACTTCATTTGGACAAATTTAAAGGTGATTTTCTTGCACCAAATATTGTCCAATCCTAACAAACCATACATCAATGGAAGGCTCATGTATTCAGCTTTCAGATGATATATAAATTTATATGTAGATGTAATAAATCTCAAAACATTTACCCTTATGACTGGTTTTGTGGTCCAGGGTCACATATGATAAAAACAAATTTTTGCATAACAATCTAGTATTAACTATTAGTATAAATATAATTTTTTAAATACATATACATATATATATTATTTTACATATTGTTATAATATTAGAGTTTCATACCGTCTCTCCAGAAGGAAGGTAGATGGTACGTGGTGCTTGCTTGTTTATAAACTTGTTAAGAAGGCGGATGTTGGCAAATGTGCCTCGAGCCATGACTGCATCGTTCCCTCGACGAGAACCATACGAGTTAAACTCTCTCGGGGTGAGTCTAGGATTAGAAACAATATTTCATTATTTGACTCACATATATAGATATGCGAGTCACATCTCATTTTTAAGATGATCTAGAACTTTTTTGCATTCAGCTATTTATATCACACCAGATCTCACAGAGATAGGTGTGTAACAGCTTGAATTGTTGAATACGCTGAAGAGAATGAACGTCTCACCCGCGGTTGGTCAGGTATCGTGCAGCAGGACTGTTACGAGCAATGTTTCCAGCGGGTGAGATGTGGTCTGTGGTCACTGAATCTCCCAAATTGAGCAGCACATACGCATCTGTTATGGACTCTGGTGTCTGCAGCTCCCGGGTCTAAAAATATAACAACAGCAAAGAAACTGTGTTTACAGTTCTTGCCAAACCTTGTGAAAAAGTATTGAATGTGCACTTGTAGTGTACTTCAAATCTTAATTTGAATATTTTTAAAACACTGTACTTGCATATGAAGAGTTTATTTGCAAAAGCAAATTTTTTTTTTTCCCAAAAATCATGTTTTTTGTTATGTTATGTTTTTATTGTTTTGGTTAGCTGTATTTTTTAAAGTTATTTTTACTTAATAAAAATAACCTAACTGCAGTTAGATTGAGATTAATTGGAATGCACAATGAAAAAACATGATTTGTTAAAAATTGTTAAAAACGGAGTTATCTGTTTTTGCAAATGCACTCTTCATATAATGTTAATGAAATAAAAGGTCACTTAAGTGACTTAAAGAGAGACATTTTCTTTACCGTTTCTTAACATACTTAAGAACACTTTTAAAATGTAATGTCAAATTAAAGTTTTACTTTAAATTACATTTTAAATCATTATGTTTCAATAGTCTTTTGTCGAGCTTTAAAGAATTGCACTTATTTTGACATACTAAAGCACATGGAAAGTACTTGATCATTTAAAGTTAATTTAAACATTTAAAGTTAATATTTCAAATGTACTTAATTGCAATTTCATCATTAAAAATTTGTAGTAACATTTAAATACAGGACATACAAGCTTCAATAGAAATGACAGTAAAGTATATTTTAGTTTATCATAAATGTTTGTCAGTACATTCATCAGCACTTTAACCATATTTCAAAGACAACAGAAGTAATAATGAAATTACATATAAAAGATATACTTAAGTCCTACATAAGTGGATCAAAAAGCACTCTAAATTTTAGCTATTTTTGCATTTAATATAAATGTAAAAAACAATACACTTCCATTTAATATGTAATTAAGTGACTGAAAACATTACATTAATTTCACACTTAAATATTACTTAAAGTACTTATTTTAAACATACTAAAATACAGGTAAATCACTAAACTCTCAGACCTAAAAAAAAATAAAAAATAAAATAAAAAAATAAACTGTATACAATACCAGTCCATCAAAGAAAGGAGGGGGTTTTATGTAAGTAGAATTGGGATCCCAGGTGTACAGCTTGTCCGAAGGAGCTTTCAGGGAGTTCCAGCTTTCATTCACTGTCTAAACATGAAAATAGACAGACACTATGCTTTAATTTACTATACACTTTTAAAACAAAGAACTAATGGTGTTTTTGTTATACAGATACTGTTTTGATTCATGACAAAGGAGTTTATAAGTCAACAGTACCTCAACTTTCTCATAGACCTCCTTAAACATGGCAGGAATGACAAACTGTCTCTCCACCGCCTGGATTTCCTCCCGCGTGGGCCAGATATCCCTCAGGAAAACCTCTTTTCCCTGAGAGTTCACAGCTGGATGGAGACAGACCAAGAAACATTGGTGCTCTTCATCCTCTTGAGGGAGAACCAACCATTGGTGAGATTAAACTCCTGGTAAATATTACTCACCCAAAGGCTCTTTTTCAAAATCTACTCTCACCGTGCCTGCTATAGCATAGGCAATGACCAGAGGAGGAGAGGCCAGGTAATTGGCTCGTGTGTTGGGATGGACGCGACCCTCAAAGTTTCTGTTTCCAGACAGGACACCCGCAGCAACCAAATCACCCTGAGACATTAAGAAATAATTAACATAAACATTATAATTAATAATTAATAAAACATTATCCAAAAACATTATAAAATGAAGAGTAAAAGCTTGTTTACCTGAGTAATCGCCTCTACAACCGGCTCTGGAAGGGGTCCACTGTTTCCAATGCAGGTCATGCAGCCGTAACCAACAACCTCAAAACTAAAGACGCATAAATATATATATATATATATATATATATATTATAATATATATATATATATATATATATATATATATATATATATATAAACACGTGTTGTTAAAACTATTAAAAATCTTTAATTTTGGCTTTGCTACTTGAAATAAAGCTGAAATAAAATACAAACATACGATGAAAAACTACAAAGAAAAAAACCTAAACGAAAATCTGAAATGTTGCCTTGGCAACTAACTGTTCTGAAGTATTTTAGTTAAGTACTAAAATGATTAAAACTACTTTATTAAACTGGATTAAAACTAAATAGCTAAATAGAAATATACATAAAAAAAAAAAGGACAAAAGCAAAAATATTAAACTTAAGATACAAAACTTAACTGAAATTACAAGCTAAACCTAAAACTGAACTGCAAATTAATAAAATAAAATTTAGCGCTTTTATTAAAAACTATTAAAACCTAGCACTGCGTCTTGCGTTTTTAGATGCAATGATGCATTCTGTGTAAACGGCCACTCAGGAGCCCCGCACATGACATGCAAGAAAAAAATAAATAAATTGTGGGCACGATTTACTAATTCGTTCCCTCGTTGTAAGTAAATTATGCACACGTTTTAATCATTACCTCCTATCAGAATGTCTCTATAACTCATTCCCAACTGTTTATGAGAACGTACGCGGACAGGAAGTATAACTAATTATTATTTTGTGCCCACGATTTATTTATTTTTTCTTGCATGTCATGTGTCCATAGCTATGTTTCCATCCAAAGATGCAAATTTATCTTACGCACAAAACTGGAATAATCGCATAAAACATTTGCGAATAAAGCACCATTTCCGTCCAACTTGTCAAAGAGAACAAAATCGTCACTTCCTGATAAACTGGCACTAAATATCTCTAAGAAAACTAGGAGAAGCCACTGAATATAATCATTTTCATATATAATAAATTATTTGCGCAGCCGTAACGCAATAAATGCAGTCATTGCTTTCGGAGGCGGATGCTGCAGTTTGGGAACGCAGTCGTGAAAGACAATTATACAGAAATACTTTGATGACTTTGCTCAGGCATTTCAGAATGACCATAACAACATATAGATGCTGTGAATGAGATCAATCCGCTGCTAGTCAAGTTATCCCGTCATATAGCGTAAAGTCACATGACTTTTTCAATGCACATGGAGGAATTTATTCGGCAAATGTGTTTATGCGCATTTTTTCTTATTGGATAAAAAGTTAATCCTACTCAATTTTTTTAATTTACATGCATCTTGGTGTTTCCATCCAGTATTTTTCATGCAATATTTATGCAATATAACAGACAGACTTTGGCAGTGATGAGTTCCTCACCCTAACTGTGAGAGGAAGTCCATGACGCCGCTCTCTTTAAGGTAGTATGTGACCACTCCACTGCCTGGAGACAGACTGGTTTTTATGTACGGCTTGACACTGAGACCAGCCTTTACAGCCTTCTGCGCCAAGAGACCTGACAGAAATAAAGAAATAGCATTACATCACTGTAGAAAAAAAAAAACATATACAGCTGTTAAAGTGACAAAAATACATTTGGAGGTTGTTAACATATTTATAATGAGCCTCTAAACCAGTGGATCTTAACTGGTGGGTCACGACCCAAAAATGGGTAACAGGTCTGTTCTGAAAAACGAATGGCAAAAGAGGCTTAACCTTAGCTTTTGCTCCTCCACAGTATTTTGGCACAAATGTATCTGTGAGCTGCCAAATTAGACCGATGCAAACACAGATGGGTTGCACAACATGCCCTCATCCTCAAAAACCATAAACAAAGCATGCAAGGTAAAAGAAAACAATCTAGACTACATTAAATACGGCTTCACTTGAAGCATCATGCTTTGGTAAAATCATAATCATGACATAATTATTAAAATCATTACAAAAAAAAGTGTTTAAATTTTATGATTTACTAAGTCATAATTGAAAGAAAAAAAACATGATAAAAAGTTATAATTATGTAATATTATATGTAATATCATAATTTTGACTATGCAATAATGACTCGTCAATTACATAAAATGTAGCAATCTCATAATTTTTACTTTTCATGTCACAAATTCAACTTGTGACTTTTTGTGTATGTCAGTGTTCAACTTTTATTTAAAATTGACTGTTTGTATTATATTATTACATTATGTTTATATTTTCAACAATGCGAGTCAAAATTCACTTCAAGAAAAAATAAACATTGCTTTTGTTGCATGAAACCACAAATCCAAGAGACATTTAAAAACTAAAACAGAAACTAAAAACCAAGATTTTCCATTCTCCTATTCAGCTTCTGCCAAAATAATAAATGTTGCATGTTGCACAGTTCATGGAAATGATACTAAATTAAAATGTTTAATTTAAATATAAAAAAATCATTTAATTTTTAAAAATAATTACTCGAAATAGATACTGAAATATACCGGTCAAATAAAAATTTAAATGAAATAATTAGGAAGAATTTAAAAGTCATAACTTCCATGCTGTTTTTGGAGCCCCATTTCCATACACTTCTGAAATATGGAAAAGAGCCTCTGATAACCATCTTTTTGTGTTACACGGGGAAACAACCGTGCTTCAGGTGACATGTAGGTGTAGATGGGATCCCTGTGGACAGTCATGTACCTGCTCCCAGCATGACCGAGGGGTTACTGGTGTTGGTGCAGCTGGTAATGGCTGCGATGACCACGGATCCGTGAGACAGTGAATACTCTGCTCCGTTAAACTGGAACGGCACTTGAACATCATGACGCTCAGGAGCCACCTGGAATCCTTTAAAGCCTTGCTGTAGACAACACACACACACACACACACACACACACACACACACAGTAATGAATGCTAAAGCACTGCTTTAAATAACGTATGAAATCAAAATCTGACTATTGTGGATTTAATGACATTACTGTTATGTCCATAGTTCATCTAGTATATACTAGCTTTGAGGCCATCGTCAGTCTAGTGTGCTCCTAAGAGTTAACCAAATGAAATGTATACACACTTAACGCTTTTCAAAGAGAAATATGTGGAGAAAATGGGCTTCCAAACATTCCTGTACTGACATAAGAAAAAAACAAATCTAATTTGGCAAATCATGATAATAAACTAATATTTTTTAAAAAGTTATGTCAATTGTTTTGTCATAATGTCAAGCTTTATGTCAATTTTGACGTTTTGTAATAATTTTGACCATCATGAGACTTTGTCATAACTTTCCATTTTTCAAATTTGCCTTTTTGTGTCTTGACTTTATTTCATAATTTTGTTATAATGACCGTCACAATTTCGACTTATGTCATAATTGTGACTTCGTCATAATTTCTTCATCTTTTTATGTCAGTTTTTAATTTGTCAGATTTTATGTAAATAATTATTGCATAAAAATGTTGACCGTCATAAGGACTTTGCGTCATAATTAAAATTTCTCATAATGACTAGATAGTAAAGTTTGGATACAAACTTTAAGTTGGCTTGAAAAAGCCTAGCCAGAAAGTTTGTAAAAGTTTTAAAAGCTTGAAGTTTGAAGTAGTTTGAAATACGTAAAATAGTTTTAAAGATTAAAGTTTGAATGTTTTATAGGCAATGCAGTCTATCAGAAGAACAAACAGAAAAACAGATCGCTGGGGTACCTGGGGTGGCTTCTAGGGTGGTTACTAGGGTGTTTCTAGGTTACCTGGGGTAGATGCTAGGGTCCTTGGGGTGGTTGCTAGGGTGTTGCTATGCGGTTACTAAGGTACTTGGGGCTAGGGTACCCAGGGCGGTTGCTAAGGTGTTGCTATGAGGTTGCTAGGGTACCCGGGGTGGTTGCTAGGGTGTTGTTATGTGGTTGCTAGGGTACCCGGGGTGGTTGCTAAGGTGTTGCTATGTGGTTTCTAGGGTACTATATCAACCACCTAGCAACACCTTAGAAACCACCCCGAGTGCCATAGCAACACCTTAGCAACCACCCCAAGTGCCGTAGCAACCGCATAGCAACACCCTAGCAACTACCCCAGGTAACCTAGAAACACCATAGCAACCACCCCAGGTACCCCAGGTGTCTGTTCTTCTGATAGACTGTATTGCCTTTAAAACATTCAAACTATAATCTTTAAAACTTTTTTACATATTTCAAACTACTTCAAACTGAAAACCTTCAAACTTCTTCAAGCTTTTGAAAGTTTTACTAACTTTCTGGCTAGGCTTTTTTAAGCCAACTTAAAGTTTGTCTTCAAACTTTTCTATTTCATAATTTTGTTACAATGACTCACCATTTCAACTTGTGTTGTACTTGTGACTTTTCGTCATAATTGTGATTGTTTTCGACTTATGCAAACAATTATGACTTTTTGCCACAACTTTGATTTATGTCACTTGTAATGTCATAATTTATCATGTATGACTATTTATTTAATAATTTCGACTTCATATCTCAGAATTTCAACTTGTATCTCACAATTATGATTTATGTCATAAATATATGTTTTAGCAAAGTATGATTTTCTATTTGGCAGAAATATGCTAGCATAAGAACAAGACCTCTGCTCAACCTGTGATTTCATGGGGTTGCTTATCTTCTAGTTTAGTGATCACAGTGTTCATTTTTACTCTTCAAAATGCTAACATTAATTGCGTCATACACATTATTATAACTTCACTATACTTTATATCCAGCTTTGGCGATGGAGCTGAACTACCTGCCTTTTGAATGCTGCATTATCTCTAGATTCAAAGGGAATGTGTGTCCTGTGGTGTGTTTTCCCTGGTGTTTCTGGGACATGTACCTTGGCCCCTAAACACATTTTAAAGTCCTGCTTCATCTCTGATACAGCCACTTTGTCCTGTGGCCGTTTGGGACCGCTGCAGCAGGGGACGACCGTACTGAGGTCCAACTCAACAACCTGAGAGAGAGAATGAGAGACAAATTAATAACAATGATCCTCAGACATAAGTACGTTCTGCAGAAAGAGGTTCAGACAGCAGCAACTAGTGAAGCTATACAGTGGTGGCCAAAACTATTACAACACTAGTATTTTCACGAGCAAAAAAAATGGTTTCAAGTCAGTTATTTCTATGTTTTGCTGTAGTGCGTCAGTTGGAAATATCAGTTTACATTTCCAAACATTCATTTTGCCATTTATTGTAATAATCCAGTGAGATTTATATTTGCTTCACACAGAGATCTAATCTGATCATCATCAGTCTGTCTGGAGTGACATGAAGAAACAACAAACATTCATGACAGATGTGTCAACAAACAGATGTGTGGGAATGTGTGGGTTTAGATGTGGTACCTGGGTGAACTGTGGATCTTGAGCGGTGTTGCTGTAGTCTCTGAACATGTCCACCGCTTTCAGATACTTTTCTATGTAACTCAGCTTCTCCGTGTCCCTCCCTTAAAAACACATGAATAAAACATGCCAACTCTGTTGTAGAAAGAAAAGCAATTCCACCTTCCTGACCACAGCAGAATGTAGCTCCTCTAATGAAACAGAAGTGTGCTTAACTGTATTGAATGTGCATCTGCAGTGTACTTCAGATTTAAAGTATTTTTAAAAAACAATACTTGCCAGATAATATAATATTAATAATGAAATAAAAGACACTTAAGTGACATAAAGACAGACACTTGCACGACTGTTTCTGAACACACTTAAGTACACTTTTAAAATGTGCACTTTGAAATGTCATATTACGTTTTACACTAAAATACATTTTAAATAATTGTTTTAATAATCTTTAGTCGTGCTTTAAAGTACAGTTATTTTGATGTGTTGACTAACATACTAAAGCACATGTAAAGTACTTATTATAACTGTAGAATTTGATTTGATGTTACATTTAAAGTTAATATATTCATTTCAACTTCACCATTACAAATGTGTAATTACAAATATATTACATGCGTGTTTCTATAGAAATTGCATTAAAGTATATTTTAGTTTACCATGAATGCTTGTCAGTACATTCAGCCGTACTTAAACCATACTTCAAAGACAACTTAGTGCTGTCAAACAATTAATTGCATTCAAAATAAAAGTTTTTGTTTACATAATATATGTGTGTATACTGTGTATATTTATTATGTATATATATAAACAAATACATGCATGCACATATTTAAGAAAAATGTTATGTTATATATATATATATATATATATATATATAAAAATGTAACAATATAAATATATGTACACATGTAAATATTTTCAAAATATATACTGTGTGTGTGTATTTATATATACACATAATAAATATAGAAAGTACACATACATATATTATGTAAACAAAAGCTTTTATTTTGGATGCGATTAATCGTTTGACAGCACTAGTAATTATGAAATTAAAGTAAATACGTACACAAGTGGATAAAAAAAAAAGCACTCTAAAGTTCAACAAACCACATTTAATATAAACTTAAACTATAATACATATTAATTTAATTGCAATTAACATGCAAAAAAATGTTTGAAACATTACATTCAGTTTGCGCTTATGTATATTCTTTTAAGGTATATTATTTCAATAATAAGTATTCTTTTTACAAGTACGCTGAAGTGTACTCCTTTTTAACAAGGGTTAGAAGCTTTTCAAACTGATCAGGGACAGGTTTACCTACCCGTCTGTTTCAGGTACTGAATGCTGATCTGGTCTACAGGGAAGAAGGCAGCGGTGGCTCCATACTCAGGGCACATGTTGGCGATGGTGGCGCGGTCAGCGATAGACAGCTGAGCAACACCAGGACCGAAAAACTCCACAAATTTTCCAACCACGCCAACTTGCCGCAAATGCTGAGCAGAGAAAGCATACAGTAAAACAAAGCAACATTTCTTAAAAGCAAACCAAAGTCACCATAAGATTCAGATATGGCACGACTTGCATACCTTGGTGACAGTAAGCACTATGTCAGTGGAGGTGATATATTTGTCGGGCGTCCCCTGTAGTTTGTAGCCGATGACCTCTGGCAGCACCATGCTGATCGGCTGTCCCAACATGACCGCCTCCGCCTCGATACCTCCAACACCTGCTCCGAAACATCTGAGCTTTAATCTCAGCTCCACATTTGCCGTTTATCACTGAATTTCTAATGTCTTTCTCTTTATTTACAAGCCCAACACAGATACACAATTTAACATCCATATATTAACAAAAATAAGGTAACGCTTTATTTTAAGGTGTCCTTGTTACACGTTACATGTACTTACTATTATAATAACAATTAATTATGTACAGTTACATGCAACTAACCCTAAACCTAAGTTTTCACGAGTCTGTTACACAGCTACTTGTGTAACCAAAAGATTGTTACATGTGTTGCAGACTTTATACAACGTAATTATAAATGTAAGTACACAGACATAAGCTACTTAATATAAAATGTATCAAGACTGTACTTAAGTGTACTTCATGTGTATCTATACTGTACACCTTATCCAGCTGCACCTTAGTTTGATTTAACCCACCAGTACACAGCTTAAATATATGTAATACCTTTCTAATTACATTACAATTACAGAATATTACACAAACATAAACTACTTAAAATAAAGTGTATCAAGATTGTACTTAAGTGTACAAGGAGCTGTGTAACAGACTTGGTCTGTTACATATGTGTAACATTAGCTGCCCATTACATCTACATAATTACAAACTGTAATTACAGGCTGTTCCATAACTTAGTTACATGGTAAGTACATTTTATTTCACGCAAGTACAACATCTGCTACTAAGTACTTAATTAGGTAATTACTCTGTATTATAACACCTTAAAATAAAATGTTACCCCCTAATTCTAACGCTAACCATATAGTAAGTATATGTAGTTAATTAATATTACTCAGTACTTAAATCTATAATTACACTGTAACAAGGACACCTTAAAATAAAGTGTAACCAAAAATAATATTGATATTATGACATACAAAGTCATTAAGTTATGAAACAAGTCAACATTCTGGCATAAGTTGAAATTGCCATAATTACAACTTGTGTATTATGACTGTACGCAAAATGTCAATATTATGAGATACAATATCAAAGTTATGACAGAAGCCGAAATTAAATATGACATTATGACAAATATGGCATCATGACGTAATAAAAAATGTCAAAATTATGAGCTACTAAATCAAAATTACAAGATTAAAATTTGAAATAATCATAAGTGGCATGCCTATCCATTATGACCTATCCATGAAATGTCAAAATTATAAGATACTTAGTCCTACCTATGGCATAAGTAGAAATGATGAGATACGTCATAATTATGAAACAAAAGTTGAAATGTGACATGTGATGACTTATACATAACATATCAAAATTATGAGATACTAAGTCATAATAATGAGATAAAAAGTCAAGATTGTCATAAGAATGACATGCATTATGAATAAAATATTATGAAAGCTGAAACTGTTATGACTTATGAATAATGACTTACACATAACGTCAAAATTATGAGATACTAGATAAAAGTCTAAATTGTCATGAGTACGACATGCATTATGACATAAAATGTCAAGATTATGAGATAAAGTCAAGATTGTCATAAGAATGACATACATTATGAATAAAATATCAAAATTCATAATTCTCATTTTATCTCATAAAAGCTGAAACCGTCATAGTTATGACTTCTGAATAATGACTTATACATAACATGTCAAAATTATGAGATACTAGATAAAAAAAAAAGTCTAAATTGTCATGAGTATGACATACATTATGACATAAAATGTCAAGATCATGAGATACTCAGTCATTATTATGAGAAAAAAAGTTGTAATTGTCATAATTACAAAACTATTATGGCTTATACATAAAATGGCAAAATTATGAGATACTAAGTCAACTATGAGATGAAAAGTCAATATTATGATATAATTATGACTTCTGTCATCTATTATAACTTGGTATCTCATAATCAACATTTTATGTAGCCTATATCATAATACCTAATGTCATAATTATTACATAATCTCAATTCATTATGACTTAAAGCCCATTCAAGCCAAAAACAAATGTAAAGGTAACTAAAAATATTATTTAAAGTGATGAAACTTCTCGATGAGTTTCACTCACCCCAGCCCAGCACTCCCAGCCCATCAATCATGGTAGTGTGTGAGTCCGTTCCCACCAGACTGTCCGGATAGTAGTAACCCTCCCGCTCAAACACGACCCTGGCCAGGTACTCCAGATTGACCTGATGGACTATTCCTGATCCCGGAGGAATGATCCGCATGTTCCGGAATGCTTTAGAACCCCACTGTGGACCGATACAATTAGTTCTCAAGCAATCTTCATCGTCATATCAAATATGTCAAATACAGGGGAAAATTACCTTCAAAAACTCAAATCGTTCTCGGTTCCTTTCAAATTCAAGGTCTTGGTTTTTCTGAAGGCTGTCAGACCTTTAAGAAGGAAAAGGTAATTACCTTTTGTACTGAACAGTTAAAATCATTATACACTTGTCACCAGAGAGCAAATTTTAAGACAAGCACTCCAAGTGACCTTTTAGTTTCCATTTTTAGTTGTGACAGTAAGATTTTGGAAGTTCGTAAGAAATTTAAACAACAAAAATAAAACATTTAAACAGCTACACTTATGAAAATAGTTGTAGTATATTTTTATTTAATGCCATGTCAGCATCTTAGGCTATTTTCATTGCAAAAACAATTAAAAAAAAATACAAGTATAACAAATACAATAAAAACAAGTTATATTACCCAAGATTTTTTACATTTACACTTATGAAAAAGAAGTGTGCTTAACTGAACTGAATGTGCACTTGTAGTGTAAAAAAAACTATACTTGCAGATAATATAATATTAATGATGTCAACTTAAAAAGTTTAACTTTAAAGTACATTTTAAATCATTATGTTATATTATATGTATAATAATCTTAAGTCGTGCTTTAAAGAAGTACACTTATTTGGATGTGTTGACTAACATACTAAAGCACATGTAAAGAACATTATAATTTTACGGTAGTGTGTTATTCAATGTTACATTTAAAAGTTAATATATTTTAAATGTACAAAATATTGCAACTTTAAATACATGACATACAAGCTTCAATAGAAATGACATTAAAGTATATTTAGTTTACCATAAATGCATGTCAGTAAATTCAGCAGCACACTTGCAGCATTTCAAAGACAAACAAAATAATTATGAAATTACATAAATGTTCTTCAGTGCTACTTAAGTGAGTTAAAAAGCACTTAATATTCATCTAACTGCATTTAATATAACTACAATACATTATCATTTAATTGCGATTAAGTGCAATAACAAGTGCATTTTAGTATCTGAAACTAAACTCATTACAATCAGATTGCACATATTCTTTTAAATGACCCAAAGAGTGAAATACTCTTTTTAAAGTATGCTAAATACTCGGGGGGGAAAAACCTGTAATTCAACTTTTTTAAATATTTCAGCAGGAGAACTCAGCACATGAAAACAGAGTCTGTTCTAAACAGAAAAACAGCATTGTGAAACTATTTTAAATCACTGTCAAATGGCAAAGACCTACTTCCTGTTGAAGTCAACCTGAATGGAATGATCTATGACAAGGTCTGCCGGACAGACTGGATTAATCTTCTCCGGGTCGCCCTGTAATTTTTTCACTGCATCACGCATGGCTGCAAAGTCGACCACTGCAGGAACACCCCTGTTTACAGAGAACGAACATGTAACAGACAGATAAAAAGATGCAAGGTATGGAGATCCGGTCAAAACCTACGTGAAGTCTTGCAAGATGACGCGGGCCGGTCTGAAAGGCACCTCCACGGTCTGACTCTGCGTCACCTTCCAGTTGAGGATCTTCTCCACATCCTCCTTCTTCACCAGGAACTCATCACAGTTCCTCACCGCGGACTCCAGCAGCACACGGATGGAGAAGGGAAGCTGGTCTTCAAAGAAAAGTACAGAGAGGAAGTCATTTCTAGGGCTGGCGATAAATCAATAGGCTAACAGTAAATATCGTGCAATATAAATTTCCTCATTTGATATGAAGAGTTTGATAAATGTTCGATATAATGGCATTTACCATAGATTTACTGTAGTAGCACTAACTGCACCATGGTATTGTGTCAGAAATGTGGGTATTCGTGTCGAATTTTATTATATGTGACCCTGGACCACAAAACCAGTCTTAAGTCGCACAGGTATATTTGTAGCAATAGCCAAAAATATGGGTCAAAATGATCAATTTATCTTTTATGCCAAAAATCATTAGGATATTAAGTGAAGATCATGTTCCATGAAGATATTTTGTAAATTTCCTACCCTAAATAACAAAACTTATTTTTTGATTAGTAATATGCATTGCTAAGAACTTCCTTTGGACAACTTTAAAGGTGATTTTCTCAATATTTAGATTTTTTTTCCATATTTTCAAATAGTTGTATCTCGGCCAAATATCGTCCGACCCTAACAAACCATACATCGATAGAAAGCTTATTTATTCAGCTTTCAGATGATGTATAAATCTCAATTTCGAAAAAATTTACCCTTATGACTGGTTTTGTGGTCCAGGGTCACATAACTGTATAACAGGGTCACTAAATGTATATTATTAATGTAGACATGTATTAAATGTATTGAAGGAGGAGTAAGTTGTGATTAAGCTATAGCGTTTATACTAAATGTATTTAGACTACTGTTTTTCATACAAATACCTAGAAGCCATATTACATTTTTACCATGGTATTGAGGTGCTATATTTGTGATTTTAACTGTGATTATCATGATCTAAATGTATGCTACTATGGGAGACCAATGGTTCAAAAAAAACAAAAAACAAAAAAAAACACACCTTCAAACAGTCAGAAGAATTGAATTTCACCATATAAAAATGAAGTTGCTACAATTTTTACAGATATTACTGATTTTGATAATGAACATAAATCTACATCTGCATCCTAACCCAAGTTACTATCAAATGTGTATTTATAAGAGACAAAAAAAAAAAAAAAAAAAAAAGTTGTATTATTAATATTTTCAGGCAACACAAACCTGTTTCTTGATTTGAAGCAATATTACTCGTTAGAACATGCAGAACTATACTTTTTTCTATTAAGATATTTATTTTGTTAAGGAAAAATGACTGGAATAGTGAAAAGAATTCAAAAACAAAGTGTTTGTCATGTTCTGACAGTTGACAAAGAACAGTTGAAAACCACAATTAACTGCATGGTTTTTACTAGTTTCACACTGGAGAAAAAAATCTGCCTTTAAACTTGAAATAAATAAAAATATGACATTTATCGTGATAATTATCAATATCAACTGATATGAAAAAATTATTGTGATAATTTTTTGGCCATATCGGCCAGCCTTAGTCATTTTCCCATACAATATCCCTGCCAGAAGCACAGTTGCTGTAACTTTTAATCAACAATTCAACAAGATTCAACATGATTACAAAACACAGTCTTACCATATCTGGGGTCTTTGAGCTTTTTAAGGTTGAAGAACTTGTGGTCGGGCTTCTGGGGGTCCAGAGGCTCAATGGTGTGTGCATAAGGGTTCGTCATAACTAAAAACACGCTTCCTCAATGCACACTCTCGAACCTTTAGTTGAGAGGAAGAGGGAAAATCTTAAGTAACTTGCTGAATTCAATAATAAAACACTTTTTGTACTTGAGCCAAAAAAAATTTAATTGTTAGGTAAAATGTCCCTATTGTGTTCATGTTGAATTGCAAAACACTTCTGCTGCTATTGAGGTGGGATACGGTTCAGGTTTGGTGCTACGGTCAGGTTTAAGTGTGGGTTAAAGTACAGGGGTTGGATAATTACAGATGTAGCTAACTACAGGAATTAAATACAGATGTAATTACAGGAAGGTATTTTTAAATATATGCACAATGTAAAAACATGTACACAATAAGTGCACTGTATCAGATGATTTAGTTAATATATTTTAAATGTACTAAATTGCAACTTCAGCCTTACAAATGTGTAATTACAAATATATTTAAATGCATGACATACAAGTTTCAATAGAAATGGCATTAAAGTATGTTTTAGTTTACTATAAATGCTTGTGAGTACATTAAGCAATACTTTGAATTGTGAAATTACATAAACATTTGTACTACTTAAGTATACACTCTACAGTTCAGCTAATTGCATTTAATATAAATTGAAACCAAAATACATTTTCATCTGATTGCAATTAACATGCAATTAAGCATCTGAAAACATTACATTCAGTTCACACTTAAGTATATTTTCTCTTTCTAAAAGTACCTTTAACAAGCTTTACCAGTATTTGTAGTTCACTATTAAATAAAAAAATGAAGCAAATTATAACTACACCTTCGATCCTGTGCTGAACAGCAAGAAAATATTCCCCAAAAATCCAGTAAATCTCAGAAATATCAGAATCTCTTCTCCTGGCACTCAGCTTTCGCAAATGAGAGCCCTGGCTTTCTCTCCACCTCTATTCAACACCAAAGGCCTGGGCACTTCCCAGAATTAAGAGGGTGGTACGTGACGGGCGAGACGACACCATCTGAAGCCGCTGCCAGCAGCAGAGATCAAGGAGGCAAAACTGTATCACTGGTTTATACAGAAGCTGCATGTTGACAAATCTACAGTTTACATCACAGCCTTGATATCTGCTGGATCTTACAGAGGAACGCCAGATCGGTTTTATGCAACGAGATAAACTGATCCTCTTCAAAACTGTCACAGATAACAAACTGTACGGTATTTGCCTTGGATTCAACACAACAGTCAAAAGAAACTCACGTGAACCTGCAGCACAAAACCAGTCTTAAGTCGCTGGGGTATATTTGTATCAATAGCCAACAATACATAGTATGGGTCAAAATTATACATTTTTCTTTTATGCCAAAATTCATTAGGATATGCAAGTACACAAGATCATGTTCCATGAAGATATTTTGTAAATTTACTACCATAAATATATAAAAACTTAATTTCTGATTAGTAATATGCATTGCTAAGAATTCATTTGGACAACTTTAAAGGCGATTTTCTCAATATTTTGATTTTTTTTTGCACCCTCAGATTCCAGATTTTCAAATAGTTGTATCTCAGTCAAATATTGTTCGATCCTAACAAACCATGCATCAATGGAAAGCTTATTTATTCAGCTTTCAGAGGATGTATAAATCTCAATTTCAAAAAATTGACGCATGTGACTGGTTTTGTGGTCCAGGGTCATATGAGTCTGGAGATTTGGACAATTTTTTTGGACTGGCTGTGAGCGGTCAGGTCATGACGTTAAACCAGCCAGAAGTCAGAAGTAAAGTCAACTCTCTTTCTTCACACCAGTTTCCTAACATTTCAATCAATCCATTCATAGCCAAGTCATGTCTGCTCAGAGGTCATGATACACTGGCAGCTCTGTCAGGTCTATAATAGCCGTAATAACTGTGTGTGTCAAAATAAAATGACTGTATATTTAACCCCTTAAGGGAAAGTTTAAATATTGGATGTGCTCTATATACAGTATGTATATAAATGTGACTAAAAGTGATCATGTCTCTTCAGAAGACCACTTGATTCATATGGATTATGTTTAGAATGTCTTCATGAACCATCAAAATTTTAGTTCAATGGAATTACAGAAATCGCTCAGGTTTTATTAAGATTTTCATTTGTGCTTTGAAGATAAAAGTCTCATGGCTTTGGGTTAGTAATTGACGACAGCTTTCATTACTACGCAATATCATAAATAATGTGATCTTGCATAACTGATATTTCAGACAAGACAAGTAAAAACAATTTAGCTCTGATTTCAGCTTACGTTTTAACTATTAAAAGTTCAAAATTGGGAGAAAACAGGATAACAGATCTACTCAAAAAAAGGCAAAATCGATACAAACAGCTAAATGTGCCAGCGTTATACAAATTATGAGTGTTGTTATTGTTAACTACGACTACTAAAAATAATTTTCATTAATTGAAATAAAGCTGAAATTAAATTAAATATCAATATTATATACATAATTTTTTTTTTAATTAGAACTGCTTTGGGAACTAATTAAGTTTTAAGTGAAGTACTAAAATAACTCAAACTGAAATGGAAATAAATGTAAAGATAAACACAAATATTTAAGAAAAACAAAAACGAATAAAATGAAAAAAAGCACATAAAAGTACTAAAAAAATGAAAACTAAAAATATAAAATATTATATTAGCCAATTCTAAATATTAATAAATACTATTAAAAAAAAGTATAAATAATGTTATTTTAGTACACAAATACTAAAATTACACTAATTATGAGCACTCTTTGAGCAACACTTGTTCAATCATATTAGTGGCTGATACTTAACTGATATCTAAAGCAATTTATTGATACTGAATGAGACATAATAAAATTATTTTATTTAAACAATACGTTCACATGGCTAGCAATAGCGAGATCATGAGTTCAGTTCCCAGGGAATGGATGAGCTGATCAAATTTAGACACTGAATGCAAGTGACTTTGTATAAAATCCAACAGTCCCACAATAGTCAAATATTAGGTGATTATCGCCCCAGCTTATATTCTACAGATGTTCATTCTGATTTTGCAATAGATCCACATTACTCCAACAGAAAGCTGCAGTTTACAACCCAAGGACTTCAAAGATCGTTCAAACCTCGAGGTAAAATGAGGGCCCCTGGGGGCCCAGCGTGCTTCATCCCAGCAGGACTCCTCGTGTTAACAAGTTTAACTCCGTTCTCCTGGGATATGAGCAAGCAATGAGGCCAAGCTGTGCAGCAGGCAAAGTGGGTTTTTTCCCAGAACTGTGTAAAACGTCAAACAGAAGGCAAGAAGACACGATTAAGAAGCGGCCGAGCAGGAAGAACAACTAAACCGACCCGAGGGGGAAGACAGGTTCACAACAAACCACCGAGGGACCGACAGACACCATTATCATGATTCAAACCAAGGTTTTCAATCTTTTAGGTGCGAAAGACCCATAAATATGATTGTTATTGTGAAGGGGACCCCACTCCTAAACTTTAAAAGGGATCTTATAGTTTCTTGCATAAAAAATTAATATCATAAATATGCCTAAAACATTATTTGGAAACCATTTGGTTTCTATGAAGTTTTTTTTACTCATTATAGTGCTGTACTGATATATTTATTTATTTACTTGTATATTCATTAGCCAACAATAGATTGTATGGGTCAAGATTATGGCCAAAAATCGTTAGGATATTAAGTAAAGATCATGTTCCATGAAGATTTCCTACAGTAAATATATCAAAACTTGTGATTTTCAAATAGTTGTATCTCAGCCAATTATGGTCCTATCCTAACAAACCATGCATCAATGGAAAGCTTATTTATTCAGCTTTCAGATTATGTATAAATCTCAATTTCCAACTGGTTTTGTGGTCCAGGGTCACATAACTCATGTCATGCATATATAAGATTTATATAACATTTCTAAACAGTTAAACTTGGCCAGGGTCACTTCATAAGAAATGTAATGCCTCCACAGAGGTTTATTTATGTTTCTGTGATTTAGAAATACACCTTACAAACAAAACATATCTGACAGCAAAATCACCAGGAACCAGCTTCGAGTTCCTCATTCAGTGCCAAGCATAACAGACTGAATGAAAGTTAATCTGAGGCAATATCTGTACATTTCCAGCCAGTCTTGTGACCCAATGCCATTTTCCACACAGTGAGAGTTCAGTGTGGTGCTGTGCATTAGACTCTGGACTATGACATGAGGCTCAGTGTTTCTCAGTCTCCCAGGAACTTGTTTAGAGAATGATTTACTGAAGCCAGAACACGATTTCAGGTCTTTGGCTGACATAAAAGCAATGTACAAAAGTCCATTTGCACTAACTTCACATCAGTAACTACCACTATTAGCATGTGCAGCATCAATTCTTTCAGTGTCAGAGAGCAGATAGCTGGTTAGCTAATGATAGCTCACGCAAATAAGAGCCAAAACTGCTGATGTTTCCACTTGATCTAACAACAAACACACAAATAAGCTGTCATAAGACGCATGCTAATAACTAGCATCCTCTTAATATGCAACAGCGAGGACGATATTAGCCTGACTGACAGACAACATACAAAAACTATGAACTATGAGACGAGATGTAGATATCGCATGCAGTTATGTTCATGAAGCACTGTTTGAGTGTATAACAGCTTGTTAAATCCTCTTACCTCGCAGTGTTAGAGTAGATTTGAGCGCTGCTGTCACTATGTTTGGCCTCTTTAACTGAGAGACAGCGGCGGCGGTGTTTTACCGTAAGTCCTCTGAATGAGCGGCATTGCACACTAAAGTCACTTTTTAATACCTGCTGATTTACAAAATACCTGTGGCAAGCTGTTTTTAACGTTTAATTCATTTAAAACGAGCTTGTATCTATTTTACGTCGCTAGTATTAGGCCTACGTATTTTAATTAGGCCTATTAGTAAGTAACCCAGTGACACGTGACTTTTTGAGTAGCGTCTAGTAATAATAATTCATAAATATTTTCTGGGTCATTCTACAGAAACGTCCACTTTTGGTATGGCAATATGTCTTAAAATGTATTTATTTTTCTAACATTTAAACTTAGACCACATTATTAGATTAGCTTTTGACTTTATGAATACATATAAATGACAGCTTATTTTTATTTATTTATTTATTTATTTATTTATTTATTGCAATTATTTCAAGACCAGATGTACTATTTTTTGTCACTGGCTTTTAGCAATATTAAAAATTTTATGAAATATTCATCTCGATTTTTTTTTTCAGCACATGTAGTTACAGAAAAATAATGAAAATGCACGAAATAAGGAGATTGTGTTTTATTTATATAATGTGACAGAAAAAAACAGTACAGTAACAGTAACACAGCACAGTTCCCTAACAATAAATAGGTCATACCAGTGACGTCAGCTAAAAGCTTCATATGAAATCATGAGATAAATGAGAAAATTTCTGATAACTGAAAAGAAACAATGGGCTAAACATGGGCCTTTTTTATAGCTCTTCAGGAAATAGGAAGAAGGAAGTGATGTGATCATTGTGATTTTTATTTCAAAATAACAGATTTTTGTTATTCGCCTCCACATCTTGCATTCAGATCGTTTAATGCACAACTAGCAGTTGATTATCCCTTACTTAAAAAACAAATATTGCCACATTGATGGCTCAAGAAGGTGTAATTGTTCAAATAACATATTGTTTCATTTTAAAATATTAAGAAATTAGGGTAGGGTAGTGCTGTCAAACGATTAATCGCGATTAATCACATCCAAAATAAAAGTTTTTGTTTGCATAATATATGTGTGTTCTGTGTATATTTATTATTTATTATATTTTGAAAATATTTACATGTATTTACATGTCTATATTTATATGCATATAATTTATATTATAAATAAATATATTTAATATATAAACATATTTTTATGAAATATATACATGCATGTGTGTGTATTTATATATACATAAATATACATAGCACACATGTATTATGTAAACAAAAACCTTTATTTTGGACACGATTAATCATTTGACAGAACTAGGCTAGGGACAGGAAAATGGACATTTCCATAGATATGTATTGACAAATAATGACTTTTCTAATTTAATTATTATTTATTGTTTTATTTGTTGCCAGTACTAATGGTAGTCTATAGTAAAATCCAAATTAAGCATGGTTTTACTACAAATTAAACCAAAAAAACATGGTTACTATTAATAATTTAACCATGGTATTTGTAGTAAAACTGTGGTTATACAAATGGTAATCAATACACCAAAAAAAAACAAAAAAAAAAACATGGTTACTATACTTTTACTACAATAAAACCATGGTTAATTTTCGTTAGGGTAAATAAATTAAATATTTTATTCTCATGTTGCTATGTCTTTGTTGTCATAATTTTCACTTTATTCACCAAGTATTATGATTTAATCCTAAAATATTTTATTTTGTAGGTAACTTCCTATTATTGTATTTTAGTTTGATTTTTATGTGTATTGTGCAATTATGTATTTGTATTTTTTTAGTACTTACTTTTGTGTTTCTTCTTCTTTGCAGGTGTGCATATGTGTGTAAGATGCTCTGTTTTTGTTTTTAGGGTGACTTTTTAACATTCTGTGAAGGGTTTACAGATGAAGAATAGGCTTTTTGGCGAATTCTGGCACATTTACAGTCATGTTAAATTAATGTGCATTGCTCCTGTGCACAAATAAACTCTCTCTCTCAGTGAAACTGAAAACAGATTGGCCTAATTTTATATAAAAAAAAAAAAAAAAAAAAAAAAAAAAAGAGACATCAGTAAAGGTGTGTAAACTTTTTTAATTAAATGCATGGTAAATTGTACGTATTTTGTCTTCTGGGAACATAAGTATTAGCTTCTTGAAGTGTATACTAAATAAAAAAAAAGATCTTTAAACAAATTTTACACATCAATTCAAGTTTACAAAAATTAAACATCAAAACACAATTCCTTTCATTTAGTTAAATTATTACAATTTTGCATGTTCTGCAAGGGGTATATGAGACTTATAAGCAGAACTGTAGCTTAGGATGCTTTTGCAGAGTGTCAGAACCAGAAAATCACCATTTGCTGATTACATTAGGTGCCCATTACAGTTTACATAGTGTTTAAATTAAATAAATTACAGTAAAATACTTTTCGTATGTAACTGTAATTTGTATTTAAGTGTTAAATATTAAATTATATGCAAATGTTAAAACAGTTCCTACACTGTAGGTTTTGACATTTTGACAGATTGTTTATGATATTATGTGTATTACGGTAATGATTCAGCGCTTCTGCGTCCGTTTCTCTGCTCTGTTATGAATGTGTGTTAAAGGTCATGGTTAGTTCATTACCATTGTAAGCTAATAAACACCACAGAGCATATGTCTTAACATCCGTTTTCATACTTAGCTCAACAGACGTATCTGATTCATGTGCATGAATCTGGTAGTCTATAAAAGCATAATTTGCAGTCTGTGGACATGATCCAATTTCAAAACTTCCTGCATTAAATGAGGAGCATTAAGTAATTTGATTTCAAGAACATACTGTACAATAAGACGCTCAAACATCACAGCTGAGATAAATATAGTGCATGTGGTTCTGTGAAGCGGTTATCAGAGGTTCTGAAGACAAGAGATATGCCCTTATCACAAAAACATATGCGATTTTTATTTGCTATCGATAATCGGTTTTAGCAGCAGCTATAGACTGCAGTGTCATTGGCTTATTGCTTTTTTTTAATGGTGGCAACCAGTGTTGGGGAAAGTTACTTTTAAAAGTAATGCATTAAAATATTGAGTTATTACCGAAAAAGTAATTGTTTTAGTTACTTTGGCATTACTTTTTCTCATCTGGACTGGGCTTGTTTATTTCAATATAAAAAGTTCTATTTTTGGCAAAATAACCAAAAAAAATTAAACACAAATGTTATGTTTATCTAAAGTAATTTTGTTTTCTAGTATGGTTGAATTGGATCATTAAAGGTCGCAGCAGCAAAGACATTGGACAACAAAATGGGATTAAGTGCAGAAAGGATATTTGTGTTAGTTAACGTATTTAATTATTGCAGGTTTGCATCATATTCTGAGTTTGCATTTCAATGGTTTATTCATTTTGAGGAATGCTGAATGTGTTTGCCCAATTGTTCAATTAACTATTCTTCAATTTAATATAGTTCATTAACCCTGGCAGCAAATAACCCTGGCAGTTACCGGCTGCACGATAAACTATATAAATATTTCTGGTGTCATTTCACATTTATTTGTAACTTCAAATCCAAGTTTAAATCTGGTGCACGAGTACATTTCTTTCCTGTCACCAGGCTTTGAAGCTCATGAAGTCTGGAAGGAGTGCTCTGGTTGTTGTGGATTGTAAGAGGCTTGGCTCGTGGTCCGGGTGAAGCGGGTGAAGCGGGTGAAGTGAACAGTGTTAGCGATGAAGCTCCTTCCTCCTCCGGCTGCCTTCTCTGATTCTCTGCATCCGGTAGGTCTTTCGGGCCACTTCACGCTCCTTCTCCTGCACCTCTGTGTCATCCAGCACCTCCAGACTGGGGATCTGACTGATCACATACTGCCTGTCATACACAAATATAGTAGTTAGTTAGTATGGACTAGTATGGTATATATGTGACCCTGGAGCACAAAACCAGTCTTAAGTCCCATACACTGTATGGGTCAAGATTATCGATTTTTCTTTTATGCCAAAAATCATTAGGATATTAAGTAAAGATCATGTTCCATGAAGATATTTTGTACATTTCCTACCGTAAATATATCAAAACTTAATTTTTGATTAGTACTATGCATTGCTAAGAACTTAATTTAGACAACTTTAAAGGTGATTTTCTCAATATTTTGATTTTTTTGCACCCTCAGATTCCAGATTTTCAAATAGTCGTATCTCAGCAAAATATTATCCTATATATCCTAACAAACCATACATCAATGGAAAGCGTATTTATTCAGAAGTGGTGTATCTCAAATCTCAATTTCAAAAAATTTACTCTTATGACTGGTTTTGTGGTCCAGCGTCACATATAATAGTAGGTAGTATGAACTCTACATATTAGGTTGTTCAGATTGAATATTGAACATAATGGCACAAATACCACAGCACAGCTTGCTTATTAAGATATTGTATCGCAAAACATGACCACTAGATAGCAGTACAACCCTTTGAAGGAGAAGTGTGCTTGATTGTATTGAATGTGCACTTGTAGTGTACTTTAAATCTTGAAAGCACATATTTAAAAAGCTGTGTGTGCAGATAATATAATATTAATTCAATAAAACGCCACTTAAAGTGAAACAATTTCGTGACTGTTTCTTTCTTCACTTGCTTAGAATTTGAACTGTACTGCGTTATTTAATATTACATTTAAAGTTAATATATTTTAAATGCACTAAATTGCAGCATCATAATTACAAATGTATTTAAATACATGACATACAAGTGTCAACAGAAATGAAAATAAAGTATATTTTAGTTTTCAGCAACCATATTTCAAAGACAATAAAAGTAATTATGAAATTACATATAAAGATGCACTTAAGTCATACTTAAGTGGGTCAAAAAGCACTCTTAAATTTAGCTAATTGTAGGTGATATAAATTTAAATTATAACTAATTATCTTTAATTGTATTTAACATGCAATTAAGCATCCAAAAACATTACATTCAGTTTAAACTTAAGTATATTCTTTTAAAGTATATTATTTCCATAACAAATGTTCCTTTCAAAGTATGTTAAAGCATACTTCTTTTTAAAAAGGGTATATTTACCATCTGAAGTTTTCAAAACAGATCAATGTATATTTTGGCAATATAATACTTACCACATAACTGCAGATTTCATACATCTCTTCTTCTCATGCTTACCTGTAATCCATATACTGCGTGAGGCTGCCTCCATTAAAGTAACTGGGTGCCGCTTCATTGTTCATCATACTGAGAATTCTACAATGAAACCAAACAGATGAATCACTGGAAGTACAGACTGAGTAGTTAATGCATGAGTGAATGGGATTCTGAACTCACTTGATATTTGGGAACTTGCAGCTGATCTCCTCCACAATGATGGGCAGGTTGCTGATTTTGTTCTTGTTGATCCACAGGGTGGTGAGGCTGGGCATGTAGGGGAATTTGACATGTGCGCTGTAGTTATTGCAATCCAGGATGAGTGTGCTGAGCTTCTCCAAACCAGCCAAAAGAGCCGGGTTCCGTTAGCAACTCAATTAAGGGCAATCACATGAAAAGTTATCCCTGCACACTCAAACCAAAAATGTGACCCTGGACCACAAAACATAAAGTCATAAGGGTCATTTTTTTTAATTGAGATTTGCACATTTTTACATGTATGGCTTGTTGGGATCGGACAATATTTGGCTGAGATACGACTATTTGAAAATCTGGAATCTGAGGGAGCAAAAAAATCAAAATATTGAGAAAATTGCCTTTAAAGCTGTCTAAATGAAGTACTTATCAATGTATATTACTAATCAAAAATGAAGTTTTGATATATTTACGGTAGCAAATTTATAAAATATCTTCAAGGAACATGATCTTTACTTAATATCCTGATGATTTTTGGTATAAAAAAAATCTATAATTTTGACCCATACAATGTATTGCTGGCTATTGCTACAAATGTGCTACTTAAGATTGGCTTTGTGCTCCAGGGTCACAAACCCCTGACTGAACAAAATGAAGCATTACTTGGTAATTGGTTGACCTAAATTGATATTATTTAATTGTGTACTTAAATTTAACAGCTGACAGCTATTGAACACGAATTCATTACATACCTTTCTATCAAAGTTATCTGACATTATCAAGATGAATTTATTCTGACACGGTTTAACTCGTCATATTTCATTACCATTTTCTAAACTACAGCGAATAAACTGATAATGTGAGAAATGTTGAAGGTGTCTGAATACATTTTGGTTTGACTGTATATCATATCTGTATCATATTTGATAGCCTTTGCAAATTTCTAAAGCCTCTAAATGATCAACATGATCAAAACTTTGCTGATAAACCGGTTGAACCCATTCTATTACAGGCCTTGTGTCGTCTAAATGATACTTAAAGGCCTTTTAGTGTAATTGTACAAACATCCACTTTCAGCTCGTGCTTCACGTGTCTTTTTGCTGTGAAATCTTTACTGATTAATAAATAGCTTTTAAATTGTTAGTAATATTGATGAACACTGACTGGAACTTAGGTATACATTCATGGATCCTTTTCTAGAAAAATCATGTTAAAAATGTATCATTTATCCATCAGGCTTTTGGGGAATCTCTCAATCATCATTGTATTGCATTGCATTATATGTTAATAAACTGTACAGAGCATTGATCATAAAACTAAGCATTTAAATATCATCTACTAAGACATATTATTGGGAGATTGTTGGATTACAAATTTGTAAAATGTTAAATCTAGGTTCCAATGTACAAACTGAAGAAGTTATATACATTGTATTTAGCATTTATGGTGAAGATGGTGACATCAGATGAACGATTGTTATATACAAAGTTTGTAGCAAGAGGTTTCTGTCAGTTCCTGTTCTCTTATTGTAAGTCAAATGAGCCAGATGACGGAGACTCTTGCCTTTTGTTTGTAATTGTTCTCGAGGCCCCTGGTTCAATCTTTGGGCAGTTAGGCTGATTAGATTAGGAGTGCTATACCTGAATACTTCATTTGCATGCTTTGTTTAAGGTCGTCACCCAGTGCTTTGTTTCCATTCCTAAGCACTGCCCCCTAAATGTATATAAACTACAATGTATCACTGCTTTAGTTAGACTTGGATGACTGCAGCAACGCACAGCGGGTTCTCAATAAAGAGTAACTTCTGTATGAAAGATGTCCCAACGTCTCCTGGTCTCTGCTTCGACGAGAAATAAGTTTCCAACAAGATATATGCATTGTATGTAAGTATCCACTACTGTTATAAAGATCTCATTGATTTACATTATAATCAGAATTTCATCTTACTTTTTGGGCATATAAATATCGGCATCTGCACCAAATTGCAAATTTCTACTCAGTTTGTGGCTCTGAATTGAGTGGTACATATCTGTGTTGCAAATGTATGTGAATCTCTATTAGCTGTTAATTTGAAGGTGATATTAGAGTCCATCTGTGCAGAGGTGTTTTCATTCAGTGAAATGACTATCAGGTGTCAATGGCTGCCCTGTTTTACTTAAAGAACAGGGATCTATTAAAGTCTGATCATGTTTGTGGAAGTGAATCATGTCACAAACAAAGGAGATCTCCGAGGAGCTCAGAAAAAGAGTTGATCAGGCTAGAAAAGGTTACAAAACCATCTCGAAAGAGTTTGGACTTCACAAATCCACAGTCAGACAGATTGTGTACAAATGGAGGACATTCAATTCAACATTGTGTGCACGGCAGAGTTGCACAAAGAAAGCCACTGCTCTCCAAAAAAGAAAATTGCTGCCCATCTGCAGTTTGCTAAAGATCATGTGGACAAGCCAGAGGACTACTGGAGTGTTTTGAGGACAGATGAAACCAAAATAGAACTTATTGGTTTAAATGAGAAGTGCTATGTTTGGAGAAAAGAACACACTGCATCCCAGTTTAAGAAATTTATCCCATCTGTGAGACATGGTGGTGTTAGTGTCATGGCTTGGGCCTGTTTTGCTGCTTCTGGGAAGGACAGCGTGCCATTATTGATGGAAAAATTCATTCTGAGTTAAACCAGCAAATTCTAAAGGAAAACGTCAGGACATCTGAGTCTCAAGAGAAATTGGACCATGCAGCAAGACAACGACCCCAAGTCGTTTTACCAAAGAATGGTTAAAGAAGAACAAAGTTAATGTTTTGGAACGGCCGAGTCAAAGTCCAGACCTTAATCCAATTAAAATATTGTGGAAGGACCTAAGAAAGCAGTTCATCGGCGGAAACCCACCAACATCACAGAGTTTAAGTGGTTCTGCACTGAGGAATGGGCTAAAACTCCTACATGATGCAGTTAGTGCAGCAAAAGGGGGTCACACCAGATATTGAAAGCAAAGATTCACATACTTTTGCAATGCATAGATATGTAACAATGGATCATTTTTCTCAATAAATACATGACAAAGAAAATATTTTTTCTGATTTGTTTGACTGGGTGCTCTTTGTCTACTTTCCGGACTTGTGTTAGAATCTGATGATATTTTGGGTCATATTTATGCAGAAATATAGAAAATTGTGAAGGGTTCACAAACTTTCAAGCAGCACTGTATATATATATATATATATATATAAATATGGGTCATTCCACTAAATCTGTGCCTTTTCTATTTAGAAAAATGTTAAAAATAATATAAGTTTAATTAATATTTTTTTTAAATATCCATGAAACGAAGACACCTTAAAATAACAAGAAATTCTATTGTGCCATCTCAGGTTATGTCATTTATTATTTTATGGCTATTTATCTACCTTCATGTTTTTTTGTCAACCCTGACACAAGCATTACTAGATACTATAGTTTAATTAGAACTCATACGCCACTGAATGATATAGGCATTAGCTCAATAATATACCGAGGGTGACCTTTAAAACGTTTGAATTTTACACAGACAATCTTTAAAAGCAGGGTCAAACCTAATCAGTGTCATCCCTGTTACCCACACGTCAAAACCTGTTTTTTGTTTTGTTCATCAAACATAGAACATTATAGAAGTGAGAGAGAAACATGCTTGTGTTTTAAGTGTACAGGAATCCTGGTTGACAGATAATGTAACCTCCTAGAAATTATGTCACTTGAATGTACATTATTTTTCAAGGGTTTTTTGATGAAGGTAACAGGGCTGACGCCAAATCAGGGGACACCAATTAAATGATTTATATTTTATAGAAAAGATGCATACTTAACAAAAACAATGCTTGACAATGAGACCATATTTAGAACAACATGCAAATGTGATTTTTATATCATTTTGCAAATTAAAAGTCCTGCTGATAAAGAAAAATCACAGTGAGCTACTGGCCAAAAACCTTACCCTTACCAGCATGAATGCTATTTAAATTATTTAAAATAATATTTAATCGACTTTTTTGATGTAATATTTAATTTTTTAAAGGCATAGTTCACCCAAAAATGAAAATGTCATGTTTATCTGCTTACCCCCGGGGCATCCAAGAGGTAGGTGACTTTGTTTCTTCAGTAGAACACAAACGAAGATTTTTAACTCAAAGCGTTGCAGTCTGTCAGTCCTATAATGCCAATCAATGGGCACACAATCTTTGAGAGAAAAAAAAACATGCACAGACAAATCCAAATTAAACCCTGCGGCTCGTGACGATACACTGATGTCCTAAGACACGAAAGATCGGTTTGTGCGAGAAACTGAACAGTATATTTATCATTTTTTACTTCTGATAAACCTCAATGTCTGACTGTCACAACATCCGGCGTGTGAGGCGTCAACCTGCTCTGGCACATAGATATATATATAAATAGATGCCTCATTAGCAACTGTTTCTATGGGCTGCAGTATTTAAGGATCTGCGTATATATCTATGTATATATCTACCTATGTTCCAGAGCTGTTGACGCGTCACACGCCGGATGTTGTGGATGAGCTCAGGATGGTTGGACATTGTCTGTATCAGAGGTAAAAAATTATAAAAATACTGTTCAGCTTCTTGCACAAACTGATCGTTTCGTATCTTAGGACATCAGTGTATCGTCACGAGCCGCAGGGTTTAATTTGGATTTGTCTGTGCATGTTTTTTTTTCTCTCAAAGATTGTGTGCCCATTGACTGGCATTATAGGACTGACAGACTGCAACGGTTTGAGTTAAAAATCTTTGTTTGTGTTCTACTGAAGAAACAAAGTCACCTCCATCTTGGATGCCCTGGAGGTAAGCAGATAAACATCACATTTTCATTTTTGGGTGAACTATACTTTAAGGACGCAAAAGGACAAAGGACACACTTGCCCAAAGGATACTCGTCCAGCAAGTTGAAACTGAGGTCCAGAACCTCCAGAGTGTCCTGCTGCTGAAGGATGGTGTCGTAGGGAATCTCCATGAGGCTCTGGTAGGCAAAAGAGAGTCTCTTGAGGCCCAGCACCACAGCAGGGCCGCCGGGGGTCGGGGGCCCGGTCTCCATGTCACTGCTCTCACACTCTTCACTGCGGTCGGCAGCCCTCCACCACGGCATCAGGACACATAATGAGCTGATCCACCTCCTCACGCTGCGAAACACATGTTTGAGGGTTAGTTTAGGGTTGAGTTACTCTAGTACATGGTCAATTTATGCCAAGAATTCTGGCTACATTTGGTGTAAGTATACTGTTAAAAAAAAAAAAAAAAAAAAAAAAAAAAAACAATTCTAATTTTTTTTTAGGAATACGGATACAGTATAGACGCACACAAAAAACCCTATTTCAGTCTTTTAACTTTTTTATTTTGTGTTTAATTCATTGTGTTACTTCTTTGTGACATTTCTTTCTAATTATTTGTGAACCTTCCTAGTTTTTAAAGGGAAATGGTTTCAAAATACACCCCACACCAACTTTTTTTTTAGAACAACAGCAGCAAATCTAATTTAGAGACAAGTGCAATGTACGTGACGCATTTTATATCTCAGCATTATGATTCAAATATATCTCAGCATTTTCCAATTGCAGTCAGGAGCTCACAAATATCAGAATATTGACACTTGTTGTACTAATGAATATTTCCACAAACAAATTGAGTTCTTCTGCTAAAACTGTGTGACAGACCAAGAAATCAAAATAGGCCCAGATTGAATATTATTTCAATTGTAATATGAACTGATCCACAGGCATGGGGTCGTCTTCATAAATACAACCAATACCAGTGTTGGGAAGGTTCAAATGTTACCCCTTAAAATGTAATAAGTAGTGTAACTTTTCAATTACTTTAATGTATCTGATTACATTTGATTACTTTTCTAAATTTCTAATGTTTTCAACTGTTAATAATTTTCAAACATGCAGGGTTACAGTATACTGAACACTGATTACTGTCAGGCTTTCGAAATCCTTCATCACTTGAATTAAGATTATAATATTTTAATTTTAAAGGAGACATTGAATGCAAAATTCACTTTTACATGGTGTTTGTATATAAATGTATCTACAGTCTTAATTATCAAGTCATTTTTAGCAGTATGATGATAATAAGTTATGGAATAAGCATGTTCTAAACTCCCGAAGCATTGGTGTCTCATATTTTAGAGCAGTCTCTGCAATTTATGAAAGAAATCAATTAAATCTGTATGTGGGAGTGTGTGTGAAAAAATCAGATGTAACCTCCTTTGCAATCCTTAACATTTTCATAAGTAGGCCTAACTGTAATTTAATGACACATTTTTTTCTCAGTAACCAACTGAATGCACTTTTATTTTGTAATTAAATTACATAATTCCGTTACATGTAACTAGTTACTTCCCAACACTCATCAAATCCTAATTAGATTCTGAAGTGGAAAACTATGCCAAAGCTGTTGCAACAAGTTGTTTTACTGATCAACTGAAACAGCTTATCATTTAATGAATCGAGAGGCTATCAGCTAGTCTTCAACATGTTTGCCATTAAACATTGGTTTTGGATTTATCTATTTTTAGTGTTCACTCCGGAAAAAAAAAGTTGTTTTATAAGAGTAATCACGGACGGTTTTTTGACTGTTTTACAGCATTTCTCACTGCGGTATCAGCAAACAGCGTGATTGGCTGTCTCAGGACTCATAGCCTAAATTCAGTAATGTGTATAAGTTGGCTGTTACACTTCCTCCAATGGCAGAGAAAGTTTTTTTTTAAATTATTGAATCACTCAAATTCAAAATTTGCAGAAACACAAAGAAAAAGAGATACAAAATTACAATGAAATAGAAAAACAAAAAATGTAAAAAAAAAAATTACATAAAAACATGGAAATGTTTACGTACATTAATACACTCAACAGCTTTCTTGTTCATTAGATTGTAAATAGATTTTAGGCATTACTTATCTTCTGATTTCAAAATGAGAAACAATGGTTTATAATCACCGTACGTGCATTTATGTATACTAAACTTTGCCAGCAGCAAAAGTAATAAATAGTGCTGTCAAACGATTAATCGCGACTAATCGCATCCAACATAAATGTTTTTGTTTACATACTATATGTGTGTGTACTGTGTATATTTATTATGTATATAAATACACACACACATATGTTAGGTTTATATATTAAATATATTTATTTAAATATAAATTATATGAATATAAATATAGACATGTAAATACACATAAATATTTTCAAAATATATACTGTATGTGTATGCATTTATATATACATAATAAATATACACAGAACACACACATATGTGACCCTGGAGCACAAAACCAGTCTTAAGTCGCTGGGGTATATTTGTAGCAATAGCCAAAAATACACTGTATGGGTCAAAATTATCAATTTTTCTTTTATGCCAAAAATCATTAGGATATTAAGTGAAGATCATGTTCCATGAAGATATTTTGTACATTTACCATAAAACTTAATTTTTGATTAGTAATATGCATTGCTAAGAACTTCATTTGAACAACTTTAAAGGCGATTTTCTCAATATTTAGATTTTTTTGCACCCTCAGATTCCAGATTTTCAAATAGTTGTGTCTCAGTCAAATATTGTCCGATCCTAACAAACCATACATCAATGGAAAGCTTATTTATTCAGCTTTCATGTGATGTATAAATCTCAATTTCGAAAAAACTGACACTTAATACTGGTTTTGTCGTCCAGGGTCACTTATATATTATGAAATCTGAACCAAAAATTGGTTGAGTAAGGACAACTCCAAAATAAATGAAAAAACGTTTCTGTATGTAGACCACAAAATGTAGCCCACAGGCAAGTGTATCAATATCACAGTTAAATCTGTTTATAAGGAAACAGTCACTGGGGTAATGCTTATAAATGAGTTCGAAAGAATTTCTTTTACTTTATTTGTGATTAAATATTTATGAGGTAATTTCCAGATTTTATGCCATATCATCAACACAGCTATTCCAGAAAGCTACAATAGAAGGTCTAGAGACAACATCTCTTTGAAAAAGGGCCCAAAACCTTGGGAGGACCTTGGTATCTCCCAATGATTAACATCTTATACGTGCATTTGTTACTGCCATAAAGCAATCCGCCCTTTTCGCTGAATTTCACGGGAAAGAAACACAAAACCTTCACCTTATTATGACTCAGTGTACCAACAGAATGAACTGATATGGTTGCAGCCAAATAAAGTAACACAACACCAAGGCCATTGAATTGTATTAATATTATTAATAGGCTACATTATTCAAATAAATAACATCGGGTGGTCCTTTTAAAATCTGGATCACACTTTAATATTTCTTAAGTGTTTTTTCTTCAGAAATGAACTCTATGGCATTCATCAGAATTTCCCCACGATGCAAAAAAGGACTTCACCACCATGAAGATCACAAAGAGTTGAAAGAGAAAGCATGATTCATTCAGTGCGCATGAAAGATCACACTGAACACTTCAGAATGAGAAAGCATGATGTGAAACTTGTGGGATACATCAGGATTACAGTAAAGAGCAGTCATTTCAATTCAACCTTACATTTTCATACAGTCAGAAGAATTCTGCATTATTTGGCACCGTACAGGTCAGAAGCGTAACACTTACCAGGGTTTGCAGCTCCAGCAGCGTCTGCACTGAAGCAGTGAGTGCGTCTGCATATACGACCCTTTCTGCACAAATAAAATACCTTCTTTCATGGCTGGAAATGGGATCACAAGATGGGATAATCACATTGCCTGTTAACTCTTTCCTTGGGGTTTACATGAACGTCACAGAAATGTCTGAAATAGGTCAACGGCTTTTATGAATCAGCTGATGCTAACTGTGCCTGTTTTTAAGCTGACCCTTTTTTAACATAGATAGATAGATAGATAGATAGATAGATAGATAGATAGATAGATAGATAGATAGATAGATAGATAGATAGATAGATAGATAGATAGATAGATAGATAGATAGATAGATAGAGTCTATTTATTGTGTTCCACCAGCTCTGAAGTATTTCTATCAATAAGGTTCCTTCCCCTTCTGATATTTAATAAGGAGTTAGATTATATCATAAACTTTATGGCCTGGTTTCACAGACAGGGTTTAGGTTAAACCAGGATTAGGCAATAGTTCAATTAGGACATTTTAAACATGCCTTAGAAAAAAACATTACTGGTGTGCGTCTTGAGACCAAACAAAGGCACTGATATATTTTAAGATCAGTCAGTGCAAGTTTCTTTCAGTTGAAACAGCTCAGACTTACATTTTAGTCCGGGACTAGGCCTAAGTCTTGTGAAACCGGAGGTATATGTATGACGGGTAAGTACCATATCCACAAAGCTAGATAGGGCCTACCTTAAATTTAAACCCAGCTGCAAAATATTAGCTTCGGATCTATTCGGATTTATTATTGTCATCACTTCAAAAAGTCTCCTCCAATAATGAAGGACATCCCGTATTATAGAAGTTTTTAAGTAAGCCTAAATTGTATTTCTTTTCTTTTCTTTCTTTTTCCTCTGTATTCCCTCCAAGTTCTATTTTCTATATTGAATTATATTTCTAAAATTAGAAATAAAATAAAATAAATGGCATGCAACAATACAAAAAAAAGTATTAGCAAAAAATAAAAATAAATAAATAAAGATTGCATTGTTATTCTAATATCATATTACCCTGATGTAGTTTTGTATGCGTGTATATGGCACTGTTCTCTGTCAACACACCAGTATTAGTCATGATGAGATACTTTAACCCGTCATGTGTAACTCTCTTTTACCACTTCTATGATTATAGGCTACAGGTTATCAATATATTTTATGGTGTCCAGAAAATAAAGTGTTGTTTGATAGTCGCGTGCACCTGGCGTCTTCAGTGTTTTCCATTTCTCTTGTGATTTTACTTTAAAGTGAAAATGTCGTCGCCAAGAAACTCCCCTTGTTTTTGTTTACAGTTTTGTTCTAGTCTTCGCTTTCCATATTTGGGTATGATGCAATCCGGTCTCAACCAGACGCTCTCGCCCAAGCCCCGCCCACCGCTGGACTTTCTGGAAACGTAACGAAACGCGGCTACGTGATTTCCCACACGCAAAGCACGCAAGCCCCGCCCCCGCATGGTTACGTCGTCGCTTCCTATATAAACGCGCGCCGTCACTCACAACGGCATTTCTATTTACAGCACAGAAGAATGAAATACATGAAACACGAACCGAGCGCGACATGTTTATGAACAAATCGACCATGGAGTATATGTTTGAATTGAAGTCGTCTTATTGCTCAAACAGCGTTTTTGAGTACGTTAGCAGCATTGGAAAACCAAACCGTCACTGGAGCGACTGCCAAGCGACAGGCTGACCAAACAAACAAAGGTACGGACATCTTTATCAGTGGATCAATAAACAGTCGAGATATATTCAAAACTGAAATATTTGTATTCGATGTAGAAGTAATTCGTTAAGTAGTTTAGTTAAACACTGGCTAATATGTCCAAAAATCAAAATTTAAATACAGAAAACGTGGTAATACCTTGGCAACCGTAGGTGCTTTTGTTGTTAATAAACAGCCCATAATAGAAGGCAGGGCTTGTCACGTTGGTATGTGTCATAATCAGTGTTGTTACTTTGGAAATGTAGGTAACGCTTTACTTTAAGTTGTCTTTGTTACACACGTTACATGTACTTACTACTATACTAAATAAATTATGCGTAATCGCATGCAAGTAACCCTAACCATGTAGTAAGTACATGTAGTTCTCTATGACCAAGTACGTTACACTGGTCATAATATGTTTTAGCAACAATCTGAGTGATTGAGAAGCTTTCAGTGGTTTTAATAGCTATATGGACCACAAAACCAGTCATAAGGGTCAGTTTTATGAAATTGAGATTTATACATTGAAATAAATAATCTTTCCATTTCCAAAATGGATCATTTTGACCCATACAATGTATTGTTGGCTCTTGCTACAAATATACCCGTGCTACTTATGACTGCTTTTGTGCTCCAGGATCTCGCATAAATATAGATTTTTTTTTTTTTTTTTTTTAACAGCATATGTTTAAATAAATTGATTTATTTTTACAGATTGAGTGTGATTATGGCACCATTTACCATTTCTCCACATCATCCACTGCTGTATCAGTGTGGTTTACCTCAGAAAGCTCTTCTGCAATCCAAGATGAGTCCTGAGCCTTCATCCGGTTCACCTGGAGCGAATGAAGATCTACCTCTCACTCATTATCACAGAACGTCCATCATGAAGATCAGAGTCCATCTGTGGCAGGTCATCCGGAGGGTCGTGAACTTCTGTATGAGTGTGACCCAGCTTCTCAGCTCCAAGATGTTTTTCTTCTTTTGTGTGGGAAAAAACATGACCATGACCGGCGAGTTAAAGATGAAGAGCGGCCTGGAGGCCTTGGAGAGGCCTGGGTGCCAAATCAGCGGTGGAGCTTCAGAGATGAAGGATCCAGAGGTCGTTATGGAGCTTGATGATGACGAGCCTGCTGCTGATGAGTGGGAATCGTCAGTGATTGACTCTGATGAAGAGGAAGATGATGAAGCCAGGCTCTCAGAATGGGAGAATGATGAAGAAACCGATGAGGAGGAGGAAGATGAAGAGGACTGTGAGCCAGAGGATGAGGATTCTGAATGGTCAGATGAGGACGAGGATGATGAAGGAGACTCCGAGGCATCAGCAGAGAGTCTTGAGCTTTGGGAATCGTTTCTCAACCGCGGTGACCCCTACAACCCTCTGAGCTTCTGCTCGTCCATCGGCTCCAGAACAAACTCTAAGCAAAACCAGCAAACTCAACCTCCATCAGCGACAAGACCAGAAGAGTGTGAGCCAAACCCAGAACCAGACTCAAAGGAGGGCGGGAAGAAGGTAAATATGTTTTTGTTTTCATATTATACTTGTATTATTTCTATTTTCTTTAGTTCCGTCAAACAATTATTCACATCCTTTTGTTTACATAATATGTGTGCGTGTACTGCGTATATATAAAGACACACACATGCATGTATACATTTAAGAAAAATGTTACTTTTATATAATAAATATATTTATGTGAATATAAATTTATACATGTAAATATTTTCAAAATATATGCTGTATGTGTGTGTCTTTTATATATACAGAGTACACACATTATGTAAACAACTCTTATTTTGGATGCAATTAATCGTTTGACTACTAATTTCCATTATTACGTTAACATTGCATATTATCATTTAGGTTTTTTATTTTAGTTTAAGTTTTAGTAATTTTATTAGTTTTGTTATTTTAGTACTTCAGCTTATTTAATGTCAGTTTTTCAAGGCAACATTTCTAATTTGCGTTTTTTTTTCATCTAAAGGTAAAAACTTTTAGGTGTATAGAGAAAAACAATCCGAAACAAAACATTTAAAAAGTACTAGTGTATATACAACAGTATTTAATATAAATTAAACCATATAAATGGCGAAATGTAAATAAACGGTAATAAAATAACAAACACCTATTTATAATATTCCAAATTATACATAATTCTAGGCAGCATTTATATATTTTATTTATTTATTTTTTTCAATTAATAAATGGTTTTTAATAATTTCTGTTTTGGCTAACAATAACAGCACTGATGGAAACAAGCAAACAGACAAAACAAACTGAACCAAAAACTGATAAATTAATAATAATATTTACAACAGTATTCTTTTAATTAATTGCTTATATTAGATAAAACTATAAGTTAATAGTAACAAGTCAATAAACGGTAATAAAATAATAAACTATTTTTGGTGTTGTGAATTATCCAGAATTATTTGCAAAAGGAAAGAAAGAAAAGCTCTTGGCAAAAGTGATGCAAGATTGAGCAACAGGCCGGAACTGAAATGTTCATAAGATAAAGTCAGTGAATGTGAATTTGTCACAGTTTTGTCAGCAGATCATAGTTGCCATAATAAGGCTAAAAAGACCAAATCATCCTCCCATGACAACAGCTTGTATTCAGATGACTTCCTGTGACTCGTGACTCGTGACTGATATGCCTAAGGTTATGGTTTGAAGAGAAACTCTTGTGTAACAGGCCCGTTTTGTGTTGTTGCAGGTGTGTTTCAGTGATCAGGTGACTGTGCGCCCTCTGGTGGCGTGGAGTTTCGCCAGCCGGGCCGCAAGGGACGGCTCCTGCTGGATGCAGATGGCCAGAGACCGAGAGCGTTTCAGAAGAAGAGCGGAGAGCATCGAGACGCTCCTCAAGCCCTGCCTGACAGCTGAGCACAGAGCCGGCGTGTGGGAGAGACTTCAGAGAAAAACATCCCCATAATACATCATCCTCCAGCTTCATGTGTTATCATTATGTAGCAGTTCATTAGATGAATCAACTCTAGATCAGTTGTCTAGATGTTGACGTTTTTGGTGCTTTTAGTTTTGAAAATGTTTTTTTTTACTGTGTAATTTCTGTTGTTGCAATAGCGTGGTGCACTTTATTTTTATGTCTTTGTCTTATTGGATTAAATTTTTTGTATAATTGTATTGTACTATAAAACACTAATTCTAAGACATTGCATATTTTATATGGCAGCTGAAAAATATTAAACTTTTCTGACATGTATGCTTTGTTTGTGAGTTTTAATATTTCAACGTAAAAATTTTTTTTTTTTTCCCCCCCCTTATGCACTTCACCTGGAAATAATAATAAAAAAAAAAAAATTGCTAAAAATTTACTCTCCCTCAGACCATCCAAGATGTAGATGAGTTTGTTTCTTCATCAGATTTAGACAAATGTAGAATTACATCACTGTCTCAGCAATTTATCCTCTGCAGTGAATGGGTGCCGTCAGAATGAGAGTCCAAACAGCTGATTAAAAACATCACAATAATCCACACCACTCCAGTCCATCAGTTAACAATCCATCAATAAGATGTTTTAACCTTTAAACCGCTGCTTCTGACCAAAATGAGAGTCCATAATCCATTATTTTGCTTCCTCTATTGTCACTTGCATCAAAAGACACGGACATATTTCTTTTTGGACAGTTTTGGCTTGTAAACACTGCTTGATCTGATTCAGATGAGATGACTTTTTCACTGGAGAAAGCGTTATGGATGGAGGATTATATTTGAAGTTTAAAAAGGGTTGATGGATTTCGATCTCACAAATATGCAGCTTTTCACTTTATAAGACATTAACTGATGGGCTTGTGGATGATTGTGATTGTTTTTATCAGCTGTTTTGACTCATTCTGACGGCATCCATTCACTGCAGAGGATACATTGCTGAGACACTGATGCAATGCTACATTTCTCCAAATCTGCCGAAGAAACAAACTCCTCTACATTTTGGATGACCTGAGGGTGAGGGGGACTATTCATTTAAATGTTTTTGCATGTTGACAAATAAAATGTGTATTTTGTATTTGATGTATTACAAATATTGCTTAAATAGGTCTTTGGTGAGTTATAGCATGTTATACAACAGGACAGGCTAGAAAATATCTACTACAAATATAAACACGTTCTATGCAGCCATTCACAACAATGTCACCTTTCCGCCGTAGTATCGATGCGTTTAGAAATGTTAGAAAGTGTGTTAGAAGGGTTAGGCGCTCGTTTAAGCACGAACAGGTTAAGAAAGACATCATGCACTGTTCAAACATGTTCATTTGCAGCATGTTTTTATTAAATAAGATGTAAAAATACAAACTCATTTGGTTACAAAACCATTATTTAGTGGTAGTTACAAAATTATTAATCGGTTACAAGTCACAAAATAAATAGTATTTGTATACTTGGTCCCTGTGTTGCATCTGGGTCCGAGGGACAGAGACCGAAAACACACACACACACACACACACACACACACACACACACACACACACACACACGTTTGTTTCTGTGAACTGTGGGGACTTTCCATAGACTTTTATGCTGGAATCTCCTAACCCTAAACCTGCCCTTTACAGAAAACCTGTTTGCATTGTTAACCTTTCAGATAAACATCATTTACTATTTTTAATCATTTTTTCCCTCAAAAATTTCAGGTTTTACTGTCCTTATGGGGACATTTGGTCCCCACAATATAGCAAAAACAAGTGCACGCGCACACACACACACACACACACACACACACACACACACACACACACACACACACACACACACACACACACCCGTCTCTCTCTCTCTCTCTCTCTCTCTCACACACATATATGTTAATAGCCATTGCATTGGCTTACAGTACATATTGTGCATTGCATGAGCAGAAAGTTACACAAAAATACAAAAATCACACTGCTTTAGAAAACTACAGCTCTGGATGAGTGGCGAAGCATTAAGAAACTGAGGTGATGTTCAGTTTCTCTGAAATACTGATGCAATTTTGTGGCATAGGTAGAAATCAGCATGAATGTGTCACTTGTGTACAAACAGCTGAATCTGTGTTTTTATTGCATACTGTACTTAAGGTTTTTGGTATTTGGATAAATCACTGTTCTGTTTTGCAATGATCAAAGGAAATTTGTTCTTTGACAAATGAAGATACAAACTGCAAAAAGCCTTTAAAGTCAGGCTAAGAGTAGAAATAAAGGGAAAAAATTGAGAAAGCATTTTAGGCTATATTATATATAGATATAAACATTTTTGTCTGAAGACATTCAGAAAAGCAAGGACAAACTTTCTTTCTCAAGGGAGATTTCCTGTACATTCAGTTGAGCAAACTATTGTCATGCAGTGTTTTAAAATCAGTCAAATACACTGCATTTATTTCACAGTAGTGCAACATAGTTTAGATTATCTGGCATCCAGTTTATGCTGCGTTAAATATAGACATCGTAACTCAGTATAGAGGTATCAGGTCTGCGGATGAGACACACTGGGGTACATAACCTTAATGTTTTTCCCTGACGGTGGAGATGATTGTGTGCCCTGTAACTATTCACAAAAAAAGGTGCACCAAGTAATTTTCCCACTTAAAATAAATTAATAGTACTTAAAATGATGTACCCTCACATGAGATGAAGACTCCATTTCAAAATAAATGAATTGTTTTGAATGAATGCATGCGAATAGTGAAAACCTTTGCTGCGTTCACACCAGCACGTGTCAATATAAAGTCCACCTTTCTTATGTTAGCCACTCAAACAATGAAAAATCACTTGGTGCACCTTTTCATTTTAAATGTATACACTGTTGTCAAAAAAGGCAACTAGTAGTACTACTGTGAAACAACATGCTTTGTGTTAACGTAGTCATATAACACTCATCTGCCTCATTACAGGTGCAGATTAAATTAGCCTTTTCACAATTTTAATAAACATTATCCTCATATTTGATTACAGGCTCAATTGCTGGTGTGGGCATGTATTTTAAAAGTCCCCTTCCTTTTTTGTTTTAATATGTGAACTGCCGATTAAAGGTTCGGATTGCTTACAATTTCTTTTTAAGTTTTTGAAAGCAGTCTCTTATGCTCACCGAGTCCCTTATTGTTGATCAGATTTACAGTAAATATTATTACAATTCTCTACCTTAATATATAGCAAAATGTAACTTATTTCTGTGATCAAAGCTGTATTTTCAGCATCATTACTCCAGTCTTCAGTGTCACATGATCCTTCAGAAATCATTCTAATATGCTGATTTGCTGCTCAATAATTATCAATTATTATTGGTGCTTTTTTGGGATTCTTTGATGAATAGAAAGTTCACAAGAACAGCATTTATTTGAAATAAAAATATTACATAATAAATATCATTTAATGCATCCTTGCTCAATAAAAGTATTAATTTCTTTCATTATTTTTTTAAAATTACCCTAAATTTATGAATGGGACAGCACCATGGTTTACACAAAAATATCAAGCAATAATATTTCACAATATTCCTGTTTTTACGGCATTTTTTATCAAATAAATGTAACTTTGATGAGCAGAAGAGACTTTTCAAAAAAAAAAAAAAAAAAAATCACAATTATTCCAAACTTTTGACCGTCAGTGAAACACCATATAACATTATACCATGAAATCCCGCATCACACATTTTTTTTTTCCCCCCCAAAAGTAAACTGAAAGCTGATTTTGTGCTGTTAAGCAACTAAATACTCAGATGAATAACACTGATTTGCCATCATCCTTCCCCAAAAACAAAATCCACATGCAAAACCAGGATTCTCCTTTGTGTGAAAGTCCATTACAAAGTGCATTGAAGTGTAGTCAGACCCCTTAGGAAGCACAGACTAAGTCACCTTAATAGAGGGCTTCCTGTGCACACACAGAAGAGTGACGTATGGCACCCCGATAAAAGCCCATTTCTCGCTGGGCCAGAATCTGACCACGGGCCCCTGCTCTGGAGCCTCCGTCGCCGCGTCAAAATAAGCAAAACACACACATCCCAGATAGGACGCCAGGCAGATGAGGATATGCCTGAACAGACAGATAAAGAGGGAACATGTAGAGCAAATAATATAACAACAATAATAATAATAATAATAAAACAATCAATTATTGACATTTGTGCCCACAAATGTGAATATAGAGAAACTTTGTACAGTAATATGAGACACAATGTTTCTAATTTAATGTTTAAGCTTTCAGAATTTCCATTTTTTGGCAAATTATCCATTTCAATGTGGAAAAAGTATTAAAATTATACTTCGGGATGAAAAAACAAAACATGGAATAATATTAAAGTTTTATTAGAAGTGCATTCAGGTTAAACTGGATTATTAACTGTAATAATTCTATAGCAGGAATTTACTAACTTTTTTTGAGCCGAATCCCATAAAACATGTACTTTACTAAAAATATAACACACTTCAATGTACTTCTGCAATTTTAAGTTAAGATTTCAATAAATATCACATTCACAGTTAATGGCATTTTAATGTTATTTTAGTATCGCTGATAGACTAGTTTTTATTAATATTTTTTTTATTGTGTTTTCTCTTTAATTTTAGTTAAAGTTTTAGGAATTTTGTTGTGTTTGTGTGTCATTTTTATTATTTTTCTATAAAGTTTTTATAAATTTTTATTTATTAGTTTTAGCTTAATTAGATTTAGTTATTATAGTACTTCAAGTTAAACTAAACAAAAATGAGAAATGCTGCAATAAATTTTATTAATATATAGTGTATATATATATATATATATATATATATATATATATATATATATATATATATATATATATATATATATATATATATATATATATATATATATATATATATATATAAAATATATATATATTGTATTTTAGTTCATATTATATTTCTAGCAACGAAAATGTTTTTATTGTTTTAGTTTTAGTCGTACTTTAGTTGTAGTGCAGGTAAACAAATAAAATATCTTTTTTTTTTTCACTATTTCACTTGAATGTTTTAATGTTTTTGTGTTGAAAATGATCAAATTATTTTTCATTTTAGCGATTTTGTTAATTATTAGTTTATTTTCATCAGCTCACAAACCTCAGTTTGGGAAACCCTGCCCTGTAGTATAAGTACACTGAATGGGTTTTGTATTAAAAGCAGTTTTGTAACAACATCCCGTCCAGGGACTGCAGATGCAAATGAGCTTGATAGCTAACTCTGGCACAACACTTTTGTTGTGCATTGTCTCTGTATAAATGAATTAAATAAACTAAATTAAAACTAATGTGTTGCTAATGCTGACTGTTGACTAGATGCTGTATGATGAGTGCACTTGATTACCAGGCACAGTGTAGATACGGGAAGTTGACAGATGACCACATCTCACAGAAAATGCGATCACTGATCCAGCACGCGAGCGCCAGAGTCCACCACAGACCCGAGAGAAGACCCAGCTTAAACACACGCAGGTTATCACACCTACACACACACACACACACACAACTCATGACGTGTTTGACCTATTCATACTTACACTCTGGGGCAGAACAGGGTCATTGAAATACATTTATAAAAAAAAAAAAATCATATATTACATACATATATACACACACACACACAAATACATACATATACATATATATATATATATATATATATAAGTGCTGTCAAACAATTAATTGCATCCAAAATAAAAGTTATTTACATAATAAATATACACAGTACACACAGATATATTATGCATATAAATACATACAGTATATATATTTTGAAAATATTTACATGTATTTATATTCATAATTTGTTATAAATATATTTAATACATAAATGTAACATTTTTCTTGAATATATATACACATGCATGGTTGTGTATTTATATATACATAATAAATATAGAGTATACACACACACACACACACACACACTATGTGTTTTTTTTACTTGAAATAAAATAAAAAGTTAACTGAAATAAGTTTCTTTATATTTTATTTAATTCCAGCTAATTTAATTTATATATGCATAATATATCTGTGTGTACTGTGTATATTTATTATGTAAATACAAATCTGCCATGCTAACATTTCTCATTTTTATTTAGTTTAACTACTAAATACAGTTCTAATAACTAAATAATAAATAACTAAATACATAATTAAAATAAATGAATAAAAAAACTATAATGCCATTAATAAAATGAAACTGACAAACACACGACAAAGTGACTAAAACCTTTACTAAAATTAAAATGAAAACAGAAAATATAAAAATAAAGAGCTGAAATTGTAGTTATTTTGTTTTGTGTTTTTGTCATTTTTAGTGTCTACACCGTTTTCATTCATTTTTAGTTAATTGAGTACATCACGTTACTCTAAATTAAAATTAGAAGTGTTTCAGTTAACGTTTATTTCAAGTAACAGATTTTATTTTCATTTTTAGTTAGCTATAATAATCCTGATCTCAATGCTATAATTCAAAAATAACACATAACATCATCCCACGCGACCAATCAAACAGCACAGCTTGTTGAGGAGAGATTGTGTACTGCTATGTTTATAAGTGATCGCACTTATGAATATATCTAGTTCATCTGATTTAGCACTGGATAGACGTCCAGCAGACTGTTAGCTTGACATTAAATAACTGTAAACGATGTTGTTCAATTCGAGAGTGATGCTAGTCACGATTTTCCACAGATGGGATCACGCTGCTGATCATTTTCACACACCTGCCCACACAGAGAAACCCAATCTGTCCCGTTATAACAGTAAACAAACACAGCAGATATCAGATGAATGTTTCTCACACAGCCATGAATGCCAACATCAGTGCCAGTGTTACTGTTTACCAAATCAAAACTATTTTAAAAATTACTTTTAAATTATTATCAAAAATGTTCCATTTATAAAGAATTTTTTTTAAAATATATATATATATATATATATATATATATATATATATATATATATATATATATATATACACACACACATTTTTTATTTTATATAAATATAAAAATTACTTGGAAATATGTAAATAAAAAAATAAATTAGAAATGTTGCCTTATCCACTAAAATAAAAATAAATAAATGTTATACAGAAATATATATAAAACTAATAAAGATGATTAAAACACATTAAAATGATTTAAAAAAAAGACAATATAAAATAAAAGCAAATTCAAAATATTAATACTGTAATTGTACACAGTATAATTAATACTTAAATACTATTGATTAGTGCCCAATGAAAACTATTTTAAAATATACTCTATAATAAAGTGATGTAGCTACTGTGATGGGTATCAACAAAGAGGGCTCGCAGAGGAGGAAGAAAAGGAGTGAGAGAGAGAGAGAGAGAGAGAGAGGGAGGAAGTGAAACGCTACAAGAAGTGCAAACTGTTACTCCGACAAGCTGATCAAGAAAAAGCCTTGTTTTTTTTTTGCTCGAGGTGTTTGTAATTTGTCAGTTCCTTTGTCAGAACAGGAAGCACATCAGCTTCTTTTAAACAATACTTATTATGGAAATAATATGCATTAAACATGCGATTGCACTTAATTGCAACACTTATTTGCAATTAAATCTAAATGTTTTATAGTTTAAATGTATATTAAATGTAATTCACTGAGCTTTCGAGTGTTTTTGACCCACTTAAGTAGGACTTAAGTGCATCTCTATGGCCCGGTTTCATAGACAGGCCTTAGCCTAAACCAGGATTAGGCCATAGTTTAATTAGGACATTTAAGTAATTTTTATAAACATGCCTTAGAAAAAAGCATTACTGGTGTGCATCTTAAGACAAAACAAAGGCACTGACATGTTTTAAGATCAGTCAGTGCAAGTTTCTTTCAGTTAAAACAGCTCAGACAGATTTTAGTCTGGGACTACGCCTAAGCCTTGTCTGTGAAACCGGGGGTTAATGTTATTTCATAATTACTTCTATTGTCTTTTTGAAATGTTTAAAGTACTGCTGAATGTACTGACAAGCATTTTTAATAAACTAAAATATACCTTAATGTCATTTCTCCTGAAACTTAACTTTTTACTGCATGGAAACATCCTGTTGTGATCCCTGTATTTCTGAAATTTCTTGACATTAATAACACAATCTCAGACACAGCAAACATGTATATACACAAACATATACATATACATATACATATACATATACATATACATATACATATACATATACATATACATATATATGACCCTGGACCACGAAACCAGTCTTGAGTCGCTGGGGTATATTTGTAGCAATAGCCAAAAATACATTTTATGGGTCAAAATTATCAATTTTTATTTTATGCCAAAAATCATTAGGGTATTAAGTAAAGATCAGGTTTCATGAAGATATTTTGTAAATTGCCTACCGTAAATATATCAAAACTTATTTTTTGATTAGTAATATGCATTGCTAAGAACTTCATTTGGACAACTTTAAAGGCGATTGTCTCAATATTTTAATTTTTTTGCACCCTCAAACCAGGGTGCAGCTTTCAGATGATGTATAAATCTCAATTTCGAAATTGACCCGTATGACTGGTTTTGTGGTCCAGGGTCACATACAAACATATATATATATATATATATATACACACACACACACACACACACACACACACACCGTTTGACTTCCTGTAAACAGAGAGAAGTTTAACTTTGTGCTCAGAGTTGTTAGTCACGTGTTAGTCCGAGTTAGTCCCTACTAAGCACACAGTTATCTATTGTAAATAATCAAACAACAAACTCTAACTACAAACACACATGGTTCGCTGTAAGATAAAGCTAATCTAACTGGACTGAACGCAGAGAGACGTGCTATCAGGAAAACCACAGCAGCGCATCTCGTTTTCAGGAAGCCGCTGATAAGCCCGTTTCTTCATCTACAGAGCAAACAAATGACCTCTATGCACATCTGGAGAGCTCATGGGACGGGTTTCCTGACGCCAGAGGATTCCAAGCATGTGCGCTAAAGAACAAACGTCACACCGACTCTCATTGAGCACAGAAAGTATGAGAGTAATGTGTTTCAGGACAAACACACTGTCTGCTTAGTTTACTTCACTCATCTACAGGACTTAAAACTACTTACAAGAGTTTCTTGAGAGAAAGGCTCACCCATCATTAACTGCCATAAGTTTAATTGACAGTTTGAAACTGTGTACTTCCTGTACACAAACTGTACTTGTAGATATTACAATATTAATGAAATATAAGGCCACTTAAGTGACTTAAGAGACGATTTCATGACTTCTTAACACGTTTTAAGTACACTTAGACAATAATGTCAAATAAAATTTTAGGTTACACTTTATTTTGAGGTGTCCTTGTTACAGTGTAATTATACATTTAAGTACCGAGTAATATTAATTAACTACCTGTACTTACTAGAATTAGGGTTCGGCTTACTTGCATGTAATTATTCATAATTTATTGTTATTATAATAGTAAGTACATGTACTGTGTAAGAAAAACTTTAAAATATATTGTTACCCAATTTTACTTTAAAAGTACATTTAAATCATAGTTTAATAATCTTTTGTAATATTTTAAAGTGCACTTATTTTGATGTGTTGACTAGCATACTAAAGCACTTGATTATAATACAACTTGATTATGATATATAATTACAAATATATTTAAATACATGACATACAATTAAAGTATATTTTAGTTTACCATAAATGCTTGTCAGTGCATTCAGCAGCACTTTAACCATATTTCAAATACAATTACATATAAAGTCCTACTTAAGTGGGTCAAAATCACTCTGAAGTTCAGCTAATTGCATGTAATATAAACTTAAACTATAATACATTTTTACTGAACTGCATTTAAGTGTCTGAAAACATTACATTCAGTTTTCACTTGAGTATTTTCTTTTACAGTATATTATTTCCATAATAAGCACTCTTTTTAAAAGTACACCTCTCCTCATCAAGCCACACAAAACATGAGAGATAAGTTAACTTTAGGCACAGCTAGTTTTACTTAGTTCTACATTGAGGTTGGAAACCATAGGATTTCCTATACATTACATGAAATTTAGATTACAGGAACATTGCCATATAGACAGAGACATCTATTTAGAGTAAGCTGTCGCTGTGATTTAAATCGAACACGCACAGGAATAAATACGTAATGTGATAACATGGAAAGCACTAGAGGACTGAAGTGCATGTGTTTGCACAAGAGCTCTGACCTCTTTAGCTCCGTGATGAGAAGAGCTGTGCACGGGATACCCAGCGTCATGAGAGAGATGGAGTTTATCGCTGGCTTGATGAAGGCCAGACAGGTGGTTATCCCTGAGAGGATGCCGATGACCATTTTGAACCTCGATCTAGAGATGTGGGAAGGAAACGGGAAGATGACAGGAGTAAACAAGAGAGAGGCTGTGCAGAACATTGTGCAGCATCAGTACCTACTAGGAGTGTAATGTAGGGCTGGGCGATTTGACCTAAAATTAGGGATGCACGATATTGGATTTTTGCCGATATCCGATAATTTACAACTCATTTTGGCCGATGCCGATATAATTATTTTTAAAGGGGTCATATGATGCGATTTTATGTTTTTGTCTTTGTCTTTGGAGTATTACAAGCTTTTTGCGCATATATAAGATCGTTAAGTTGCAAAGATTAAAGTCTCAAACCTCAAGAGATATTCTTTGTAAAAGTTAAGACTCGCCCACACCTTCCTAAAACGGCTCAATCAAACACACCCCCACATGTCTACGTCACGGTGTGGGAAGATTTGCGTAACACTGCTCAAATGTATACGCAATGAAAGAAGGTTAACCTTTTTTCTTGCTGTAGTGTTGTTGCTGCCGCCGGCGCCATGTCCTGGAGATTCGGTGTTCGTTGTGAAAGTGAATGTACTTTGTTTGGGCTTCCAAAAGAGGACACAACTAGAAATCAGTGGTTAAGTTGTATTTACAACACTGTTCCAGAACAGTTCAACCCAAATATTAGAGTGTGTGCAGCGCATTTTACGGAGGACTGTTTTCTGGGAGAGTAGCCTACAAGCTGAACACTATGAATGGCTGTGATGTGAACACTAAAGTGGGGCAATTCCAACGTCGCAAGGAGAGTCTAGTGCTTCTGACTCACAACCTGTAAGTATGTTTTGATATTTAAAGAATTTGCTACGGACTATTCAAACGTTTTGAGCTGTGTAGAGTAGTGCATATTGTTTGTCATTTCTCCGATCACAAATGCAGACATGGTGATTGTGTTTACGCGGTGTGATGCAATGCGTAAAAAGACAGTATAAGTCATTATAATCAGTAATTATGTCCCCACTGGATGCAACAAATGCCTCGTTTGTAATGTGTTTTATTGTTTTTGTGTCATCGCGCCGGGGCACGGCATCACAATACGGTGAAGGGCGTAACATTTCCATCACACGCTTGAAGTATTCGGCCAATCACAATGCACTGGATAGCTGGCCAATCAGAGCACACCTCGCTTCTCAGAACGATGAGCTTTGTAAAAATCGACGCGTTTCAGAAAGGCAGAGCATAGAGGAGAAACAATAATGTACAGTATGTGGAAGATAATGTGTTTTTTGAACCTCGAACCACGTAAAACACATTGCATTACACCAAATAATGTTGTTTTTAGCAACATCATATGACCCCTTTAATTTTGGTTAGTTTTAAACAAGAACTTATTTGTTAAAATTAAATAAACAATAATAAAGTTCTTTAATAATGACAGTGCATTGAAGATTTGAAAATAACTACAAATAAACTATATATTAATCACTGCATTTTTTTTCTTCAGAAAGATGCAGTGGTAACCTTAACATTTTATTTTGCGATTTAACATTTGCAAATGGTCTACAGCAAAGGAGTTGTAAAAATTCTGAAAATCTTTTAGAGCTCATAATTTGTTTAAAAAAAAGAAAATATTACACATTGATGAATAAATAAGTAATTTAATTTAAGTGTCGTTTGTGATTTATTTTATTTTATTTTATTTTAAATGTAAGCTATAGCTTCTGACCTCTAAAGGAACACTCCACTTTTTTTGGAAATAGGCTCATTCTCCAACTCCCCCAGAGTTAATAAGTTGAGTTTTACCGTTTTTGAATCCATTCAGCCGATCTCAGGGTCTGGCGATAGCACTTTTAGCATAGCTTAGCATAGATCATTGAATCCGATTAGACCAGTAGCATCGCGTTCAAAAACGATCAAAGAGTTTCGATAGTTTTCCTATTTAAAACTCGACTCTTCTGTAGTTATATCGTGTACTAAGATCGGAGGAAAATGAAAAGTTGTGATTTTCTAGGCTGATATGATTAAGAACTATACTCTCATTCCAGCGTAATAATCAAGGAACTTTGAGCAAAGTTTCTTGATTATTACGCTGGAATGAGAGTATAGTTCCTAGCCAAATCGGACTAGAAAATCGCAACTTTTCATTTTCCGCCGGTCTTAGTACACGATATAACTACAGAAGAGTCGAGTTTTAAATAGGACAAATATCGAAACTCTTTGGTCATTTTTGAACGCGATGCTACTGGTCTAATCGGATTCAATGATCTATGCTAAGCTATGCTAAAAGTGCTATCGCCAGATCCGGAGATCGGCTGAATGGATTCAAAAACAGTAAAACTCAACTTATTAACTCTGGGGGAGTTCCAAAAAAAGTGGAGTGTTCCTTTAAATCAAAACATACTCATGATTTTATGGCATCAATTGCTGCTTTATTTAATCAGAACAGTCTAAATATTATTTGTGTATTTTGCTTTTATTTTATTAGAAGTAGGCCAACAGCGCCCCCTATGGAATAAATACTCCTTACTGAGCGGGCATTAAGACCCAGGGAAGGCTGCCGCTGCACGTGCTATTACCATTTACTCAATCACATACAGAACGCGTCACGCCGGTTTCACACCGGAAGCGTGTGCGGCGTGTGTGCGGCGTGTGTGCGGCGTGTGTGCGGCGTGTGTGCGGCGCATACTTTTTCCGGCCTGCATGTTAACAAATGAGTGCATTCACACCTGGAGCAGGAGCAGCGCGTGAGCGTCAAGCAGGAGCGTCGCAGGAGCGTCGCGTGAGCAGCGCTGCAGCGACGGTTTCGGCGCCGAGTCTATTTTTGCTGCGCCGCTCACGCTCAATTAAAGTGACAGCACACTTTTGATGGACAAAATAAATATGATTTCACACAAAACGTGCTAAAAATGCACAGAATAAGTATGTCTAGTGTGTTTTAAGACGAATTGGAATATGTCAGGAAAGAAAATGAACAATCAAAAATATGATAAATAAGATGTACCCATTTTAACTTGTTTTTCATTTTTAATTGCCATAAGCAAATTATAACTTAAAGCATTTTATCAAACTCACAACGAACAATTCATCTTTCTCAGGTTACAATGGAGTATCTACAGTAGGCCTACATAAGAAATTCATTATTCATTCATTATTGACAGCTTCTATAAGAAATGGAGATTATGGGTAAAAGTATATTAAAAAGTATTTAAAAAACACTATAAACAGCACTTTCTATATTTGAGTATGACTGAAACATGATAGGAGCTGTTTTTGTTGTTTACCATTTACAAGCGAATCCCCAAGACTTCAAAACTTTCAAGTTTATAACTGACCAACTTCTAAAAACAAATTTATAGTTCTCTTTGTAAAGAAATATGTCGCTTTGGAGCCGGTGCTGTGACGCTGAACAAACGCTTCCAGTGTGAATACTCTGGTGAGTCTGCAGCTGCAGTGACGCTGTAGTTACGCCGACGTGACGCTGCCGCGAAGCTCACGCTTGCGGTGTGAAACGGGCGTCATTCTTTACGTGCATTCTCAGTTTAAATGCAGCGATCTAAAACAGTGAATCCAATCACCATTCAGGCAAAACTTTGCTTCAAGAATGAGCCACACTGCTGACTTGATCTAATCGCTAGCACACCCTGAGCACATGAGTTAACATATTCCTCTTATCAGCGAGACATATCGGCATAATTTTTCATATCGGGCCGCTGCCAATGTTTACATTTAAAGCCATTTTCGGCCGCTTCCGATATTGGCCCGATAATATTATGCATCCATACCTAAAATCAAAACCTCGATTAATTGACCACTTTACCTCAATTACGATTATTTAACAAAACATTTTTTTTAATCTATTTTATTATTTTTTTTGCCCTCATAGTTCATTAAAGGGTTGTAGTGTAAAAATACTCCACTATTAAATGTGGGATTTTTTTTTCTAATGAAAGAGTGCATTTCTTATCTTTGTGATTTTAAAGTTATTGAAGGAAACAATTGTTGAATATTTCTAACAATTGAAATCGAAGCTTGCTTGAAATGATGACATCTTATGAAAAAAAGTCACATTTCAGTTAGCGGTGTGCGATATTGACAAAAAATATTATCTCGATATTTTCTGGGATTTTATCGATAACGATATTTAGATGATATTTTTCTGTATGTTATTGTGCTGGTACCTTAAGGACTGTCGTGGACAGCTGAAGTTTTTGATATTCTTCATATTCTGTGTGGAGGTCAGTTCACACTGATGGAAATTAATCTTTTCCAATAAGTTTAAACTAATTCTTACATTTTATGGGCATTTTTACCTTTAAAAATTGTCCATTATCTTTTGAGTCAAATTCTTACATTTAATCAGTGAATCAGAATAATAAGACTTTAGGGCTGTTACCAAGCAAATGAAATCAGTATCAATAAAATTCATCATGCAGAGGAAACACAGAAGCTGCATCTGAAATGGCATTTAGATGTATTTACACACTGTTTAATGCAAGACATGAATGTATTTAACCTGCAATTACAAATGCATAAATCATGTTTTGATATATTAAACATAAAACGTTAAATACCGATATTTGAAATTATTTAAATAATAAAAGATACTTTGAATTTGAAATTAAAACCGCCAGCAGGTGGCAGCAAGTCACTGTTAATAAGTGAGTCATTGCGATTGAACTGAATAATTCAAACAGTTGATTCATTCAGGAACGAAACGCCCTCATGTTGCTCAGAGACGCAAAACAGTACTGTGGTTGTGTTTTGAGTGATTTTTATTGTCGAAATAAAGCAAAAACAGGAAATATGTTGTCTAAAATATAAGTCTCTTAATTAACTTCTTGTTTATTGAACTGCTGTAAAAAAATAAAATAAAAAAAATGAATAAATCAATATCACATTTGTAATCATGGTAATTTTTGGCGCATTATTTTTCGTTACTCTTTGTGTGAAATTGATTAACTAGGCTATATGAAGTGGTATAAATAGCCTATATACATTTTCTTCCCCCATGTCTTTAATTTAGTGATCATTCTAAATGTAGTGAAAGTGCAGTGACAGCAAAGTCCCTAGACTTTGAGTGAAAGAACGCACTTTGCGTAATAAATGCGTGAACTCTGTAGGTGTGTTTTGAATGTTTTTTGCCAAATACTCGATAATGTCAAATCGCACATCATTAAAACAACAATTACGATATTAATCGCAGACTATACGTCGCACACCCCTAATTTCAGTTCTTGTATAAGTTTCCTAAAAAAAAAAAGAAAATAACTTTCATTTTTTGCAAACAAAATAAATGAACATTGTCATGTCAGAAGTAGAAAATAACCAGCATCTCTTTCAAATTTATATTATTTTTAAAAATACAATGTGAAAAGTGGAAAATAATAACTTGCATCTCCTGTAAACAAATGTTTTAAATAATGAACGTATGCAAATAGAACACTGCTGATTAAGAGAAAGAGCATGGCACCACCTCATTGATCTTGTCCTTTCACTGTGTATTTACTCTAGGTTCTTTATGGCCGTTCACACAGAACGCAACTTTGTGTCTAAAACTGTGAGATGCATCGCTCAGGAATGTTTTTAAAAAAAAAAACCCACACAGCACTGAATGCCTACTCCGATGTGTGTCAACCTGCTACTGTAAACCAGAGCTCTGCTGTAAACACAAGCTTGCAGAGCTTGTCCCGCCTCCGGGGGCTTCTGATTGATCCACTGTTTTGGAACTGACATTAATGAGCAGCACTGCGTGTAAAAGTTTAAACTCCTTTAACGCGCCACTCACGTGTAAGATGCAGGAAAACACATGAGTGCAACGGTCACACACGTCTGTATAGCGCCGCCGCTGTAGTATGTTTTTAAGAGGAAAGTATTGACAGGATTAAAAAAACAAAAATAACTGGGAAAATTACGTCGGTTAGAGGTTTTTGTGTCTTTCAGTTCGGTGTGCATGTGTACCGAACAAATACAGAGTTGGTTTAACCACTGCACGAGTGGAACTTCATTGGAAAATTCCAGTTTTATATATTATTTTGATATATAGTCTCATCTTTCAAATTCTGTCCATTTTATCCAGAGATTACAACAATAAATGCCGTTTATATCGTTTATTTATAAGCATGCATTGCAGCTTGAAAACATATGTTAATTGTTATTAAAATATTATCATTGTTTTACTGGCTTAATTTATGTTGCTGCTGCTGTCTCTGTCAGTTAGCCGTCATGTGGATCAGAGTTCATATTTTTACCGATTTAACATTTGTTGATCCTCACCATGATTGAGAATCGTGTGCTGAGGTATATGTGCATCTCATTGCAACTTCTGGATTTAAAACAGAATTGATTTCGTCTACCAGCATAAATGTTTGCCTTTCTTTTTAAGAGGCAGATACACCACCCATATTATGTAGTGGGCTTTGAAAATAAACAAAGCTAAAAGAAAGAAGACTGCTAAAGAGGATTAGCATTGCTAAATCTTTAGTTGATCTGACAGATCTTTTAAAATTCAATAGACTGACTTTTATGAAGTTTTTAAGTTGTCGGTTTTTTGTGTTAGGTCAACTTTTTTTAATTTTTTTTTTTACCTGTCTCTGCGGAATATCTTGGGCAGGTATCTCTTGGGAAACCACATGGCGATGGCACACATGAGCACCCACAGTATGGCCAGCTCGTCCAGCATCTGCCCCAAGAAGCTCAGCGTCGCATGGAAATAAGTGGAGCCGATACCTGAAGCAGAACAGCAGGATCACATGGAAGCTGAATTATAACATTATTACAACAATTACACACAGCAATCTGCATTGTTTTAAGCCTACTGCTAGGGCTGCATGATTAATTTGGGTCACATTAATGTGCATTTGGAAAAGCAACATGCACTAACAGTCTTCCCATACTTGGAATGAGAAACACTTATCAACAAAAGAGAAGCTTTGTGGTTTTCTGTCATTAGAAACCTACTAAAACTGTAGTTTAAAATGAAGTTGATATGACTCCTGTCCTTTATTTTCTCCATTTGAAAACGTTAGACATTCTACATTTATTTCGCTTATTGTTAATATTAGTGTTGCTGCTGATGGCTTTTATAAATAAAATATTTTTTATTGTTGTGATATGAAGATTCAGTTTAACATGAAAGACTGCTAATTCTCCAAAAAAGAATTTTAAGATGATTGAAAGGAGGAAAAACCAAAATGAAGTATGGACTTACTTCACTCAGTTTTTATTTTGCTTTATAACAGTAAATAAATATCGGGTCTGCATGTCGATTATCGGGCACAAAAACCTGCAAATAATTGGTATCGGTATCGGTTATAAAAAAAAAAAATCAATATCGGTCGATCACTTTTAAAAATCAAAAGCAGGTAAAATATTGGGAATAAAAAGTACAAATAAAAAAAAATGAAATAAATGCTTTGTTTAAATGAAATTTGCTTTATGCTGATTGTACATAAAAAAAAAAAAAAAAAATGTTTTTCTTATTTTAATTTTGGTACACAGAGCCTGAAATTATCAGTAGTGTTTCCTAAAGCAATAAACCACTAAGTATTACGCTTCAGCACGTTTGCGGCATGAGTCACGAGCATGAATAATAACTTTACTATCTAATAATAGCTTTACTATCACGACTGGATGACAGGAGCGTGATAAACCAGGAGAAAAACACCTATTTGTTCAGCACAGACAAGAACCACTCACAATTTCTTAAATCTAGTTGGTTAAACTCTCTGAAATGTATTCTTAGAAGATTTTATTTCTTGTGCCAATATTTGAGACACTATTTATTCAATAGCAAACACTATTGTGCTAATTATATCCCAGTTTAAGTCTTCAAAGTGTTCTTAAAACATGCATCCATCACCACAAACAGAGCTGCATCACCTCAAGGTCCGTGGTGAATGAATTCAGCTCTGTCTGTGTATAATCCTTAGACTAAACTCACTGTATTATATGATGGCACAGAGGATTTTGACTTTCAAATCCCACCCGGATTAATTAAGTCAGCAGCTTCCTTTAGAGCGGAGAAACTCAGAAGACATTTGTACAGAGCGGCGTTTGTGCTGAGCTGGCTGCTTTCCCGTGCTGCTCCACAGTGAGCTTTAAATACACCAGCGGTTTGTTGGGAAGAAGTCACACTTTTGCACAGACCAATTTCCCAAGCGATTGTCTTAACCTTTGCTGTTAAAGGAGGAGAAGGAATCAACACGCCCCAAATTGTATGTAGAAAGGTAGAAGCTTAATAAAAGCACAGCTCTGTTTGACACAAAGCAGTGAAGGCGACAGCGATGTGAGAACAGCAGCTTTGCTAAACCTAAAACTGAGAGGGACATAGAGCGGCATTGTTTAAACTATGTTAAGCTTCGTTTGTGAATGCACTTGGGTCATGTGAATATTAACACATTTTACGGATGAGTATGTGGCCTGTGTGGCCTTCTGTAAACTGAACCAAAGGATCCAATGAATGAGAGAAGCTTTTCATGCTGTCCTTAAGCCAGGATTATTGTCTTTTATAAGCCCGAGTAAAGGTCAATTTAACCCTGCGTAATGAAACATTTCAGATTTGTGATTTTGTGGTTAGTCAGAGCAGAGCCAACACAATGTCAGCTGCTCTGAATGTAATGATTGACAGGCCGAGAGTGTTTCTGATTGGCTGGTCACTCCCTTGTTTGTGTTCCCAGAAACAGGTGCGATTTCTCAGGAAACCGATACCTGTGAAACCTGTCAGGTAGCAGGGATATTTTATGCAAGATATTCCAAATAAATAAATAAGTAAATAAATAAATAAATTATATACATATCTATATCTATCTATCACTGCTTTAATAAAATAAATTAATAAATATAATATGAAATTACACAAACACACATATATACATATAAAATTACATTTAATATATATATATATATATATATATATATATATATATATATATATATATATATATATATATATATATATATAAATTATAGATTAGCTATATTTAATAAACGCAACTTACAGTGTCCACATTCAATAGAATCCACACACACATACATATATACATACATACATATACATGGGCTGCAAAACGATTAATCGTGATTAATTGCATTCAAAATGAAAAAAAATGTGTGTGTGTGTAGGCCTACTGCGTATATTTATTCTGTATAAATACATACACATGAATATTTAAAAAATATATTTGTATGCATATTTATACTTGTACATAATTTATATTATATAGAAATATAAATAATTTTATATATAAATCTAATGCATGTTTGTGTGTATTTATACATACATAATAAATACACACATGTAAACAAACTTTTATTGTGAATGGTGTATATATATATACACCAGAATGGCTCTTGATTGCAGGCTTCACATATTAAAGAGTTTCGCCCAGCTAACATTAATTTATTGTCTCTGAGATAACATATTTCCTTCAGTAGCCCTTCCTGCTCGGCTCAGCTATTTCCTGAAGACCAGAAATATTCCCAAAAAGAAGGAAGAGTGGGTTTCACAAAACTGCCACCTCCTAGCGTGCTGAAAAACATGACCTCCGGCATACTTGTGCAAGAAGTTACTGTGGGTCAGTCAAAAAACAGCTGGAGAGAAGAACAAGAGAAGAAACTTACCAACAACCACCAGCAGAGTCCATATGAGATAGATGCCACTGTTGAAGTGTGTGGCGTACTGACGAAACAAACACATGAGGATCGGAGGCAAGACGAAGAACAGCACGTTGCTTATCTGAAAAGAGACAGAAATCCGGTAAAAGCGTGAGAAAAGCGCATCCTAAAGTTCACAGACTTCAATAGAAGCCGCTCAGACGCGCGCGACACAATGTGACACTGCAACTAAACAAAGAAGAGCGACGCACCGTGTTATAAAACTCCGCTATTCCGGGATAGATGAGATAATTCCCCTCACACCAGTCCACCTCCGAGCTGCCAGCCTGGAGCTGATCCCACAGATGCACGTCCATCTCTGCGGAGAGCTAAACGCGACTGAACGACTTCACGCAAAGCGACGTCGACAGCTTTAACGCACGCTTGCGGCGACAGTTGGTTTTAATCAGTGTTGCATGTGCCGTCGTGTTATCTGAGCATGTCATCCTGCCATGCAGTCCGAGTCTAACGTTAATCCAGCCGCTGCTCTGTCCTTCACTGACTGTACGGCGCTGGCTGGCAATAACAACACAGCAACATGTGATTCGCGCATGCGCAGACCGCGCTCAGACTAAATGCGCGTTCGGATCAGAGCTGCGTTTCCCAAAAGCTTCGTAAGGCGAAGTAAATCGTAAAAATTATCGTACGAATTATCCTAAACTTGTGGACCGTATCCCAAAAGCATCGTAACTTAAGTAGTACTTAAAAATCTTCGTAGATCTGCGAGTGCTCTGGAGTAATCGAAAAGCCCTTAAAGAAGACAGAGTTATGAGGCCACCTGCAGGACACCTTTAACTTTATTCGAGTGCAATTTCGAGCTTTATAATTAAAGCTTTTGATTGTACTTTATTGTATTAGTGGGGTTTTTTATTTATATATTTCTGTTTTAATGAATTTATAAATGAAACAATTAAAAGGGGCAGAAAACAACAACAACAAAAAATAGGAATACACATCTAAATTAAATGACTGAACAAAACAAAAACAAACAAAAAAAAACTGAATAAAAGAAGTAATGTAGGAAATATGCTTCAAAGACTGGGAAAAATAGGGATAAACTGTGCACGAAAACCAGCAATGTATTGGACCTGGAAATATTATTATATAGAGTGGATTAATATTATACTTATAACTATTATATTATGTTATCTTATAGTTATTATATCCGAGCTGTCTGGAACGCAGCATTAGGTTAACTACAATTACGAGCCGTTCTAAGATGACATTTCAGCACTTGACAAAAGGATAGAGACTCCTAAGTAGCACTTACAGTGTGTCTCAGTTGCTTAAACACATTTCTTGAAATCATGCCTCTTTTTTACTTTTTCTTTTTTTTGCAAAACTCTAAACACAGATCCATAACTTCTAACTCATTTCCCCAAACTTCCTATATTCAGGTCAAAATGAAGCTCGCCACTCAAAGCATGCTCCCAGATATGACACACACATCCTAAAAAACACACACACTACAACACAGTCTTACACACTGAACAATACTACAAAAACTGGTAAGTGTTGCTTTGAGCTATTTCAGAGAACTGCTTTATCATTGGTTGATCTATATTCTCTTCATTAGTGAAAGTCAAGATTCACTTGAACAATTCATGGCAAATTTACAAAAAGTTTAATAGAAATGTGTAGAAAATATGCTTGACAGATGTTTTGAGGGATAAGACTATTGCACAGAGAACTATATAATATAATACATTTTGAGCAACATGACAATAGCAACTGATAATGTAGGAAACCGCAGACAAATACAGAGTTCTGGCATGAAACTCTAGGTGGCGCAGTCCGATAAGTCTAACTCGATCTGACATAAAGACATCATTATCACATGGCACAGCTGATTGGTTCTCTCCTGTATCGGTAGCCAATGAGCTCGCTGCTCAATATACAAACACTTGGCTAGTGTTTGCTGTAGCAGTAGCAGTGCACTTCAGAAACCCTCCACCTTCCCCAGCTCCACCTGTATCTGCTACGAGGCGATCATGTATACTATGGGGGATATTCATATGTGTTATATGTGCAGCAGCAGTGTTTCTTAAATGTTGTGGATGTATTGGCAGGAGCAGGTCTCGGTACTTGCTCTGCCGCAGCAGCAGATCTATTCTGCCAAGACCAAATACATTAACATTGTCATGTACATTACCACACCAATCCCTCCGAGAGTTATCATGACAGAAACATGCATGAATGTACCAAAGCAATCACAACTTGATCAAACGCAGCCCAGTATTTCTCCGTCACATTTCACTAGTTGCCCATGCAGGTAAATTTGTGATCTACAAGAGGACTCATAATATTACTTAAACCAAAGAAACTTAATAGCCTAAACTCTATTTTTAACTTTTAACGATTTTTACAAAAAATCAATCAAATAAGCCTTTTAGTCCTCTTATGGTATAGATTTAAACATTACTGGACCAACATTATATTTGTGTTTGTGGCGACTAAATGCATAATTCACTGTAAGTTAGTTTGTTCAATATTTAGCTATATGCTCAAATATATTTGCCTTTTATTTTATGGGAAAATCCCATGTGTCAAAACATTGATATTTTAGAAATACAAATATTTATATGAAACATGCTAATATTTTAAGGACCACTAGGGGTCCACAGGCCCCTGGTTAATTAACAAAATGCCAGATTTTCTGGTTTGATGAACAAAATCTTTTCTGTGAAAAAAAATAGATTAATACAAATAAAAAAACAAACATGTCAAGATGATACTGCTCAAAGTCTGGAGCTATATGCATTATATTACAAAAAAAAAAAAAAGGTATCAATGAACAAAATATAGTCTGAAATGGACCGGAGGAACATTTAAAAAGTTGAATATATTAGTATTTTTTCTCGCACACACACAACTATCATTGTGCTTTAAAATACATTGATTAATCATTGATTAATTGCCCTATTAGGCAAAGCTTTTGCTAGGATTTATAGTGGAAGTTATCTTCCCTCTGATTATCACAACAAAAATGTCTTACAGAAAATAGAAAATTAAGTAAATAGAAAATGAGGGGATACATCAATGGATTTAAAAAGAGTTAAAAAGAGCCATAATAGGAATTTAGCCCAAGAACAAGATCAGAGGCACTGGAAATGATACTAGAGCTATAAAATTTGGAGAGAAGGTTATATGTCATGGGAAAGAGCAATAATTCTACCATTTCTTAAACCAGGGAAGAATCCTGGAAATCCAGACAATTATAGACCAAACTGATAAATAGAAGTCTTTACAACTGTCTAATGAAATTTTTAACAAATAGGACAAAAATAGTAAAAAGTATACCAAAACTTTGGATATTTTTACCATCAGTAATGTAATTACACAAATAAGTGTGCACAGTATTCAGCATTATTAATGATATGTTTAGATAGATGATCTAGATAGAGGAATTCAGTCAACCTCCCCTGATGATGGTATAAAAAAAATAAATTAAGCATGTTAATGTTAATACATTCAACTCAGTTTCATTATCATATTGGGAAAATATAAGCTGAGATCAGTGAAGAAATGATTTTACACACTCCAGTTTCGTAGGTGGCGGTAAGCAGCTTTGGTCTGAAGACTGTCTGTAACCCGCCAAAAAAAAACTAGAAGAAGAAATTTCGCGGGAATAATAAACCGTGCATCTGAATATAATCTTTATCAGAAGAAAATGTCCTGCACCGCAGCGGAACTGACAAATGGGCATTGCACCGACGCAGAAAACAAGACAGAAGATGCAAGGGGAGGAAGAAAGGACTTCTCTCTGTTTTGCGACGAGCGCGGATATCTGAGTCTGATCGAGTTTATTCTGCAGAACGGCGCGAGGAAAGGCGACCGAACCGGAACCGGAGTGATTTCTGTGTTCGGGACGCAGGCCAGATACAGTCTCAGAGGTCAGTCCAATGTGCCACAAAAGTGTTGCCAACTTTGCCATTTGTTGCTAAATTCAGCAACATTTCAGACTACCCTAGCAACCTTTTCTTCCATCAGCACCTAGCAACTAATTTAGCTCATTTTCAAATGTATTTGGCAACATTTGATAAGTGACTCAAACGATAAAAAGGCATATATTTCCATCTAAATTACATAAAAAGAGGAAATCAAACACGCCTAGCAGCACACAAATCACATGAATTAGTTTAGCTGCTTTTTGCAATTGTTCAATTTAATAATAATAATAACTGAATAATTGTTTATTTATGATACACGTTGTTAGTAGCTTGTACCTGCGATTGTTGTTCAGTTAGTACAGTGTAAGAAAAATATAGAAAAATGGAAAAAGTAGGCTTTTTTTTTTTTGCTAAGATTTGATGCTGTGACAATTTTGCGTCGTGAATACGTATTGACGTCATCACGCAGTGACATCACAACGTCATTTAGCAACTTGAACAAACTTGGAAAAAAAAGTCACTTCTGTTTGGTGTCAGAGTATATATAAAAAAGTGGTTTCTTGGTAGTATGAAGAAGTGAAAGTCTCGAAAAAAGCGTTTGTTTGTGAATGCTGATTCGTTTGAATGGCATTAGAGATTAAGTCTTAAAGGAACAGTTCAACTAAAAATGAAAATTGCTGAAATTGTGCTCACCCTCAGGCCATCCGAGATGTAGATGAGTTTGTTTCTTCATCAGATTTGGAGAAATGTAGCATTACATCACTTGCTCAGCAATGGATGCTCTGCAGTGAATGGGTGCCGTCAGAATGAGAGTCCAAACACTGATAAAAACACCACAATAAGTCCATCAGTTAACATCATGTGAAGCCAAAAGCTTCATATTTGTAAGAAACTAATCCACCCTTTAAGCATTTTAACATCAAGCTGTCACTTCTGGCTAAAATACGAGTCTGTAATCCATAATAACACTTTCTCCAGTGAAGTAGTCCATCCACACACAGGACTGTTTTGGCTTGTAAACAGTGCTTGATCTGTGCATATTTCTCTCCTGATTCAGACAAGATTACTTTAAACAATATTATGGATAGAAGACTCGTATTTTAGCAGGAAGCAACAATTTAAAGTTAAAAATCAACTGACTCTAATACTGAAATGGTACTCAACTATAATTACAAATGCTTTCACAGATCAGTTTCCTTTGTTGACGACCAAAAGGGTTTTCTGGAAAGGCATATTGGAGGAGCTGCTGTGGTTTATCAAGGTAGGAAAATGTACTATTTGTTATATTTTCTGTATGCAGCTTTTTCTATATGTTCCAGAAGTAGGGATGTAACGATTAACCACGAGCCGGTGGAAAATTGATTCAAATGTGTGACGATTCAAATCGGTTGAGATGCCAAACAAATCTGCGTAGAAGTCTATATGAATGCATCTCTGAGGAGAACTGACTGTCTTTAGAGAAGTTTACGTGGTATTTTCTGTTCATCTTGCCTCTGAACGATGCATATTAATGTAGTGTTCATAAGCGCAGCTCTGCTTCGTTCACAGCGGTAAACACTGTATCAATGCTGATGTAGTTGTATGTTGTAGATGTAGATATGTTTTATGTAGAATAATTTCACAAAACTAAAGTCAGACCGTTCTGTTTTTGCTTCAGATTTCTAATTTAGATTAAAAACTGCTCGTGCTGCATATATACGCTGCATCTTTGTTTGGATCGTGATTAAAATGCTGTGTTTGCCTCTCATTTTAAATGGAAAGAGCACAGACAAAGCCTCAGTTCATTTATATGAAGAGATTTCTTTTATTTGTGTCACTTGCATATTTGATTTGGGGTTTGTTTTAAAATTTCAATTTAGTTTTATTTCAGTTTCACAAAGAAACGTGCAGCAATAGCGTAATAAAAGGACACCTTTTCATTTACTGAATAATGTCTTCATTTTCATCTCATTTTGTTAAAAAATCATGTGAAAAATCGAATTGTGAAATCAAAATCGTGAGTTGAGTGAATCGTTACATCCCTATCCAGACGTTTTTATTAATTTTGCATTTTTATTGAATTAGTTGCATTTTTTTTTTAATTGAGTTTAGGGTTCAACCAACGCCAAAGAGCTGTCAGAGAAAGGCGTGAGAATCTGGGATGCTAACGGCTCCAGGGATTTTCTGGATAAGAACGGCTTTAGCGATCGAGAGGAAGGAGATCTGGGTCCGGTGTATGGCTTTCAGTGGAGGCACTTCGGAGCTGAATACAAAGACATGCACGCCGGTAACTGAGCTTCTTTATATACAGGCAGTGCACATGGCGTATCACAGCAGTGATTTACTTTACTGTAGGATGCATGGGTAACTGAGCATCTGGTGTAGGACCGACACTTTATTACATGATATTATACATGCAATCTGCAAGACCTCGTTAACTGGAAGACCACTTGGTATATATATATATAGCTGTTTCAAACACTTCTCTTTTAATGTATGCATGGTAGGACTTCATGTCTAAGCTGATCTACGATGTCTTGTCTCCATAAAGATTACTCTGGGCAAGGTGTTGACCAGTTACAGAAAGTGATTGACACCATCAAGTCAAACCCAGAAGACCGGAGGATCATCATGTGCGCTTGGAATCCCAAAGGTCTCAATCAAGCTCATAACCCTCCAGCAGGGTTACTTCAATATTATTTATATATTATGATGATATTTATTCATGTTTTGGATTGTCTTTTGTTTGTTTTTTTAGTTTTCATTTTCGTTTAAGTTTTAGTAATTTTGTTGTTTTGATTAGTTTAAATATTAAGTGAAGAGTTCAGATGCAAAAGCCTCTAAGTGCCATTTGAAATCTTGTAAAATGAGCATTTTTTTAATCAAGCTCTTATGTGTAGGTTCAGTCATTTCACTTTTAACTGCAATTAATAGGTTCTTTTCATTGCTATTTAAGTGAAATAACTGAACATAAACAGGAGCCTAAGAAAAATGCTCATTATAGAAGAAAATTTCAAATGGCACTTTGAGGCTTTTGCATCTGAACTCTTAAAATATTTCTATTTAGATTTATTTTTATTTCAATTTAAGGTTCAGTAATTTTCGTATTTAAACTTATTTTATTTAGTTGCCAAGGCAACATTTTCAAATTTTTAAGTTTTAAGATATATATTTTTCAGTTTTATATCAGTTGCCAAAAACATTTTTAATAGTTTTTCAGTTAACAATTAAAAACAATAATTAATGTGAACAATTTTAGTACTTAAACTTATTTAGTTGCCAAGGTTTATTTTTCCTTCCATTTTCATCTAATATTTATATTTTATTTCATCTTTATTTCAATTACTAAAAACTATTTTTAAGTTTGTTTTCATTTTAATAACAATAGCAGTTTAGTTTTGAGCAATTTTAGCACTTTCAAAAGTTTAAAAATAAAGGGCTGAAGTTTTTCATGTAATATTTTATTTTAGCTGTATTTCAATTTCTGAAAACAATTTTGAAAGTATATTTAAAGTGTAAAAATATATTTAAAGTTGAAGTTAAAGTGTATTTTGAAATAGTTTTTGTTAATAATAAAAACACTTGCACTCCAGTATCACAACTTAACCATTTCTGCATGATGACAAATGAATTTTATTGGCAGATCTCCCTCTGATGGCGCTGCCGCCGTGCCATGCGTTGTGTCAGTTTTACGTGTCAGACGGCGAGTTGTCGTGTCAGCTGTACCAGCGCTCTGGTGATATCGGTCTGGGTGTGCCATTCAACATCGCCAGCTACGCACTACTGACCTACATGATTGCCCACATCACTGGACTCAAGGTGAACACATTTCACAGCCATACAGTGTGCTGTAATTATACAGAAATAATTAACAGCAGAATGCTGCAATTGACAGTAAAAACAAGTAATCTAGACAGCTGTGTTATGAGTGGTTTATTAGACTTTAATAAGGAAATTTGAGGTTTGTGTAGATAACAGATAAAAGAAAATATTATCCATTATATATCTGACTAATTTTAGTTACTTAAGTGTAACAAATGTTATTTGTGCTTTTATGGTTTCATGTCAAAGCTTGTGAAATCTACAATCATGTTATTTTTTATTTAATATTTTTTTTAATGGACTAACCAAACTAGAACTCTTTGAATATATTTTGTACTCATCTTTTATAATTATTATTCTTTTCATTGTAGCCTGGGGACTTTGTGCACACAATAGGTGATGCCCACATCTACACCAATCACATTGAGCCGTTGAAAGAGCAGGTGGGTTGCATAGATTCAATAAAATTAAACTATATGCATAATTCTACAGGTACTTATGTAGGTGTTAAGGTCCTGAAATTTCCATATGCGTTTTTTCTGGGGGGGGTTTTTCCGTATTCATCATCCTTTCCTATCAAAATGCTTGCTAGAAATGCGAAAATGCAGAAAATTGAACCTGATCCGGATTTTTTTTTAAACAGTGTGTAAACAGGATTGACACAACATGAGGTCGTATTTATTTTTTAGCGTGTGAAAACTTTGGACGAGAATTTCTGACTTGGTGTGCAAAGACCTTTTAGACTTTTATCACCTTCTTCACCCATAAATACTGTCCACATAAAATTCTAGTATAAATAGGCCTGGATATTTTGAAAAAGTTGTGTGTAGAAAGAACGTTTATAACACTTGTCCTGTACCCACAGATTCGGCGAGAGCCACGTCCGTTCCCCAAACTCAGGATCAAACGCAAAGTTGAACGAGTCGATGATTTCCAGGCAGAGGATTTTGAGATCTATGACTATGATCCCCATCCTGCAATCAAAATGCAAATGGCTGTTTAGACCTAATAAACAGACATGTAAAAAAAAGATTGTTTTAAGAGTTCAAAAATAAATGTACATTTATTATTGGGAGTACTAGTCTCAATGTTTATAAACATAACATCTCTTCTCAGTTATAATAACCAACCTAATGTTTAAATTGTAGTGAAATCTGATGTGGCTTAAATATCAAACCACCATTTGTCTTAGTCAACATTTGAGAAACCAGTATGTTGTTTGGTCCAAACGTCATCTGGTCCAGATAAGGCTTCATCTATGAATGTAATCCTGCAAAAATCAAACCCAACCTTGATTTAAAATCTAATCCAACCTTGAGCAAGTGCTTCAGAGCAGAAGCAGAGCAACACAGAACAAAATGTGCTTTTTGTTAATATCTGACTATGATTATAATAGAAACCAAACACACGCCAGCCAAAAGAACAGACACCTGAGTAAGTTGTTGGTCAGTGCTCTGTTTACACTTTTCACTCTTGTGTCATGTTAGACAGTACTTGGGTTGGTTTGGTTTAAACTTTTTTTTTTTTACTTTTTAAAACAATAACTATTAATTGTGATAAAGGGAGCTTTATGAAAAGATGGACCACTTGAGTTTTTTTTTTTAATATCTCTACTTTGCTGCCCCCTTTTGGCTTTTACCAATATGCTACATCTAAAAGAGAAATGAAAGTATGTATTATATGAAGGCAGCAGCTAAATATTTCACAATGCCAATACAATTCTTGACCTAATCGTTGATGTATCTGATATCAATACAGCTGATCAACTTTGCATGATTCTAGGCAGATGATTTCATAAATATATATGTAAGTCTAAACATTCACCACATTAAAAGCTCACTTGAGTACATATACTTAAGTACTTTTCAAGATGTCATGTACATTCAAATGAACAGATGAACTTACTGATAGGAGAAAAAGGAGTCGTTCAGAACCAAAATACTGGATGACAAGTTGACTTCAGATCCTTGCCACTGCTACATCACACAAGTGAAAGTGAAAACTATGACCTGAACAAGTATGTTGCCTAATTTGAATGGCATTTTAACAACACTGGTATTCCGGTTTCAGTAATGAATGATGTACTGACTTGTTACAAATCATATTTCCAATGTTTGCACAACAGCCTTTTTCCAACTCGGAAATGTTGCTAAACTAAGACACATTCTGTCTGTCTCTGATGCTGAAAAATGAATTCATGCGGTCATGACCTTAAGACTACATTATTGGGTAACACTTTATTTTGATGGTCCCTTTTGAACATTCTGTTGACACTAAGTAATGTTGCAACTACATGTCAACAAACTCTCATAAGAGTATTAGTAGACTGTCTGCTTCATATCTACTAACTTCTTATTGTGTTGGTCTCCCAACAGATATTCTACTGACTAGAACGTGTCAACTTAATCTAACCCTAACCCTACCAGTCAACTAATACACTACTAACACTCTCATGAGAGTCGGTAGAAATGTAGGTGCAACATTACATATGAATGTGTTAAAGGGACCATCAAAATAAAGTGAAACCCATTATTGTAATGAATTACCGAGTAGATGCCATGCAGGCTTGATAAATAAGCTTCAGAGGGTTCAAAATGCAGCAGCTAGAGTGCCAAGAAACCTGATTTTATCATCTCTTCATTGACAATCTGTCAGGTTTTAAAGCTTTGAATGGTGCTATAATCCATCATTTTCAATAGTCACAAAATTCCAGCCATCAAAATCAACAAAAGGAGCCTGAACTATGCGCACGAGAGGACTTAAGATATTTTGTATTACGTACTTTGAGTAAATATTATGGCATGACGTTCAATTAATTTTCAATCAAAGTGAGCAACCAAAATGACCAGAATCTTGAATCCTGTCATTTATATGCATCATTTAACAGCAGCAGTGATACACATAACCAAGGCTCGACAGTAAATCAAACTGTTATGTATTGTACGAAACCATACAATTTTATCCACATATCAAATAATTACACTATAGCGCTAAATAAATTGACTTGGCTTTTGTTGCATTGAGTTCCTACTGTCAGGTCTCTAAATTTGTTACAGTAAATGTAAATTGTTAGTTTTTCATTTTAAATAATTGGTATTACTCTTACTAATTTTGAATCATTTGATTCAAAATTAGAGAGTGAAGAGGTTAATGGTCTCAGAGCACAAAGAATCCAAATATCCTTTTAATTTGAACAAAATTACCCCATTATTTGCTTAAACAAGTTGCACACATGTTGACACTGTAGTATGTGGTGCACACTTCCTTATGCACAAAATAAATGTCATATTTGCCTCATAAAGGACACAGACACAAGCATATTTTACTAATTAAGGCAAACAGAGACATATGTTCAAATGAGTCATAAAAGCAAACATGGGTTATTGCACAGGACAAAACTGGATGGGTTATGACTGTGACATTGTCTGATGCAGTATAATTAACTATAAGCGACATATCTCTCTGTGTGTGTTTATTTAGGGCTGACCTTAGAGGTTTATGCAGCATAAGCAGAATTCTTTTAGGAAGTTTCTCTGCTGTGCTGTGCTAACGGAGAACATGCTCAAAACTTTGGCTGATGTTCTGGCAAGGTTCACTCTAAATTAATGGGTTACACTTTATTTTGATAGTCTACTTTAGACATTCTACTAACTTTGCAACATGTCAACTCACTCTCATAAAAGTATTAATAGACTGTACACTCTCAGAAATAAACAGTGTTGGGGGTAACGCATTACAAGTAACGCGAGTTACGTAATAATATTACTTTTTTCAAGTAACTAGTAAAGTAACGCATTACTTTTTATTTTACAAGAAAATGTCTGAGTTACTTTTTCAAAAAAGTAACGCCAGTTACGTTTTCCCCATTTATTGACTGACAGTGCGCTGTGTGAACATGATGTTACTGTAGTTCTAGACTAAATGTGATTGTGCATTAATTCATCCCACTCACAAAAAACTGATTTAGTATTCATCAAAATGAATTAAAACAGTGAAATGCAAACTCAGAATATGACGCAAACCTGCAATAATTAAATATGTTAAACAACACGAATGTATCTAATCTCATTTTATTAACCAATGTCTTTGCTGCTGACCTTTGATGATCTGGTTCAACCATACTAATAAGCAAAAATGACTTTAGATAAACTAACAATTGTGCTTCATTGTTTTTTTTTTATTTCTGAAGAGTGTTGAACCTTCTTCTCCTGTGTTCTACTGTACAGACGTGAATTTACTTTTCCTTTAGCCTGAGGTTTATTCATCACACTTTTTGATGTGAAAGGGCTTTTACATTTGCTATAAATATAACTTCTTGTATTAAAAACAATCAAGCCCTGCTCATATTTAAAAAGTAACACAAAAGTAACGTAACACATTACTTTCCATAAAAAGTAACTAAGTAACGTAATTAGTTACTTTTTTAGGAAGTAACGCAATATTGTAATGCATTACTTTTAAAAGTAACTTTCCCCAACACTGGAAATAAAGGTACAAAAGCTGTCACTGGTGTGGTACCTTTTCAAAAGGCACAGTGTTGTACCTATTAGGTTCAAATATGTACACTTTAAGTACTAATACGTACCTTTAAGGTACCAAAATGGACACTTTAGTTACAAACATGTACCTTTTGAAAAGGTACCGCCCCAGTGACAGCTTTTGTACCTTTATTTCTGAGAGTGTATGTACTTATAGTCAGTAGAATGTGTGTTGGGGGACCGAGAATGTTTGCAGATATTGAGCAGACATCTCTACTCCACTCCTAGTTGAAATGTAGGATAGTTGCCTAGAATGTCTAAGGTGGACTATCAAAATACAGTGTTACCAACAGTAATGTAAAAAAAAAAAAAACATTTGTTCAAAGTTATCTGATATTTAATAGCATCTTCAAAACATTAGCTGATGCTACATAGTTCATTGAGTGTGTTTTTTTCTGAAATTATTTAGTTTGACGCTTGTGTAACGAGCCTATTTAAAAGTTACGACTTGTTTCAAAAAGTTCAGAAAACATTCAAATGTAACCTTCCCACAACGTTTGCGAAATGATAATGGAATGTTCCCTCTGTGTTTGACAACAACTTTGTTTTAAAACATTTTTTTTAAAAACAGAACGTTTTGAACATTTAGAGAACATCTAGAAATAACGTTTTCATCCATTAATGGAATCTTAGAACATATTTTATATATAAAAGCGTCCCTGCCATTTCCAAATATTCTGTGTCTACAGTATTTCTTATTTGCGATGTATTAAGCAGTACAGAAAATACTGGCTTAAAAATGTTTCTGCTGCTACATGTAAACGTCTGAAACGTGTATAGCCTATATAGACAAATGTCGCATCTAAATCCACATCTTCTGCGATAAATAAAGCAAACACCGCAAGAGCGTCACCGCGGCACGAACTGTCCGACTTGACGGCTCCGTTTTCAATTACTCCCCCGAGGCAATTAAAATAGCTTTTTCCGGTGTTAACTCCAAAGGTAGATAAATCCAAAATGATTTTTTATTTGCAAATCTGATTAGTCTAGGTGCCGATTTACTTAAGTGATAAGCTGTTTCCTTGGCGCGTGTTGAAGTCTCTCCACCGACGTCCATTAAAAACCGACCTGTCTCCTCGTTAAACTCATCTTGTCTCCTCTCCTGCTCATCTGAACACACGCACATGTTGCATGACAGAAACAATCAAAAAGAGAGTTGACTCACTTCTGACAGTGCATTCAAACAGGGCTGCGTTTCCCAAAAGTATCATAGGAAAGCACTGATGTTTTTGAGAATAGAAAAAACACGTTTGAGTTATTTTAACCACGTGTAAACAAAAATATAACCTAATAAGTTGCAATATCATTACCCATTTTACTCTTAGTAATTAAATAATTTCATAAATTTAATCATTTAAAATTCAGTTTAGAAGTATCCGATATTGACGATACTGGCCTTTCAAAGTATCGGTATCCTGCTGAAAATGAATCGCGTCTGAGAGGCGTATCTCTCCTCTTTACGTGCGGTTCATGAAAATAGCAGGGAAAATGGTGGTGACTTCACTTGCACAAGCAGACATGCAGCCACCTGAAGGACAACTGCAAAAATTGCATCTAAACTCAATACAGTTATGATTGTAATATTAGAATACATTCACTCATGTTAATTAATCAGAATGAATGAAAAAGGAAATTCAGTTATATTTAAGTGGGAAAGGTTCCAATGGCTTTGTAGGCTAAAAAATGGGGGGGGGGGGGGCATGTAAGTGACTCGCAACTAGCCATTTTTTGGTCTTCTAATGCCAAATTTACACTGCACAGGTGGCTCAAAGGCGCTTCTGAAGTGGCATTTAGTCATCTTTACACAGATATTTTAATGCTGCTCGGGGTGGCATGAATGCATTTACGCAGCAATTGCACCTCTATGAGGTGGGCCTGAGCAGGCAAATTAGTCTGTCTTTTCACTGATCTTTACACAGAATTTCGAGCAAGCACAGAGCAACCTATTAACTAGTTGCTTATTAGCATGCACATTACTAGAATATTGGCTGTTTATTAGTACTTATAAAGCTCATTTTAATACCTTATTCTGCATGACCATATTGTAGATCCCTTAATCCTATCCAATACCTAAATTTAACAACTATCTTACTTAATATTAATAAGCAGCAAATTAGGAGTTTGAGGCAAAAGTCATAGTTAATAGTAAGAATTGGACCTTAAAATATGACTGTTTTGGTTACCTGGATTTTCAACAGAGGGTCTTACTCACAAGTTTTACAGTTTTAGGAAACATATGTTAAGAAATACATAAGCCTACCATTAATTACTGACCCTCATGTAGTTCCAAAACCGTAAGCCCATCGTTCATCTTTGGAATACAAATTAAGATATTTTTGATCAATTCCGAGAGATGAATTTTATGAAGCTACGAGAATAATTTTTGTGTGCAAAGAAAACAAAAATAACAACTTTATTCAACAATTCATCTCCTCCGTGTCACCCTGGCGCCATTTTGGAGAGTATCACAATGTATGTGCATGCTTTGATCTAAACGTAAACTACGTGTAAAACTATACTGACACCAAGTATAGGCCTCTGTAGGAAAGCAATGAGAGTCACCAGATCGGGGCGTTTTTAGACCATGTTACCTGATTGGCTGACGTCATAGTGACGGTAGGTTTAGGGGTGGGGTTAGGTAAGGGGGATCATTTTGATTGCAAGGTTTAGAAACACCCAGCTGTTTGAAAACACCCAAAAAGTCAGAAACACCCACTTTTGCTCTGCAGAGACCTCAATCTCGCTGACACAGAACAGCATACGTTGTTTACGTTCAGCGGATACTCTCCAAAATGATGCTCTAGGGTGACGCGGAGGAGATGAACTGTTGAATAAAGTCGTTATTTTTGTTTTCTTTGCACACAAAAAGGCTTCTCGTGGCTTCATAAAATTCCGATTTAACCACTGACGTCACATGGACTACTTTGCAGATGTTTTTGGTACCTTTCTGAGCCTTGATCGTCTAAGGGCCCTTGCTGTCTACGGAGGATCAGAGAGCTCTCGGAATTCATCTTAATTTGTGTTCCGAAGATGAACAAAGGTCTCATGGGTTTGGAACGACATAGGATAATTAATGACAGAATTAAAATTTTTGGGTGAACCATCCCTTTATATCATGTGTATTTTTTAAACTTTTGAATCGCACTTTTATATAAACTGAAATTAAACATTAATTGATATTAAACAGAGTTTAAATTATTTATATTCACTATAGATGAATATAAAATGTATATATTAAATGTATATGAATCCTAAGAACGCCCCACAAGGATCAGTAAATTCCCCAAATTTTATTTTATCTTGCGGGGACATTTTTTTGGTCCCCATAAGAAAAACAACTTATTTTTAATGTAAAAATGCAGAACATTTTCTATAAGTGGGGTTAGGGGATAGAATATACAGTTTGTACAGTATAAATATCATTATGTCTATGGAAAGTCCCCGGAAACCCCATGTGTGTTTGTGTCTGGAGGAAGGAAAAGTACATGATCTCTCCATAATAAGGGAGGATGACGTAGACGCAGTCTCTAAAGTGGGGAGTGAAAAGGGTCCAGAAGAAAGGGCTCCAAGAATAAAACTCGCGATGCTATAATGAGAGATGAAGACAAATGATAACTCGTTTCATATCCTTTCGACTGTCATTACGGAGATCTAAGAAAAAATCCGTTCTGTGCTCATAAGGATAACAAAGTGACGCACAGAAAAGTTTAAAGAGCAGACTGGGAGAGAGAGAGTGAGTGTGAGAGAGAGAGATTTTCATCTCATTGTCGTTGCAGTCTCTACCGGAACGCATTCGTTCGCTGCCGTAGGTAAGTGAACCACTGCTGGAAGACACCGGTATTCTGTGTACAATAATTCGGTTTTGAGATAAAAGTAGGCTGTTTTGAGAGTACATATTTGTTTGGAGTAGTTGTAGTTGAAGATACACCTGATACTGCCATTAAACTAATAGAGGGACAAATGAACGATACAGTTTGGAACGTCGAAGAATTAGTTTTAAACATTTCTCTGTTTTCTAATTTATATCTTTATCTTATACAGAATGATGACGAGCAGCAAAACAACTCTTGCTTTTCTCATCTACGGGCTCCTCGTACAATGCAACGTGTGTTCGCCGTTGAGTTACCCCAATATCAGGTACGGAAACTTGTCATCCGTCTCACCTAAAGCTCGGTAACGATTTGGATTTTGAGGATTTACCTGTAGCGTAGTTGGACGATAAAACTTTGGCCAATAGCACTATTAAATAAATAAAGCGTTCAAGCGTTTTATTGACAAGTGTATACGGTCACAAAATTTTGAACAGATGTCTTTTTTGTTGACCGTATGTCTAATAAGAAATAATAACAAACAAGTTATATAGGCTGCTCGATACGTGTTCTACGAGCGTTCATTGTTTCGCGTAGAATCGCACCGCAAAAGTGTGAACGCGCTTTAGAAAATACAATTGATTAAAACGTGATTATATTATAATCGTAAATAATGTTAAGACATCTTACTCGGCATAATAAAGTGTAATATGAACAAAAATATCTATCATATATCCCAAAGCAAGAACACAATTTCCACAAAATATTTGTAGGACAAAACTTTAAAGCAGAAATATTACTATTTTGTTGTTATAGGCTGTAATAGTATGCATTTAAATCGAGCACGTTTAGATTAAGTCACCTTCCTTCACAGTAATAGCCTAATTACTTGCGAATGAAATGACTTCATGTCTTGTTACAGAATGGAGACTGCAGGATTTGACGAGGAGGGAAACTCATTAACGGATCTAACCTTTGACAGCGACCAGATCACTATTCGAAGCTCTCCTTCGGTTAATGAAGACGCATACACGTTTTATAGTCCTCCATCGAAAAGGTGATACTTCTTTCTTCCAGATCTCCTATTCTATTTCAAAGCATTCCCAAAATGGGACCCGTTTGTTTATTAATGTGATTCCTCTGGTTGCATTATTCTGCTTGCTAAGACAAATCGAGCCATTATCTTGTTTAAGACGTTCGCACAATTAACGGAGTTTTTTTTAGATAGTGTTTGAAAACGACTGGACTGAAAAAGTTAGCCTTTAACCTGTGAGTGATAGGCTTTTACAAATTAGGTCGGCAAGGCTACAGTTGCGTTATATTAGCTCAAGCTGATCTCTGTTTTGACCACCACAATCTTTTTTGTCATTTTGTCACCCAGAATGGAAAGGCACGCTGATGGGATGTTTAATAAAGCCTACAGGAAAGCGCTTGGTCAGTTATCAGCGCGGAAATACCTGCATACACTGATGGCAAAACGTGTGGGGTAAGAACTGTATTTATTTCTCTCCATCTCTCTTCTTCGCTCTCTCATCCTAAGTACTATCAGTTACTTCACTTCCAACTTTTTGACCGTGCTATAAAACGCTATATCAACTTTATATGTCCGGTTTTCAACACTAGTAAGATCTGTGGAAGAGTACGGGGAAAAAACAAGGGGGCGTTCACACAGGAACGCGTTCTTGCTTTTAAAACCCGTTCGATGCTTGAAGCGCAACGGAATGGAATGCAGAACTCCCGCGAAGTTTTTAAATGTGAAACTTTTTTTTTTTTTTTCAAACCAAAGTCTTATCGGAGTGGCTAAAAGAATAGCGAGGCGTGACTGCCAAAATTTTGTGAAACATAAAATAAAGCATTATGTGTGAATAGCCCTGTAACTTTCCACGCAACTTATTATAATTTATATGGGCCTATCCTAGAACATATTTATACCCGAAATATCCTAAATTAAACAAATTTTTAGATTATTTATTAACATATGCACACTTAAATCCAAAAAATGTGGCTTTTATTCTAACCCGATTTTATGAATGTGCGTTTCAATGGCACAATCTCAATGTGGCGTATTATTTATACGCAAAAAATGGACTTTGGCGTACATAGGTTTAGGGGTGTGGGGCCTATATGTACGCCAAAATGCGTATTATATGCACGCCAACAAAGTGCGTATCAAGTGCACGCAAAAACTGCGTATTATATGCACGTCAATCATGTGCGTATCATATGCACACCAAATGCAGTTTTTGCGTATAAATAGCATTCAAAATACAACCAAAATAAATAAATAAATAAAAATCGTGCTACTGATACGCATTTTCATGAGACAGGGCTCTTTTTTCGCAGTCAGTGTCGACTGTTTCTGTAATATCCTGGGTTCTAGAACGCTTTGTCCTTTTTTTTCTAACGCAGAGGAGGAAGCATGATAGAGGACGACAATGAGCCGCTCTCAAAGCGTCACTCGGACGGGGTTTTCACGGACAGCTACAGTCGCTACCGGAAGCAAATGGCCGTAAAGAAGTATCTGGCCGCAGTCCTTGGCAAAAGGTATAGACAGAGATATAGAAGCAGAGGACGGCGGCTCGCCTATTTGTAGCCTTTTTCAAATGCGTCTATCATGTACATGTACAGCTTTTGGAGCAAGTTAGTCATTACAAAGACTAGTATGAAGATGTGTCCTTTATAAACATGTATTTATGTATTAAGTAAAGACATTAAAACGAATATTTTGATAATAATATTGTTTTTCTTTTGTACTGAAGCACCTGACAATGCAACGATCTTGCTTGTGGACCAGGCGTTTAGTTTTACCAATACTAACAATGCTATTTATTTATTTGTTTATTTATTTATTCATGTTTGTTTCAATACCTTGTCTATAAACCTACATCAGTCTGAATATGAGTAAATAAATAGTCTCAAAGACAATCACTACATTGAATGATACCTTCCTTCTTTTCCTCCTGACATTAAGAAAGAAGTTTTTTTTATTTACAACAGCCCTGAAGACTTAGATTTGCACCAATTTCTACAAGACGATGAGATTGTGGCATTTTTGTTCGATTTGCTGAGACAGTTGCCTCCTGAATTCCCGGTGAGTTTCTAAGGCTCAATGCCATAGTGCTTTTCTGAGGGGTCTCTCTCATCTCTTCCATGCTTTTACTCACGTCAAGTTCTTCCCACTGTCATCTATGGCTTAAATCTCACAAGCCATTCAACACGTTTTCTTTTTCTTGCACAAACCTTTCCGAAAAAAAGAGCTCCTTGAGACCCGTTCACACCATGGACAATAACTATGACAAAAGCTGTAACTATAAAGGTCTATTAATTTCCAGTACTATGTGAATATGGAAGTCCAAATATTGTTGGAATCACTTAAAGAATGTTTTTTTTTTCAGCTGATGAACAATAAAAACATTGACAGCCAATCAGAATCAACCTGACTTTGGCGAGCTTGAGCATTTAAAGCAGCAGATGACAAACCTACAGCTGTTGTGGACATTAATATAGCTATCATCAAATTTGTTTTTATAGTTATCGTTTTTAGTGTGAACTGAACTGGCCTTTATTGTGCATATTAAAGTTAATTAAATCTGCATCTTCAAACACTCTGATTCACACAGATGACTCTTTTTGAAACACTGTCCAGTCCTTCCTGCTTTTCACTTATAGCATGCAATTGCTCCCCTTTGAAATCTCACAAACAAGAAAAACTGAAATGAATGCATGTGTATTCGACTTGATTACAGTAGTCCAGACATATAAATGTTTCTTTCTTTGTTCTTTTTTTCACAGTTTTCTATCTTTCTCACATTGCCCACCTCTCACATCAGTGTCAAATGTCTGTTCTTTGTCTATGACCGTAAAGCAGTTAATCGATGGAGACGTGTGTCTCTGCATCTTAACGTTTTCTGTCACATCTGTGTGGTTATCAGTATCAGTATAGGTCATTGTTAGACGAGCTGGGTGTGACACAAAATAGATGTTTTCTGTAATAATCCCTTTATGCATGCAAGACAAATAATATTGCGAAAGATGAAATAAAAGACAATATGTTTTGAGGTAAAACCAGCTGTTAAAAGCATTCCTCCAACTTACATCACAGTGTTATATATGCTTAAGCTTGTTAGTGAGATGTACTTGTTTGCATATGCATGTTAGAATGTGTGTGCGTGTAAAAGGGTGAACATGTGAAATCAATCTGTGTTTAATTCTGCATTCTCCTGCAGGCTTTGTGACACAGGAGGCAGCTAGCGGCTTGGGTGCCTTTGCTTCATCTTTAAAATGGCCACCAATTTCAGATGGCACATTAGTGGCCCTACAAATGCTGCAATCACCTGCTCACACATCTCCTATTTCTCACATAACATAATTTGTTCAAATGCCACCTGGCTTTCCGGTTATTCGATTTAACTTCTCTATGCATAGTGTGTTGTAGCGATCTGTACGGCATTTATTAAACATTCTCAGCCTTGAAATTCATTTTGTGTGCAAAGACTGATAGTGCCCAAAGCCTTACTTAAACATTAAGATAAATCTTGTGTTGATCGTTAGTACAATAACACATGGGAGCCACACAAGGGCACCATTATATGTGTAAGAAACAAAACAAAACAAAACAAACAAACAAAAAAAAACTGTGTTGTAAGATTTGTATGAATAAATTTTTGTAAACAACACTTTCGTCTAATCTTTGATGATTATGAAGAAAACAAAGTCCCCAATAACACAAATAAACACCCTTGGATCATAAATACATGTGCAATAAATATAACACACCTGCAAGTAATGTAAACATTTAGAAAGATCACGTCTTCACAAACAAAATGTGATATGCCATCAATAAATATAAAATTCAGAAAATGTGTGATGTCAGATTATTAAAATAAATAAATAAATAAATAGAAATATAACCCACGCTCTCAGAAAAAAAGGTACAAAAGCTGTCACTGGGAAGTACCTTTTCAAAAGGTACACTTTTGTACATTTTAGATACTTATATGTACCTTCATGGTACCAATATGGATGCCTTTTGAAAAGGTATCGCTCCAGTGACAGCTTTTGTACCTTTTTTTTATGAGAGTGCATGATTGAAGAAATATTCTAACACGCAAAAATAATTTGAAAAGTGACATTAAAGTGAAAAGTGACACAATATAGGAACAAAAAATAATAAAAATGAGGGTTTCAAGCTACTGTTATCTATTAAAGTGAAATAATTGCTTACCACTAAAGCGGAGCTGAATGTATACAGTAGCTGGCAACAGAGAAAGTACACATGTCTTGTGTGTATTTGTGTGTATTCTCCCACCAGGCTGTGACTGGTGTTATACAGAGCAGAGACACCAAGATAAGGAGAACCTTTTAGTTCCCGTCAGAGCAGATCAGAGCTAATAATCTCACACTGGACCCCTACATCGCTGTAGCACAGCAGGCAAAAACACTGACCTTTACCATCACCATTACATGTCCGTTTAGCTAGCTGACTGATCTCATGCAAACATGCATTGTACTCACTGTCAGCATTGGGTAAAGAGGGTTTAATAGAATCATTATAGGATGAGAGTATTAAAAAGTTTAATCTGTAAGTCTCAATTTTTTTAAAGGGGTCATAATCACATTTTTCATGTACTTTTTATTTATTTTTATGTTTTTCCTGAGGTCTGCTTAAAATAAAATGTTGTTAGATTGTAATGTAATTTGGCAGTCATCTGCCGACATGTTAATGTGTTAGATTTCTTCTAATACATAAAATAAGTAAGCTTAACCAAAGTTTTTGGTAAATAAATGTATTGACTGTAGTAGTGTAGTAGTTCTTCACCCAAATTTCCCTCTGTGACAGAACTTTAGACAAATGGGCTACAAACAATAAACTTTTTATCAATGAATCAGAGAGAAGAGTGTGATATCACAAACTGGGTGTGGCTCTGATGAACGCACAAGTGTCTTGATAAATATAAGTTGATTCACATGCATTCTTGTCAAATGAGACATGCATATTTATCTCAATCTCAGTAATTCAGCTGCCTGTTAAACTACGTTACAACCCAGGCTCAATGGAAAACACTGTGGCGACATTTCTGCAAAATTATATTACTTGCTTCTTGCATGTTTCGCAGCACAAAATAAAATGTCCAGTGGGTGGCGCAAAAAGTGTGTTTAGTTTTAGTCGAAACAGAATAACGTGAACCTGGAAACATTTTATTACATATACTGTACATATTAAGGCACTTCAGAAAATGAAATGTCCAGTGAGTGGAACTAAAAAGTTAATGCACTATTATGTATGAATATAATGTACCGCCTACAATAAACCGTGCCATAAACCTGATGATAGTATTAACAAAAGCAAACAAAATACATTTGCTGAAGCAAAAGTGTCATTTTAGCTTTTTTCTTTTGTTACTAGTGTTTCACAATACTCTGTACCAGGTGGGCTCTCGAGCAAGTTTACGACTTCAGAAAAGCCAAGCATATTGAGCTGGTTGACTCTGTGTATGTTTGTGTGTGACAGAATTATGTAACGTCCTTGAAAAGTAGTTGCTTATAAAATGAAGCAGAGATCTACAGTGGTTACAACAACAACAAAAAAGCAGCACCATTTCCAAATCTTAAATAATAAATAAAGGTGGCACCACAAAATGAGGCTCTTTCTGAAAACATAAGTGTGTGCGATTGACTTAAAGTGTCTTAAGGGAAAACAAGCTCATGAGATCATTTCTACTTCCTTTCTCCTTTCTCTACCTTCCCCCTCTGACTGATATGAACCAGACTACTGAAACATGATAAACTGCCCTGGTGCGATAATTTTATATGACTTCACAAAGTCTGAATCCAAAATTGAATACTTCCCTACTATAAAGATGGCAAAAAAAACGCATGTGAAATAGTATGTCCGAATTCACAGTAAAAAAACAGTCTGCAAAAGTACTCGGAAGACTTATTACTTCCAGCGAGTTTTTGATGTGAGCATCTGATGGACACAGGGACAGAGAATTTGTGTGAAGCAACACAACTGACGCTGGTAGAGCACGACAATTACAACATGACGGATGTAGTCTGTCCAGATTTCATTCACCTTCAAACTATATAGAATATGCTGTTTTAATGATTGTGAAGTAATTATTTATTTAAAACAAGAACCTACTCAAAGGTTTCTGATTCTGGATGCAGCCAAAGAGTCTAAATATAATCCTAATCCAGTATGATGTACAAACCATTCGGTTTTAATTTAGGAGGATTTTTTTAATATGGCACAAGAGCTCAACAACATCTAGTAGCTACTGTAGACAATGCAGATGTTAGAAACTGAAGGGCATTTATTTAGTTTATTTCTAATTTTGTTTAAAGGAACACTCCACTTTTTTTGGAAATAGGCCCATTCTCCAACTCCCCCAGAGTTAATAAGTTGAGTTTTACCGTTTTTGAATCCATTCAGCCGATCTCTGGGTCTGGCGATAGCACTTTTAGCATAGCTTAGCATAGATCATTGAATCCAATTAGACCAGTAGCATCGCGTTCAAAAATGACCAAAGAGTTTCGATAGTTTTCCTATTTAAAACTCGACTCTTCTGTAGTTATATCGTGTACTTAGACCGGCGGAAAATGAAAAGTTGCGATTTTCTAGTCCGTAGTGATATTACGCAGCGCCTGAAAGTAGTCCCCAGCTATATTATAACTAGTTACCTAGCTGGGGACTACTTTCAGGCGCTAAGCAAGATGGCAAAGTTCCTTGATTATTACGCCGGAATGAGAGTATAGTTCTTAATCATATCAGCCTAGAAAATCGCAACTTTTCATTTTCCGCCGGTCTTAGTACATGATATAACTACAGAAGAGTCGAGTTTTAAATAGGACAAATATCGAAACTCTTTGGTCATTTTTGAACGCGATGCTACTGGTCTAATCGGATTCAATGATCTATGCTAAGCTATGCTAAAAGTGCTATCGCCAGACCCGGAGATCGGCTGAATGGATTCAAAAACGGTAAAATTCAACTTATTAACTCTGGGGGAGTTGGAGAATGAGCCTATTTCCAAAAAAAAGTGGAGTGTTCCTTTAAATGCCTGTAACTTACTGTAGAATTGAGTATATTGTCAGTATGATTCTTTATTGAGAGCGTGCTATTATGGTGTCTATCAGGCCTATCTGAGAGGTTACCTTTTAAAATGTTTAATTTCCCTGTCCTGGTTACTGTACAAACATTTTACTGAGACACCTGAGGGTTTTATTATGACCTTCAGATTAACTACTATAGGTTTGTCTTTTCATATAAAGTCATACAGCATTCATCTTCTTTTCTGTCTCTTTCTTATCCCCACTTCTTCTTTTCCCATTCTCCCATTCCATTATCTACTCTTCAATCACCAGCTTAATGACCGTTTTAATTATTAATATCCACAGCCACTGTGTGTGTTAGTGGGGTGTGTGAATGCAGCTAAGTGGATGGATGGTGATGGGTCTTTGTTTAGAGCTCTATTGATAAATGCACGAGGTATCACTGCCAAATACTTCACTTTTTATTTACGAGAGACGTCAACATCCTTATTAAACATTCATATGAGGGCATATTCGCTGCACTCATCTCACTGCACCATCTCATTCACTATCTGGTTTGCTTTAGAGCTATAGTAATTAACCTGTGGTTCTTTATCGCCAGTGTGGTCTCACTTTTAACTGTGCTTGTCCAGCAGGAGCAATTAGCTATTCATTATTATAGGCTAATGCACTGTATTTAATCATATTACAGAGATAGTCAGATGAATGTACATCTGTATCAGTCCTTTCATTAAATCATTGCTGGTCTCGCAGACACAGGTCCAGAGTCACCATGTTGTAATCAGAATAGATGTGTACACTGATTTACTAAATCATCCAAGGTGGTTTCAGACTAGTTGTGGTGTTGTCCTTTTCGGTAATGGAGATGATCGTGAATGCATGTGCACCTGCCACTAGAAGGCTCTACTCCTTTAAGTGTTGTTTGGCTCAATGGAAAAACGTGCCTTTCAAACCCCCAAAAACGTAGGCTACCTGTACCTACACTTGACTGCAGTTACAAAGTGGGGCATAGTGCATGATTTATAAACTAATGCATTTTGACGTTTGCATAACCAGCTTCACATATTTGTCTTATCTGATGTAGTAAACTTGCTCGGTAGCGCACCTGGTACATCACTGCACTTGTAGATGCAAGCTAAAATGGCACAGTTGCTTCGGCAAAATGGGGCAAATGTCTTGTGTTTGCTTTTGGTCACACTAATGATTAGGTCAAGGGTTGGGTTTAGTGTAGGTGGGATATTATTTTCAAACACGATAGAGTAGTAATGTTTTAGCTCCACTCTCTGGACATTTCATTTCCAAACTGCCGCGATATATCTGTAGGCCACAAAGAAATAAGTAATGGTCCCCAGGGCCAGTATGTCTTGCTCTCTAGATTTTTGAAAGTGGCTCATATTCTGTCTTTTAAAATGTTTGTTTTATTGTTGCTCATTACAAAAGACCAAAGCGTATGCTCTGCACTGTAACTATGATTTGATTTTGACTCAAAGCTACCTTGTTATGAGTGTACAAATCAATGTATGAAGTCAAAAATGTAGAAAACACTGCAAAACCAGGCCAGCAGTCAAACATTTAAGTTTGTTAGAGTTTTTTTATTATTATTTTTGCAATCAAGATTGTAATTAAAAAATGTCTTTCTTTTTTTTCAGCTTTTGAGTAGCTGAAAGATTTAATCCAGGAAGTTTTTTTTTCCCTTTTTGTTTTTTTTCCGAATATATACTGTATATTCCAATGGCACGTGCTCACAAATTTGCTTCAGCAATACGTAGCCATACACATATTTACAAACAGCTGCTGTTGGTAGTTGTTTTCTGTAGAAAATTCAACTTATCGATCTCATCAACTAATTACTGGTTTACCTTCTGTATTTCTTCTACTTCTCTTCTCCCCTGTCACCTGTATCCAGGTGATAGCTATGACCGCATCTCTGCCTGATTTCACATATTAAAAACAATTAGGTGCTTTAAATGGGCCCTGTAGTATGTTTGAATAATGAATCTCCAACAGTCCCTTCATATTAAAAGACTATCTACTAGTGTAGTTCCACATCACATCAGTTGGGAAATATCATGTGCGTAAATGTGTGTGGCTGTCTGCATTAACCTTCATGAGTAGAGATTTCTATTTCTATTATTAGAAAGTTGTGAATGATGGAACTTTAAAATATTACTTTACCAAAGGCTATTATGATGAACAATGTCTACAACATTCAACAATAAAACAGAGAGATATTTGTTTGGTATTTACATTTACAATACAATATTGCAATTCTTAGTGTTCAATAAACACTTTATAGCATCCGTGACTGGCTATACATATGTACTCAGCAAAGTTACATGAAATCTAGTGTACACACAACTACAAACCATTTTTGAATGTATCTAAATGTAATATCCTGTTAACGTAGAGACAATACTTTTATGGCCACTGAAAATACAGTTCAATAAAATCCTTGCATCAATGCAATAAAATAAGCAAACAAAAATATACCAGTGCATCGTTCTCTATAAATACCCCTTTTGGTAAGTGTTTACATGGTGATATGAGAAGTGATATGCTTCTCAACTGATTTTGCTGTATCTGATTGCACAGTAACTTACATATTATATCTTAAAAATATCCAAAGGTTTGCAGAGAGCTGTCAACAAAGCTTTGTTATAAAAAGATAGTTGATTCAGGACAGTAAAGGGGAGGATTTGAGATTTAACAGGATAATTAACCTTTAGGAGGTCATTACAGAGGAATAAAAGACTCATTTTGCTGGAAATGTCAATGCTATAACATTTGCAGCAAAGAAGCAAGCTCTAATGACCGAGACCTTATCCAAAGAGAAGTATTCTTTCTCCTGTAACACTTTCACTCGCTCTAATTGTCAGCCCCTTGACTCTTCATCCTTTCCTTCCGATTTTTTTACTATTATTTACTTTTTCTCACTAATAAACTGTCACTTCTCAGGTTCTTGTTTCTGATTCTTTTTCTCTCCTTACGTCAGTGCATGTCTTTGACATGAAATTAAATTGCAATTACTCATTTTAAACTTTCTGAATGTGATGCATTTGAAAAGTGTTCAATACCACAATGTGCCAGTCACTTGATGTCCAATGTAAAATCTGGGCCCTGAAGCAAAGCCAGTTGGGAACCACCGTTTCCTATAGAAAATATAATGGAAATGAAAATACGAGGTTTCTCAGAACCACATCAAAGTTTATTCTAGTCACTGCCTAGTGTTGATGCATAACTCAAATTTGTTGTGTTTTTTCCTTTTTTCTGCTAAAACACTTTAACCCTCTGGTATTCCACACTTGTGTTCTTTGTGGTCAAAATGACCAGAGACAATAATCATATAATAATTGTATTTTTATGAAATGAATGTACTATAACTCATTTGAATATTATTATTAAATATATAATATTTTGTGTTTTGAGATATTTCATGGTATTCACCTTATTCTTCAGGTAAAAATGGGCGTGGCCATCTGTACATTTTATGGGTCTTGCTTCCGGTCTCATTGCTTCCAGCTAGATTTAGCGGTACAAAACCGTTCATTTTGCTGCTTGATACTGCAAATTGGTGTGCTTTACCATATTATTTTACTGTATTATCTTATAATCTTATCTTATAATGCAAACAGATTTACCGTTTACTGCACGTTGTTATTCTTCTCCTATTTCTCGGCTAATGAGCTGGAAGTCTCGCCCATAGGCTTACTTCCACGTTTAGGAATAAGGTGGATAGAAAATAATCACTTTTTAATTATGAACCATTTATCTCTATAAAAATAGAAATATTAGAAAAAACACTTTAATATTATTTTCAATTAAAATAAACATAAAGCAAGCATTTACAATGAAAAGCGTAAAAGCTAGTAACAATTCCTTACATTTATTAAGTTTTTCATTTTTATATATTTAGACATTATCAAAGATTTATGTTGCATTTTGCATACAGCCCTGTTTTTGTAGCCTACACTGTTTTCGTTAGTTCGGACTTGACTGGGAAATGGCCTTTATAGCATAAACGTTTAGGCTAAGTAAAGATAATATGTCAGAATTACTGCATAATTGTAATGGTATCATTAATGCTAGCTATTATCGTTAGCATTAGCTTCATTAAATGCTGAAAATTTAGGCTACACCAATAGTCTTTGGCTACACATTACATCTGAACATAAAATACAAACTACTTTAAACAGAAACAAGATTACAAACAGTGTATGAAAATAAACTTACTTTGGCATTAAGGCACTCTTATTTATGTTTGAACACACTTGAGCTATTATTAGCGTCTTTCAACGGCTTTGAGGAAAACGAACTCTAGGGGCGGGGCTAAACTACGACTGTGAATAATTTCCCAACAGCCAATCAGAGTCAATTTACTAATCCTTTTTTAAAAATTACGGCCATACCTGTCCTGAACATCGTGTAGAAAAAGAAGAGAGAAAGCATTTTATTACACATAATTTAACACCTTCATTACAGTTTATTTATTTATTTAATTTTATTATTATTTATTTTTTTATTTCCATAAATTCTCAAAAAGTTGCTCTGTGTTAGCTTACTGTCACACCAGTTCTTTTGTATGCTCATGCTGGGTATGTGTGACAGTTCAGCCTATAGGAGGCTAATTGGCTAATGGCATTTAACACACTGTTCAGAATGAGCTAATGAATTCACTGTGGGATACTGAAACACAAAAATAGCAGTTGCATGCTGGGAGTATCACCTATTGGTCTGACATACCCTCTACCACCAATCAACAAAGAGGGACATGGTATAACGTTTAACCAGTTCCCTTGTATCTTTCCTTTTTGGACACATTCTTTTATAAATATTTACAAAATAGCCCAGAATCTGAAACTGAGTTCGCATTTTACCATTTCCGTCAATCAGTGCATCCAAAATCTACTGCATACTGGGTGGGAACTACATTTTACATTTGCATTACATTTACATGAATTCATTTAGCAGAGGCTTTTATCCAAAGTGACTTACAATTGAGAATTGAGGATTCATCATAAAGACTTGAGAGGCAAATAAACACAGAAAGTGTTCCAGACATTGTTCAGATTAGTACAAGTTAGACAGGGAGGGATTATATTAGGATGCAATCAAATGTTGACTAAAGAGACGAGTTTTCAGCTGTTGCTTGGAAATTGTCAGGGATTCAGCATTCCTTGCGGCGCTGGGAAGATCATTGCACCAGCCAGAAACGGTGAAAGAAAATGTTCTGGAAAGTGATTTTGTGACTCTTTGTGATGGTACCACGAGGCGTCTGGGATTTGGGTTTGAGTCCCACCTGGGTTGTGTTTGAAGCACTACACATAGTACACAAATTCAGTGGCAATTTATTACCCATGTGGTCTAATGGATAAGACATCAGCCTCTGGAGCTGAGGGTTGTTGGTTCAAGTCCCACCTGGGTCATGTGTGAAGTTCTGCAAAAAAAATCTATGGTAAATTGTTTATAAAAACCTTAAAATATGCTTTGTGTTTCTACAAAAAGCCAAACTCAATTACTAGCAAATGCAACCAATCAAGAGGCCTAATGGACAAGGCATCAAACCTAGGGTTGTGGGTTTGAGTCCTACATGGGTTGTGTTTGAAGGGATAACTAAGTCAGTGGTGCAAAAATGTCTGCTGTAAAAGCAGCACATTATGAGAAAAAAAAAACATAGCTCTGCTTAGTATTTCAGGGAAAGGAAATTCAGGCGAGATCTAATAGATCTGTGGAAAGTTCAGCTTCAGAAGCTTCAGTCTTTAGCGCTGAATAATGTGTGTTTTAATCCTGCACTCGCATTTTAATTTGAATTTACTCTGTGATTATTAAAATGTATATTGTATAGTATGAGTATGAGTGAGTATGCATGGAATTCAGACATATTACATCAACAATGTTTTTTTTTTTAATGGGTTAATAAGGTTTGTGTTTAACACAAGCTCAATATATTTCTGCGTTTTATTCTACAACATAAAATATATCCACAAATGTCTAAATGGAAGTTTTATGGGACATTAAACGTCATCGCATCGAACAGATAAACTCATCTACTCACTAGTCGCTTTAATAGCCTCATTGTGTTTATAATCACGCTTTTGCAAACTATTTTAACTCAAACATTCAGGGAAAATGGTGGTGATGTTGAAGTTACGTGACCGCGGTGTAGTTCATTTAGAGTATGTTTAGCTCATTTGTGAAGACTCATGACGAATAAAGCGTTTCATAAAAAGTATCATAAACTTTTGTTGGTCATAGAGCTTATTTTCTGTAATAATCCAAAAGCCAATGGGAAAATCCTATTACTGTAAAATCTCTCATTCTCATCTCTCTCTCTCTCAGTCTGCTGATGTCTTTCCTGCTAGTCTTGTAGGAAGAACTGGAACATATTCATAATTTACCCATGGTTTGGCACTAAAACCAAGACACTTCCGCTTTTACAGGATCCTCGAGGTGTTTCTGTGGCGATGGTCTGCGTGGAGGCGCTGTATGAGGAAGAGCAACTCATATAGAAATTTAAAGATCCCTGTCTTTTTTTATTCATGCACTGAGCAGCACTTGAATGCAAGAACAAGTCCTGTTTGACAGGCTCACAATTATTCTGTTGATAAAGATGCAGTCAGAGAAAATTTACTTGCATTAGATTGAGTTGTGAAAAACAAGTGCACTTAATTGTGTTGAATGTGCACTTGTAGTGTACTTCAAACCTTAAAAGTACACTTTTAATAAAATGAACTTGCAGATAATATAATGTAATGAGGAACAGGTAAGTGTACTTAAAGAGACACTTTTATGGCTGTTTTGTAACACTTTTAAAAAGTGCAATTATGAAAAAATGTCAAATAAAACATTTTGTTTGAATGTACTTTATAGGACAAGAGGTTTAGAGAATGAAGGGATGGATAGACTTTAAAGTACATTTTAAATCATTATTTTGATAATGCAATTATACATTATTTTTATTAAACTTTAAGGTTATTTAAAGTTAATATATTTTAAAAGTACTGTTGCATCATTATTAGAACTTACATTATGCATATGTATATTTATCAGTACATTCAGCACTGATATATATACCAAATAAAGATGTCCTTCAGCTAATTGCATTTCATAAAGTTTTAAACTAAAATATATCTTCATTTAAATGCACTTAACCTAATTGCGTGCAATGAAGTATTAAACATTATATTCAATTGACACTTTTATTCCAGTACTAAATACCTTTTTTAAAAGCATCCATTAAAAAGGTCTACACAACTCCAATTTTCATGCTTCAAAAAGTGCAAAAGACATAGTAAAAATAATCCGTATGAATCAAGCAATTTAATCCACGTCCTCTGAAGAGACACAGTCAGTTTGTATGATGAACAGATCTCGGTAGTTTACACAATACCAGTTTTACCCTTTTAACCTTCAGTACATTATAACAGTATGGCTTTGAATCGATGAGTATTGTTTGATTTGTGTGTGTGTTTGTGTACTTGAGCACGCTCTTCCTCTTTCCTTTCACCACAATATGTGAATTAAAACAAGAAACATTAAACATTAAAACTGAGTGATATGAACACATCCTGACATATATTTCTGCGTGTCCACAGATCTTCTGGTATACAGACGCAGATGAAATATTTACCGCTTTCCTCACTCTGAGGCACCCGGGACTCCAGCAGGAACAACACTTCCCGGTAAACACACATAACCACACCACAGTTCGCTGTGCTTTCTTACTGAATTATTGAATTGGAGTTTGACTGTAACATCAAAGCAGGTTTCTCTTTTCTCTGTGCATGCCTGATATTTTATTTGAAATTAAATTTTTTTGAGAGTATTTTTATATGGTTTTTGAATGGTGTTAAGAAGCTGTCAACACTTTCAGACCTTTCACATTTTAATCTGGACTAAAACATGGCAGTCCAGAAAAGATGAAAATGTTCTGATTCTTTATATTATTGTTCTTTATAGTTGTGTTCTTTGCTATATAAACTCAAAATTTTGAAAAGAATAGTCTAAATTGTGGACAAAATTCAGAATGGTGAGATAAAAAGTCATTACCTTTATTTTATTTTTAAACATTTTGTTGCAGAAACAAGCTTGTTGCAGTTCTTCTGACTTTTTCCCCTCATGCTTTTTTAGTGTAACTTTTTTCTTTAGTTTATATTTTCTTTGTTTCGTAATCCTGAGAAGAAAATTTTGAGACGATAACTAGAATTGCAAGAAAAAAAGTCAGAATTGTGAGAAAAAAGTTTGATTTGTGAGATATAAACTCAGACATGTAAAGAATTGTGAGACTAAAAGTAAAGGACCTTTTTTATTGCAATTATTTTAATTTAATTTAATTTTTTTTCTCACAAAGCTGAGTTTATTCACACTTTATTTTCTCAGAATTACACGTTTATGCAGTATCTAGAAATAGTGAGTTTATGTCCAACAATTCTGAGATGAAAAATCAAAATTTTGAGACATAAACTTGAAATTGTGAGATTTGTTATAGATAAAAATTTACAAGTGTTTTTTCATTCTTTAGTGGAAACAGTTTTCACAATTCAGATTTTTTTCCTAACAATTCTTAGTTCATAATGTATCTTGCAACTCTGAGAAGAAAGTCCAAATTGTGAGATTACATTTAAAAAAAAAAAAAAATTTTTATTATTGCAAGATAACAAATAAAAATATAATTAAATATATATATATATAAATTGTTACAATTGAGACTTCTCTGTTTCTCAGTTTATACAGTTTTTATCTTGCAGTTCTGAGAAGAAAAGTCCAAATTGTGAGATGAGAACAAATAACTGTGAGTCAAAAATTCAGAACTGCAAGTAAAATGTGAGAATTGTGAGATTTCATCCTGTGGTGAAAATAAGCTTATGTATTCTCTTCAAGTGCTTATTGAAAGTGCTTTGCTTCACAGTGACTGAGGCTTTCTGAGAGGAAATGTATTCCTGACCTCCACAGGGGCCCGTCAGACAGCGTTTGGACCCGAGAGGATCCTGTCAGCAGAAAGAGCTCCACGGGGTTGGAGGTCAGCAGGAGTGACAAGCATGTCTCGCTGAGAGGCATTCTGGGACATTTGCCCTTCTGCAGAGTGAGAAAGAACCCCTGTCGCCACTGTGGGCAGATACACACTCAAAAGTCACACACATCTCAGTCACAACACAAATAAAGGTCTCCTTATCATCTTTATTCCTCCCGAAACTGCACACACATAGACAAAGATGTACAGGTTTATGTACAAATCCTATCTGTGACAATCCACTCATTTCTTCAAGCGTCTTGGAGACACAGTTCTTCTGGATTTCTGTCTCGGTTTGTTCTGTTTCTTCATGTCACTCCAGACAGACTGATGATGATCAGATCAGATCTCTGTGTGGAGCACAAAAATCTCACTGCATTATTACAGTTAATGGCAAAATGAATGTTTGGAAATGTACACTGACACACTACAGCAAAACATAGAAATAATGGACTTAAAACTATTTTTATTGGTACTTGTGGCCTAAGACTTTTTCACAGTATGTATATATATATATAGTTTAATACTGCCCTGAATAAACTATTTACAACAGTTATATACATATGTGACCTTGGACCACAAAACCAGTTGCTGGGGTATATTTGTAGCAATAGCCAACAATACATTGTATGGGTCAAAATTATCCATTTTTCTTTTATGCCAAAAATCATCAGGATATTAAGTAAAGATCATGTTCCATGAAGAGATTTAGTAAATTTCTTACTGTAAATGTATCAAAACTTCATTTTTGATTAGTAATATGCATTGCTAAGAACTTCATTTGAACAACTTTAAAGGCGATTTTCTCAATATTTAGATTTTTTTGCATCCTCAGATTCCAGATTTTCTAATAGTTGTATCTCAGCCAAATATTGTCCGATTCTAACAAACCATGCATCAATGGAAAGATTATCTATCCAGCTTTCAGTTTATGTATAAATCTCAACTGGAAAATTTGACACTTAAGACTGGTTTTGTCGTCCATGGTCACATCTAGTCCACAATAAATAAAAAACAGAATTTGCAAACATATCAATATCAACAACACAGTGTTAAGAACCAAGCTTTTTTGTAAACTTTTGAACTGGTTTATTTGTGTAAATTCAGTTATTCGGTTTTAAATTACTTTAAATTATATGAAAGTATGGATATACTGTGGTAGGCCTATATATGGATATACTACAGTATACTGAGTGAAACTTATATTCAAATTGAAAGTATCAAGCAAAAAAATACACGAGTATAAAAAAGACATTCGTATTTAAGCATTTCAAACACTGTAAAAAGTGATAAGTTGACTTAACTTGAAAAAATTGAGGAAACCTCTTGCCTTAAAATTATTAAGTAAATAATAATAATAATAATAATAAAAGTTAAGTGAACTTGACAATTCACTTCACTTATTGTTTTTAATTATCATTTACTTAAAAATTTTAAGGCAACGGGTTTCCTCAATTTTTTTAAGTTAAGTCAACTTATCACTTTTTACAGCGAATCATTCTCTCGTGTGAATTAATTTCACACACACACACACACACACACACACACACACACACACACACACACACACACACACACACACACACACACACACACACACACACACACACACAGTATATATATATATATATATATATATATATATACACACTGTAAAAAATAAGTTGACTTAAAATTATTAATTAAATAATTAAAAAAAAAGTTTACAATTCACTTAGCTTTTTTTAATTTATTATTTATTTAACTTTAAGGGAATGGGTTTGCTCAATTTTTTTTAAGTTAAGTCAACTTATCACTTTTTACAATGTATATATTTATCTGCAATTAAATATTATAATTGGATTGCAAACCTCACAACAGTTTTGGAAAATTGCAACTTATATTAATATATAAGTGAAAGATGTCACTTGCTGCCAACAGTTCAAGCATTTAGACTGATTACAAATAAGGTTGATCATGTTTAGTCTTGACAGTTCAAAAACAGCTTGCATTGTGCTTATTAGAGTGATATGTTTTACTAAAGTGAATAGTTATCACTTTACGCACCTTTTTAGTTGTTGATATTGTTTTCCAAGATTTAAATTGAATTATTTTATTCTCATCGAGCTACAAGTTTTGTAATTCGCCATGTCTGTGAAATTACATCCAACACTAAAATGCAGAAATGTCTGATTGTTTTAATGAAAGATGGCAGCAGAATACACAAAGAGCCTGTTCTCATTAATAAGGGTTATTTCAGGTGGAAATGTCACGCCGTGGATCTCAGTCATGCATCAGAGATTTTATTTTCTTCTCCTGTCGATCACGCTGACAGCATTTTTATTCTTTTTGGGGTTTTTTTCTATAAAATTTACAATTGCACGTCTATCTGTATCAACATCAATTGACAGAATGTCAAGCCCCACAGAAACACAAACATTTACCAGAAATTCAAAGGAACAAAGATACTCTTATTGTGTTACATGAATTTTATATTGTAACAGAGCATTTCTTTTTCTACATTGTATTTGTAGCAAGAAACATTTATTTATTAGCCATGTCATTTATTCAGACAAGTTCTTTATAGTAAAAAAGGAAAAGTGTAGTAAAATAAAACAAGATCTTTTTTAATAGTATTAATTAATAACTGAAGTTAAGGCATCCTTTCTGCCAATCTGTCTTATATATATATAAAAAAAAAAAAACATACAGCATGCATAACTTAACTAAAACTGGTGTAAACGGACTCATTAGAATAAAAACGAAAAATAACACTAATACTAAATTTTGGAAACAACATTAAAGAAACGACAGCACAAATAATTACATATACAGCTGCAAGGGTCTTTTCATATAAATTTTAATGTCAATCATCAGCATATATCTCATATAAAAAAGGTACAAAACCTCTGCAACCAACATGACACAATAAAAGTCAAACTGCCAGAGTCCAAAGTGCAGGTGCATTGATCAAAAACTAGCAAATTATCCTCAAAAAATGATCAGAGAATGAACTGACATAACATAACATTTCTGACACGCACTGAAAATGTTTCTAAAAACAGAGAAATTGTTGGCAGGGCAAGTACAAACCCCAACTACTCTCCAGACCAGCAGAAATTAAAACTGTGGAGCCCAGAAATACTGTTGTTTCTGTCTGGTATTAAAATACACTGTTCTGATGAAGACACAACTGTACTGCATCTTACTTTTTAATATCATATAATGTCCACTGAATGCAGTGAACCGAAACCTGCTGCCATCCATTTAGAAATATATACTGAAAGCGTGAGCTACTGTATATTAGGCGTCTCGGATGTCCCAGGCGACTCCTCGGATCTCTCTCTGGTGAAATAGCTGCTGTGCTGGAACTTGAAGACTTCGTTTCCCCAGCTGGTCCAGTCGCACTGGAGACTTCGGGCAAACAGCTCCAAACACTTGGGCTTGGGGCTAATGTAGGGCTTTAACACAGCTGTAGTACAACAGAGAAAGAATCAACACCACAGCTATGAATCAGCTGTTGTTGATACCAAGAACTCCAATCTGTCTGCAGAGCCCAAACACCAACATCAGCAGCACAAAATACACCATAGAGAACTACAGATCGATTAGAAATAAATAGCAATAACAAAAACAACTGGTTTTTGCATGCAAAAGATACCCTTGTGAAAAAGAAGTTAATTGTATTGAATGTGCACTTTTAGAATACTTTTAAAAAGTGTACTTGCAGATCATGGATGTATAAAAATAAATAAAGAAGTGATTATTAAAGAAATAAAAGTCCACTTAAATGACTTAAGGACTTTGTACACTGAGTTCGAAATTTTTGCAAGTTAAAACATAAATACGACCTGACATTGTGTCAATCACATTTACACACTGCCTCCGAAATTTTCGTCCGACATAAAAAAAATCCAATCAGGTTCGATTTTCTGTGTTTTCTCATCCGTAGCAAGCATTTTGATAGGAAAGGATGACGAATATGAAAAAAATGAAAACATTTCGGACTCAGTGTGCGAGGACCTTTAGAGAGACACTTTCATGACTGTTTATTAACACACTTAAGTGCTCTTTTATAAAGTGCACTTTGTAATAATGTAAAGTACATTTTACACATTTGTGTTTCAATAATATTTTTGTTGTGCTTTAAAAAAAAGTTTGACTATAAAGTACTTTACATATAAAGTACTTGATTATAATTTTAACTGTAGAATGTTATTTGATATAACATTTAAAATGATCATATTTTAAATGTACTTAATTGCAACGTCTTCATTCAAATGTCCAATTACAAATATATTCAAGTACATGAAAGACAAGTTTCAAAAGATCTGACATTAAAGTATATTTTAGTTTTCCATAAATGCATGTCAGTACATTCAGCACTTTAACCAGATTCAAAGACAATAGAAATAATTAAAGTCCTGCTTAAGTGAGTCATAAAACACTGTCAAGTTCAGCTAATTGCATTTAATGCAAATTTAAACTACAATAATTTTCATTTAATTTGCAATTATATAGGATAACTTGACTATATGAACAAAAATGAGCAAAACTAAAAACAAACAAAAAAATACACACACAAAGAAAATAAAGTAGTCATTTATGACGTGTTTTAAGTGTGCGCACCTGATAATGAAGGTTTATGGGAGTGCAGGATTGACGGGACGCTGATGAGGAGCCGCTGCTCTGGAAGCTCCTCTGCTTCTGAAGACCTGCAACACACAATGAGCTTTACAACATAAAGAGATGAGAGAAAGAGCGCGCCAACGGGACACAAACACACACACACATTACCTGACAGATCGATACCTGCCCAGCACCAGCACTTCATAAGGCTTCTTGTGCGGTGAATCCAGAGGAAACACAAACTCTCCTGCTCGGGTCACCTGGAGATTCAGATTTTTACTTTATGAAAACCCATTAATTACACTACAAAAATTATAAAAACTTAGTATTTTCATCTTTAATTCTCTGTTGGTCTTCTATGGAGGTTTGTTTGTTTCTGCCACGGGATAAACATGTCAACTTTTTCTCTCACAATTCAGACCTTTTCCCTCAGAATTGTGAGATATAAACTTAGAACTGCGAAAGATAAAGTCGCAGTACAAATAAGTCACACTTGTGAGCGTCGCTGTCAAACATGACCACTACAGGAAATGAATGGGACAAATATGAAAACACAGAGCAATTTTTTGGGGTACAATCAAAAAATCAGCCATAATGAAGCAGTATTTGAGAATGTCTAAATGTACCAATGTAAAACCTAATGAAATTAAATAATTATGCGATTCGTGCACTGCATTTTAAATTCTTTTGCTCTATTTTTGACCCAAACATTTTATTTGTTAAAAATAAAAAAAATTCCAATATTTGTATTATTTTATATTGAAATAAATGGTTCATTATTTAGGGGTAAATATTGTCTAGTACAACGAAAACCTCTCAAAACTCCAAATATTAAAGAATAAATATTATTGAAACAAAATATAGTACATTCCTTTCACTTAAAAAATGCTTTTTATTTTTTATTTATTTTATTTCAGTGGCAGAAACAAGTCTTCGGCTATTTAAGACCAAAAGGATTTAGGTTTTGAATTTTGTACTATATCAGAATGGTATGAAATTGGGTGAATTTTGTGGCACTTGCTACACTGTAAAAAACGTTGAGCCAAATTAAAATTAAGGCAACCAGCTTCAGCAGATTTTTGAGTTTTCTCAACTTGTCGTTTTAAGTTCATACAACAAAAATTTGAGAATCTCCCACAAAAATAAGTTGAGCAAACTCAAAAATCTGCTGAAGCTGGTTGCCTTTTTTTTTTTTTTTTTTTAACAGTGTATATGTGCCACAATAAAACAAGTGAATAAATAAAAATGACTATATATATATTAGAAAATATGAATTATTTTGAGGGTAAAATCTACAGGCCGAACATTCGGTGTTTTAGGTTATTTTTCCACTTCTTGTGCAGCTGTGGTTGTGTGTACCTTCACCCAGAGCCATTCTGCCAGCACTTCAACCGCCCAGTACGGGTAGAGCTCTTCTCTGATGAAACGCAGGTGCTTCGCCCGGTTAGTAACCCACGTAACCACCAAGCATTCTGGAGCAGCCAGTGCCGGCACTGGAAGCTGTTTGAGCTGAGAGGACGGCAGAGAGCTGTATCTGTCAATCACAGCAGGATATCACTTCAGTCCACAGCAGTGTCTTATTACAGCCTTATTACAGGTATGAAATACACTATACCTGTTGCTTCTTTTGACAGATTTGTTCTCCCATGGTGGATCAAGGACTATAAGGTCAAATTTGTCTCCACCTGTAGTCAAAATATATGCAAAACTAACAGATCAACATAGTGAGATTCAAGGAAATTTAAGCCATGTTGCCAAATAATCTGACCCATGGGAAGCATATAAAATAAAATACCCACAATATCCAAAGTAAAAATAAAAGTGATAATAATAGATAATAAATAATGAGACTTCACAAATTCTTATTTGATCCCATTGGAATCAGTTCCAAATTCACATTACTATGAAATTCCAATGCTATCTCATGACCAATTCGTACGTATTTTACAAGGTGGCTAATTCGTACGACCTCACTTGTACGATTTTGTATGATTTGTCTACACCCCAGTGACGGGTAGGTTTAGGGGCGGGGTTAGGTGTAGGTCATTCGTACAAATTCATACAAATTGTGCAACTCGTAAAATGCGTACGATTTAGCAAAGATCATATGAATTTATACGAGTGAGGTCGTACAAATTTGTGCGAATTAGCCACCTCGTAAAATATGCACGAATTGCCGTGAGATCGGGCTGGAAACTCCAATAAGAATCCCGTTAAAATTCCTTAACGTTTTGTTGACTCAACGTTAATGTAAGAAATGTTTACAGCATTAAAAAAGTCTCTAAAATATCATTAAAATTGGATCTGTTTTAGCAAAGATACATTATTACTGTTTATATTAAATACAATGAGCCCGTAGGGTCGCAAAATTATGCAAAAATTGGCAGCGACTAACATTAACTAACAATGAGCAATACAATAGTTGCTGTATAATATTTGTTATTTTTAGTTAATAAAATACAACTGTTAAATTACGTTAAAATTAAATGATAAAAATTTAAGTACAAAGTTAAAAATATTTAAAATAATTGAAAACAAACAATTTAAATTGATATAATAGCATATAAATAATACTAAAATAACACTAGCCTTGAAAACTTTGAGCAATTGAAAAACAAAATACTCTGGTACTAGAATACTACATTAAAATTCAGTGATTGAACTCACTGTTGACAAGTGGATGCATACGTGTGATGTCAGACAACAGGAATCGGCTGCGGGGCGGCAAAAGATACTTCTCCTTCATCAACGTGACCTCATAAGCGCAGTCGGATGGGTTTTCAGTGATGTATGAGAACAGGTCCAGCGTTGGGTCCAGACCATCTCTGTTCAGCGTCTGCACTGGTGCCTCCACAGACTCGTCTGTTAACGGGAGCTGTTTCGCCAGGTCACATAACGCAGCTAGCCGGCACTCGTGTGATGGCATGGATTGAGAAGGTGGTGCGGTCAAAGCTTCTGTCAAGTATCCACACTGACGTCCAGCTTCCAGAAGAGCCTGAGAGCCCTCCAGAACCACTGACCTGATCTGAAAAAAGATAAAAACAAGCCATGGAAGGGATAAAAAATTAAAATTTGTATGATAATATGGCAAGTAAAACAAATCCTGAAGGAACTGTATTGGAATTTCTATCATAATTTGGAATCACTCCATTTTCAGTATGCACTGAGTACATGAAATATCTACTAACAAACATTCAGTATTGTCAGTATTTAGTTTCAAAAAGTCAGAAACATTCATGGTTTCAGATCATGAATGCAGTTGTTAATTCATGGTGGTGACGTAGAAGGAAATTTAAGCCATGCTGCTGAATAATCAGACCCATGGGAAGCATGTAAATTAAAAAGAGAAGTGGACCGAGAACCGAGCCTTGTGGAACACCTCAAAAAGAAACAGTTAATGATGTCTGTTTTTTAATACAGACAAACTGCTGCCTATCCCTAAGATAGATAAGTATACAATGTGTGGACTACACACTGAGCAATACAAAAAGTTGGAAAATTTCAATTAAATTTCGGAAACTTTCCGGGATTTTTTGTTATCTTCCTGGGATTTTTGGAAAGTTTCCGGAAATTTTCCACCCCTTTGCAACCCTACCTTCCAGTGAACTCCACTTTAATTTTCCAGTGTGACAAATTTTGATTAACTTTTTTTCTTGAATAACAATTTTATCTGATTTTTCTGACCATTTTTTTAATGGAAGCAATGCAAAATGACCAATTTGCCACACGGAATTAAACATGAAGGGTCGATTTAAGTCATGTGACAATTTAGTCTGTTGTACCATAATGTTCACCATGTCAAAAAAAATTAAAAACGTTTTTAAAAATTGTTTTTATCTACACTGCATAATAATAATAATAATAAAACAAATAAATAATATAAAATAAATACAAATTAAATAAAAATCTTATTTGATCCCATTATAATTAGTTACCGATTTATTATGATGAAATTGTACACAATACTTTAAGTTTTCTTGATGTAAGAAATGAATAAAGAAAAAAACAGCCAATATTGTCACCTTTCCATGATAAATATGGGCATCCAACTCTCCTTTATTAAGATCACGCTGCTTTCTCTTTCGTTTCTGCAAATAAAAACAAACAGTGAAGAATCATGCAGCAAACCTCCAGAGAAGTTTTGTAGATAATCGAGCACAGAATATCACCTAAAACTACAATACTAGATGTGACATTAATAGGTGTTTTGTACTGCTTTTTCTGTAGCCTAACGTTACCTTTCGTGTTTGTAGATCAGTTTTTGCTTGTTCAGCATTGCTATGTTTTGCAGTGTTCAACGCAACACCGCTCGTCAAGATATCTGTGTTCTGTTGAATCTGAACGTGGGGTTTCAGTGTATTAAAATATTCCCTCTTGAAACAGCATTTAAAGTATTGTGGCTTTTGAAGCCCCTCGCTGTAAGAAACGCAGCGCTGCAGACCCTCATCTGTGTGAGAGCAGGAGTCCAGCAGCCAGCCGCAGGAGTCAGCACACACAACAGACATTACAGCACAGACATATGAACAAACAGCTTCATCTCATCCAAACACGACAGACACACTTCTCCTCGACAGGCGTCTCGTCTCGTGCGCTGCTGCTGCTGCAGCTTCTTCTAGTAACGTTTGACGACCAGCTTTCGGTGCATTACCGCCACCGACTGGACTAGTGTGAGATATGATCATATACAATAAAATTTTTATATATTATACATTTATATATTCCACATATATTTATAAATTAAAATGATGTATTATTATTATTATTATAAAATATATTGTTTTATCTAATATAATTATTTAGCCATATATAATGAAATAATATTAAAAATAAATTGTATTTTTATTATTATTAATTTGAGATATTTTTATATAATTATACATAATGCATTTTTATTTTGTGTGTGTGGGCAAAATTAATAGAACTAATTTAATTAATAGAATTAATAGTATTTTCAGCAGCTAAAAATGGTTTTAAGTCCGTTATTTCTATCTTTAGCTGTAGTGTTTCAGTAGGAAATATCAGTTTACATTTCCAGACATTCATGTTGCCATTAATTGTAATAATCCAGAGAGATTTTTGTCTGACAGCAGCCAGATCTGATCTGATCATCATCCAAATGTTGATTTAATTTAGTTAATATTAGTTAATTGATGAAGAAAATCTATTGATGACATCAATATTCACAGCATTTTTACACAAGTGCCTACAACTTTTAACAGCACTGTAGCTTTGCAGGAAGGTTTCTTGAAGCATCTCGGAGACACAGTTCTTTTATATTATATTGAAATTATTTTTATAATTTTTTTCCATTGTTGTTTTTAAAATCTTTTTGATTCTTTTAAAAAGTAAACTTCAAAAAAATTAAAAATGTTTTCTTTGTAAATTATGAAACTTTATGCAAAAAAAAAAAATGCGTCCTGCATTTTCATGTCACTACCGTTTTAGTTTACTGTTTTAGTCCACTGGCTGAGCTGCTATATTTATGATCAGGAAATATTTGTGTGTCACTCTCTCTCATAGCTGCAAGGTGTGAGTAGATAAGCCCATCATTTTGAGGTAAATGTGTTCAAAAGTCTGAAAACTCTGTGTGTAACTTTAAGGAGCATCACTTCCGACTGAAACATGTTATTGTTTCGGTATAGTAACAAAAGGGAACACATAATCCTCATATTTTTTGGAAAACTAATTAAATTTAGAGAAAGTAATGAACGCCGAACTGTAGTTATCAGTTTTTTATATACAGCAGTTTCGAAAAAGGCATATTTAACTTTTTTCCTGTGGTATCAAACCTCTCATATGCCACAGTTATTACTCATATAACTTCTAATGCCAACTGACAAATATGACACTTACAAAGTAATATAATTTATGAATGAATATAGAAAATAGAGAAAGTTCGCATTTGTTCATTTTCCATTGTTTAAACTGATTTCTTTATTTATTAAAGTTATATTTGTTTATTTATTTTTTTGTTTTTTATTACACACATCTAATAATTTTTGTCTGACCATCACATGTCAGTCAACTGTTAGGAAAACATGGTAAATTCTAACCTTTTTCAATAGATATAGTGCTGACAATTCATTCAACTATTTCCTCACGGGCACACATTGCGGGGGATAACCTCCCTGTGCTGATTTGCATCGTATCATGTGTAGATGATAGCCAGAGATATTGTCAAAAGCATCAAAAATTACCAATAGCACAAAGATTTAACATTTCCAATTAATGTAGGCCTGTTACATTCTCCTTATTATTAGGCCTACATTAATTTTATTATTAAATTACATGAAATTATTGCCCTGCAATAATCATAGCATGATGCACTGTGAGGATAATAAAAGAGGTTTGCTGAGGCCTACTCCTCATTGAAAATGTATTTTAAACATTTTTACAAAAACAACCAAAACAAACAAAACAAACAGGTGTATTAATTTATACAATGAATGGCCTATAATTATTATTATTAACACTGCAGTCATCAATGAACATTCAGAACCTATTTCATGCACCGATTTTCAAAAACAACCTGTTTAACGCGAAATACGTTTCTTCTCATGTTTTTCACTATAAGACCCACAAGACATAGGAAATAACGTTAGACAGGTATCAGCATATGTTAAAGTAGACGTCTCTCGTTGTCTCAGAGAGAATATGCACCATTAATGCAGCGTTAGCCGTCAGGTTTGTTTTTTTACTGCAGATCCGCAGACTACAACTTATTGCATGTCTAAGTCCTGGTCTTTCTTCATCATATCTGGTCCTTGGGTTTTAACTGTAAATTCCCCTACACTATCCAGAAGGTTGGGTTAAACATTGAACCCAATTGCTGGTTCTGTCCATATATAACCCAGCATTTTTTAGAGTGTATACACACACACACACACACACACACACACACACACACACACACACACAGAACATGCATCTTTGTACAATATAGATGCGATGTAACAGACATGCAAGGGGTAAAAGTAATTCATTTCTTTTACATAAAACGAGTTTTGATTACTAAGTGAACAAATGATGTCTAAGTGTTTTCACACATGATCACTGTGTGTAGGTCATCAGTAAATGAGTGTGCCATTAAAATGGCAGTGTTTCCCAAATTAAACAAAAGGGGTGTTAGTTTCAAATGATGTGTGTAATGTCGAAAACTGTGTTTACAGTTTTGCAAAAAGTTTGTTTTACAACATCCAACTGAGTTTAAAGCATGTAATGTGCATGTAGTTTTGCATACTTAGTCTGAATAATAGGTATATCAGTGAAGGGTTCCACAAAGTGGGCCTCAAGTATCTTTTTTAGTGTCAAAGCAATTATTTAAAAAACTGTAATTGTCAATCATAAAAAGATGAGGTTATCAAGATATTTCAGGACATAGTAAAAACTAAATTTTCCTTTGAAAGGAACAGGTAAATATTAATACAAAAAATTAGTAATAAATTTCTGTTATTATCAGTAATGTGTTGTATCAAAACATCTACAATAAAGTATGAAATTATTTTAGTGTGTTGTCTTTTTTAAATGTATTTTTGTATCAACTGGAGATTTTGAATGAACAAACAATCAACCCCTTAGTGCCCCTTTTTCTGGTTTGAGTCACTGTCCCTCAAAATGTCTGTGCACGGCCCTACACACACACACACACACCTGCACAAAACACTCAACCAGGACCAAACACACACACACACACACACACACACACACACACACACACACACAACCAGGACCAAACACACACACACACACACACACACACACACACTCAACCAGGACCAAACACACACACACACACACACACACACACACACACACACACTCAACCAGGACCAAACACACACACACACACACACACACACACAACCAGGACCAAACACACACACACACACACACACACACCTGCACAAAACACTCAACCAGGACCAAACACACACACACACACACACACACACACACACACACACACACACACACACACACACACACACACACACACACACACAGCACACTCAACCAGGACCAAACACACACACACACACACACACACACACACACACACACTCAACCAGGACCAAACACACACACACACACACACACACACACACACACACACACACACACACACACACAACCAGGACCAAGCACACACACACACACACACACACACACACACACACACAAAACACTCAACCAGGACCAAACACACACACACACACACACACACACACACACCTGCACAGAACACTCAACCAGGAACAAACACACACACACACACAAATGCACACACACCTGCACAAAACACTCAATCAGGAGCAAGCAAACACACACACACACACACACAAACACAAACAAATGCACACACAAACAAATGTGCACATTCAAACACACTTGCACAAAACACTCAACCAGGAACACACACACACACCTGCACAAAACACTCAACCAGGAGCAAGCAAACACACACACACACTCACACAAAACATTTAGCCAGGAGCAAATACACACATTCCCTCAAGTTTGAAGTTACTTGTAAACATCCTGATAAGATATTTTCTCACAGTGACAAGCACTTGTACACAGGACAGTGTTGTGAAACATTAAGGTTCTGGTCAGAGGAGCAGCAGCCCAGTTCTCTGGCGATGGACAGTCTAGTTAGAGCACATCGGCATGACCAGACTTAAATCTCTCACACTTTAAAATGGGAAGATGTAAAAAAGGAAGAAAACTTGTGAGATCAGATCTATGGGCAAAGGTCGGAGGGACCGATTTTATAGTAAAGATGCTGCTGAATGCTGATATTTTGAACAGAAACACTGTAAAATCCTCAGGTTTATGGTCCCAGCTTGCCATGGATTTATTTAATGAGGACACACCAAGAAACCGTGCATGGATATGGGAGAACTGGAGAACAAACCGACAGGGCATAAGAGAGAGAGTACATCTGGCTGCAGGAGGTGTGGGACGAGCAGACCGTCACAGCGCGAGAGAACCGGAGCCAGCAGGTCAAGGTAAACATTAAACTGTTTTTTCTTCAATTGCTAACAAGCATTGTTCAACACCGAAACCACATTTTCAAAACTGTTCACGCAGTCTGCATTACTAACACGAATCTTGGCCAAACAGTTGAAACTCACTCAGACCAACAAAACACTTCATATATGCCTCAAAATAAGCTAGTTTCATCATAACACTGGGAACAAGTCTCATTTCATTCATAACACACTAATCTAAAAAATAATAACAACAGGGAGCATTACATGAACGATGAACTCGTCTCGTGCTGCTGCTTCTAGTAACGTTTGACGGACAGCTTTCGGTGCATTACCGCCACCGACTGGACTAGTGTGAGATATGATCATATACAATAAAATCGCTGTATATTTTTATATATTATGCATTTATATATTCTACATATATTTATAAATTAAAATGATGTATTGTTTTATTATTATAAAATATATTGTTTTATCTAATGTAATTATTTATTTAGTCATATGTAATAAAATAATATTAAAAATAAATTGTATTTTTATTATTATTAATTTGAGATTTTTTATATATATAATGCATTTTTATTGTGTGTGTGGGCAAAACTAATAGAACTAATTTAATTAATAGAATTAATAGTATTTTCAGCAGCTAAAAATGGTTTTAAGTCCGTTATTTCTATCTTTAGCTGTAGTGTTTCAGTAGGAAATATCAGTTTACATTTCCAGACATTCATGTTGCCATTAATTGTAATAATCCAGAGAGATTTTTGTCTGACAGCAGCCAGATCTGATGTGATCATCATCCAAATGTTGATTTAATTTAGTTAATATTAGTTAATTGATGAAGACATTATTTTTGACTGCATCCTCATTTCACAGCATTTTTACACAAGTGCCTAAAACTTTTAATAGCATCCTTTCTAATGCACAGGTTTGACTACTTCAGTCATTTCCATGAGTACAAATCTTAATGTTTAAGCATATAATGATATTTTAGGGAGTTGTGTGCTTCTAATTTTAAAGCAACAGTTTGGACAGGACCCTTTTCTATTCTAACATGACAATGCCTCTGTGTATAAGGCAAGGTTCAAAATTGATTGAGTCAGTGTGACAGAACTTGACTGGTCCTAATCCAAGCTGAACACCTCTGTTGTGACCTTAAATGCAGATCTTGAGACAAAAACTCATCACCAAACACCAATGACTTGTACATATGGATGCATTCATTAGACACTTCCAAAACTGATGGAAATACAATTTTTAAATACATGAATTAGTTGTTTGCCACAGTTTTGGAAGTGCCTTTTTCTGTTCTAAAGAAGGGGGTGTCCCAATACTTTTGTCCATGTAGTGTATGCACAAGTCACTGTGTTTGGTGATGAGTTTTCGGCTCAAGATCTGCATTTAAAGTCACACCAGAGGTGTTCAGCTGAGTTTCTGCAGACCGGTCAAGTTCCACACTGACTAAATTGATAATTTATTTTTGAACCTTGTTTCTTGAGCAGCAAATCAGCATATCAGAAAGATTTCTGAAGGATCATGTGACTGGAATAATGATGCAAAAAAAAAATTCAGCAGTGAAATCACAGGAATAAATGACATTTTAAAATATATTCAAATAGAAAACAGTTATTTTAAATAATAAAAATATTTTTTAATTTTACTGTTGTTGCTGTACTTTGGATCAAATAAATGCAGGCTTGTTGAGCAGAAGAGACTTCTTTAAAAACACATTCAAAATCATACTGTTCAAAAACATTTGATTAGTAGTGTACACTCTCAGAAATAAAGGTACAAAAGCTGTCACTGGTGTGGTACCTATTAGGTTCAAATATGTACACTTTAAGTACTAATATGTACCTTTAAGGTACCAAAATGGACCCTTTAGGTACAAACATGTACCTTTTGAAAAGGTACCGCCCCAGTGACAGCTTTTGTACCTTTATTTCTGAGAGTGTATCTCAACAGATTATCAACGTGACATTAGCAACATCTCTACGCAACTTGTCTCGGTCAGTACACCTTTCAGAGGTGCCAGCTGTACACACACACACACACACACACACACACACACACACACACACTTTCTCACAGTCACAGACAAATCTTCACAAGACAATGTAAAACAGAAAGGTGCTGGTCAGATGAAGAATGACCACAGACAATGCAAGATTTAATTTCTAGTGAGACCGGATTGGCATTGTCAGACTTGGATATCTCACACTGTAAGATGGGGAGAAATAAAAAAGGCACAAAACTTGTAAGATCAGATATATGAGGGACTGATTCTATAATAAAGAAGCTGCAGAAAGCTGATATATTGAATAGAAACGCTGAATATTCCTCAGAGATATGGTCCCAGCTTGCCATATATTTTTGACACCGTTAACCATCAGATCCTCCTGTCCACTCTCAGAAAGATGGGCATCTCAGGTATCGCGCTCCTGTGGTTCAAATCTTATCTCTCAGGTAGGTCCTTCAGGGTGTCTTGGAGGGGTGAAGTTTCAAAGTCACAACTTCTTGCTACTGGGGTTCCTCAAGGCTCAGTGCTTGGACCACTTCTCTTCTCCATCTACATGTCGTCACTAGGATCGGTCATTCAGATGCATGGCTTCTCTTATCACTGCTATGCTGATGACACTCAACTCTACTTCTCATTCCAACCAGATGATCCGACGGTAGCTGCTCGCATTGCAGCCTGTCTGAGTGACATCTCTAGCTGGATGAAAGACCATCACCTTCAGCTCAACCTTGCCAAGACAGAACTGCTCGTGGTCTCAGCCAATCAATCACTTCACCACAACTTCATACAGCTGGGTTCATCAACCATAACTCCTTCCAGGACCGCCAGGAACCTTGGAGTTGTGATCGATGATCAGTTAACCTTCACAGACCATATTGCTACAACGGCCCGGTCCTGCAGATTTGCTTTATACAACATCAGGAAGATTCAACCCTTCCTGTCAGAACAAGCTGCACAACTCCTTGTCCAAGCTCTTATTCTCTCGAGACTGGACTATTGTAATGCGCTCTTGGCAGGCCTTCCCACATCTACTATCAAGCCTCTGCAACTGATCCAGAATGCAGCAGCTAGAGTGATCTTTAATGAACCGAAGAAAGCTCACGTTACCCCTCTCTTCATCAGGTTACACTGGCTACCAATAGCCGCTCGCATCAAATTCAAGGTACTAATGTTTGCCTACAAGACAACAGCTAACACTGCACCAATATATCTAAACTCACTAGTTCAAGCTTATGCACCCTCCAGAAGCTTGCGTTCTGCAAGTGAACGACGCCTTGTGGTGCCATCACAAAGAGGTACCAAATCTCTCTCACGGACCTTTTCCTGGACTGTGCCCATCTGGTGGAATGACCTCCCGATCTCAATTCGTACATTTTCAAAAATCATCTAAAGACACATCTTTTCCGCCAGCACCTGACCAACTAATACTAACACCTACCTAATCTAATAAAAAAATAAATAAACTAACTACGTGTACTGTGCTGGCCTCACTGAGACTTGTCATGGCACTTGGATACTGCTGCACTCTCGATGGTCTGATTGCTTCTATTGTTCTCATTTGTACGTCGCTTTGGATAAAAGTGTCTGCTAAACGATTAAATGTAAATGTAAATGTAGATTTCTTTAATAATGACATACCAAAAAACCGTCACTGGTTATGAGATCTGGACCAAAAACCACAAAGGCCTGAGAGAAAGAGCACGTCTGGCTGCAGAAGATTAAGGTAAAATAACTAAATCACAATACTAAAAGTTTTTACAGTGGGCTATTTACTGAAATATTTAGTACTATTTGTTTAAGATAACAAAAGTATTAAGTGGAAGGGATACTAAATCTAAATCTCATCAGCCTCTCTTCACAATACGTCAGTCTTTAATTATTTGGAAGAATATGGGATATTTTTAAGAACAACTAAATGTCCATACATATGGACACACACACATATATAATACAATAATAATAAAATAATTTATAGAGAGTCTACTACTATTATTATTAATGTTAGTAACTTATTTGAATATAATTATATATTCTATAAAATAATAGTATATTTGTTTATATATAATAAAATACAATTATTATTATTAATAATTTTTGATAGTTTTTTTATCAAAAATAATTATTTATTTATATATAATAAAAATAACGTTACAAATAAATTATTTTTTAATATTAATTTTTATATATTTCCTATATAATTATATATAATACATTTTTACATTTTGTATATTAAATACATATATGCTCATTTATATATAATAAAATCATATATATATATATATATATATATATATATATATATATATATATATATATATATATATATACATGTTCTTCTATAATTATATATAAAAATCTTTTTATAACTCTTTTTATAAAATAAATTAATATTATTAAAATTACTACTAGTACTATTACTACAAATGATGTATAATACAGCCGTTTTCTATCATTCATATATATATATATATATATATATATATATATATATATATATATATATATATATTGTGTGTTAATTTATGTATAATAAAATAACATTTTATATGTATTAATTATTATCGGTATTATTAATAATAATTATTTATTTATTTAATTATTGTATTTTGTAAATGTAATTACTTTTTAATGTTTCGCACTCCATCCCGGCAGGGGGCGCGGTTTGTTCTGTAAGATTGAGTGCCAGCCGCCATCAAACATCACAGAAGAACTAAGGATGCTGCAGAAAGACGGAATTAGGGTGTTTAGTCCTGGCGCGAAATCTTTAAATTTACACACTTCATAAAATCAACACGTTACACTTGAATATTAGACCGAATATCAGACCGCTGGACAACAGACAACACACCTGAACCTGAAGATAAACATGTCAGAGCCGCAGCGGTGAGTTTCGCTGTTGTTTTTTTCTTATCATGTGTCAGAGGTCGCTGGTTTGGCCGTGATGTGCGACGAAGCGAAGATGAGCGAGACCGAGACCGGACCGGAGACAAACCGGGGCGAGAAGCCGCGGAGGTCGGTGTGTGTGTATGACCGCAGACCGGAGAGCAGCGCCGCGCCGCCGCGGACCATCGACATCACGGAGGCGGACTACAGCGGCTTCCTGCGGGCTCTGAGACAGGTAACACCGGGGTGAAGTAACAACATCTCCGCGCTAAACCTGGCCGCGGGCTCCGAGACCGGTGCCTTTCAGTGACAACTCACTTTTTAAAGATCAAAATAGGTCACCTGTGAGATTTGCTTAGATTCAATGAGAAAGTGGTTTTATGAGGGAGGTTTTTTTTTTTTTTTTTTTTTTTAAATAGTATTTTCTTTATTCTTTACTTCAAAAACTATGTCTAAAAAGGGTAATATTTTATGTATTTGAGGTCTTTTTATAACATGGGATTTTGACCAAATATGTTCAGTCTTGATTTTTGTAAAATGTTGCAACAATGTTTTTTTTTTTTTTACATTTACATTACAGTTTTGGACATATAAGAATAAAAAAATAAATAAAAGTAATACAAAATATTTTTAAAAATGTCTTAAAGTAACTGCAAATGAGCATGTAAAACAAATATCTTTAAAAGAAACTGCCTCAGATCCACGCAGTATTCTCACCTTTCCCCCCTTGACTGCAGGTAAGACCGCCCCTGTTTACCGCGGTAAAATAACATCTCTGTGTTGAACCTGGCTGAAAGTTCAGTCCAGCTGTCATGGCTTTGTTTTAATTTTTAGGAGTTTTCACTGTCGACAAACGAGACTTTTGTTATCAGCACGACGGACCGCGGAGAGATCGACGCTGAACTTTACAGTAAGAGCTCAAAACTTTTATTTAATAATTTTTATTTACTTGTCTGTTTTCATTGTGTCTTTTTTATTTATTTTTTTTGGTTGTTTTTAGTATGATTTAAAACTGTATTTAAAAAAAAAATAAAATAAAATAAAATATTTAAACTTCTTTATGTATCTATGTTTTGTATTTCATTGTCTACAGTTTTACATTTGAAAAATGTAAAAATAGTTGTACCTAATGTATTTTTTTCCTTTTTTTTTTTTTTACATTAGGAGCTCTGAACGTTTTTAAAATTTAGTATTATATTCATTTACTCATCTATTTTCATTTAGTTTTTGTTTCGGTATTTTTTTATTTCAAAACAAAAAAGTAATAATATATATATTTTTAAAATTTACATGTATGTTCATTTTGTTATTTTTAAATATAAATAAAATAAAATATAAATAAATTTTATTTCCAAAACAAATATTTTCTATTTAAAATTAAATTTAATTTAAAAAGTGAAAAAAATATTGACGCATTGTTCATTTTGTTATTTTTAAATATAAATAAATTTTATTTCCAAAAAAATATATTTTTTATTTAAAATTTAATTTAATTTAAAAAGTGAAAAAATATTGACGCATTGTTCATTTTGTTGTTGACGGTTATGCATATGAAAATGTTAAAAAAACATTTTTTTTTACTTTTACTATAAAAGCTCTAAAAGTTGTACATTTTTAAAAAATTTAAATATTAAATTTACTTAGTTAATTTTATTTACAGTTTTTCAATCTATTCTTATATATTTTACATTTTATATTTCAAATCTGCAAATAGTAAATATTTATTTACGTCAATTTTTTTGTTTACAGTTTTTCAATCTATTTAATGATTTTAAAACTGAAACTTAAATTTTATTTAATTTTATTTAAAAAGTAACTGTAAATCATTATTGTCATTTTGTTGTTTACAGTTTTGCATACGGTAGTATGAGGAGTAAAAATAGTTTCCAGTCTTGTCACTCTTCAGTAGGATTTAATTGATGCACTGATGTGGATTTGTGTGTGTTTTGATGCTGCAGAGGAGCTGGTCGACGGGAAAACCTTGCACCTGTTGGAGTCTGCGGATCAGAAGCTGACTGCGGCGACTGAAGAGCGGATTGAGTTTCTGCCGCACTATCACACCCTGGTGCAGTGTGGCATGTACGAATACTACGCCAGCGAAGGACAGAAGGCGCTGCGTAAGTTTGCGCGCTTACCTCCGCCAGGCTGCCGTACTTGAACACGCTGCCAGTCTGAGTGCTGTTTCTCTTTCTGTTGTGTTGCAGCCTATGCCTTCGCTGAGCTCATCGATAACGCGCTGTCAGCCACAGCAAAAAACACAGGAATCAGGAGAATTGAAATCAGATTGGTGAGAATTCAACCTCGTCTTTATTACAAACCCTTGTGAACTGTCTCAGTGTCATTGTTTTACTTTCTAAAGGTAGACTTGCATTGACAGTGTGACTGCAGATGTCCAGTATTGTGTGATCAAAAATACCTTGAAAAATATTACAATTTAAAGGGGTCATATGACATTGCTAAAAAGAACATTATTTTGTGTATTTGGTGAAATGCAATGTGTTTATGCGGTTTAAGATAAAAAAAAAAAAACATTATTTTCCACATACTGTACACTATTGTTGCTCCTCTATGCTCTGTCCTTCTGAAACGCGTCGATTTTTACAAAGCTCATCGTTCTGAGAAGCAAGGCGTGCTCTGATTGGCCAGCGTTGTGATTGGCTGACGGAAATGTTACGCCCTTACCGTATGTGATGCCGTGTCCTGGCGCGACGACACAAAAACAATAAAACCCATTATAAACGAGGCATTTATTGCATCCAGTGTGGACATAATTACTGATTATAATGACTCATACTGTCTCTTTACGCGTCCCGCCACTTAAACAACAAGCACTACTCTACACTCCTCAGAACTCGCGTTTGAATCATCAGTGGCAAATTCTTTAAATATGAAAATGTGCTTGCAGGCTGTGAGTCAGGAGCGCCAGACTGTCCTCGCAAAGTTGGATTTGCCCCACTTTATAGAAACAGTCTTTGTGCACAGCTGGCATTGTAGGCTACTCTCCCAGGTTCAGGAAACAGTCCTCCGTAAAATGCGCTGCACACACTCCAATATTTGGGTTGAACTGTTCTGGAACAGTGTTGTAAATACAACCTAACCACTGATTTCTAGTTGTGTCCTCTTTTGGGAGCCTGAACAAAGTAGTTTCACTTTCACAATGAAACACAGCGTCTCCAGGACATGGCGCCGGTGGCAGCAACAATACTACAACGAGAATAATACTTCTGCCTTCTTTCATTGCGTGTGCATTTGAGTGGTGTTTTGCAGATCTCTCCACACCGTTACTTAGACATGTGGGGACGTGTTTGAATGAGCCGTTTTAGGAAGGCGTGGACGAGTCTTAACTTTTATGAAGAATATCTCTTTAGGTTTGAGACTTTAGTCTTTGCAACTTCAGGGATCTTATCTATGCACAAACAGCTTGTAACACTCCAAAGAGAAAGGAAAACTTGAAATCACATCATATGACCCCTTTTAAAATAACTCTTTTCTATTGTAAAATATTTTAAAATGTAATTTATTTCTGTGATCAAAGCTGTATTTTCAGCATCATTACTCCAGTCTTCAGTGTCACATGATCCTTCAGAAATCAGTCTAATATACTGATTTGCTGCTCAAGAAACATTTCTCAAAAAATTGTAAAATGTAAAACAAACAAACAAAAAAAAAAACAGTTTTTGCTGCATAATATTTTTGTGGAAACGATGCATCTTTTTTGGATTTTTTTTTTCTGAATAAAAGAATATCATTTATTTGAAATAGAAAACTTTTGCAAGAATATAAATGTCTTTACTGTAACTATTGATCAATTTTATGCGTCATTATTGAGTTTTGAAACTTTTGAATGGTAGTGTACATAGCACATAAGGGCTGTTAATTAATTGATTAATACAAATTAAACGCATTTAAAAGTTAGATGCCCCATGCCTTATGTTTATTGCTCACTTAAGCTAAAAAGCATATTTTTTAGCTTATATCATGTTAGCCAATTGACAATTTGAACAAAAAATATTAATCAATCTTTTTGTTGTTGTTGTTGTTGATAATCAGCCCTACAAGCATATGTCATAAGGCTATTATATGTCTAAATAGCATACAAATATTGGAGTGAATTAGATCTTATGTAATTAGATTGAACTATATTTTATGAGCTAGTTATATAAAAAAAATATCTTTTCCCTTTGACATCTTTTCATTGAGCTCATGCATTCAGAGGCAGGGTGTTCTCTTGTTTTTAGATGTTGGCCAAATCAAACTGTATCTTATAAAGGAGCGTGATTTAAGAGCAGGAGTGTGGTTATGGTGTCTAAAATGTTATTTGTCTAGTTAGCTCATGGTTTGATGCTGCTCCTGCTAATGCATTTTCCTTTTGGAATATTGCATGAAAATATCACACATTTTATAGTCCTTTGAGAAAAATAATGAAAACAAATGAATTCAGTGCATGTTATGGGCAAGCAGTAGTTTTTGTGACACTTATTGCACTTTATTGTGTTGTTCTCTCTCTGTGTTTTGCAGCTGTTTGATGAGTCTCAGGGAGGACCTGCTATTGTGGTGATGGATAATGGATGTGGAATGACATCTAAACAGCTGAACAACTGGGCTGTTTACCGTCTATCCAAGTTCATACGAGAAAACGGCATGAAGAGGTGTGCTCTTCAGAAAACCTGTGCTTTTTCTTCACTGGGTTATTTTATTATGAAATGCAATTAGCCACTTAAAAAAAAAAGCATAATTCTGGTCATGCAGTGAAGAACATGAGTCAAAAATATTGCTGTCAAACGATTAATCGCATCCATCGCATTTTTTTTTACATAATATATGTATGTATGCTGTATATATTTATGTATATATAAATACACATGCATGTATATATTTCAGAAAAATGTTATGCTTATATATTAAATATATTTATTTATAATATCAATTATATGAATATAAGTATATTCATGTAAATATTTTCAAAATATATACTGCATGTGTGTGTATTTACAGTATATATGCATGATAAATATACACAGAACATGCACATATATTATGCAAACAAAAACTTTTATTTTGGATACGATTCAATCGTTTAACAGCACTAGCTGAACTGTACTGATTGTCTGATGCCTATCTTGCCTTGATAAAACCGTCAGCTATTTTCCTCTTCTTTGTTGTTGACGTAGTGAAGAACCCGGTTATGTGCGGCCGGATCCAGTTCCACGCAGTCTGAACAGTGACATCTCGTATTTTGGAGTCGGAGGCAAACAGGCTGTGTTTTACATCGGCCAGTCTGTCAGAGTATGTTTGCCTGCAGTTTGTTCACTTTTATTTAACAAATGTCACGCTTGTAACGCATCGATTGCATTCATTTGTGTTACTTTTAATCACAGCAGAAGTGCTTTCTTCTAACCCAGCTTAATATGCAGAGACAACTAGTGAGTAAAATGTGTAAAAGCTTACTTCGATGAGCATTGATTAACTGGATTCATATGGATTTACTTTTACAATGTCTTTTCGCATTTTTGGTGCATGAAAATTTTGATTGCACAGACTTTCGATGTACAAAAATTATGAAAGAATTTAAAAAATATCTTCGTTTGTATTCTTGAAGAGCCTTATGGGCAGCGTTCCCTCTAATTTGTTTTCTTGCTGAGCAAAACTTTTCTCTATTGGGCAGACATACCTTATACCCTGTACAGCGTGCACACAAAAGAGTGTGTAACTTTTAACTTTAATGTGCCATTTATATTTGATTTGATCCTAGATGTAACTAATTGATGTACATTTTAGGTTACTGGAGAAATTTTTTTTTTAACGGTATAATACACTGCCGTTGAAACGTAAAGGTTTTTTTTAAAGAAGTTTCTTATGCTCATCAAGGCTGTATCTATTTGATAAAAATACTGAATATTATTTCACAAAATAATATTGTGATATAAAAGTTTTCTATTTTAATATTCTTTAAAATGTAATTTATTTCTGTGATCAAAGCTGTATTTTCAGCATCTTTACTGCAGTCTTCAGTGTCACATGATCCTTCAGAAATCATTCTAATATGCTGATTTATTATCAATGTTGGAAACAGTTGTACTGCTTAATATTTTTTGGAACCTATATGTTTTTTTTTTTGTATTCAAAATTGAGATAAAGAAACTTTATTCAGCAAGGATGTGTTAAATGGATAAAACTTGATAGTGAAGACTTAAATTGTTAAAAAGATTTCTATTTTGAATAAATGCTGTTCTTTTTAACTTTGTATTAAATCAAAGGAAAAAGTAACACAAATCCCCCCAAAATATTAAGCAGCACAACAGTTTCACTGATAATAAATCAGCATATTGGACTGATTTCTGAAGGATCACGTGACACTGAAGACTGGAGCAATGATGCTGAAAATACAGCTTTGCTTTACAGGAATAAACAATATTTTAAAGTATAGATATTAAAATAGGAAACCAATATTAGTAATTGCAATAATATTTCACAACATCACAGTTTTTTTCTGAATTTTTAAAAAATAAACACAGCTTTGATGAGCAAGAGACTCCATTAAAAACATAACATAATATAATATCAAAACAAACTAAAGCATTTAAACTGATAGAATAGAACAGAATAGAATAGAAAACAAACTGAAGCAAAACTTAAACTGAGATCTGTAAGTTAAATATTTAAAAAAAAAAAAAAAAAAAAAAAAGTGAACATGTGAATTCTTATGTATTTATCTAAACATCGTTCTGTGCCCATCCTCTGCTGTTTCCAGCACTTAATCAAGCCACTCTTCTTTGCTTACGGGTTTCAAGTAGGCCTACATATATCTGGATTTAAGACTATTTAGATATTTGTTTTGGAAAACAGAAATTGTGTGAGCAATGGCAAATTAACCTTATAAATCCTACTGTATTTGATACACAAATTGTCTAAAATGTCCAAATGATCAAAACTTTGCTGAAAATCCTTTTGTACACAATCTACTACATGTCATCAGATTTGTGCATTTTAACGTGTAAATGGTTGCACGGACAGTCATTTACTCATTCTCACGTTGGTACAAACAGAACAGAAATTCTTAAATACATAAAGTTATGGCATAAAATCTTGTGTGCACTGCAGACAACTGAGTATCTTTCAAAGTATTTATGTGTTGTTTTCCAATACAAATATCTAAACAGTATTAAATACATGATACTTGAAATACAAGATGAAGATAAAGTTTTCTTAACAAGTGAACTAAGTTAAGTGAGTTTGTGTTTAAAACAAGAGAAAGTATTTGAAGAGTTCAGATGCAAAAGCCTCTAAATACCGTCTGAAATTTTCTTCTAAAATGAGCATTTTTATCAGGCTCCTATATTTGTTTGGTTATTTCACTTTAATTGCATTGAAAAGGACCTATACATTGCCATTAGATTAAAATATATTAAAAATGCTCATTTTAGATGGCATTTGAACTCTTCATTTGTCAATGAAGAAGCCCTTTGGCGGATATTTGTTCTGGTTTTAATCATAAACTCATTTCATTTTCACTGGAACAACACCGTTTCTGCAGTGTGATCTGAAGGTACAGTAAAAGTTATTTGTAAAATGAATTTAATAAGTGATGGAGATCTGTTGTAAGTTGCTAATAAAACTCATTTTCTGCTCCCCGGACGTTTACACATTGACGGATTGTGTTCCAGTTAGTTTGGTCCTTACATTTTCTTTTACTCTGTCTTTAAAAATTGACCTTCATAAAACCTGCAGAAACCCTGTTGTGATTGAACTATTCTTTTAATTCGATGTGTGTTTCAGATGATCAGTAAACCTGCAGGCTCTCCAGATGTTCATGAATTTATCATGTCTAAAGATGACTTTGAGCGCAAGGAGATGAACAAGGAAGAAATCTACTCTGGCTTCATTAGAAACAGGAAGGTGAGGGAAATTCAATTCTTCTCATGTCGTTGTTGGCCCATGGATATTATTTTTAAATGTATATGCGTGTGTGTTTTCCTGCAGCCTGGCGATTACTCGCACGTGAATGAAAGCGAGGAGCAGTTTCTGCGGTCCATTGTGGTTGAAGAAGAAGGAAAGGAGAGTTTTACTGCCGTTGTTATCACTCGAGTCCAACAGGAACACGTCACCTTCCTAAAACAAAATTTAAATCTGTGGACCAGAGAGTTGACGTATGTCTCAAATGCACATACATGCTTAGATCAGGCCAATTTTTATTTATTTATTTATGTTTTATTATTATTTATTTATTTTTATTCTAGTTTTTGCATGAGTTATATTAGTAGGAGTAGAATTATATTTAAAGGCTCGCCAGTTTTGTTTTCATTTATATTTTGGCAGGATCTGTAAATAGAAAATTAATTACAGTAATTTTAATTAAAAGTTTAAAACTACATTTCATGTATTAGATTTACAGTTTGCATTTATCCAAATAAATCATTTTAATGTTGTGTTACTGGATGAGGACATTTAAAATATTTATTTTATTCACAATTGCTACTGAATAAAGCATTTTAGAGCTTGGCATAATTAGGAAAATGTATCTACGTTCTAAATTAATGGACATTGAGTTTTAAGATTTTCTTAATTACCATGACTTTTTCTGGTGTACAAAGCAAACAATATATCTCGGTTTTCCAAGACTTCGGAAATCCTGGTTCTTCTTCTTCAAAAAAAAACAATTCTTGAGTCTAAATTTTTAGTTGTTTTAGTTTATTTTAATAGTTTAATTATTGTTTGCTTTATACAGCAATGAGCGCAGCTAGACCTGTGATGTCTGATTTGCAAACGAATGTCTTTTATGAGCCGATTCTTTTAACTCTACATCCAAGATGTAGATGAGTTTGTTGCTTCATCAGATTTGGAGAAATGTAGCGTTGCATCAGTGTCTCAGCAATGGATGCTCTGCAGTGAATGGGTGCCGTCAGAATGAGAGTCCAAACAGCTGATAAAAACATCACAATAATCCACAAGTGATCCTCACCCAATGTTGGATTTGTTTCTTACAAACCCACATCATTTAACTCACAAGATGTTATCTAATGGTCTGGAGTGGTGTGGATTATTGTGATGTTTTTATCAGCTGTTTGGACTCTCATTATGACGGCACCCATTCACTACAGAGGATACATTGCTGAGATAATGCTACATTTCTCCAAATCTGATCTACATCTTATATCTTGAGGGTGAGTTTATTTTCATTTTTGGGTGAGCTGGTCCTTTAAGCCATTTAATGCTGTTTGTATAATTTCAGGCATACTTACCATTACTATATACATGGAGTTGATGGAAACAACCAGAAAAATACGAGAACAAATGATCATGTCTCCAACATTGACATTCAGGTACAGATGTGTATGTTTGTGCCACTAAATGCATTGATCATTCAGTCCTTGTTTTCTCTGAAGCTCTTTCTCTCTTATATCTTAGATCAGTTTGTTCGAGCGCTCTCCTCGAATGCCCCGTGTGATGAATCTAAGGGAGGTGGATAATGACATGCAGACTCTGTATATCAACTCTAGTTGTTCTACTTTTGAGTTCAAAGCCACCGGCGCTGGCGATTCCTTAGTGGAGGGATTGATCCGTTATCACCCGTTCCTGTACGACAGAGAAACATACCCAGTGGATCCCTTTGCATTAGGTATATTCCACGCTGATGGCAGTCATGAGAAAGATGCTCTAATAACAGCTGATTCCAGTTTGACTGCTGAAATAGTGTGCATCGCTAGATTTGTTCTCTTTATAGGCCTGTGTGTTTGTGTTTTAGGTCCTTCAGAGGATGAGGATGAAGATTGTGTAATTTTGAACTCTGAAGCTCGGGGCAAACGTCCGATCTTTGAGTGTTTCTGGAATGGGCGGCTCATACCCTACACCACTGTCTCAGAGTAACTTTCCCGTTCTTAATTCTCTAAGTCCTTTGTGGTTAATATGCATCTTTTCTTCTCGACCTGTTTTTTTTAATTTTTTTATCTGATGGTTACATTTAGACTTCCTTCAATACCTTTAATCCTCCTTATGGGTGTTTCATAATTTTTTGACTCAACGACTAAGAGAAATGCCAGTGAAAAACAAAAGGTGATTTGTGAGGACAGCAATCACAAGCTTATTTTCTGAAATCGAAATAAAACGCCTCAAAACTGCAATAAAGCAAGGTCGAAACAACAGCCTTCTAATCATCTACAGATACTCAAGTCTCATTTAAGTGGAGGTGCTCAAAAATGTAAACCAATATCCTTCAGAAAGGTCTATTTAATAAAACTAAGTTAAATGAAATGGTCAAAACCTACTTGCAGTGGACGTGCTGATTTCGGCTTCATCACTGGGTGCAGCCATGTCCTCATCTCAATTATGAAACACCTGCGATTAGTTCACCGGCTCACTTCACTTATATAGTAAGTGCCTCACTGTAATTACTTTTTTTTTTTTTTTTAATTTAAGAAAAGGCGGGATGAGTCAGAATTAATTTTTATGGTAATTAAATCAGTATTGTCACAAATGCTGATAATGCTAAAACACGTTTCTGGATTGCTGTGTTTACTGTGCACTTATTGTCGGGGCTTTTTGGGATACGACAGTAAAAGAAAAAATCTGCTTTTAGAGGAAACAAAATATAAAAAATAGTGCTGAAGGCAAGAATTACAAAAAGAATCGGAGATATCACAATGCTTGAAAGAAACAAATGACACAATGTTAACACAATGATTTGAAAATTTTTGTTTTCACTTTTGCCAAAGCTGGATGGTAATGTGTGTATGTGTGTGTTAGGTTCGAGTGGTGTGCAAGGCCTAAGAAAGCAGGTGCAGTGCCGTTGGAGTGTTACAACAGGATTTCAGGAGTTCTCTTCGCCAACGACCGATTCCAAGTCAGTACCAACAAACTTACCTTCATGGACCTGGAGCTTCAACTTCGTGACAACAACACCATTTTTACCAGAGTGCACAATGGCCAGGTACAGAAACACACGCCTGAACTCTGAAAGACACGTGTTTAACACTGTTTACACGCACATGATTGAAGGCCCAGTTCACACAGGCTGTGTTGTTTTTTCCAGGAGCTGCGAGTGAAGATTGAGAGGGAGTTTACCAGCTGGTTAAAAGAATGTCATGAGCGCTTCGATAAGCAGGTATGTGCAAGGCCAGGTATGCAAACGCAGGTGTATCAGCAGATCAGTGCATTGTAAGTGCTTAATGTGTGCTTTTGCATGTAGAAATATTAAGGGCCAGATTTACTAAACAGGACAAATTAGCGTTAGAGCACAATTCCATAAAAGCACCGATGGGAGGGGAAAATTCTGAGTGTGATTTACTGACAATGCGTACATTAAAGAACACAGACGCAACCAGATCATTTCTAAGGTTGGGTATTGAAAACCGGTTCCATTTTAGAACCGGTTCCAAATTTCCAAGAACCGGGTATTCGATAAGACGCATGCATTACGATTCTGCTTAACGATTCCTGCGTTCGCATTTTAATGTGATTTAAAAACGATTTAAGTGCAGGAACGGAAAGAACTTGCGCCTTGTTTGCGTGCAGCGCACACGAGTGCGAGCACAGAGAACAGAACAGAGAATTTATTTAAAATTTTATGTTAATCTAGTTTTGCTGTGGTATTTTTGTTAAAAGCATAGGCAAAAGTTCCTCTTGTAAGTGCTCTGTAGGCTGCTGATTTTTGCTCATGTTATTCAGCTGCGACAGAATACTTTGTAAAGAGAAACAGAATAAATGTTGGACATCTAAATGTTTGATTTTTTTTTTTTTTATCTTATTGGAATCGAAACTAGGAATCAATAAGAATCGGAATCGATAAAATTCAAACGATACCCAACCCTAGTCATTTCCATAATGACCTACTTTAAGACGTGCCTTTTTTGGGGCGTTGGATAATGCCGCAAATACCAGTGAATTGACGAGCGCAAATCTTAGTAACTCGTTGCGTGATTCATTTAAATACTCTCCTCCCATAAATTTACAGATTAAAAGGAAAACTCCTACAAATGCATATTCAATAAGGTGAGTCGCAAAAATAACTGTCCACGCCTTTTCAGCGCTAATTTCCCACTGCGTGTCTTTAGTAAGTCTGGACAGTAGTTTTTTAACGCCAAATGAGGTTTTGTGCTGCCGCAAGCTGATAGTAAATCTGGCGCTAAGTATTTGGTGAGGAAAATCTCCCAAATCAAAGGCATTGCATTTATTTTTTGACAGATGAAAGCATTAAATACTAAACATTTAAGAAAAAAAAATGGCTTAATAGAAGTGTTGTTCTTTTGTATTGTTATTATTATCATACTAAACACAAGCCTATCACTGGCCAACAGTCAGCAATCAATTTTGTAACTGTGTTGCCAATAAATACAAGCACCAAAGTTTTGAAGCTTCGACAGTTATAACAAAATTTTTATTCACTCACTTCATTATTATATCACGCTATTCTGGTTATACATAAAGATGGAAACAATTGATTTTATTTTTTGTCATGTTTGCAGGTGATGTTTCAGGGATTTCAGGGTTCGACGACACGTACAGATGTTGCCACCAAACGGCTTCAGTCACCCTGGGCTCAGTTCGACACCATTAAGTGGGACGGCAAGACTTACAAGAAAGGACAATGTGTAAGATCGAGTAGTTTTCATATTTTCATACTCAGTCATAGACAACACCAGTTTACGACAGTGAGTCGTAGTAAATAACTGATTACTTTTACATAGTAACTGAATATGAATGATTGAAAGACAGTGGTTCCACAGTATTTCCCAGGTGTAGATTGTGAAGATTCATACAGACTGTATAAATGTGTAATTAGTGTCTTTAGTTGTGTCAAGAAAGTCTATAACATGAAAATGTGTATATGATTTAGGCCATTTATTGTCTTTCACATCTTTAGGTGAAGTCAGTGAAAACAAACCCCGTCTTTGTTGGCTCTATAGTTAAGTTCTTGCTCTACGGAGAGCATGAAAGAGACGTGTATGCCACCGGAGGATATGTCCAGATTGCATTGGTGAGGATAATTCAACTCACTCATCCATTTACACTGAATGCATGCAGTGCGGTCATGTGTTTTTCCTCCACCTCTGAGTGTGGTTGATGCACCCATATGTAAATTTTGGCCAATACGATTATATATATATATATATATACATACAGTGGGGCAAAAAAGTATTTAGTCAGCCACCAATTGTGCAAGTTCTCCCACTTAAAAAGATGAGAGAGGCCTGTAATTTTCATCATAGGTATGCCTCAACTATGAGAGACGAAATGAGGAAAAAAAATCCAGAAAATCACATTGTAGGATTTTTAAAGAATTAATTGGTAAATTCCTCGGTAAAATAAGTATTTGGTCACCTACAAACAAGCAAGATTTCTGGCTCTCACAGACCTGTAACTTCTTCTTTAAGAGGCTCCTCTGTCCTCCACTCGTTACCTGTATTAATGGCATCTGTTTGAACTCGTTATCAATATAAAAGACACCTGTCCACAACCTCAAACAGTCCAACTCCAAACTCCACCATGGCCAAGACCAAAGAGCTGTCAAAGGACACCAGAAACAAAATTGTAGACCTGCACCAGGCTGGGAAGACTGAATCTGCAATAGGTAAGCAGCTTGGTGTGAAGAAATCAACTGTGGGAGCAATTATTAGAAAATGGAAGACATACAAGACCACTGATAATCTCCCTCGATCTGGGGCTCCACACAAGATCTCACCCCGTGGGGTCAAAATGATCACAAGAACTGTGAGCCAAAATCCCAGAACCACACGGGGGGACCTAGTGAATGACCTGCAGAGAGCTGGAACCAAAGTAACAAAGGCTACCATCAGTAACACACTGCGCCGCCAGGGACTCAAATCCTGCAGTGCCAGACGTGTCCCCCTGCTACATGTCCGGCCCGTCTGAAGTTTGCTAGAGAGCATTTGGATGATCCAGAAGAGGATTGGGAGAATGTCATATGGTCAGATGAAACCAAAATAGAACTTTTTGGTAAAAACTCAACTCGTCGTGTTTGGAGGAGAAAGAATGCTGAGTTGCATCCAAAGAACACCATACCTACTGTGAAGCATGGGGGTGGAAACATCATGCTTTGGGGCTGTTTTTCTGCAAAGGGACCAGGACGACTGATCCGTGTAAACGAAAGAATGAATGGGGCCATGTATCATGAGATTTTGAGTGAAAACCTCCTTCCATCAGCAAGGGCATTGAAGATGAAACGTGGCTGGGTCTTTCAGCATGACAATGATCCCAAACACACCGCCCGGGCAACGAAGGAGTGGCTTCGTAAGAAGCATTTCAAGGCTCTGGAGTGGCCTAGCCAGTCTCCAGATCTCAACCCCATCGAAAATCTTTGAAGGGAGTTGAAAGTCTGTGTTGCCCAGCGACAGCCCCAAAACATTACTGCTCTAGAGGAGATCTGCATGGAGGAATGGGCCAAAATACCAGCAACAGTGTGTGAAAACCTTGTGAAGACTTACAGAAAACGTTTGACCTCTGTCATTGCCAACAAAGGGTATATAACAAAGTATTGAGATGAAATTTTGTTATTGACCAAATACTTATTTTCCACCATAATTTGCAAATAAATTCTTTAAAACTCCTACAATGTGATTTTCTGGATTTTTTTTTTTCTCATTTTGTCTCTCTTAGTTGAGGTATACCTATGATGAAAATTACAGGCCTCTCTCGTCTTTTTAAGTGGGAGAACTTGCACAATTGGTGGCTGACTAAATACTTTTTTGCCCCACTGTATATATATATATATGTGTGTGTGTGTATATATATATATATATAATTTTTTTTTTTTTTATATTTGAAAGCCGATAAGTATGGAAGCCCATTTCCGACACTGAATAAAAAAGGTTATAGCGACTTTTTATCTCACAATTCTGACGTTTTTTCTCAAAAACAAAAGTCTCACCATTAAAAGTCATGTCCCAAGCACTTCAACATAAATCAAACACATCCAGTACAGTAGCCTTGTTTGAACGGCTCTGCACGGAAATAATAAAATTGAATTAAACTTTTTAATATTGCAGGTGATAATAATGAGAGGAAGATAAAAGTTGTAGTTATTATTAAAAACGCACCAATGTTTTTGATAAGGAAACATCTTAAGTTAATATTGCTGTTTCAAATAGAAGCATTGCTGTCTGAACTACATTTGTTAGAGACTTAATTAGGCTATATGAGATTAATCCGATATTTATACAACAGAAACGTTATATTACAACTTATATATGCACAAGAAGATGCAAATGCACAAGTGAACTTGAACTTAGTTATGAGCTAACCAGAATGTGTTGCTTCTGTTGTGGAGGCGCTTTTCCCACAACAACACGCTGAAACAAGGGCGCACAAAGACATGGTGGAAAGTATATAAACTCAGAATGTTTTGAATGTTTTGTGGCTTTTTACTTTGGTGTACGTCTCTGTGATGTGTTTTCATAGGAACCAAAGGAGTTGTATGATGAGCTGAGGATCATTCCCATCTCTAAGATCGACAGGCTGGCTGCAGCTGCAACCATTAAGAAGAAAATCGAGGATGAGCTTGCCAAGTAAGACCTGTCGCTGTAATCTGTACTACACCTTAACAGTAAAGAGACGTTTTGGATTGCTTCATTGTGCATTTGGGAACACCAACCATCTTGCCATACATAATGAAATGATCATTTTGTTTTATAGTTATTTTTTAGTTTTTAATAATAATGTCATTTATAAATAATAATACCACACATTAATAACACACAAATATATAAATCACTAAATAAAACTATTATTATTTAATTAAGCTATAATTTCATAGCTTTATATTTTAATTTATAGTTAAATAAAACGCTACTATATATACTTGAGCTATAATTAAATAAAACTATAATACAAATAAAATCTAATAATTATTATTATGTAGCCATATTGATATATAAGCACAATTTTGGTCAAACTGTGCAGTCATGAAAGCAAACACAGCAAACCTGGAATTTGTTTTTTCAATCGCAATCACAGTTTTTATTAGAAAAATCACAATTACATGTTTTTTTAGCCCTAACATGTTATTTTCAATGAAACTCAATATAAAAAGTCTTATCCAGGTACCCTCCTCTTTTAGTGAATGAATTATAGGCCTGCATAACTAAGCACAGTGTGAGATTAAAATACTATTTTTTTTGCTATCAGACTTCCAGATCGGCTGAGGGTTACGTGGCCCGAGGGAAACACCTGGGCTGAGAATGATGCTCGTCCGGCCGGCACACCCATGGGTAAACAAACTCGCTCACATACACACACCTTGCTGTGCAAAACGTACAGTATATGTATTGGCCGAAGACAATTAAAGGAGTAGTTAACTTCCAGAACAGAAATGTACAGATAATGTATTCACCCCCCTTGTCATCCAAGATGTTCATGTCTTTCTTTCCTCAAAAAACATAATTTCTTTACGACTGAAGAAAACATTTCAGGATTTCTCTCCAAATAATGGACTTCTATGGTGCCCTCGAGTTTGAACTTCCAAAATGCAGTTTAAATGCAGCTTCAAAGGGCTCCAAACGATCCCAGCCGAGGAAGAATGGTCTTATCTAGCGAAACTATTTTTTTTTAGAATTTATATTCTCAAACGCTCGTCTTGTTTAGCTCTGCGTGAACTCTGTGTAATCCGGTTCATGACAGTTAGGGTGTGTGGAAAAAGTCCCATCACATTTTCAACTTCAAAATCGTCCTACATCGCTGTTTTTTTGTAAAGGGCGTTTGATCTTCTTTGCATTTTCACTTTGTAAACACTGGATCGGTACTTCTGCAGCGATTTAGGACGATTTTGAAGTTGGAGGAGAAAATGAGTTGGGAGTTTTTCAACATAACCTAACTGTCATGAACCGGAATACACTGAGTTCACGCAGAGCTAGACAATAAATTGTACATTTTTTGTAGAAAATAATCGATCATTTCTCGACTGGGATCGTTTGGAGCCCTTTGAAGCTGCATTGAAACTGCATTTTGGAAGTTCAAACTCGGGGGCACCATAGAAGTCCATTATTTGGAGAGAAATCCTGAAATGTTTTCCTCAAAAAAAGTAATTTCTTTACGACTGAAGAAAGAAAGACTTGAACATCTTGGATGACAAGGGGGTGAGTACATTATCTGTACATTTTTGTTCTGGAAGTGAACTACTCCTTTAACTCACAACTTCATTACATTATTTAAAAAAAAAAAAAAACATAATATACTCTCATCAAAAACCGCTTCTTTATCTAATCTCTACAGACCTGTAGAGAAATTGACTTGACCATGAGTTTTTAGTATAAATCTGTTCTTGTTCAGGTCCAATTAAAGTGGAGATTTTGAACAAAAAAGCAGACTCGATGTCTCGGCTGCCCGTGGCTGGCACTACTAAGAAACTGTTGATTGAGCTGAAAGTCATCTGGCACTGTGAGTCGCATTTACTGCATTATTGTTTGTAGTCAGTGCATGATAATTTTATCATGTTTGTTTTGTTTTCGTGTGTATATTTATATATGCAATGACATGAGTATTGTTCATATATATTTTTGTCATGTTTATGCATGACATGCTTGTGACAAACAGTATTTTTATCCGTTTCTTCCTTCAGCTCCTAAAGGAGACGTCCAGACGAACTCCCACATTGGTGTTCATTCATCTAAGTGGGAATACTGGTTCAAGCCCATGGGTAAAAAAACATCACACGTTCATATTCGATTACATTTATTTGCCACAATTCACCATTGAACATCAGCAGGGCAAAGTGATGCTGGTGAATACAAAAGATATCAAGAAAAACAGACGAATCTTGGATTTGATCCATTCCAGGTCCATTCGTGGACATTTATATGTATTTAATCCACAATCCCTCTCCAATTATAGCATTGCATGCAGAGATAGGCAGATATGGATTAAATATATAAATGTGGATCTAGAAATCCACTGCTGTTACTTTGCACCACTGATGGTCATAAATATGGCAGGTGGTTGGGAAAAAGTAATGAATTAACATGAACTAACAATAACTAAATACTTCTGAAGCTTTTATTAATCTTAGTTAATGTCCGTTCCAACATTTACTAATACATTTTCAAAATCAAAAGTTGTGTCTGATATTATTTAGTTTACCTGAGCTAACATTAACTAAAAATGAGCTAACATTAACAAAGATGTATTAATATTGTAACAAATGTATTGCTCATTGTTAGTAATGTATTCACTAACATTATCTAATGGGACCTTATTGTAAAGTGTTACCAATGTATCTTATAGAACTTTACTATTGTTAGTTTAAATATCTTGTATGTGTTTCAAATATGCTTCTTTTAAAAATAATTAAATTTTTTGTAATTAATGCTTCAAAATACAAAAAAAAAAACAGTTTATTTATGGAAAAATTGGTAATTTTTTTTTATTAAAAGTAAAATTGATTAATACAATTGTATTTTAAAATGTCTGTTTTTAATTCATTGTCAGATTGTATTATATACTTTGAAAGAGTGTCTCTGGTCAGTTTTCTTGTTATCTATTGATAAACAATTTTATTACATCAAAACTGTTTATTAAAATAATTTTTCCTGTTGCTTGATTGTAAAATAATGAATAATGTGTTTTGACTAATTTTATGTTTGTTTGTTTTTATTTTTGAAATGAGTACTTAATAGCACAGTGTTTGGGTTTTCTGTACTTCTCACAGAATACTAAGTGAGTGTTTTCACTTCCAGAGAATCTCAGTAAGCTCGGGAAGTACACGCTGCATCTGCAGACCATACTGAGTGACAACTTGGCCAGCGAATGGGCTGGAAAAACACTCCCCAACCACACCCTCAAGTTCTCCATTAAAGGTAAAACACACCAACACACTGGCCCTGTTCACACCTGTGCTGAATTCAGAACCGCATACTACTCTTACTGTAAAAATAGTAAACTGCAAAAACTTTAAAGTATGAAAATGGTGTGTCCTTCTTGCTGGTATGCTTGAAATTGCAAGCAGAAGCCCATTAATTTTCAGTTTTTAGTGACTGCAACGTGTATACAAAAGCCTGAATTTGATAAAAAATTGCAAGTTTTGGGGAGAATTTTACAGTTTGGGTCACTATGAATCGTCATTTTATGGGAAAAGCTGCTAAAATTGTTCTTGTGTATTCAATAAAAACACACAAGTTCTGAATAATTTCATTTTTGGATGAACTATTCATTTAAATAGCTAAAAAAAAATACTGTTTTAAGAGTGAAGCAGGGCTGTTATAGTTAACTAAAACTATAGAAAACATTTTTGTTACCAGTTATAAAATAAACTGTAAACTGTCCATCTTGAATTTTTTTGTTTTTAGTAATAAAACTAGCTGAAATAAAATGTTATTTTATTTCAGCTAGTCTCAAAGGCAACGTGTCTCATTACCCATTTAGTCTAACTTGGGGAGAAAAACCTGAAATAAAAATTCATTACAACTTATATAGACATTTATTTAAAAAGAAAAAATTGAAACCTAATAAAAATAAAAAACTGAAGAAAATTACTAAACCTTTAACTACAATTAAAATAAAAATGGAAAATATGAAAATTAAAATATGAGTAATAACTACAGTAGTGTCTCAGTGATAATAAAATAACGCTTGACTGAAGTTACTCATCTCCTGTTAGATGCAGTGTTAAATTCTCACTCTTTGTCTTCTTTGTTTCTCCAACAGAAGGTGAAGCAGTATCTTTTGTTCTAGGCATCATTTCCTCTCCTGTCCATGTCGGAGTTCCCTTCAGTATTCCTCTAGATTTTAGGGATGAGTTTGATTATCCCACCCAGCCACCCTGTGACATTAAACCCCAGCTGGAGTGTAGGTAGGTCAAAGTATAGACACACAAGCTCTGTAGAGATCCGAGTACACACTGTAGAAATGTCCTAACTTCGTCTGACCATTGATTTAATGCTTTCCACCCTTTCCTGTTGCTATTCATTGCTTTATACTGCTATTGACCAATGCTGATAGTGTTTGTGTTTGTACACACGTGCATGTAAATCAGTTTCATTCTCAGACACTTGACGCAGTGCTCATCTGTGATGCTTCTGTTTTATAATCTATCAAATAAAATGAGAATATGTCGTCCGAAAGCCACATTCAAAATATGAAACTGAGTGAAGCAATGCAATGATGGGTTAGGTTTGCTTCAGAATTGGGACACTTTGTGCAAAACAAATGACAATTCTGAAAACAAAATGAGCCCAAAAACAAACCAACAAACTATGAACACAATGGCAAATCTTAAAATAAAATAAATAATTCGCAAAACACAATTCTTAAAAAAACATTTCATTCAGGGTTTCTGCAGCTCTTAAAAAGGTACTAAAGAGTTTGCCCTTCCACAAATTCTAAAAAGATCTTAAATCAGTTTAAAATTCATATAGTCATTAAATTATGCATGTGTTGCGTAAAAATAAATATCTTTTTGTTTTTTCCAATACAAATATCTAAACATCCTTAAATCAAGATTCATTTACTTGAGATGCAAAATGAAGGCATGAAGTCTTGTAAAAAAACTGAACAAAATACAGTGAATTTCAAAGGGGTATGAAAACATTTGTCCCTTTAAATTAAGAATTGTCTGAGCCCATTGGCAGATATTTTTCTTGTTTTAATCATAAACTCAATTTCAAAATATTGAATTGATTTAAGAGTTTATGAAGAGCTTTTTTAATGACACCTTCTGTAGGTTACTTTAAAAGGTGATGAAAATTGTGTGTCTTTATGTGTGAGCCATTGAATTATTCACTCAACCAATTCTTTAATAAACAGAAATACTGCTACTGCCTTTTTTTTGGAGATGTGCAACGATTAATTCTGTTGTGGTTTTGTTTGTAACCACAGAAAATTGTCACATTTAAATCATATTGAATAATGCACTCACTTCATATGCACATTAATGTGAATTTCTATCTTGGAAGTATCGTTTTCGTGTGTTTTTCTGATGGTGAAATCTCTCTCATTAGTTCACTACAGCTGAGTTATGAGGGAATCGCATTTGGGACCACTTGTGTCATCAAAAATGTGAGGGCCATGGGAAAGATCAGTCATCAAAACAAGGTTGGCAGTGTGTTGCATATAGTTTCACAATATTCACAGTTGGTCATGATTCTCAACCGTTGAGTTAAACGGTAATAACTGATAAACTAATCACAAATATTCAACAAGAAGGTATCTGTGTATGTTAATCAAGAGAGAAAGGGTTAGTTGATTTATTTCTGAAACCTGTGCTCAAGAATGTATTTGACTGATATGGTGTATGTGATTGTGTAACCAACATATACTGTATTATGAGAATGTTCTTGCTAAAAAGATGCATGAAGGATTTTTTTTATTTTTTATTTGCAATGACGCTATTAGCGCAGAACTCGGATGTGTGTGATATTTTTAACAGATGGACACAGTGAAGGTGCACATCCCAGGACTGAAGCAGGACAGCCAGTCTCTTCAAATTGTTCTGCAACCTGGTATGACAAACAACACAGAAACTACAACAGAAAGAGGAAATATAAAGCAGTATGTTAAAACCAGGTGACTTTTATCTTCCAGGCCCTCCGCACACTCTTGTGGTGTTTCCAGAAGATGATGTGCTCCCTGTTGAGAATCGAACTCCAGCAAACTTCAGAGTTGAGGTTCACGATGAGCACCAGAATATCACCACTCAGCCTAAACTCAGCGTCCGCTGCCAGGTAGCTCTCCTCGACAAACACACACCACTTAGCAGTTTTATTTATTTGGTGAATGCACACACGTTTACTTAGCATGCATATTAGCCTGTCTAACTGGGGATATGCTGTAGACTTCTATTGTTTTTATATACAGATAATTAAAACATTTGAAGATTATCTCAGGATTTCTCAAATGGGGGATCGTTGAAAAAGCTAATAATTTAACTGAATTAGGGCTGAAACGATTCCTCGAGTAACTCGAATACAAAAAATCATCGAGGCAAATTCTTGTGCTTCGAAGAATCGTTTTAGTTTTATTTACTAGGGATGCACTGAATTTTCGGCCGTCGAGAATATGTGCCGCGCCGCACAGCAGTGTTCAGGGTTCACTCTCATCACTGCGCCGCGTGACACTCCGTTCAATATTCTGCTCTATCACTGTGCATTCTGCTCATTTACCGCTCATGCTCACCGGAAAAGCTAAGTCCGCTCAGATAACGCGTGATAAGAAATTTCTATGTAGTAGGCCTATACTTGTTCCTGTTTGCAGTCGCGTTACCGTGCGGTGGCATGCTGTAGTACAGCTGTACTGGGCAACGCTGGTCAAATCACTTTCACTGATCTGCTCCCCGCTATGCTCTCTGCTCACATGCGCTGATAATAATAGCTTGCCAGGGTTTTTATATTTTTACACGTTTACTTGATATTTCTGTACACAGAATCATAATTTCTCACTGATTTACGCGATCTGATGATCATTAACTCATATTATCATATCTCTGTATGAATGAATGGCAGAGACGTGCGTTTTCCTTTACCACACACACAGAAGCGCGCGTGACGCTCGCGGTGATTTCAGCGTCTGCCGTCTCAATGAGGACATAAACACACGAACAACATCTCCAGAACTGCTCTGAGAGTCACTTCATTAGCGTTTCACCGTTTCATTTGAGTAAAACTAGCATATATAGGCTACACACAGAAATTTAAAGGTATTCACGGCGACCCGTCAAAATAAAAGTCCGGTTTAATTTGAAGACATTGAAGCAGAAATATATTACTATTGCTCAATGTATACATACTACTACTACTACCACTACTACTAAAATTATGAAAACTTTTTATTTTTTAAGGAATGGTCACACAACATTTCTTCGTTTTAATTTTAATAGTAAATCCCCTTTGTTTGCCAAAAAGTTTAATTTTCAATCATTTAAAGATAAATAAAATTTATGTTTTATGCCTTCATTTGATAACCACACAGTCAAATCTCCAGTGTTGAAATCCTAGTGTTAAGGACTTTTAGAGTAAAGTGTTAAAGTTGTGGTGTTGAACTTTAGGGGATTAACACTAGCTAGTGTTATTAGAGTTTCTCAGCGTATTTACACCATAGACTGTACTAACACCCATGGTGACAAATCTCCCAACATATTTTTGCTGTGCAGATACACAACACAGAATTTCTGAGGAAAAATAAAACATTTCATAAGGCTATTTTAAGAATAAATAACAATAAAACATTAGATGAGAGAAAATAAAACATTTTTTTTAAATCATAGCTCTAATTATAATAACACCTAAAATATGTTGCGTGTAAAAAGTGTTTGTTTCATCCACTTGAAGGGTGTGCACATGATCAGGATGGTACCACCTTCGCCGCATTTTGAGAAAGGAAAAACCCTGCTGGCAGAACTACACATTATTTGGATAATTAGTCAAAAACAACAACAACAGTTATGTCTGATTCTGTTGCATAAAACTGAATAAAAGAATAATGCATTGGTATTTAATATTAATATATTTTCTGTCCAATTTTCTTTCAATAAAAGTGTGGTTATTTTATTGGCTTATGTTTTTTAAATTCTGTGTCATTAAAATTGAGTTAAATTAAAGTCTTACAGAACTACTTTATATTATTGAATAAAATAAATAATTATTACAAAGCAGTTTTGGTTTTCGACCAAGCACATCCAGAATTCTCGGTTTTGGCCCAGAATTTTCATTTCGGTGCATCCCTGTAACTGCAGAGTGCACTGTGTTTGCAACCACATGCTCCTTTAAAGGATTACACACACACCAGTATGCAGAGAGACATAAGAGGGTTTATTCTCCAAATAACTTTAAATTCATGTTGCTGAAAAATGTGTTAATAAATGTTGTGTGTATGGACGCTTGTTTTTGTTCCACGTTAGCTTCCTGCCCACTAATTTTTGCACCTTACAAAAGCCACAAAGCCTTCTAAGAAGACAGTAAAGGCTCATGTCACGCCTAAGCTGTAGTTAGGCTGAAACTTGAAAGTTAAGTTGCACAATGTTTAGGTTTTATTTTAATTTTTTTATTACTATTATTTTGATTTATGTCTTAGTTTTAGGTTGTACTATGTTTACCTTTTTTAAAGTAATTTGAAATTTTTCAGATTTTTATATATTTGTATGTTGAATGTAATATGGCAATTAAATGCACTAAATGGGTTTAGTTTTATTAATATATGCAATTTCAGCAATAAAAAATAAAATTTGTCTAAAAAGGAAACAAATTACTTGTTCATTTTAAGAGACCGGTCTTATTTTCTCTTGTATATTTAGGATTGCTCTTTAATAAAGAAAAAAGTTATTCTTATCCGATTACTCGATTAATCGATAGAATTTTCGGTAGAATACTCGATTACTAAAATATTCGATAGCTACAGCCCTAAACTGAATGTAAAATCAAAATAAATTAGCGCTGTCAAACGATTAATTGCGATTAATCACATCCAAAATAAAAGTTTTTGTTTACATAATAAATATACACAGTACATTATATTATGTGTATATATATATGTACACACATGCAAGTATATATTTCAGAAAAATACGCTGTTTATATATTAAATATATTTATATATAGTATAAATTATGTGAATATAAATATATACGTTAACGTTTGTAAATATTTTCAAAATATGTACTGTTTGTGTTTGTATTTATATGTACATAATAAATAAACACAGTACACGCATATATTATGTAAACAAACTTTTATTTTGGATGTGATTAATCGCGATTAATCGTTTGACATCACTGAAATAAATAGATGTGGCTGCACATTTGATTGAAATAAAACTGAGATCGCTATATTACAGTGGCTGACTTAGGAAAAAACATGCAAATAGAAAACCACCTGCAAATTAAGAATACATCTTCATCAGTTTGACAGCAGATCTGCCGCAATTACTCACAACACAACCAAAAACAGAAATGCGCTGCAAATACTCACAACACAAATACAAACGCGCTTCAAATACAACACAACCAGAAACGTGCTGCAAAAACAAAGGCACTGCAAATACAGCACAAGAACCAAAACAAAAACGCACTACAAGTAGCAGAGACCACAAAGGGGACTCCAAAAATGCTTAGGAAAATTAACCTCGGTATAATTATAGTAAAAATTGTAACCATGTATTGATTACCATTTGTATAACCACAGTTGGACGAACACCATGGTTAAACTAAGTTAGTGTGGTTAATTTACCATGGTTTAACTATAGTAACCTTTTTTATTTGTATTTATTTTTTTGTATAATAATACATATATAGGCTATTTATTTATTTTAATAGTAAAACCATGGTTAATTCTTTAAGTTGTAAAAGTATCCTGCTTACATAACGTTTGACAGTTACAGTAATTGTTTAGTATTTCGTCAGCTTATTTAGGATAATAATATCCAAATAAATGAACTTCAGTGCGCATATATTAACTTTTATCTGGGATGCAATTAATTGCGAGTAATCGTTTGACAGCACTAGTTTTTCTGTCCCATGTCATCACTCAATCACTGTAAAGATGTCAAACAATATAAAAGACATTGCATGCAATGTCACATAACATTACATTTACCTCAGGAAAGCCAATGTCCATAAACTCAATAGTCAGCTATAAAAAAAAAACTCTAGAGAGGAGCATGTTGATAAATATATTCACTACATTACATATTCATTACATTTTTTCTTAACGTTGTCTTCCATTATTTAATGTTTGAATAAATCTGTCATGAAAATAAAATGTAATTATATCCACTGATTAAATGTTTATATTTGTACAATGATGTGGAGTATACACAATTATGTCATTAAAAAGTTGTAATAAAAACTGTCTTTAAGAACTCTTTTTTTAATATAATGAAATTTTTTGGATGACTGTTGTATATTGCATGTTTAATTTAATTTAATTTAATAACTTAATTTTATGAAGGACCTTCCATTGAATGCCCAGACGGTACAGTTGATCTTCTGATTGGTAAATGTGTGTTTGTAGTTGCTGGGAGCCCCTGATCTGCCCGTGGATGTTGTGGACTGCAGTAACACCGGCTCTGGACTCCTGCTGACCAAACCACTTCTGCTGAAGACTGTAAAGGCTGAGCAGATCCTTACTGCTAGGTTCAACATTCCTGTAAGATGCATCATTTGCTATGTGTTTAATCTGTTTATTTATAACCAATATATTATTATTAGGGATGCATGATATTGGATGTTTACGGATATCCGATATGCCGATATTTTTTGCCGATAACGGTATATTTCCTTTTGTTTGGAAACAACACCAAGTCTGTCCTGTGCAGAGATTCTAAACAAATTATTTTTAATTTTAACTTGTCAGAATGAAATAACCAATAATGAAGTTCTTTTATAATGAGAGTACATTGAAAGCTTTGAAAATAATTATAAATCAACTATAAATCAATCACTTTTTTCAGACTTATGCAGTGGTAACCTTAACATTTTATTTAAAGATTTAACATTTGTAGATGGTCAAAAGAAAAAGAGTTCTAAACATTCTTTAAAAAGTTCATTTCAGAGCTCGTAATCTGTTTGAAAAAAAACAACATACACATTAATAAATAAATCTCTGTATATAAAATTATGTAATTTACAAGTGTCATGTTTGTAATTTTTATTCATGTAAGCTATATCTTCTGACCTTTAAATCAAAACATACTCTTGATTTTACGACACCAGTTAGTGCTTTATTTAATCAGAAATACAATCTTAATGTTATTTGTGTATTTTATTATGGAAATATATCTTTTGCTTTTAATATTCAGAAGCATGTTGCTTTGTGTGCATTTAATCCAGATACAAAAAAATGCATATTTAATAGGCATGCACATTATATTTGTGACTTCTAAGCATTTGCCATCAGTGTTTTATCAATATTGTTCAATTTGGCTGATATTAGAAGCAAATAATACTAGACCCTTTTTCAATTAAAAAAAATAATAATAATAATTATGTGCCTACTGTTAAAAGTATTGATAAATGATCTGTCTTTTCTACTTTAAATAAAAATTTCAGAATTTGATATGTAGTGATAAATTTTGTTTTTCACATTTTTTAAGAATAGTGCGTGGTGTTCAGAATAAGGGTTCAATTAATGCTCTAAATTGTTTTTTGTCTGCTTTGCTATCAAAGTATGTGTATTAAATCTAGATAATCAGCATCGGGGCTGTTTGTATAAAACCACAGTAAAATTCAGCGTATCTATTTTACAAATGAATGTTTCATCTGTGCATATGTTTAATTTTTTGACCTCATAAATAAAATCCTCGTGATTGTGTGAGTTTTTTTGTGTTTTTATGTGCATGTAGAACCACAGGACCGTGGCATGCGTGGAACGCAAGCTCCGAGTCTTGCCCAGCTCACGAATATCCCGTTTGGAGGTCTACAGACAGGAAGAGGGCTCCGAGGATGTCATGGTGCTGCAGAACGCCGAGCGCATTGATTGGACGGCAGGAGACACGCTAGGAAACCTGCGCTTCAAACTGTATGATGAGGGCAATAGACCGCTTTCACTTCAGCGAAAACTCACCGACAAGATTAAGGTGTGGTTTGTGTTCTTTGCATGGTGTGTAGCTCAGGTTTACTTTTAGTGACTAAATCAGTGTTTGCACTGACATACTGTCATACTCAGCCCCAAAAAATGGTTCACAACAAAATGAGGGATTTAACAATGTTGACAACCTTCCCTAGTAAAAAAGTAATATATTTAAAATATATTTATTTTATACTAAGTGTGGTTCATTTTAATGAAACTTTATTTGGAGGATTACTTGTGCACAATGCATATTTCTTAATAAGCCTAAAATGTGTTTTAATTTCACTTTTGATGAGGATTGTATGATCTTTGAATAATATCGCCCTTTAAATGCAGTAGTTCCCCTTTAGCACAATCAAATATACTAAGTATGTCTTTAATTGTGCGGAAGTAGTGCTGAAATACAATTAAAGTGCATTAAGTACAAAATTAGTTGTTTCAATTTAGCAGACTTTAAGTATACCAGTTTAGTATACTTAAAGAACAACTACAGAGCATTTTATTAAGTACGGTACATAAATATTAAAATGTATTTGTAGTGTACTTTGCATGCAATAAATGTATTTCAAATACAGTTAAGGATATTTATTTATTTTTATTACAAAATATTCGAACACGAAATATTTACGTAATATACTTTAACATTCATCAATGAACTGGGTGTCATAAAGTAACAGTTAACAATTTTAATAGCATTTATTAATTTGCTTAATGTTAATTTGCAAAAAAATACTACTGGTAATGTTATATCTTACGCTTATATTATGTTTTTTATTTGTATTTATGTTATATTATGAACAAACCTATGATAACCATAGCCAGTAATATATTTGTATGTAATAAAATATTTACATTTATAAATGCTGTAAATCATTAATTGTTACCAACAACAAAATTTGGTAGCGTTTTTTCCAATAAGATTGTCTGTTAATATTGATTGTATTTCGTTAGGCTATATTATGAATAATAATAAAAAATAATGTTTTATTTGTTGTCTTTTTATTTGTATAATATAGTATAACAATATAACAAATAATATTTTATTTGATATATATGTTGTGTAAAATAGCATATAACAAATAAAATGTTTGTTTTTTTTGTATTTATATTGTTACGTTATGAACAAATATGTGATAACCATGATCAGTTGTATATTTGTAAGTTAACAATTACTTATGTATTTATAAATGCTATGTTATTTTATGTTTTATAAACACATTATTGTTATGTATATATATTTTTCATACAGTGTGTGTATTGTGCACAGTGTAAAAATAATATTTGTAGATGTACATGTATTTGTGTGTCTCTTGTAGGTGAATTGGGCAGCAGATATAAACACACAAGAGCTTTCTCAGGGAAAACTGCCTCCTTTGTGTGTCCCGTCTAAAGCACAGAGAGACCATTTCTACCACGTGTCTTTCCACGACCAGCACACGGTCAACTTTTCCTTCATCATTGTGTAAGTTACACACAGATCACGCGTCTGTCTGTCTTTGATTATATACCTAAACAAAAGCGTATCTCTGCATGTGTGTGTCTCTGAAGGCCTCGTCCAGATGAGCCTGAGCGTTTGCGGGTCAACCTCAGCGAGTCGACGGTGAAAATGGGAGAAGTTCTGTCTGGAAACATTTGTAAGTACTGTCTTTAGGTACATCGTAATTGGGATTGACTTCAAATCAGCAAGTCATGATGTGATTACAAAATTCCCAGGTTTCTTTGTGTCATTTCTGTTGAAACGAATTGTCGCTTCACAGATGCTCCATTTGTAGATCGCTCACCAGTTTTGTGTTTGTTAAAAGCATTCATTTTTAAAACTTGTGTTTCTCTCTCAGATGTAGAAGTTGTTGATCAGTACGGGAATAAAACGGACTGTCTGAAAGCTGATACTGTGAAGACTCTGAGTGTGTCTGCTGATGGTCTGGATAAATCAGCTCTGGCCGTTGAATGGCAGGTACTGTATACACAACCACAGACACAAACAAATGAGCAGTTTATGATAGCAGGAATGTGATTTTTGAAATACGGATTTCTGTATTTTCTGACCTCTGAGGGACGAACCATGTGATTCGCATAGATCCAAGTTTTTCTTTTTTTGTGGGGGGCGTTTTTGCATGATGTGCACAAAAAGGAAATATATCGGTATCGGCCAAAATGATTTTAAAAATATCGGCATATTGGCAAAAATCCAATATCGTGCATCCCTAGTTTTTAGTTTCGCTGCGCTGCGCTTGGTTTGAGTCGCTTTCATTTTCATTTGGGAACGCAACACTTTAGAAACGTTTATAAATCTGTTGTTGTTTACAAAGAACAGTTTCAGTGTCACATGATCTTCAGAAATCATTCTAATATGCTGATTTGCTGCTCAAGAAACATTTCTCATTATTATCAATGTTAAAAACATTTGTTTTGCTGCTTAATATTTTTGTGGAAACAATGATACCACTCAAACATTACCACTCAAAGATTTAAAAAAGAGAGAAATTAATCATTTTATTCATCATGCATGAAAGTGATAAAAAGTGAGTGAAGACAATGAAAATGATTTCTATGTAATAAATGCATTAACAAATTTAATTAATATATTTGATACATGCAAATAAATGTTTTCATTAAACTTTTTGTATTTATCAAAAATCCTGAAAAATAAAGTGTATCACAATTTCCACACAAACTATGAAGCAGCAAAATTGTTTTCAACATGATGATAATCAGAAATGTTTCATGAGTCAAATAAATTGTAATGATTTCTAAAAGATCACGTGACACTGAAAACTGGAGTAACGATGAAACTTTTTTTTTTTTAAAATTTGTAATATTATTTCACAAAATTGGTGTATTTATTTATTTTTTTACTTTATTTTGATCAAATATATTCAGCCTTGATGAGCAGAAGATATTTATTTTAAAATCGTTTATAAATGTAATGTTTCCTAACTTTTGGCAGATACTTTATTAATAACATTTCTATATACTTTACTATAACATATTGTAGTACTTTATTATAATATACAGGGGTGCACATAAGTTTTTCAGCCTGGTTCTCATATGATAACCTGGAGATTTGGTTTGGTCCTCACACGGGCCATAGCATGTAGTGTGACCCATAAAAAAATGTATTAATAATAGTGATGATAATATTATTGCTGTTTATTTAGTTAAAGATAAGTATATAGAAATGTTATATATATATACCGTATTGTCCTGAATATAAAACGACCCCTCTTTTTCCAGATGTACCTTTTGGAAAAAGGCTTTTTGAAAACCAAATCTTGTTTTTTTTTTTTTTCCTCGCTGAAAAACATTTTTTTTCTTAAATTATTTTCAAATTGCATATTTTTCCTATTTTAATTTGTTTTGAAAGTATGGTAAATACTGGTAAAATGTACCAACAATGACATTGAAAAATATACACTTTTTGATATACTATTGAAATAACAGGTAGCCCATCTGAATTATACAGTATTGTTCAAAATAATAGCAGTACAATGTGACTAACCAGAATAATCAAGGTTTTTAGTCTATTTTTTTATTGCTACGTGGCAAACAAGTTACCAGTAGGTGCAGTAGATTCTCAGAAAACAAACAAGACCCAGCATTCATGATATGCACGCTCTTAAGGCTGTGCAATTGGGCAATTAGTTGAAAGGGGTGTGTTCAAAAAAATAGCAGTGTCTGCCTTTGACTGTACAAACTCAAAACTATTTTGTACAAACGTTTTTGTTTCTAGGATTTAGCAATCCTGTGAATTACTAAACTAATATTTAGTTGTATGACCACAGTTTTTTAAAACTGCTTCACATCTGTGTGGCATGGAGTCAACCAACTTGTGGCACGTCTCAGCTGTTATTCCACTCCATGATTCTTTAACAACATTCCACAATTCATTCACATTTCTTGGTTTTGCTTCAGAAACAGCATTTTTGATATCACCCCACAAGTTCTCGATTGGATTAAGGTCCGGAGATTGGGCTGGCCACTCCATAACATTAATTTAGTTGGTTTGGAACCAAGACTTTGCTCGTTTACTAGTGTGTTTGGGGTCATTGTCTTGTAGGCTTGGGCGGTAATACGGTAATATGGTATACCGCGGGATCTAAAAATAGCAACGGTATCAGTTTCAATACCGTTATACCGTCATAAAAACAATGCACTTATATAGGAGACGAGGATTAAATATTAAATATAATTTATTTAATGCCTAAAAATGCGTATGCTTGGTTGTCATCACGTGACAGCGTGGAGGAGAAAGAGAGAGAGGGGGAAAGATGCGGCGAGTCGCGCACCAAGTGACCAGGGTAGGGTTGCACCAGCCATTCATAAGTTCTTACTTAAATTAGAATGTTAAGTTCACACTAGAGGCTAGTAACTACTTGCTAGTTTGTAACTAAATTTGTACTTACTTCGGTTGCACCAGCTGTTCGTTAAGCAGGACGTAGCTAGTAGTTCTTAAGCTCTCCGTAAAGTAATGCGTAGTCGCATAAAATGACGTTGACCCTAAATCATCCAATAGAAACCTTCAAATACGTGAGCAGAACTTGTTTAAATGTTATTGATTTTAATTAATCCTTCATTCTAACTTCTTTCGCCTCACGTATACTAACGGTAAAAACAAGTTTCCATTAAAAATGATACATTAATAACATTAGTCTATATGTAAGCTATTTTTATATGTAAATAACATTCAGAAACTGTAATTGAAATAAATAAGGATCAATAAATACTGAAAGAAAAAAAAAACATAAGAAATGCCATTTATTTATTATTTCATCTGACATGCGCAAACACGGACCGAAGTGCACAGAGGCGCGCTGTAGATGGGGTGTTGAAGACGGGCTAAAAAAGAAACAAAGTACTTTTACTCACATATTGTTCTCTCTCTTAATATGTACGTGAGTGTAAATGTCAGCAGCATCATATATGCCTAAAGGATTGGAGGTTGTCAGGTAAAAGAAGAGCATATTGATGCAATTCACTCAGTCTGCTATTTTATTCCAACTGTTGCTCCTGACCAGACGCGTCCGTAAATATTTAGTTTATACGTAAATATTTAGTTACACTTCAACTAAGTGTAATGGTGCAACGAAAAAATATTTAGTAGTGCGTAAGTTGTAACTTAGTGCCCATTTACGTCAAAACTAGGCTAGGTTGTAACTTACGTTCAGCTCGTGCAACCGGCCCCAGGGTCTCGAAAAAGAACACAACTTCTGCAGTTTGGCAGTATTTCGGGTTTCGACCGAACGAGAAGGGAGAGGCGGTAAATACGGACGAGGCAATTTGCAAATTGTGCAACAAAAAGGTGACCGCGAGAGATGGAAATACCTCGAACCTAAGGTGACACTGTCTGAGCCTTATGTCATAATTTTTTTTATTATTCACGGTAATACCGTATACCGAGGTAAAATAGGGAGGAGGTTTGGCGGTATCAAAATTTGGATACCGCCCAAGCCTATTGTCTTGTTGAAACATTTCAAGGGCATGTCCTCTTCAGCATAGGGCAACATGACCTCTTCAAGTATTTTAACATATGCAAACTGATCCATGATCCCTGGTATGCGATAAATAGGCCCAACACCATAGTAGGAGAAACATGCCCATATCATGATGCTTGCACCACCATGCTTCACTGTCTTCACTGTGTACTGTGGCTTGAATTCAGAGTTTGGGGGTCGTCTCACAAACTGCCTGTGGCCCTTGGACCCAAAAAGAACAATTTTACTCTCATCAGTCCACAAAATGTTCCTCCATTTCTCTTTAGTTCAGTTGATGTGTTCTTTGGCAAATTGTAACCTCTTCTGCACATGCCTTTTTTTTAACAGAGGGACTTTGCGGGGGATTCTTGAAAATAGATTAGCTTCACACAGACGTCTTCTAACTGTCACAGTACTTACAGGTAACTCCAGACTGTCTTTGATCATCCTGGAGGTGATCATTGGCTGAGCCTTTGCCATTCTGGTTATTCTTCGATCCATTTTGATGGTTGTCTTCCGTTTTCTTCCACGTTTCTCTGGTTTTGCTCTCCATTTTAAGGCATTGGAGATCATTTTAGCTGAACAGCCTGTAAGTTTTTGCACCTCTTTATAGGTTTCCCCTCTCCAATCAACTTTTTAATCAAAGTACGCTGTTCTTCTGAACAATGTCTTGAACGACCCATTTTCCCCAGGCTTTCAAATGCATGTTTAGCAAGTGCTGGCTTCATCCTTAAATAGGGGCCATCTGATTCACACCTGTTTCTTCACAAAATTGATGACCTCAGTGATTGAATGCCACACTGCTATTTTTTTGAACACACCCCTTTCAACTAATTCAACTAATTGCCCAATTGCACAGCCTTAAGAGGGTCCATATCATGAATGCTGGGTCTTGTTTGTTTTCTGAGAATCTACTGCACCTACTGGTAACTTGTTTGCCACGTAGCAATAAAAAATAGACTAAAAATCTTGATTATTCTGGTTAGTCACATTGTACTGCTATTATTTTGAACAATACTGTATAACATTTAGGCTATCCTACCAAAATTTTATTATCAGTAGAAGTGAAATCTTCTGGGTATAGTCTTATGTTTTAAAATCACTTACAGAGGAAGTTTGGTCCCATCAGGCTAACATGACAGTCATGACTTTACAATACACATTACCAGGGGTGCACATAAGTTTTTCAGCCTGGTTCTCATATGAGAACCTGGAGATTTGGTTTGGTCCTCACACGGGCCATAGCATGTAGTGTGACCCATAAAATATAACTATTATTAATTATTAATAATAGTGATAATATTATTGCACTTTACGTTAGTTTTTATATATATATATATATATATATATAAAATAACTAACTAAAAATAATAAACTAAATAATCAAGCGTGATAATACTATTTTATTTTAAAATAAAAAGGCAGTATTACATACAAATGCAATTATTTTATAGTAAACTTAAAAATAAAATGTTAAAACTTTTATTATTATTTTTATTTTTATTATCATTATTTTTATTTTCATCATTTTCAAACGTAAAATCAGCGAGCTTTTATTTTGGCGGGTTGCCGGCAAGTAAGTATTATGCGCTTCCGGGTTTAGCGCTGCTGATGGAAGAGCGTCAGTGAATGAAATGTCACAGACAGTTTTGCATTGAAAATGGCAGCGGGTTTAGATTATGCTTTCAGTTTGAATAGAAATCTTATACAGTACAGTTTGTCGATCTAAAATGTTAATGTGCATATTAACTTATTTACACGTAATAATCAAGGTACTTTGCTGCCGTAACATGGCCGCAGCAGGCGCAGTGATATTACGCAGCACCTGAAAGTAGTCCCCAGCTACCGGGCACTACTTTCAGGCGCTGCGTAATATCACTGCGCCTGCTGCGGCCATGTTACGGCAGCAAAGTTCCTTGATTATTACGCTGGAATGAGAGTATAGTTCCTAATCATATCAGCCTAGAAAATCGCAACTTTTCGTTTTCCGCCGATCTTAGTACACGATATAACTACAGAAGAGTCGAGTTTTAAATAGGACAAATATCGAAACTCTTTGATCGTTTTTGAACGCGATGCTACTGGTCTAATTGGATTCAATGATCTATGCTAAGCTATGCTAAAAGTGCTATCGCCAGACCCGGAGATCGGCTGAATGGATTCAAAAACGGTAAAACTCAACTTATTAACTCTGGGGGAGTTGGAGAATGAGCCTATTTCCAAAAAAAGTGGAGTGTTCCTTTAAGTGGTTGAGAATTATTTGCCTTTTTACCATCGTCTGTCTGAAAACTCAATTCTGGAAGGGGTGCATTAAGTAAGTGATAATGCATGGCTTGTTGTGCATTAAACGATTTTCATGCATGACATTGAGGCCAATAACCACCCGATGTGAAGCGGAGGATGACAGCGCAATATTTGCCCGGACGGCTAAAAAATGAGGGTTATTTTCATCAGCTACGGCTCGTTAGATCTAGCATTCTGATCGCTTCAAGGCAGGCACAGAGATGAAATGCGGTAAGATCACATTTATTTGAATGAATTACAGCATTTATTTGAATTATAGAGAGAGAGAAAGAGAGAGAAAGATGACAGTTGTGTGTGCATTACCTGCGTCTGTGCATCTCTCTACATACAGTGAAGCTGTGTTTAGTTACTTCAAATACAGTGATTTTACCACCTCGTTGCTGAGGAATATAATGTAGCGATCTAGTATCTAGACTACTTTATTAATAAAAGTCCCAGGGCAGCTGATAAAAAGTTTCTGTGTAAACGCATTCTGCGAATTTCGATCTGAAACCTCTCTCTCTCTCTCTCTCTCTCTCTCTCACTCTCTCTCTCTCTCTCTCTCTCTCTCTCTCTCTCTCTCTCACTCTCACTCTCTCTCTCTCTCTCTCTCTCTCTCTCTCTCTCTCTCTCTCTCTCTCTCTCTCTCACTCTCTCACTCTCTCTCTCTGTGAGTGATGTGGTGTGGTGTGGTGTGTTTGTGTACATCAATTAAAGCAGCGCATTAATGTAGAAAGGTGATTAAATTGACTTGGAATTACCTGTGCATTAAATGGTTTTAATGCACACCTGCCAGCCAATCAGAATCCAGTATTCAGACAGACCATGGTATAAAGCCTTTTAATGTTATAATTCATTCAAATAGACGTGGTCTTACCGCACTATTTAATGTCTGTGTGTCTGATTTAAAGCGGGCAGAATGCTAGATCTAACGAGGCCGTGACTGACAAAAATAACCATCATTTTTACTCCTAAATCAAATAAGGTCAAATATTGCCCTGCAAACATCATTTACAGCTTTAACTTACAACTTACAGCTTTAAGTCAGTGCTGGCAACTGAGCATGGTATAAGCGAGATAAAGGATTGTGGAATAAAGGATTTTAGCTGTGGATTTTTCTTTACGTACATTTTTGTTTATTTTAAAAAGAAATGTAACCATTTGGAAGAAATTTAATTGATTAAAAAAAACTGCCTACCAGAGCTATTGGTTTAAGACTTTTGAATAAGAACATACCACAAAGAAGTCTTCTGACTAAGTTGTAGGTAATTTGAAACGCTTGTAATTTAGCCCAAACTTGACTTAATTTACCTGACCTGAGGATTAGGTTTATTGTTACGTTATTGTGTTCCCAATTGTTTTAAGGTTCATGAATTCAATCGATTATTGATGACATGGGGTTTAAATTATTAGATAATTAAAACAAAATTCAGACTAATTAAAATCAGACAGGGAATTTTGAAAAAAAACATTTTTAAAAAAATCAAATTTTGTTTAGGAAAAAATTTAACTGATTTAATAGGGCCCTGCTTGTGGTGTTTAAAAAAAAACAGTATAAATTGCAAGGTGTGTATATACTGTCATACCATGTAGTACTTGTAAAAATGTGTCTCTTATTTTCATTTAAGCATGTGCATTTATTAGTATGCCGTTTTGCAGGCCAGCAGTGGACTGTTGTCTGTGTGTGGGGTCCGGTTCGTGGGAGGAACTCCTGGGCCGAGGGAGTTGTGCTTTAAGTATCAGGACATGAAGGAAGTTGTGCGAATCGAAGTCACCGCGGGACCTCCGGTACAGATAAAGCTGCTGGACAAGCCGGAGATGGTATGCCACATTTTCACATCCCGAACACTGAATTTTATGGGGGAGAAGAGTTTGAGTAAAGCTCGTCTCTTTAGCCTCTGCAGGTCGTGAATGGCCAGGGCTTGGACGCTCCGCTGGTCGTGCAGCTGTGTGACGAATGGGGAAATCCTTCACCAGACCAGCGGATTGAAATTGTGATGAAGGCTCTGATGCCTCACTTGAAGGTACGTTTGGGGGAAGAGAGGTCTGTGGATACATTTAGTCATTTAGCAGACGCTTTTATCCAAAGCGACTTACAAATGAGGACAACGGAAGCAATCAAAATCAACAAAAGAGCATGATACAGTGTAAAGTGCTGTGACAAGTCTCTGTTAGCTTAACGCAGCACACGAAGCAAGGTTTTTTTTTTTTAATTATATAATAAAAAGAAAACAGATAGAATAGGAAAAGAATATAGCAGGCTAGTGTTAGAGGCCTTTTTTGCTTTATAATCACAAAAAAAAGACTTTTGACTGTACTTGAAGTACTTTTTTTAACATGCGCTGTACAACATAAGTGAGATCAACCCCAGTGCAATGTCACTAAAAGATTCAAAATTTTATCACTTCTCGATAATCGAATTAAGTTGACAAGTAGAGGGTTTATCTACACTAGTCAACATTTGAAGTGGATCAAAACCTTGTCTTAGGACAACTTTTTTGACCCACTTCAAATGTTGACTACTGTATTATGAACGATCCAAAAAAAAAAAAAAAAATGAATGCATGAGCATGAAACAAAATTGTGAAATTCATCACCTTCTCAGTTTTAGACCTATAGACTGTTTATGCATTATGAATTCACATTGGAACAAAAATTTGCAATGGAAAAAAAAAAAAAAAAAGTGAGTTACAGACCTGTGGGGTCTGTCAATCTAAACTTTTAATATTTTAAGTTTTACTTCAGAGTTAATGCCTTACTATTCAACTGAAGTAATGCAATTTTTTATACTTTTTTTTTTGTTGTTGTTTTTCTCTTTTAGATAAAGTCTTTAATATCATCTCAGCCTGTGGATTCAGAAGGAAAAGCTTGCTTCGTATTAGAAGCTATAAGTGGTCCAAAGTAAGTACACACTGAACCCTGTAAAGCCTACTGTATTATATTTGACACATGAATTTCCAAGGCCTCTAAATGATCAAACTTTGCTGATAAACCTTTATAAAATATCATCTTACTGAGATGTATTATTGGGAGATGCTGAGTTAATGACTGATGTTTTTATGCAAGTAGTCTGTTACACTGTGATAAAAATCTCATTGATTTACATCACAAGCTTTCAGAATTTCATCTTACTTTTTAGCCATATGAATATCAGCATCTGCACCAAATTGCATATTTTTTTGCTCAGTTTGGGCCTCTGTGCTCAACAAAAACACGCTCTCCTTCACTTTCTGTTTCTTTCTCTCGCTTTCTCTTTCTTCTATAGAGGGGTGCATCAGTTGGCGTTTCGGGGGTCTTTTGGCAGGAACGGGATTCCTGGACCTGTAGTAAAAATAAACTTGATTCCTGACCCCAACAAACCCGTCGAACTCTCTATTAAATATGACAGTGCTGCTTCCTTACATGCAGGGGACATTTTCCCAGGTGTGTGTGTGTGTGTGGATGCATATAAGCTTAGTGAACCTACATTATATTGTAATTTCATAATGTGCAGATCATATTTTCTGGTGTCTTTAGTGTTTACAGTGATCGTGATTTCTGAGGAAGGCACGCCGGTGAGAAACATCTGCCCAGCAAACCTCTCGATGCTGCTGTGGAAGGGCTCGGTGTCAGGCTCCTATCCACCCTCTACCGTGAGTCACTCAATCTGGTCTTTATTTTGACATGTTGCTTGAAACCACAAGGGTGAGTCTCTCAGAACGTGTCAAGATTCATATCTGAGTCACAATTCAATCCATGTTTTGCTTAAAGGGATAGTTCACCCAAAAATGAAAATTCTGTCATCATTTACTCATCCTCATGTCGTTCCAAACCTGTATGAGTTTCTTTCTTCTGTTGAACATAAAAGAAGATACTTTGAAGAGTGCTGGTAATCAAACAGTTGATGGTCCCCATTGACTTCCATAGTATTTCTTTCCATACTATGGAAGTCAATGGGGACCAGCAACTGTTTGCTTCTTTAAAATATCTTCTCTTGTGTTTAACATAATAAAGAGACTCATACAAGTTTAGAGTGACATGAGGGTGAGGAAATGATTACAGAATTTGCATTTTTGGGTGAATTATCCCTTTTGCTAATTGCGATTAATCGCGATTAATTTTAGAAAAAATGTGTGATTTTAATTATTTAGTTTCTTTAATCGATTGACAGCACTTATATATATATATATTTGTATCAACAGTAGTAGAATATGATGCATTTGGGCCAGATTGCTGCCATATGAAAGAAAAATGACTTTATCAGGTCAAAATCATGTTATGAAAGTATTGGCCAATAGATGGCTGAATTGTGCTAAGCTGCTGTGCGCACGTTAAAAGAAAATGAAACGCATTTAGACCCATTACAATAGATAAAATTACACTTTTTTCCACATTAGGAGTGTGTGTGTGTGTGTGTGTGTGTGTGTGTGTGTGTGTGTGTGTGTGTGTGTGTGTGTTATGGGCGGTAGAATAAAATCTCAATCAAGTTGACGTTTATTATTTTATGCATCACATCTAAAAGATGCTACATTATATTTGATGGAAGTACCCCCAAAAACATTTGACTGACAACATAATGTAACAGGCATTTTTGCTCAGACAATTTTGACAAGACTTGAATTTTGAACACAGGGTAATTATATGACAAACAGAGCCGGTTGTAATATTATGTGTTGAAGGAGAATACATAGTATTAAACAATATTTTGAAAAATGTAGTAAATTGAACTATGTTTTGTGTTTTAACTCAGGCCTCGACTCTGAAGTGTAGTAAACGCAAAGACACCGAAACGGACGACTGCTTCTGCTTCAGGTAATAAATACAACAGAGCAAAATAAGTCTGAAATAATAATGTTTTTCTTCATAACAACTGTGAAGCAGTTATGTTTTTAAGCATTGTTAGTATTTGAAAGCTTTTGTCTGCCACTGGTGCCGATTCTCTCAGAAATGTCCTGCGTTTCCAGTATTTAAAGACACTTTTATGAAAATCCTGACTGTGGCAGAGAGTTTCTAAAATTATGTTGCATGGCTGGAAACGACTGAAACCTTCAAAGCCATAGAAAAATTGTGACATTTTTCATTTGCTTGTAAACACATTTGTCAGCAATCGTCCTGTGTCTGTTTTTTTTTTTTAAACAAAATCGGCTATACATGTATAAAATATTACTCACATGTACATTAATTTTAGTTTTTGACCCTTGTGTTTTTGTTTGCGTGTCTTTTTCAGGGATAAGCAGATTCCAGAGCTTGCAGGACAGTATGTTGTCCAGTTTGTGTTGGCTTTGGACAAAACCAAACATCTGTGGAGCGAGCAGGTGAGAACACGCTCTTAATTTCGTCCAGTTTATTGTATGTGCTGCTTTATGTCCCATTGCTTACTTTAGAATACGTATTTGTGTCTGTTTTAGACTCCACTAAATGTTATTGCCAATAAAGCGGTGAAACTAGCCCCTGAGGCTCCACCTTCAACTCCTGTTGTGTCCAATGGTAGCATTCGGGCCAATCGCACACTGCTGGACAGCTTGAATCTGAAGATCATGGTGAGCTTCGGTCTCTGCTACAGAGAAGTGATCGTTTTATTTATCTCTTTAATTGATTTTTATTCTATTTGCTGATTTATTTGGAGCATTCATGCAATCCATTTCTGCACAATGCCCCTTTTCTTGTCATTTCTGTACAAATCATAACATTTAGATCAAATAAATGCAGAAAGCTTGAGTTAGTGTTTGTTTCTTACTTTGCAGGACCAATACAGTAACGCTGCTGGTGAGGGTTTAGATGGAAAAGTGATTGTTACAGTAAAAGGCACAGGAGACGTGCTTCCTTTGTTTGAGAATGGAGATTCAAGTGTGTCATACAGCCTCACTAACGGGGAGACTCTCATTACTGTGAGTGTTTGTTTGGTTTCTTTATTTGTGACCCTGAAGCATAAAACCAGTCTTAAGTCGCAACAGCCAACAATATATTGTACGGGTCAAAATGATTGATTTTTCTTTTATGCCCAAAATCATTAGGATATTAATTAAAGATCATGTTCCATGAAGAGATTTTGTACATTTCCTACCGTAAATATATCAAAACAACTGAATTTTTGATTAGTAATATATATGCATTTTTTTTTTGCACCCTCAGATTCCAGATTTTCAAATACTTGTATCTCGGCCAAATGTTGTCCTATCATGACATGTCCCATACATCAATTAAATGCTTATTTATTCAGTTTTCAGATGATGCATAAATCTCAATTTATATATATCAAAGTATAAATTTACCCTTATGACTGGTTTTGTGGTCCAGCGTCACATTTTAGGATTATTCATATACTATCTCATGGGTGACATTTGAGAAAAAAAAAAAATTGATGTAGCATATGCACCAAACAATGCGCTACTATATTGCAACATATTGTCAATACAGTGCAGCGAAGAATAACTTAAAGAGGTTGCCTGCGTTTACTAAACTGTGTAGCTTTGTTTCCCGTTGTCAGTTGATGGCCTTTTATTTTTAATCAAAAAATGCTTTTCTGATGTTCAAGTTTTCCGTGTCTTTTTCCACTGAGGCATTTTTGTCCCGTCCATTGCTTATCGCTGATATTTCGAGAATGAATCAGGATCATTCCCGAAACATTGCAGCATGTATGTGTCCGAAAAACGAAAGTTTTATTCAAATTCTGAATGGACTGTAGCCCAAAAAACACAAAGCACACTCCCTTTAAAAGAGTCACTCATCAAAGTTCATTGCAATCTCACAAAGCTCGGCTATAAACAAGCTCTCTAAACTACACAATGAATCTCTTATTTACATCACGTCTGCACTTACGAGGTGATTCACGAGAGCGCAAAACTCCAGCTCCTTCAGCGGTGAGTGCATTCTGAAAACTCGAACGTTTCTGATTGGCCATTGCTTTGAAGAAATCAACAGATATGTCTTTGATTGGCTACATTGCTCAGCACTGCAAAAACACATTAGATACACTGTAAAAAAACAAAAAAAAAACAAATTGAGCCAACTTTAAAATTTTAAGGCAACCAGCTTCATCAGATTTTTGAGTTTTCTCAACTTGTCGTTTTAAGTTTATACAACAAAAATTTGAGAATCTCCCACAAAAATAAGTTGAGCAATTAATATATATTTTTTTATTAATTTATAATTAATAAAATTAATAAAGTAATTTTAAGTTTGCGCAACTTTTAAAAAAAATTTTTTTTTTACAGTGTAGTTTGCCAGGTCTTTTTTGAGGGTATGTAGCACCGTCTAGTACCTGTACAACCGCCCTGCGCAGACATCAGAGCTTCCATGACTGACAATATGGGTCTTTTTTGTCAATTTTTTTAGTTTTTTTTTTTAAATAAAGCTAATTAATAAAAAAAACCTGTAGATATGTTTAAAAAAATAAAACAAATAGAACTGACAAGAGCATAACAAATTTACTAAAACTGAAATTAAAAATTAAAGCTGAACAGAAATATCTTGTTTTAGTATTTTTACTACAGATAAGTTTTGTATTTTTTTATTTATTATTTTTATTTATTTCAATTCACAAAAACTATTTTTAATTGAAACTTAATATAAAATATGGGAAGTTGTTTAAAACATATCATATCACATTTATTATTGTGATATTTTTGTGATGCGTTTTCAAAACAAACAAAAAAAGCAGTTAAACACACAATTTCAGATAAAACACAATTGGACAGGTACAAAAAAAATACTAAATAAACAGCATAAATATAAATAGAGATAAGTGCATAAATATATATAAAACCCCTTCTTTTTATGCATGGCCTCTGTATGGATTCACCTAAACTGCATACATGCACTCCAATTAAAATGAAGAACTTAAAATGTTAAATTGTTGTGTCCTGTAGGATTTGGCTCTTTTGGAGAACAGTCCTGGTGTGGATGGAGCCGAGTACATCCTCCTGTTCAGTCCTGAGATTCGTCAGAATAGTGTTACCATCGCTGCATATATCCTGCCTTTCAGATTCTGCAACGGTTAGTCCGCAGACACACAGCCCAATATTACTTACATTACTAATGAGTGTCACCGTTCAGAGAAAAGCATTATTATTGATTATTGCTGTAACCAATCAAATTCAGTCCATGTTGTTATATAATTATACTTAAATCTATACTAAATAAGGGAAGAAAATGATAATGTCCATGTCGTAATCAAATTTAATGACATATGTGACAAGCAGCGTTTATGTTCAATATGCATCTGTGTAGTTGAATTACTATTATTATTGCACAGTTCTATATAAATTAAAAAATATATACTGCAAGTATATCCATTAAGACCTGAGGGTGAGTAAACTCATTTAAATTTTTGGGTGACTATTCCTTTAAACTCTTACTATATACTAAGTGTCTTAATTTGTTAAACTACAATGATATTATTATCTAGGGAGTGTAATAGAGGTGTACAGTAATCCATTTTTGATATTTTGATCTCTTTCAGATGCAGAACATCAGAAAGTCATTGTGAGTCTCAGTAAGAAGAAAGATCGCCTTTCCCAAACCGTTTTGATGTACCAGGAATTCTTTGAAACCAATAATCAACTAACATCTGAACTTGAATGTAGGCACTGCGTATTTTGGTTTAGTTAATAATTTGTTTATTCATTCATTTATTTTTGCTTGTATCATGTGTGACTCATATATCTGTTTGTCTCCACAGGTCAGGTGCGAGATGCTACCCAGAAATTAAATGAGCTCAAACCAGAGCTCATGAAATGTGGTTTAGACGTCTCAGAACTAACCACTGTGAGTCTGTGCATGCACACTAACATGCTATTTGTTTATTGTATAAGCATGCATTTAATTCCAGCCATCACAGATATTTATTCGTCTCTTTGTTTGTGTATCTGTCCAGGTATCCAAAATAGAGAAAGTGATAAATGACAAGAAAGCAATTTTGACCAAGATAGAGAATCAGCCTCTGCGGAAATGCAGCATTCCTGACCCTTTCAAAGGCAGCCCGCAGGTTCTGGGAAAGGTGTGCATTCGGTTTTCGCATATGTTAGTGTTTGTATTAGTGGATCCCTTCACAAGAGGAGTCAGCAGTGTGACAGGAGTCTTGGAAATGCGCTGTCCTCCGATCAGTGCTTGAAGAAAAGTTTCATGCTTATTAAAACCCCAACGCTGCTAACGTGTTATTCATACGGTGCAGTGCTATATCAGTGTGACCTATAGAGGAGGTTAGGTGTTTGAGTTGTGGATCTCTCAGACACATTTATTCAGAGAGATTAAACTATATCATGTACAAATATCTTGCTTTGGAAAATTAGAAATAATGACACACCGAGTGTCAAAATTGTCATGACATGCACTGAAACTAACATAAAATGTCATAATTATGACAAAACGTTGAAATAATGACTTGTGAATCATAATTTACATAAAATGTGACATGCAAAGTCAAAAAAAAAAAATCTAAACTGACATAAAATGTCATTGACATAAAAAGTCATGTCATACTGAGTCAATTATGACATGTCGAAATTTACATGACGTCATTATGACAGTCAAAATTGTGACACATTAAGTCTTAATTATAACATTCAATCATTGTGACGAGTTGAAACTATGACTCACAAGTCATTATGATAAAAATTGAAATAATCTTATGAGTCATTATGACAAAAAGTCATAATTATGACGAAGTCAAAACTATTAGGTAAAACAGCAAAACAAAAAATAAAATCTAGCATAAAAAGTCAATTTGACCTTTTGTCAGTTTTGACCGTTGTTTATTTTTTTTTTTAATCTTATAACAAACTTTTTGTCTCATCATTTTTTGCTTTTCATCCATAATTTTATTTATGACATTATGATTTAACAAATCATGTACTCTATTAAATTGCTCCAAACTCTTCATTTAAAAGCAATCTTTAAGAATTACTGAACAAGGAATAAAACATCAAAATTATTTTAATAGTGATCTTAAATGCATGTGATATTTGTTACCCATTTAAAACATAATAAAGATCTATCTGCATCTATCTTGTTGAACTCAAAAATAAGGAGGTGGGCTCACACATTCATGATGCATAATCCTGCTGAATTTATTTACAAAACTATGAAATGTAAAAATATGTGAATATTTTTAAATGCTCCCAAGTTGCATGGAGCAAACAAACAACACAAATCTGGAGTTTTGCGTTCTAGGCTTTTAGGCAAACTGGGGACGTTCAGCGAAACATGACGAGAACCACTGTGAGAATCAGAGGTTGATGTGGTGATGTTTGCGTGTGATGGTTTGTAGGTCGGTCATCTGGCTCTGGTGGAGGAGGATGATGCAGCGAAGGTGATCTCTTGGCATCTTCTGGGCGACATGGACTGTGTGGTTACTGAAACAACATCTGCTGCCAAGAAAATCTATGATGATACACAAGGACGACAGCAAGTCATTCCCCTCGAGACGGTCTTCTGGAGACCAAATGACAGGTACTTATACATGCCGTCTTTTTTTTTTTTTTTTTGTAAATGTCTATGATATTTTAATTAAAGGTAACATATGAAGGTGTTAAAGTGCTATAATTGTGTCCCCGGTGCATCTACCAACCCAGAAAACGTGAAAAAGAACAACCCAGGAAATTTTTTTTTGGTAAGCCTTTCTCTGTAAGCTTGTGAAAAAACTAGCCGCTCCAAATTATAATATTACAGCCTCTTAATCTGCACGTTTCCACACACAGCACTGCCGTTGTGTTTTCGCAAGCGACAACGGTGTACCAGTTCTAACACCATGGTGAAATTTTGAGCATAGCATGCTAACTGTTCTGTCTTTGGCTGCACAGACGAGCGCAGAACACGGTTTAGAGTCCCAGCCTCAGAGGAGACGAGAGAGCAGTGGATTTATTGATTTATTTACTCTGTATTACGCTGCTGCCACACAGATCTAATATAAACATGCAATTTCTTTTCCAGCTGTTTACCTTCACAGACATAACTGACTGTTTTTGTAACTTGGGTGTTTTTAACATAAACGTGTGTGTATTTGAGAGTTTAAGCGCAATAATACATGAAAGAGAACTTAGTTTAATACTCACATGCTGTGTGACAGCCGCTTTCTGTGCGTGTGCTTCGGATGTGTGCGCTCAGAAAACCGTATATCAGAAGATTAAACTAATATGGTTTAAAATGCACAATTTCAGCGCGATAGTCAAAACCAGAGATGTTTTTTTTTAGCTGAATATCTGAGCTGTAAAGCTGTTTATTATTGTGCAAAAGAAGAGCCTAAGCTTTTGTATCAGGTTGTTTTGTTAAAGCTCTAAACTAGTGCTGTCAAATGATTAATCACGATTAATCACATCCAATATAAAAGCTTTTGTTTACATAATGTGTGTGTGTACTGTGTATATTTATTATGTGTATATATATAAATACACACACATACAGTATATATCTTGAAAATATTTGCATGTGTATATTTATGTTCTTATATTTTATATATAAATATATTTAATACATTTTTCTTAAATATTTACATGCATGTGTTTGTATTTATATATAAACAATAAATATACACAGTATACACACATATTTCATGTAAAGAAGCACTTTTATTTTGGATGCGATTAATCATTTGACCGCACCACTCTAAATATAAAGGTGAATAGAAAGGCGACGTAATAGTGAAACTATAAGGAAAAATACCCACCAGAGAGGTCTGTCTTTTCACTGGAAATTCGAGTTATGAGGTTTTGTTTAAAAAATTGCGAGGTCAAAAAACTGAAACATTTGCATGGATAAATTTGCTCACGATAAGATCAATAACATCATGCCAGCATAATTTTCATTTCATTCCAAAATGATGTAACTGCATGTTTGCTGTATGCCAATGAAATATGAAGTATTATAGATGGCAAGCACTTGGTTTAGTCTTCTGTCATTCTTCACACAACCACAGGAAATAGCTGACGGATTTCCGCTGTCAGAATGAACCGTTTTGCACGGTTATTCAGTTTCATATATACTGGAACTTTTTACAGTTACTTTTTTTTTTCTGAGAGTGTAACCTCAATGATAATTCAGTGATAATTCACCCCAAAATTAAAATGTCATCTACTCACCCTCAGGTTGTTACAAACCTGTCTGAATTTCTTTCTTCTGTTGAACACAGAAGTTATTTTGAAGAACGTTGGTAAACAAATAGTTGCTGGTAGCCATTGACTTCCATAACAGGGTTGGTCTGGTTACCATCGTTCTTCAAAAATATCGCCACATTTCCTAGATCACTCCCTAAAAGTGAATACACTGAAAGAATTACCTCTTTAATGAACAATTACTGAGAAGTTTATTGCATTTGTTTTGTCTCAGCTGTATGCTTTTTTTTTTTTTTCTTCTTCTGTGCATGTTTTTTCATGTGTCTTAGGCCTCTGCCTCACATCAGGAATGGCTTACCTCTCTTCAGTCCAACTGGTAATCCTGTGTTTGTGAAAGACAGGCTCATTTTTCCTGAGTACGCAGAAAGCTGCAATAAAGGTAAGTCAAGAGCACAAAAGCACACATGAAAACCATTTTGAGAAAATAAGATTAATAAAAATGTAAAAAATCTCCTAGAAAGGAATTTGTGTATTTAATATAGTATCTCTGTTGTGCTCCAGATGACAGCCAGAATGTGTTCTCCATGAGTTATTATTAGTTGCCTGTTTAACTTGCTATATTATTCTTTTCTATTTGTTAATAATTCAAATAATTACATTTACAACAAATGTAAAAATTTAAAACTCAATTCTGTCATTTGTCATACATTATTTGGTGTTTACAGCTGTCATATCCTGCTGCACCTCCAAAACAATTCGTTATTTAATAAACCGATCCAGTTGCCACTCTCATTTAGTGCTCGCTGAAAATTAGTCTTGGACCGTGCTTATACTGCTGAAAAATAGCAAAATGAATTCTCATGACATTAATAGACGCAAAACTAATTTTCCAGAAAATAACCCACGATTGACAAATTATTATTAATAGTTTTATTCCCATTCAGTAGCTTCACATGCATTTTGGAATAAGCTGTTACATTTTGGGAGAGGAAGGTGTTGAGCATGTTTTGCATTCAATTTTGTGTATATGCATTGGAGTTTGCACTTTCTTATTTAAATCTTTCCAGCATACTGCCAGCTTAAATGTCTATTTGCCCCCAAAAATGAAAATTTGCTGAAAACTTATTCACCTTCAGGCCATCCAAGATGTAGATGAGTTTGCTTCTTCATCAGATTTAGACAAATGTAGCATTGCATCACTTGCTCAGCAATGAATGCTCTGCAGTGAATGGGTGCCGTCAGAATGAGAGTCCAAACACGGATAAAAACATCACAATAATCCACAAGTAACCCACACTCCTCCAGCCCATCAGTTAACATCTTGTGAAGCCAAAAGCTGTGTGAATTTAATAAACAAATTTATCATGATGTTTTAATCTTCAAACCATTGCATATAGCTGTAAGTCCGTAATCCATAATAACTCTTTTTCAGATAGTATGGGTGAACTATTCAATGCATCAAAAAATTATGTAATGCAATGATGTAATGGAATTTTATTATTTGCAAGCTTTCATCACGGCTAAGTATCCTGGCAGAGGCTTCATTGGCAGTACTCAAATGAGCTAATGGTGTACGTGTGTGTGCGTGTGTGTGTGTGTGTGTGTGTGTGTGTGTGTGTGTGTGTGTGTACTGGATTGAACAATCATCTTTGCATGAAACATTTTGCAGCCTGCAGATGTTGGCAGTGCATTATTTTATGAGTATGATCAGGGCAGACCTTCAAACTACAAGGACTGACGTGTTCTGACTCTTTTTCAGTTTTTGCAAGTCTTCTCGGAGACACCATACTAATTGATGATTTGGATTCTGCTAATCATTATCGTCGGGGGGTAAGAGAATGAGTGTATGTTGTTGTGATGAAGAATTTTCAAGTATTTACATCAAACGTGCATATAAACGTGTATATATTTGGTAGGTGGTTCAGAATAAGATGCAGTGTCCCACGCTCTTAACGCGTCAGGGAGAGCGGATACGCAGCAACGGGAAATTCGGAGGACTGCAGAACAAGGCTCCGTCCATTGAGAAGCTTCGAGGACAAGTATTTGGGGCGCCGTTACCCAAAGAGCATAAGCACACACGCCATCAGATAGGTAACAAACATACTCCCTCTCTTGGTGCACTGGAAGATCTGTACTCTGAGTGATCTGAGATACTTTGTGATCTCTCTGCTTGTAAAAATGTATTATTTGCATACTTAAACATTTCAGAAAAAAAAGTCTTATTGTACCGTGCTTGATGAACTGAGGAAATATCGATTTGTTGATTTTTACCGTATTCTCTTGAGTCTTGCCTTAATAAACACTTACAGTCATGGCCAAAAATATCGTCACCTTTGCAGTTCTGTCAGAAAATGCAACCCTTTTCTTAGAAAATTGTTCCAATTGCAAATGTTTTGGTGTTCACATGCTTATTGTTTTTGTTTGCACTGCAACAACACAAAAAGAAAAAACAGAGAAGAAAAGTCAAACTTGATCAAAATGGACTGGACAAAATTATTGGCACCTTGTCAAAATTGTAATAAATAATTGCTTTTCAAGCATGTGATGCTCCTATATTTGGATTTAGACACACCTGTGGCAAGTAACCGGTGCGGGCAATACAGTAATCACACTTGCAACCAGTTAAAATGGAAAAAAGTTGACTCAACCTTTGTCGTGTGTCACACTGAGCATGGAGAAAAGAAAGAAGTGTAAAGAGTTGTGTGTAAATAATTTTGTTCAGTGCATTTTTTGGGTTCTGTGTGGAATTGTATCAGATTTGACTTTTCTTGTCTTTTTTTTTTTGTGTTGTTCCAATGCCAACAAACAAAAAAAAAATAAACGTGAGTACCAAAACATTTGCAACTGCAACAATTTTCTGAGAGAATGGTTGCATTTTCTGACAGAATTGCAAGGGTGCCGATATTTTTGGCCATGACTGTATGCGAGTTTACTAGGAACATGATGTGTCTCATGGATGCAAACTGTGTGTAATCTCTGTGTCTTATGTGTGATTGTGTACAGAGTTACTGCAGCAGTGTTGTGTAGCAATGCAGAAGGCCTCTCAGGTCCGGTCTGAGTATAGCAGTCATTTGCAGTACCTGCAGAGTCCTGAGATGAAACAGAAACAACAAGACCTCCAGCAGCAAGAGCAAGAGTTAAGGGAACTTGATGTGACCCTTGGTATGTGTTTTTGGCATTGCAGAGCTGCTTATTTCTGAATGCAAAACCAGAATTTCGATGATTGGCATAAAGTTATCGCAGATCTGTTTGCTTAGTCATCATGGGGTATAAAGTACATGTTCTTAGGATATATTTGAAAACTTGAGACTTTTTCAAGAATTGCACATTCTTGCAGATTTAGAATTTTTATTAAATTAATTTGTTTTAGCTGAACTACTGGCATGGTGAAGCAACAATTTGAAAAGAATCTTGCTTGGCAAATTTAATGTTAAACTTATGTTTAACTAGTTCTGTTTATATCTAGCTTCCTGAGCAACATACAAGGTTTTGACAAGTTTGACAAATTCTGTGTCAGCTGTGATGCAATACATATTCTTTCAGATGGGTGGGAATTAGGGATATGCATCTCCATAACTGAGGCCGATGCATAGCCAACGATACGATACATTAGACATACATATCCTCTGAGACCCAGCTCTGTAAGTGGACGTTATATTTTAGTGAATATCTCTCAAGACCTCGCATGTCACAGTTTGAAGTCTGGATGTCCTGTACAGAGCACATTCAGGGCCTTTCAGAGATTTCACCGTGACCACACTCTCTCTCCTTGGCCTTTAAAGATGGCTAACTTTAATTTAGTGATAAAATTGTACATCCTTATGGAAATATGATTATATTTTGTAATTCAAATATGACTTCCTGTTATGAAACAGGACATCATTTCATACATGTCCACTGTAGAGGACACAGGGACTAAAAGCATGTTTATTACGCATTTTGGGATACAAAACAGTTGAAAAAGAAAATAAATTCTATATCAGTATTCCTTTGAAATATTGCATATTATGAAAATCTGGCCAGTTATAAGTCCCATTATTACACTTATTTTTTCAACATGCTGTCCCAACAGCACATTAATATGCAAATTAGATACAGTGTATAGATATCATTGTGTTTAATGGGAAAACAAGTTTATGGAAAGTTTACACATATTGCATAAAGCAAAATGATATATCAGATCATTCTGTTATATATTTTATAACATAGTTGAGAATCATCCTTAAACAAAGTTTAGTATAAAAAAAAAACCGAAAAATTGATTTCCCATTGTTTTTGCCTTTTCATGTCAAGGTTTTTTTTTTTTATAAAAATTGAGTCCTGGTGTCCTCTACAGAGGACATATGAATGAAATATAATTTTTCAAAAATGTTATTTTTCCATTTTTTTCTCATGCTCTAAAACAATGTAATGGCATGAAAAAATACTAAATTCACAAAGTTTTTTTCTCAGGAGGGTATGAAGCAGCTGCGACCCCATTACGATGCAGTGCGATCCGATTTCGATTCGATTCAACACAATGCAATAGAAAAAATATGCTATGCAATTCAATATGGTCCAGATAGTTTGCTTTTATTTCTTTGGTTCATTGTAGTTATTGGATGGAAGATGCAGCTCTACCTCTGCCTCGGTGATCTATATTCTGTGTGACTCAGGACACGCCTCAGTCTCCGTAGTGTTGTGAGCAGCAGGGATGAAAAGAGAACGCTCTTGAGAAAATGCTTAGAGAGGAGAATTCAATCTACGTATAAAACACTGCTCACAAACTATTGGTCACTTTCTAAATATGTATTAAATATATAAGTACAGCGTATAGAAATAGATTGGTTTTTATGTATGCAAATATGTTAGAAACGATGCATCGCGATACAAATGCCAACTTGTATCCGATGCACACTTTAAATCGATGCATCTTATCATTAACTTGTATTCCGATGCACCGATGCGAATCAGGGAATCTTACAATTCCTAGTAGGAATGATAGTCAAGTTTCTTAACTGTTTGTTCACTCGCTCCTTTCTGTGATTGGTGAATACTGACAAGGATTGAAATGTGTGTGTGTGTGTGTGTGTGTTTGCAGCCAGCACTCCAAAGCGACTGTACGCTGTAAGAGTGAAAAGGAGCCTTGAGCCAGAAACGCCCGAGCCCTCAGTCCCTTCTAAAAGATCCCGGCGCAAAACACGCAAACTGGGTACATCCACAGTCCTCTGAAGTGTTTGCTATTCAGTAGTTTTTTTTCTGACTTGTCTGTTGCTTTTTCACTGAAGTTAATAGTTTGTTGTTTTGTTTCTGCAGATTCATGAAGTTGCACGAGCTGACAGCTGATGCAATGCTTTTTTTTTATTAGTTTATTCAGTGTCAAAGATTGTTTCATATTTTATGTTTATTGCAAATCTTTTTTTTTTTTTTTTTTTTTTATCAGTCTTTACAGATTATAACTTGTTGTCTGATTTAAGCAGAAAGCAAAAAAAAGTTAAATAATTGGACTGTGTCCATAATATATTTTGTATCTTTCTTGAAGGAAAAAACGTTTTTACACTTACATCAGGTCTTGTCTTTTTTTAATTCTATAAATCTTCCAGCAGTCTCGCTCTCACTGGAGCTCTGTTCGGGTGGGATTGTTTCTATAAAGTTCATTTTTTGCACGATACATTGTAGTGGATGCATACAGCTTACAATAGCATTTCAACAGATACTCCATTAAACCATGCCTTTAAAACACTGCGGTGACGCGATGATGTATTTTTGTTGGCCAAACTGTAAGTTTTTACCACACGGGTTCCCTCGACAATAACTGGCTTTTCCACTGGCTTCAGAAAATAAGCTCTGTGACCAACAAAAGTTTTGTTCATCATGATAATCTTCACAAATGAGCACAACGTTTACGAATTCTGAAGCGGAAATATAATAACCAGAAGTAAAAAGCGAAACGTTTTCAGTCTTTATTTAAAAGCATTTTCCCTGAAAGTTTTGAGTTAGAATAGTTTGCACACGAGATTATAAACACAATGTGATGAGTTTAAGCGGTTTGATGCCGTTTAATGTCCCCAATAACGTCTGTAGTCCTTTTTAGACACAAATCACAAGATGATATTACTGGTGTATTTTATGTTGTAAAAATAAAACTTGAGAAGATCTTGAGCTTGTGTTCACCGCAGACCATATTTCAGCCATATTTGAACCAAAAACACAGACTTCGGTTCTGGGTTTTGGCTACAAAAATACATCATCCCATTGTTTATGATAAAGTCACATTGGACTGTCTGAAATCACCCTCTATACTTCATGCACCACAGCGGGCATTATTTGGTGCACTTCTCCACTCAGTGTCTATATTCAAGTTTTCATTCACTCCTTCAGGTGGATTATTATAGTGATCTAATATGGGAAATAATTTATGAGGGTAACCAACTTATTTTTCAGCATGACAGCTATTCATTACCATAACAAACTGATGTCCTTTTAACTTATTTGCCTTATTTTATTTTTTGCATTTTTTTCCTCCTGTAATAAACTATTTTTTGTAGTTTGAAAAATGTTATTCACACAATTTTGGCGTATAGAGTGCTATATGGAAAAATTGTAAAATAAATGTTTTGATTCGCTGAAGTCAAGTAACTTGCTTTACACAAAAGCTCAACTTCGGCATATTTTTTTAGTGCATAATGTGCTGTATAATAACAGTCTCATGTGTTGGTAAAGCTTTTAAGGGTATTATATTATATGCATTGCTAATCCGTAAAACGCGTGGTGTTAGCCTGTATATTTATGCATAGGTTTCTATTACCTGATGACTTAAATGTCTTGTGTTGTCTCAGATGATCTTTTAAAATTACTTGAATGTTTAAAGAAGTCTCCAGAATCTTAAAGGAACACTCCACTTTTTTTGGAAATAGGCTCATTCTCCAACTCCCCCAGAGTTAATAAGTTGAGTTTTACCGTTTTTGAATCCATTCAGCTGATCTCCGGGTCTGGCGATAGCACTTTTAGCATAGCTTAGCATAGATCATTGAATCCGATTATGACCAGTAGCATCGCGTTCAAAAATGACAAAAGAGTTTCGATATTTGTCCTATTTAAAACTTGACTCTTCTGTAGTTATATCGTATACTAATACCGGCAGAAAATGAAAAGTTGCGATTTTCTAGTCCTATTTGGCTAGGAACTATACTCCCAGTCCAGCGTAATAATCAAGGAACTTTGCTGCCGTAACATGGCCGCAGCAGGCGCAGTGATATTACGCAGCGCCTGAAAGTAGTCCCCAGCTATATTATAACTAGTTACCTAGCTGGGGACTACTTTCAGGCGCTGCGTAATATCACTGCGCCTGCTGCGGCCATGTTACGGCAGCAAAGTTCCTTGATTATTACGCCGGAATGAGAGTATAGTTCCTAATCATATCAGCCTAGAAAATCGCAACTTTTCACTTCGCGCCGGTCTTAGTACACGATATAACTACAGAAGAGTCAAGTTTTAAATAGGACAAATATCAAAACTCTTTTGAACGCGATGCTACTGGTCTAATCGGATTCAATGATCTGTGCTAAGCTATGCTAAAAGTGCTATCGCCAGACCCGGAGATCGGCTGAATGGATTCAAAAACGGTAAAACTCAACTTATTAACTCTGGGGGAGTTGGAGAATGAGCCTATTTCCAAAAAAAGTGGAGTGTTCCTTTAAGATTAAATCGCTCACGATTTGAAACCAGTTATAATGGGATTTAAAAATATTGCTCTAATAAGATGCTTGCATTTCTAAAGGTTATTTTTAATCAAGAAAATGAATTTAGTTTGTAATAATGTCAAGTTTTTATTTTGTAATTGAAGTGCTTCAAGAAAATTTCCATTTGGACCATTTAGGATTGGGGTCTCACTTAAGTTTAGGGACCAATTCTCACTATTAACAAACTATTAACTATGACTTTTGCCTCAACAGACTCCTAATTACTGCTTTATTAGTACTAAGGTAGTTGTAAATTTAGGTATGGGGAAGGATTAAGGGATCTAGAATATGGTCATACAGAATAAGGCATTAAAATGTGCTTTATAAGTAATAATTAATGGCCAGTATGCTACTAATTTGCATGGTAATAAGCAACTAATAATTAGAATGGGTCCCTAAACTAAAGTGTTATAAGGATTGGTTCTTTAACCCCATTAAGTGTCACCAGCTCACCTGTGTGCTGTTTGGTGCGCTTTTTTTTTCTTTTTCTTTTTTTTTTTTCATTGTCTTTTTTTACTATCACGTATTTGAGTAATCAATAATCATCATAAATTATATATTGAAATGCTTAGAACTCCAAAAGTTATCCTGTGAAAACCATTTTGAAATAGGACATTGCGTTACCATGGAAATGGTACTTTAAATTCTTTTGGTGGTCTCCTCCCCCTTAGTGGGTGGAGTCGAGTGTCATATTACGGTCTTTTAGAATCAAAACTTTTTATAATCTTGACAAATATTTTATTGACAGAGAAATTTAGACATTTGTTAGAACATTGCAAAAAAAATAAAAATAAATAAATAAAAATGAATGGCGTTTGTATGGCACCCGGTGGCTGTGTGTGGTATAACGCCCTAAATAAAATTTCACAGGAACCTCAATTTTTTTTATATCAACTTCAAATTTGGACCATAACTTTAGACATAAGGCTTTATTTTTATAGCAGTTTTTTATTTAAAATATTTTGTGAAATATTTATTTTATATAAAATAAAAAATTGGTACAGTGCATTTTCTTTACAGTAAATTGAAACTTCTATAACTTTTTGATACTTTCATATTTTGAAATAGTTCCACTTCAGATTGCCTTCTTAAAAAAAAAAAAAAAAAAACAGTCCAACCTTAGGTCTGTTTTCCAAAGCGTTCGTGAATATAACAATTGAAGTTTGGATAGTGCACTTTGACGTCTAATGTCAAAAATGAGGGGGTGACACTTAAGGTCTTAATATTCTTAGGATTTTTTTGACTAGAGATTCTTAAAAGATGGCATCCTTTTTAAAGAAATGGCATAACTATAAGCAGGTCTAAAGCAGAGTGGTAATAATCAGTGGAGAGCACTAATGAGTTGGGAACCTGATCCCGCGCGCATGCCGCGTCCAGTAGGAATCGCTCATTGGGGCGGGAGCTCTTGCCACTGTCTCATCTCACTGCCATCATCACCCTGTCAAGAAACTTTAAAAAGCACTCAGTTTAAGCTTTTTATAAAAGCCCGGATAAGGTGCACGCTGACTGGGTGATTTGAGATGAAGCGCGTCCTCGGTTACGCAGCGTTTATATTTATTCTCGTTACTGTTCCTTTGACTGATGGCACTCCGTCGAGGTATAGTCTGTTCCAGGGCAGTCCTTATTCCAGCTCTGCTTCGAGACAACGAAACAAGTAAGTGTCCTTCCTATTATGGAGTTGGGAAAAAAACGAAAAAAAAAAAAAAAAACTTGGGAGATCAGTTATCTCAGGTAAAATGTTATTTTGAGAGTTATAATATATGTAATATAGCCTACATCACATTTTAGTTTGGGGACTAACTCTCACTTAAACTATTAACTATGACTCAACAGACTCCTAATTAGGCTACTGCTTATTAATACTAAACTAGTTGTAAATTTAGGTAGGCTATGGGATGGATTAAGGGATCTAGAATATGGTCATAGAATAAGACATTATTAAATATATATGTAATATATAGGCCTATTATTAATAATATTGCGATTCAAACTGGACAGAGCACATCTCTTGGCTTTTTTTTTTTTCTTGTCCCGATATTTTAAAGAAAATTCAGATTCAAATTCCTCGTTATGTGTAAACACACCTGGCAATAAAGATGATTCTGAATCTGATTGAAACACGATAATCATTCTAGAAGCCTAACTTCTGTTAACTAACAAGAAACTGATCTACGAATTATTAATTGAATGCAGTAGCTAATCAATTACAGCTATTTTTCATGCCTTCCTGAGAGCTAAGTGAAGCTTTACAGTGTCCTTGTTACACCTTACATGCAGTAATAACAGTGAATTATACATAATTACATGCATAACCCTATAGCCTAAAGTAAGTGCTTGTTAAATAATACTCAGTATGTAAAGGTATAATTGCACTGGAACTGCTACATGCACTTTAATAATTAATGCACAACAAATCTAATGCAGGACACATAACTATACGAATTTCCTATGTTTTCACATTTTTTTACGTAATCGATATGTAATCATCGAGTTATGATTTGGGTAAATAGTTTTTAACTAGTATGTTATCTTTCATACTAAAATAGTATTGACTAACTATGGATATTTCTGAAGAAATAGTTTTTAAATGCAGTTTTCTAGAGCTTATCCCTCTGAGCTTCACCTTTTCTGTTGGCCTATTATTACTGAAGGAGAAGACTTGGACATTTTCTCACTGAATCACTATTGATTTGTGGAGAACTCAGGAACATGTGTAGTCTTCAGCCATCACAAACGCTAAATCAGACGCAACCTTGTGATTTATTTGTTTAACATACCTCCAAGAAGTATATAATTTCTCACAGTATCTCTCTACGCTGTTATGGATGGTTAGGAGATTCTGTAGGATTTTCATTAGTTCGGTATCCTGGTAGTCCACTAGTAATGATGTAAGTGTTAGTTGCTACATTCTAAAGGAATTACTAGCTATTTGGAACAGTATCCTTCACTGTAAGAAACAGAAAAGGCACTGGTTACTTTCTGCCTGGACGTTATCCATTACATTTACAGATATTCCTTTAATCATAAAACAGCAATGCAATGCATAATTCAAAATAGGAATACAACACCAGTGAACAATCAATACGGAAAACTCTGCTTTTATGGACTTTTCTTAAAGGCGAGGTTCATAGTAGCCCACTATAAATTAGTGCTGCTAAATCTGTCAGAAGCAATTACCATCCAAACATTTACAATGATTTCAGTCTTGAGTTATGCTTTTCCAAGTAATTAGTAATTCCTTATGAACGATTGGGTAATATTACCCAAATAACGAAAATATGTTCAAAGAACACTGAGCTAATAACTCAGAAAATGTTATTTTGGAATGTTCGAAACATTTTAAAAACATTTTGCAAACATTTTGGGAATGTTAAACTATGAACTACTCCCACTCGTGTAGTAAAAATAAAAAGCTTTTAATTAACTGGGATAAATCATTTGAGTACGATTCTTCAAACAAGTGTTCTTAAACAATTAGTAAGTAATCAAAGACAGCTGGTTGGTTAATCAATGGGAGTGGCTAGAGATTTCCTCGTTGTACAAAACATACCAATATTCAAAAAGAGAGAAAAATAAAACAAGAAATGATAATTTAATTAATAGTAATTATTCAATAAATAATTTTGGGAATGTTAGCTACTTTTAAAAGTGCTCTGAACATTCTGTAACAAGTAGTTACGGGAAACACTTATTAACTATTAACTACGACTTTTCCCTCATTAAATTCCTAATTTGCTGCTTATTAATAGTAAAGTATTTGTTAAGTTTTAGGTATTGGGTAGGATTAGGGATGTAGAATAAGGTCATGTAGAATAAGGCATTAATATGTGCTTAATTACTACTAATAAATGGCTAATATTCTAGTAATATGCATGCTAATTAGCAACTAGTTAAGAGACCTTAAAATAAAGTGTTACCGTGGTTACATATAAAAACGTAACATTTTAAAAACATTTAAAAATTAGATCCAGCTAAAATGTTACAAAAACATTCCACAAACGGCTTAAATAACGTTTTTGTGCTAACACTGAGAATATTACGAAAGACCAGAAAACTTTATGCAAACATTCTATAAACGTTTGTTCGTAACTTTTAAGAGAACGTTAGCCAAATAGAACTTTTGGTCTTACTTTATTTTAAGGTCCAATTCTTGCTATTAACAAACTATTAACTACAACAAACTTTTGCCTCAATAAACTCTTAATTTGCTGCTTATTAATAGTTAGTAAGGTAGTTGTTAAGTTTAGGTATTGGGCAGGATTAGGGATGTAGAATATAGTCATGCAGAATATGTGCTTTATAAGTACCAATAAACAGCCAATATGTTAGTAATAAGCATGCTAATAGTGAGAATTGGTCTTGTTACCAAACTTTTTTTTTTTTTTTGAGAAGGATTTTTTTGAATGTAGAGTATAAATTTGTTTTCGCTGTTCTTCACTCTTTTGCAGAAACTGGTGTGCTTTTGTGGTGCATAAGAACGTGACATGCGCTGTGCTGGCAGTGAACGAAAACATCATGGAGCCGCAGCTCCTGCCCTGTCCGCCGCATCAGCCCGACTGCACACAGCTGATGTAAGTGTCTCTGGAGAGCACATGCAGTGGGCGGGGGTTGCATGGACATTTTTATTGGTGGAAGTGACCAGAGATCAGATTAGATGAGATCAGAACTGGATTGAAGTGGAATTGCTCCTAGAAGGATAAGCAGCGCAGTTAAATTGGACCCATTGACTGGCAGGTCATTGCTTTATCAGTTTCCAAATTATTTACGACCTCTGAAGGGCCAGGGGCCACACTGAACAGTCTGTTTTAGCCTGTGTAAATTGTCCAGAATCTATGAGAACTTTTCAGAAATGCTGCAATTAGTAAGTCACACATGTTTGTGCACATCGCCTGCTTTTAAAGCTGCACTCCAGATGTGTGTCACTGAAGTAAATCCTAATAAATTATGTGCGTAATTCTGTACTTTGTTGTTTATGTTTGCATGGCTCATGCTTCCTTTTGTGGACAGAGTGGTTAGACGAAGGAGATTAGTGACATTTTTCAAATTTCGCTGGAATATTGTTGTCACTTTGCTTCTTCTGAAACATGCAGCAAACATCCTGGATATGTGCTGTTTAGTGGTCTTTTGCTATAATGTGGTAGTTAACACTTAAGTGTGTATTTTATTGGTTAAATACCCTTCTAATGTGCAGAGACTACAGAGAGTAAAGAGTTTTTTTTAATTGACCTTTTTATGAACTAAGGCAATATTAGTTTATGTTAAGATCATGTTGTCCTTAAGCAATATATTTAAATATTATATATATATATATATATATAATGATTAAAAGGTGTAAAGAAAATGTGGTCTTTTTTACACGATTGTTCCACTTTGTGACATGACTCATCATTAGATTGAAACATTTCTTGAAAATGGTATAAAGGTTTGAATATGAAACCAGCATGACCACTGTGAAAAAGAAGTGCACTTTGGCATACTTTAAAAAAAAACAGTACTTATTATAGAAATAATATAGTTTAAAATATGCTTAAGCGCATACTAAATGTGATTTTTTTTTTTTTTTCTGACAGCTAATTGCAATTTAATTAAAATGTATTAAGATTAATTAAAATGTATTAAGAAATTTATATTAAATACAATAAGCATTTAAAATTTTAGGGTGCTATTTAATTTGACATTATTACAAAGTGCACTTTTTAAAAGTGTGTGTTGAGAAACAGAAGTCATAAAAGTGTCTCTTTTTACGTGCATTTAAGTGGCCTTTTATTTCAGTAATATATTATTTGCTAGTACATTTAAAAAATATATATATTTATGCTTGAAGTACACAATAAATGCACATTCAATATAATTAAGTGCACTTATTTTTCATGGGGGGACTACAAACAGTACATTTCTTAGAACATGTCACATTAGATTTTAAAGATTTTTTGGTCCTGCTTTATTAGGTGCTTTATGTACCAGAAAATGAATTGTTACTTACTATGTTGCATTGCAAAAATATAATGTATAACGTCAAAACATGTTTGTACACAGCATTATATTTACTAAATAAATATATTTCTATATAAAAATACACTATATTTAATAAAATGTTTGTACGTATAGTAGTTAAAGATCTGTGATATGAAGTGGAAGGTTATTTTATTAACCTGGACACTCTTATATGCCAATCAGTGGCATGAGTTTAGGACAATAGTGTCTCACTAAATACAGTGTATCTGTGTATGCTTTTTTGGCTAATATTCCCCACAACCCTTGCAGTGGGACAAATTTGTGACAGTTCATTTTTGATGTTAGTTATAGTAAAGTGGCTAGGAATCTGAGGCCAAAACAGTGTATTGTATCATCTGTCAAATGCAAACTTTAAGTTTGTGGTTCAAACTGAATCATGTCCCATTTACAACTATGGTCAGAAATCTGCTCCTAATCCATAACTGTCTTTCTAGGTATCATACTCACATGAGGCCCATGTACAAAATAGGCTACAAACAAGTGACTGAACTCGAATGGAGGTGCTGTCCGGGATATCAAGGCCATGATTGTACCGAGCTGAAAAATACCCCTCAGAAACCCAATGTTGTTGAGGAACTACGTCGAGATGTTCCTTCAACCAACAGCCAACAACAAAGCATCTTGGGTAAATGTTTTTAAATTACTTTATATTTTGAAAAGTGAACTAACATGTGCTATGCTAGATGTTATAGCTGAAATAGGGCCACAACTCAATTATGTTGAAATTAGTTAGAATTATTTTTTTGAAGTAATCAGCTTAAAAATTTGTTTATGCTACAAGTTGTTTCTTTAACTCAATGTAGTTCAATGGTTGAACGTCGTTTCATTAGAAGTTGTCATAAAATTAAAGTGCCCCTATTATGGGTAATAAAAGGTTCATATTTTGGTTTTGGGAGTCCCCAACGACAGGATGACATGCATGCAAGGTCAAAAAAACACTTTCATTGTCTTATAATCAGTGATGGGCACGTTACTTTAAAAAAGTAATTAGTTATAATTACTAGTTACTTCTCACAAATAGTACCTGAGTTAGTAATTGAGTTACATCATTATAAAAGTAACTAATTACCAGGGAAAGTAACTATTGCGTTACTTTTTTTAAAATGTTCTAATGTCAAATAACTTTGGATGCCCCAAATATTAAATATGTTAAATTAACGAAATGGACACTAAAAAGAATAAATTATTATTATAAAACATTGTATTAATCTACACTATTTATCTACTGACACTTAGTATCAGTCAGTCAAGCATTATAATATAATATTATGATAATATAATATTATGATTTATTTATTTATGATTATGAATTTAATATGATGATAGAACTTTAGTAATTAGAATAACCAAGAATGAATGCATATTTAATCATCAATATAAAACGCACTAAGGATTAATGAGCTGCTGGGTTCATGAATATTAATCACGTTGTCTGCGTTCGCTCGAATTGATTTGCTGAAATCAAAACAGGGACGATAATAGGTGAGCGTCAACCAATGAGATTGTCGTTTGTGCATTAGTTCCGCCCACTAACAGAGAAACCGGCAGTTCTTAAAAGCTGAAGAATTCCAAAGGAACTCCGTTATTTTGACAGGAAAATACAACAAAGAATATCGTTTACATGTAGCGCGTCAATTCTGCATGTTATGAAAGACTCTCTGCTCTGTATCTTCCTTTGTGTGCGTGTATGTGAGAGAAAGCGACGGCGAGTCGTGCGCATCAAACTAGAGTTTATGGTACGTCAAATACAGTTGCTGCGCATCCATTCAGATGAACTGAAAAATTTAATTCTAATAATATAGTAACGCCACATTTTATTGTCAGTAACGGTAACGGCGTTGTAACGGGGGAAACAGTAATTCGTTTGATTACTCGTTACTGAAAAAAATAACGCCGTTAGTAACGCCGTTTATTTATAACGCCGTTATTCCCATCACTGCTTATAGTATGCATTTATTTTTACCTTATTTGCTCAACGACTCCCAAACGATTCATTTAACCATTCATTTTTCCAAACCCCTTCTTTGCGTGACGCTAATCGGCGGTGATTGGTCCAATTGGTCTCATTTCCATTTCATGGTGCTTGTAATTCCTGATAAAGCAGTGTTTGTGAGCGTGGTGCTGCTTTGTGTACAGCGTTACCGGGGATACCTCCATTTTTACCGCTCCAAAAACGGCACCTGGTGGCAAAGAATGAATTTGCATTTTCATTCAGACCAACTGAAAAGACCAACAAGTGGGCAGGCAATATGCTAATGTTTCATGTTGACTTCAACATGGAACGGTTTGGGAGTCTTTTAAAAACGACTCGTTTCAATGATTCAGAGTCGACTCTTTCTTTTGAGAAACAATAACTTTATACACGGTGTACTTTCAGATTTCAAACTTTACAGGATGTTTTCATTCACTTAGGGCTGTGTTACACACTGCATGAAAGGTAATTTTCAAAAATCCATAATAGGGGCACTTTAAAGAAAACTGATGCAGACTGTTATTTTTTATTTGTTTTATTTTTTGAGTTACTGTGAAAAAAGTACACGTGATTTTGGTTGTTCTAGGACCAGAAGTGTTCTCCAAGACACATCCATGGTCTCAACCTGGGCAGAAAGGACATCATAGCCATCAACTGGGAGATTATGGAGATCGTCAACAAGAGAGTCAACGAGTTCAGGCATTAGAAGAAGAAGTGGATCGTCTTTCTCAGACAGTACTCCACCTGCAAGCCATGACTTCTGCCAATGCGAACCTACGGCTAGATTTACAGGAAGATGTTACCAAATTCGTTCTGAACATGTTGGGGAATTTGCAACAGCCACAGGATGTCAAAGCGGGTGGAATCGAGAGCATAACGCTCCCATATGACCTCCGTTCACCACCAGACACTGATGAACTCCAGAATCACATTACCCAGCTCTCCAACACCATCAGTACCAACACTAATAGCATCCAAGATCTGCAGATCAGGATCCAAAACATTGATGGACAGATGCATCGACTAACAGAAGCAAGCAACTCTGGACCGCTTCAGCCTTCCTCAACAGCTGCAACCAATGAGTGTCCATGTCAGGCATACATCGATGAGAAGTTTTCAGCCCTTCGTGAGGAGCTTCTTCAAGGAATGGACATCAAAATGGCAGACATGAAGAATGCATGCGACTACAAAGTGCTGTCTGTGCAAGAACAGTGTGAGGAACAAGAAAACTCTTACTTAAGCTTGGCTGAGCTCCTTGACTCCAAAGAGGCTGATCTCCGCAAAGAGATCCAAGACTTGCGTGTCCAGCTTCCCATTGGAAAAACCCAAGAGTTGGACAATGCTGATGTCCAGAAGCTCAAGGACACCCAACAGATACTCCAAGACGCCATTAGGGAGCACAATGCCACCATTGCACAGATAAGTGCACAAGGGCATGTTCTGGAGGCAAGGGTTGGTCTTGCGGAAAGAAGTGCAGAGGTGCATTGCCTCTATCTTGAGGAGAAACTGAGAAGGGAAAGACTTAAGGAAGAGGAAGACCAAAGAATAGCTTTTGAAGAGAAGATTAGTGGTGTTCAATGTGACAACAGCACTTCTCAGCTACTCTTAGGTCTTGATCAGCGCCTGGAAGTCTTGGAGAAACACGCACAGGCCCTGAAGGACGAGGTTGGCTCTCTTAAAGGAGATCTCAATCAGACCATGAGTTTTGAAACCCTCCTGCAACGGGTAGAAAATATAGAGGTTGATTCTGGAAGAAGCCAAGAGCAAGTGAGGACAATGAATGGCTTGCTTGATGAACGCATGGCTACCATTGAAGGTGTTTGTGGTCGGTTTGAGCCAATGTCCGACAGTCTGAAACGGATTAAAGATGGACTGAACAAACACGTCAGTGGCTTGTGGACTTGCGTCCGTCAGCTGAACAGTACAGTACTTGCACATACAAGAGACATTAACACGTTCAAAGCAAATTCACACCTTTCAAAAGATGGACAGGATGGGATCACTGATGCACCTACAGGTAAGCAATACTCCTCTGTGGATAACAAAAATGGTGTTTTGCAGACTAGTTTATACAAATAAATAATACAGTATTTGTAAGGGCAGTCCTATTAGAGGGGCCTGGATTTTCAGAAACCTATTTCTTGAAAAAATTATGGGGTGTTCATTTAAAATGACACAAAGACTTCAGTAGAGACTTTATATTGTCCTTTTCCTCCATATGCAAGTTGTCTCTAAACCCACAGGGCTGAAGGGAACAACTAGATTTCAATCAAATTTAAAAAGGCTTCAGGTGAAAAAAGGTTAAGAAAGTTCTTATGAACAGCCACAAAAAACACATTATTGCACATTGTTGGAGCCCCGATTAAGAAAAGTCCAGAAACCATCTAGGTTATAGAATTATCAGAAATTGATGTGAATTTTTATAAACATTAAAAACTAACTAATCATTTTGACATTGCAAATAAGGAGAGGACTATTTTTATGTGCCATTTTCTACACCATGTTCTTAATTCCTTTTGTTAGTACTCACCTTTTTTTTATAATGCTGACATGAAAATGTGTCAGTGTATGAAGCTGGTTTTCTTTGGTGATGCATTTATGGAAGTGGTAAGTTGCAGCAAATAATAGCTTTTTTGCTATTAATAGGATAATTTCTGATAACAATTTCCTAAATAGGATTTTTCTGATAACATTTTAACTGCAGCTTGATTATAAATATTCTTTTAGTCTTTCAAAGCTATAATGCAGTGCTTTGCATATTTTCTACAGCCATAACCTGCTTTGATTCATTAAGACATAGTATTACTGTAAAAAATCTGGATCGACTTTTTTTTTTGGTAATTATACCATATCTACTGTTCATGCAAACAATAGCATTCACAAATCAGCAACAAAATATTGGTAAACTGTGTGACGTAAATCATAGAAAATTACCTTTAAATGCATTGCACCATTTTATTTATCTGCCTGGATGAGAAGAATCTCTTTAGATTTTTTCTCTGTCCAGTTTAACAACTTTTTTTTCCAAGTGACAATGTTACTGTAAACGGTGAGGAGTAATCACATCACCTCCATCAGATCTTTATGATTGGCCCAAAGCAGACTTCTTACACTAGTAAGGTGCTTATACTGGTAATTTTGTGTATTTGTTTAGCAGTAATTTACCAGTTAGGTTACAACTTCTCATCCCTGAAATTTGGCAGAACTGATACACTATATTGCCAAAAGTATTGGGTCACCCCCTTCTACTGAACAGGTTTGACTACTTTAGTAATTTCCATGAGTACAAATCTTAATGTTTAAGCATATAATGATATTCTAAGGAATTGTGTGCTTCTAATTTTATAGAAACAGTTTGGACAGGACCCTTTTCTATTCTAACATGACAATGCCTCTGTGTATAAAGCAAGGTTCAAAAAGAAATGATGGATTGAGTCAGTGTGACAGAACTTGACTGGTCCTAATCCAAGCTGAACACCTCTGGTGTGACTTTAAATGCAGATCTTGAGCCGAAAACTCATTACCAAACACCAATGACTTGTACATACACTATATGGACAAACGTATTGGGACGCCCCCTTCTTTAGAACAGAAAAGGGCACTTCCAAAACTGTGGCAACAAAGATGAAAACATAATTCATGTATTTAAAAATGTAATTTCCATCTCCGTTGCAACAGTTTTGGAAGTGTCTAAAATGATTATACCCATATGTACAAGTCATTGGTGTTTGGTGATGAGTTTTTGGCTCAAGATCTGCATTTAAAGTCACACCAGAGGTGTTCAGCTGGCTTACTGCAGACCGGTCAAGTTCTTCCACACTGACTCAATCAATCATTTCTTTTTGAACCTTGCCTTATACACAGAGGCATTGTCATGTTAGAATAGAAAAGGGTCCTGTCCAAACTGTTGCTTTAAAATTAGAAGCACACAATTCCCTAGAATATCATTATATGCTTAAACATTAAGATTTGTACTCATGGCAATTACTAGTCAAACCAGTTCGTTAGAAGGAGGTGACCCAATACTTTTCAAAAATGTCCTGTTCACGCATGATCTCCAAACTGTCATTTTCTATAAAAAGGCTGTGCATGTGAAATTCCCAATAGTCTCCCTAGTAATGTCCTGTCCCTACTATCCCATAAAGAGGGAAAATCTGAAAATCTGGTAATAATGGTTTTCCACAGCGATGCCAAAGAAGAACCATTTCTGGTTCCAAAAAGAACCTTTCAGTGAACAATTCTTAAAAGAACCATTTTGCTAAGTTTGAAGAACATTTTAAATTTCGAAAGAACCTTTGCCACTATTAAGAACCCTTTTGCGCAATAGAAAAGTTATATGGATGTTGAAGGATCTTCATGGATAGATGCCAATGAATAATCTGTTTTTAAGACTGTAAGCAACTGATCTGTTTTTGTCAGTGCTGCTAGTCAAAACGATGTATTTTGCTGGTCGTCTTTTGGGTTTTTGGACGCTTCTGCTGTATGAGCTTCACAATGCAAATGTAGGCTACGGTGTGCAAGAGGTTGTGTTTTCAGAGGGATTTCCTTTACAAACACAAGAATGTTTGTGTTGTAAGCAGGTATCTCCCGGGGGAAGTAGTGTTTCCCCTTTACGTATTAATTGTACACACATGTTACAACTGGACAGGCTTCAGAGTTGTGCAACGTTTGGACTTTTATGGGATTATAGTGTGTGTGTGTGTGTGTGTGTGTGTGTGTGTGTGTGTGTGTGAGTACGCATGTGGGCATCTGTTTCTCATTTGGTGATTTTGTGTTTGTAGTTTACAAGATGTTCTGGACACACGAGTCAGCTTGGCGTTTCACCTAGCAGCATTCAGAATAATGCATTTGATACTGTTGCAACACACTTTACTGACAAAATATAAGTAAAATGGCACAAGGACGAAGCCACAAAATGATTTGCAATCATAGCTTTGTTTGCAATAAATCCAAAGGATATACTCAAGGACTCTTGAAGATCATGAATTTTGTGTGCATGTGGTTGCACTTTACTTTACATTACATGCACACGCTTCTAATTACAGTGTAAGTACTGGGTAATACAAGGCAACTGCATGGTTAAGATTGGTTTAGGGGTAGGTTTGGGATTAGTACCTAGTAATTACCTAGTTATTGTAATTGTTAATAAGTATATACAGTAGTATGTACATGCAGAACAGGACTGTTAAAATAAAGTGCTACCAAGAAAGCCAGTGCATCATGAGCCTGAATATATAAAACAGTAACACTTTACAGAAAGGTCCCATTAGTTAATGTTAATACATTTACTAACATTAATTAGCAATGATGGTTACATTTGTTACAGTATTTATTAAAATCTGTTAACATTAGTTAATAAAAAACATTGTTAGTTCATGTCAGCTCAGGATCATTAAATATAAATATATACAACATTGGATTTAGTGCACTAGTAAATTAATTTTATAAATTTTAAATAAGATAAATAAATGCTTTAGAAGATTTTTTTTTTCTAATAACCAATGTTGTTAACTATGTTGAGAAATGGAAACTTATTGTAGAGTGTTACTGAAAACGCATAGTTCACTGATATCGAAATATGACATGAAATATTTGTAGTGGATCAAATAGATTCATTTCATGTATAAAAAAAAAGAAACAAATGTTGAACGATGTTCACTAACATGATGAATTTTTTCGACTGAATTGATTATTCTCTTTGCATGTGTGAAGTATTTTACTAATTTTCCTGATCAATCTGATTTCAGCGAGTATTATGTATGATGCACATTATCGTCTTTGACAGACAGCATGTTGAAACCACTCAGGCCATCATTTTCTCCTTCTTGGAAAGCTCTGACGTGGTCAAATCATCTGTTATTGTGGGTTTTCTTGGAAATGCACGTACCCCCTGGACCTCTGCTTCTCGTAAATACTACAGTGTATTGTGCATGTTATTTTTTTGACAGACATCAATTTGTGATATTCAGATGAGGTGGATTTGAGAACAGATGGGTCATAAGGTAACATTGAATTATTTCTTAGCCAGAAAGTATTAAGTGACGTGACTGATGCCCATGAGTGTGTTGTGTTGATGTACTTATGTCTAATATTTCACCCGGCAAGCAGCCTAAGTCTTTGATAGACATGATAACATGCACAAAGGGGAACTATGTTTGATGTTTGGCTAATTAAATAACATGCTGGAGACATTTGAAATGCTTTTTGTGTAGTTCATAAACTTATTTCATGAAAAGAAGTTTCTTTCATGGCTTAAATTACATGTTAGTCAGAGACTGACTAACATGAGACTCTTTTTTTATTTAACCGGAAAAAGAGTGGTTTTGATGCACTAATATGTTTTAGTTGTCTCTTATAAAAGGGAATCTTTTATTTAAACCCATGCATTTGCAGATCCAGTTGTAAATAATAGTGAAAAATCACATTTTAAAACCATTCCATTATTACCCCTTAGCAGATTTTGACTCATATAAGAGAGCCTAGATGTGGGTGAGTGAATTTTATCTGTAAGTGAGCAGTTTGTGATAGTAATGCCCTCGTCCTTCTCAGTCACATTTGACCTCTTGAGATGATCTTTTCCTCCAAGCATGTCTCACTGCTCACACATGTATTTTTATATATTTTATCTGGAGGTCTAATTGTGGGACTCCATTCTGGGAGAGTGGCCATTAGTTTATCAGAAAGACATTGATATAACCACTGCATTGTCCCATGATTCAATGTCCTCTTTGTTCCTCCTTCCTGTTCCTTTCTCTGTAATAAACAGAAGCTCTCTTTTATTGCATTCCTTCCTTAAGATAAATGCAACACATGTAGAGGGGCGTTGAGCCCTCCTGCATGCCTGTCTTTGACCCCTTTCGATCTAAAATACCACTGAAACAAAGGAGGTAGGTTTCTGTAGTCCAGTAAAAGTGCAGGTCTTTTTTTTTTAATATGTACACAGTTTTAAGTTAAATGCAAATGGAACAGTACCAAACTAAGACCTAACAACTACAATAATTATGGGCCTATGAAAAACACTTTTTTCTTTCCCCCACATTACATTTTATTATTATTATTATTATTATTATTATTATTATTATTATTATTATTATTACATTATTATTTTTTTCCAAATTTTTATTATTACTTTTTTTGCAATATAAATAGTTTTAATGATTAAATCAAATTTTAGTAATCAAAAAGCAAGTCTTAATAATTGAAATTATGAAACATACAATTTTACATTTTATTAAATTTTTTTTAATCAAAAATAACATTTTTTAGGGCCCTACGAAATCCCCCCCCCCCCCCCCCCCAACCAAGTTCTGTTTTATATTTCCCAAATTCCGTTTTCAAGTTAAACTTTCCGGAATTCCATTTTAATGGTTTAATTAAATTTTAAATATTAATAATAAAAAAAAAACGTGTCTGCTTAATTGAATCATAAAATGTCTCTTAGTTATTTTATCTTTTTTTTTTTTTAATTTATGTAATAATAGGGCTCTATGGCATTATTTTTCAAAAACATTTAGGATTCATATTTAAATTGTCTATTTGTGGTTTAAGGGGGTCATCGGATGCAAAATTCACTTTTACATGTTGTTTGAACATAAATGTGTGTTGGAAGTGTGTGTACACAACCACTCTATAATGATAAAAATCCACCCAGTGTTTTTTTTTTTTATCTACTAAAATCATTACCCCTTTCTCAAATCAAGCCGTTCTCAGCTGCTTGTCTGTGTGACGTCACGCAGACCAATGCCGCTCCCACGATTGTTGATTGACACGAGCGTTTTACTTTAGACCCGCCCTGAGTGAGCTGTAACAGTCCGCCATGGTTTCACTGCCGGGGAGATATAGACAAGAATGTCTCCTGAGCGACTGAGGCGTTTTGTTGTTGGATGTAATAATGAACATAGCAGTCGTCATTCACTCCCAACATCTGAGCTGCTGAAGACGCAGTGAATTACCTTTGTTTTTGAAGGGAATGCACCCCCCGATCTGCCTAAATGCATCCATGTTCGCGCAAATCATTCGTGATCCAGCTTTACCTGAGTATAAGGGTTTTTTAATGAATCTTAGCAATCGCCTTTCCTAATAACGTGCTAGTTAGCAAGTTTCACAGTTAAAGTTAACAGTCTCTCAGAGCACAGCTCGTCACCCCACAGAAGAGAGGCGCGGGGTGAGCAGAGCTCATTTACATTTAAAGCGACATGCAATAAAACGGCTTGCTGTAAACAGAGCTGATTTTGACAGGGTAAAAAGGGTGTTGTTTTACACTACCATTGAGAAATTTTAACCAAAGTATGTTATAGACTTTTCATTAAGACCCTAAAGAATCATATCAACTTTTGGTAAATGGGCATCCGATGACCCCTTTGATATTCACAGACACTAATCCATATCATGATTTGAAGTGTACTGACCTACTTTTGATTTATTAATTTGATAAAAATCCAGTTTGTTTTTATGATAACTGAGCTAAAATCTGAGCTAAAAACTTTCACAACTCACTCACAGATGAAGTTGATTTTGATTTGGACGTGACTGAAAGTGTTGATGAGAAAGTGTATGAATACTTTGTAATTACCCGGTCCACTAGTTTGACCCAGTCAGGGTGACTTGTGAGCAATGACAAGCAGACATAATCGTCCAAATATAGTGATGTAGAGGCACCGCCTGCGTTCCACAGCAACAAAAGTTTTCTGTAAAGGTTATGTTTAAGGGTCGGTTTAGGGAACAGAAAACATCCTTAGCTCAGCATAAAACCATTACGCCTATGGAAAGTTCTCATAATAATAGGTGTGCCAACAGATGTGTGTGTTTTAGTAGGCTAGATGAGATCATGTGAGCGAGTGGGTGTGACATGTAAAGCAGCTCCATCCCTCCTTCTCTCATTGTTGGGAAGCAACTAACTTTTTTTCAGTAGCATGAGAACACTGATAAGAAAACTGTGAAATTTACAGTAAGAAAGAAAAAAAAGCCAGCTGTGGATGCCAGAACTGTACCATAAAAAAAAAACGACATAGCATAATTTTATGTTTTTAAGATTTAACTTTTTTTGTTTGTTTTTTTTTTTCACTGAAAAAATTTACATCAGCTGTAAAATATCATAAAATAACCACAGGAATACCATTTCAGTAGCAGTGTACCATGTCAATTTTAATTCACAGTAATTCAGAGAGTCAGGGGAGCAACTTAATAAATGTATTATGATTATAATAGCAATTCTTGTACAAATGGCACATTCATTCACCAGTTGGCTCTCGGGTTTTTTATTCTGTTTCTTATGACCTAGTGGCCAACAGTTGACACTACTAGTTACTTCTCAGCCAAAAGATACTTTTTTTCATATATTACAATTTTCCAGCACATTGATTATTAACACTGAAAAAAATATCCAGAAAAATTAAGAAAAGCTTTAAAGCAGAAAAATATAAAACCCTTTTGCATTAATTGTGCCCTTTAGGGCTTTTCTATGTTGAGCATCTGTGTGCATAATATTACACACAGGCAGCTGAAGAGCATGTGTACTTATTACTGTTCATTGAGCATAAAGTATTTAGTGAGAAATACACAAGCGTTCTTACAAACACCTGGGCTCAGAGGCAGTTAAACCAAGGAACCTTTAGGGCAGATCAGTTACAGCTGTTTTCAGTGTAAGTAACAGGCATACAAGGCATTCAGCTCCTATATACTTTAACGTGACTGGGGAAAGAGATAAATCTCTGGAACTGTTTGTCAGGATTATATTTCAGTAACGCATTTTGAAACACCAATAAAATCTGACAGCATCAGAAGTCTGTTTGTCTTCTGGTTCAGACTTTGTCCTCACCTCCATACAAACCATAAACACTCCTATTGTTAAGATCACATAGAACTTTTCACCACTATGTTGCTTTTATGTTCATTTCCCGCTATGTTGCTTTTGTGGCTTTTTTTAGATTTGGTGGTATTTTAAAACAATGAGATGTCAGGATGGATTCTCTTGAACCAGATGGCGGTTTGTTATTTGTGGCAGTGACATGTCTGTTAATTGTTATCCTGTCCTCCCATCAGCATTCTTCTACATTTCTCCAGGTGTTCATAAGAAGGTTTTAGAAGTCCAGAATTTGACCAATTTTGGTGTACATCTTATAGTTTTAGAACTTGTTAAGATATGGATCAAAATGGGTTACACTCTTTTACCAATTACTCTTTTTTTGGTCAAATAATTCTGTATATTTAATAAATCTACAAAATGTCCATTTAAATTTCAAATAAATCATTATTTTTAATGCAACTTAAATGTTTTTGCACAATTGTAGAAAACATTTTATCTCACTTTAATCGGTTTTATGCACAGCCAAAACTGACAACAGAAAACAAGATGATTGCAAAGTTTAAGTTTAAGATTACTCATCATGCAGCATTTTATTTGCACTGAAAAAAATCCACGGAGCTGCCTGTGATATTACCGGTAGATTATTATTGCTGCATATTCTGTTTCTATTGACTGATACACGTATGACTTATATGCAAATTCTTTACACAGCATTTAGCAACGAGCCACTTTATGTTGCCAAGTTCATTTGTTCCCCTACACTGTTGCTAAACAAATGAGATACATCAAGACTCATTTTGGACTTGGATCATGACTCTGAATTAAAATGGAATTGAATAAGAATTCTAAAGTTTCTCCAGCTCTACCTAATGCTGAGATTTCTTTTGGACCAGATGGATTGAACCTTTTGTATATAGCAAAGTCACACCTGTTAACTGTCAGGCACTCTTTATGTCTTCTTCTTCTCTCAGTCTCAGCCATCACACTTCTGCCTCTCTCCAGGTGTTCCTGAAGGTACAGCGGCAGTAAAAGTTTCCATGGAGGGAGTTCAACCACTCCCATCACTGGCGTCTGGGGAAGCAACGCTTCGAGTAACCAAAGTCTCCTCTCACACCCCTCAGGGCATCAATGGGAGCATGCCGTCCATTACAGGCTATGCAGGAGCACCAGGTAAGTGTATTCAGATACGTGTGTGTATCTGTATTTTCTAATAAAAACAGAAAAAAGAAAATTGAGGTTACCTCAAAGAATTTGTTGAATTGTTCTCGACAGGTTATCCAGGGATTCCAGCTGCCGCTCTCAGTCCTGACTCTGTTTCTGGTATTCAACACTTCATTGTAACTGAACAGTGTTGGGGAATTACTAAATAAACTAAATAGCCACAATTATCAGGGCTCAAGCTTCTTGATGTATCTGATACAGGATACAAACAAAATTTTGTTCAAATCAGACATACAAACTAGGAGTTTGAAAGTAGGTTTTTAAAAGCAAATTGAAAATGATTGCCTTACAGAAATGGATACAAAAAGTAAATTAGTTTATCATAATGCAATCTTGTGTCGGATTCTTACATAGTTTAGTACACTGCCTAATGAGGACACCCTCTAAGTATTTGCCAAATTTCATAGTGATCAGCCACCCACAACTGAAAAAAATACAGTGAAGTTCAAGTATGGGTACTGTGTCAAAAAATTACTCAGTTATGTCTAACCAAAATTTACTTCAGTGAATGTAAAAAGTTAAATGTCCTTAGTTTAAATTAAGTGATGAAATCAATAAAATATTTTTCCAAAGTAACTGAAGTTTGTAAAGACTTTTGTTAAGAAACCTATTTAATTCAAAATTTCCCAATGGCCCACCACATTTTGTCTGTGTGTTTAGGTATGGTCTGCAATCAGAAATAAAAGCCGGATGATCTACCTGATTTTGCTGGAATAAATTTAATAAACTTGTTTTTAGAAGACAATCTAATAAGAGTATCTTGACGTCAATTCTGAAGAACATGGGTAGACACAGGAAACATTCACAGATACAAACAAAATACATGCACACACTCACAATATGCTTGCACATAAACACAAAACGCTCACACAAACATTTTCTTTTACCTTTCACATACACACATAACACTCATTCATTCAGTTCTTTCACACACACATAGCAATCACACAATTACTGTACAGATGCACAGGTTACAGTGATTTCTTGTTGATGTGTTCCCATTCCCTTTCAAGATGCTTATTGGTTTTGCAGCAGATAACTCGCCTGTCATAGAAATGAAATTATACAATGATAAAACTATGACATGCTTAAAGAATGTTTTACTTTCCAATCATATATATCATCATTCATTTTCGCACTGCCTTCACTGGACTAATCTGCTGTCTGCTCAAAGCTGGAGTAACTTTGCAGATCAGGACATCCTTCATTGTTGTACATTGTGATGCATTAGACGCTTCATATGGAGACAGGATCATTGCTGTACTATAGAGATGTGTTTCATCTGCATACTGATGAATTTAAATATTATATTCATGAATTACATTTGATAAAGGAAGAATGTATAAGTTAAATAATAGAGGACCCAGGATTGAGCCTTGAGGGACACCACAAGATATCACATGATGTCTGAAGGTGTGAGGATCCTGCGCAACGTAGTATTCCCTGTTGTTTAAGTAGGGTCTAAACCAGTCCAAGACTGGACCTGATAGACCGACCCAGTTCTGCAGACAGTCAAGTAGATCATGTAAAAGAAGTAGGTTGACCCCAATAACTTTGAATAGCATTTTTTTGGGGTTCTTTTTAATTTTACAATGTCAATACTATTTTTGCATGGGTTTTTAGGGGTCCCAGAGACCTCACAGAGACCATAGACTTGATTTTTAAGGGGGCAACAGAGTTAAAAGCCCTGGACAGGAGAGATAAAAGCACTCCGCTAGACTGTCTAAGGAGGGAGATGTAAGAGAAGGGAGGAATTATACTGGCTCCATGAAAGTCAAAGCTGTATCAGCAGTGAGATATAAGTGACAGTCCTCTTATCACTCAAAGTGTTGAGTTATGTTGGTATATACATACTGATAACAGTAGTGTTCAGAAATGAACAAAGGAAGCTTTTTCTTGCTACTTTTTTGTTAACTTGCAATGTAGCTCATTGCTTTTCAATAGCATTTCAGTAGTTTGAATTTCAGTAGCTTGGCTGTATATTAAGTACTTTAAAACTGTAGCTTGCCAGACTACAAGTTATGCATAATGTAAAGTTGCTTCCCCAACACTGGCAGAACATAACAAATATGCATTGAATATTTTTATTCAATGTATTCACAACTGTCTCTTTCCTGCATCTACAGCACAGATTCCACTGAGGACAGTACAAATGGCCACAGGTACAACTAAACCTCCCATATATTTTACAGAGCTGTGTTATCAATAAGTGACAGTAAAGTGAGTGTGTGTGTATTTATGCAGGAGAAGGGCGAATGATGACCTATGTGTCGTTTTCGGCTGGTCTGACACTTGTGCCATTCCCTGGAGAAATTGGCATCATCCAATTCAACAATGTTCTGTTAAATGATGGAAGACACTACGATCCACAAACAGGTACATTCATTTATGACAAGACAAAATCATAAATTATCATTTATTTATAGTGGTTTACAAAAGCTACCTTTGTGAAAAAGAAATGCACCTAATTGTATTGAATGTGCACTTGTAGTGAACTTCAAATCTTAAAAGAATATTTTAAAAAAGTAGAACTTTTAATAGTTCTACTTTACAGTACATTTTAAATCGTTATGTTTTAATAATCTTTAGTCATGCTGTAAGAAACACTTATTTTGTGTTGACAAGCACAGTAAAGCACATAAGATTTGTTTCTTAATATACTTAAGTACACTTTTAAAAAGTGCATTTTGTAAATCAAAAGATTTACTTGAAAGTACAAATTAAATCGTTGTTTTGATCATTTTTCATGCTTTACAGAAGTAAATGTATTTTTGATGTGTTGACCAACATACTAAAGCACATGTAAAGTACCTAAATAGGATTTTAACTGTAATGTTATTTAATAATATATTTTGAATGTACTAGATTGCAACTTCATCATTACAAATGTCTTAAATAGAAATTCATTTTAAAGTGTATTTTATTTTACCATAAATGCTTGTCAGAACATTGAGCAGTATTTTAACCATATTTCATAGCCAATAGAATTATGAAATTACATATAAAGATGCACTTAAGTCCTTAAGCGGCTCCTAAAAATTCAGCTAGCTGCATTTAATATAAATTGAAACTATGATAGTTTAATTAAATTGCATTTAGAACAGAATGCCATACACCTTTTCCACTTTGGCCAGTGAATTTTCTGTAGAAAGCAATCATACACAATAACAATAGCATTCTACCATTGTTGTAATCAGAATCTTTATTTTCTAGGTGTGTTCACTGTTCCCCTGGACGGACGGTACCTGCTGAGTGCTGTATTAACCGCTCAAGTGGGAGAAAGAGTCGAGGCCTTTCTTTCAGTAGCCAATCGCAACATCCAGAAGCTTTCCACTGCTGCAACGGGTGGCAGAGACACTCAGGACTGCGTCTGTGGAGGGACTGTCTCTGTAAGTCTCGCTCTTCATCTGAAGCAGGGCCAGAGGACGGGACTGGTGCTCACATCAGGGAGACTGGCCATCTCAACATCCAGTGAAATCCTGTCCTCATTCAGCGGAGTTCTGCTTTACCCAACAGTAGGCAAGCGATAGCCCACAGCCAATGAGAAACATTAAAGGGACAGTTCTGCCATCATTTACTCAGCCTCAAGTTGTTCCAAACCCACATGAGTTTCTTTCTTCTATTAAATACAAACCAAAGAGATGACGGTAGCCATTGAATAGCCAGAAGTCAATGGCTATCGTCAACAATTTGGTTTCCAACATTCTTCAAAATATCTTGTTTTGTGTTCAGCAGAAGAAAGAGACTCGTACAGGTTTGGAACAATTTGATTGTGAGTAAATAATGACACAACTTTCATTTTCGGAGAACTACATGGTTATACTCTGAAAAAAGCTTTCACTGGAATCGTACCCTCAATTTTGTACCTTATTTACTTGTAAAGGTACATATTATTACCTAAAGAGCACATATTAGTACCCAAACCGTACATATAAGTATTTTCTAAAAGTGTACTATTTCACTGACAGATTTTGTACCTTTTAAATTCTTCTGATAATGAGATGCTTAAAAAACACTTTACTTGAAGTCTTTATGAATAATGCATTATAAAGCATTATATGTTTTCATAAATAATTGTATAAAATTAAAATGCATTGTATTTTAGATAAATATTATGCACAAATTGCTAAATATTGGCACATTCCTTGTCTGTGAAATTGGTTGATCATCATGCTTTAATGCATTATACTTTCTAATGGTGTAAAAATGAAGTATTAACTATAACTTTGGTTGCAATCACTCATGAGATCATGTAATGCATTTTAAAGTGACATAATGCATTAAGAATGCTATATATATATATATATACTGTATATATATACTATATACTATATATATATATATAATGCATTATATATACAGGCTTCAAGTAAAGCGCTGATAATTGAGACATAAATCAAAGCAGAGAAACAGAATGAGAATCCGTTTAAAAACAGAAAATGACTACAGCATTTAGAAAGTTTGTATTAATTGTTCATTGGAGGAACAAACATGATTTAGCAAGTTCATCTGGTAGGGTGCTAGTAAATCTACTGATCTTTTTTTATCGCAAAGGTCACCAATTAATGAACAAGACTGCTTCCACCTGGACCGTGAGTCATTTCTCAGAAGTTAATTCTGCACAGAGCAGTCAGAACAGCCTCATTTATATGTGGTTAATATAATGATGAAGCTATGAGTTTTACAAAATGATTCACAGTCTGGGTGGAACCGATGTTGGATCCAAATGTGGACCGCAGTCCATTTATTGTCAAAAAAAAAAAAGCCTGAAAAACAAAATCTTTTTGCACATGTCAGGAAGACTGCACAGATGCACAAAGATTTCAGTAAAGTGTAGCAACCTTGACCCTACAGCAGATGTAGGTCAATTCACTGTTCATAATTTTCCACACATTACTAAAACCTTCAACACTAACACTTATCACCAGTTTTCAATAATCTCACCAGGCTTAAAATAGAAATCCTCTCACCCAATGACTGAATGCCCAAACTCAGACGTTATTACACACCATTTCCACCCAGTTTTTGGCAGATAAATCATTTATTCCCAAGAAGTTGTTTTATCTACATGTATTTTAAAAAATGCATAAATACTATGGAAGATTGGTTTTATTTTGTGTGAAAAACATATTGGATATTTTGTCTATAGAACAATCACTTGACTGAAATTTGTGCAAAAAATCATATCAACAATCACTGCTCCTAGATGTGGTTTTTATCTAGATCAACTGTAACTGCCTGGATCTTTGTATTTTATCTAACAATTTATAGAAATAAGTTTTATCATTTTAAATGTCATGTCATTATTGTTACCATCTTCATATCTTTCGTGCAGAAAGATACAGTACAAATCAGAATCAAACTGCTATAAAGGAGTGTATCAGAATGTCAGAACCGATGTTGAATCTCATCTGCAAATAAATGTCCTGTTATTTCACAGTCTTGTTGTTGTGTTTATGACCATTTGATGAGTGACTCGAGTTTTCAGTAGCTTGACTTTCTGTATCTCTTATCAAATTAACCAGGGTTGCCAATGAGATTGTTCAGCTGAAGTATTCTGAACAAGTTGTTTTCATGACCAAGAGCATATGTATATACTGCTGTTCTTAGAGAAAATCTGAGAGCATTATACGGTGAAAAACATGGAGTAACAATAACTGAGGTTTGTCATTTAATAATATACTTATTGCTCAATTGTTTGGTTCTACATTTTATTTAATCAAACATATAAACATGCATACATATTCAAAACATTATCTTGTATTAAATTTGTATTCTAATATTCAATGAAATGTTATGGTAGCATTACTTTACTAGTATTAGATTAATAGATTTAACATATGGATATATTTTAGATTAGTAGATTGTGCTTGTATTGTTTTTTGCAAGCTACTTTAGATAGAACATCTTCTAAGTGAATGAGTGTCAGTAAAACTACACAGCGAGCTAAAACTAAAAAATATGTCCAAGATTTCCAGCAAAAGGGCTGTATGGGTGGATGGTGAAAAGTGGGTGTATTCAATTACATTTAGAAAGTTTTTCTTTGGAGTAACTTGCAATGACTAATTGTACACAATTAAACCAGAAACATGTCTTAAAATAAAAAAAAGCATTGTGACATGGTGCTATTTAAAAATGAGATGGGAGGATAACATGGATTCATTCTCTCGCTAAGTAGGCGTTTTCTAAAATGTCAGCGTGTTGCATTCATATTCTGCGTTCATCTACTTGCCTTTATATTTTTAATAAACTGTATAGCAAATTTGGGCTTTTTATATCACTGTCTTCATCCAGCCATGTTAAGAGTTATCTATGGTGGGGAAAACATTTTGCGAGCAAACGCAAAGTTTCTAAAGGGAACGCAAATGTTTCGCAAGAGAACGCAAAAGCTTTGAAAAATATTTTTTCCACCACATGTTCTTTTAGGGGCTCCGTAGAAACCTTTGAGCTCCCCGAGTAACTTTGCGTTTAGGGCCAAGGAATAGTAAAATAAATGAAACCATCTCGAAACTTCAAGAAACTCATTAAATTACGATAAAAAGTTGTGTTTCCAGAAAAACTAGCTATTACTTTAGGATCGTTGATGGTTGTGTATGCCTCCATCCACAGAACAAAACGACTGTAACCATCTGTACAGCCATTAATGGAAATGCCGTAAGGTTTTATTTTAGGTCAGCAGCTATTGAAAATATTGATATATTCTATTTACACTAAGTGACAGCAGCAGAATTTTTTAATAAGTGCTATTTATACTTATAAATAGTGACAGATTCTATTTGCACCTCAGTATTGTTGTAAATTAACAGTTTATTCTCAACATTTTATTTCAACTTTTTTACTCAATGTAATGTTTTTTTTTCTCGAAACACAACGACTTTATTCTCGAAATTTTGAGTTTATTCACAACATTTTATTTAGAGTTTATTCACAACTTTTTTCCCCTCGAAATTTAACGTTTTATTTTTTTCTCGATACACAATGACTTTATGCTCAATATTTTATGTGATTATTCTCAACATTTTATTACGACTTTTTTTTTTCCGGAAAACTGCGAGTTTAATCCTGCATTATAATGACTTTAATCTAGAGATGGTTTTATTGTTTTTATTATTGTTTAGCCCTATTCTGCCTATTTCGGAGACAACACAAAGGCCTTGAAATATAATTTTACCTCCCATCTAACTTTTCTAAACCACTTGTGAACAAGCATTTGAAATGACACACTCATCAAGAAAATCTCTTAAACCATAACTAACATGGTTCATGTCCTAGTTCTAAAACATGTAAATACAGTTAAACTGTGTCCACAATCACTTTTAATCATCTTTCTTTTCACACACATTTTCATGGTTTTCGGTTTCAAGAGCTGGTGTAGATTCGTCTGGTTCTGATGAAGTGGTGGCGTCTGGTCCAGCAACATGTTCTGTGAGATGTAGGGCATCAACCAGCTCCGTCTCTAAAGCGGATAATCCCACATTTAAAGAATCTGTACTGAAACACATTCAGGTCTGTATTTTGCAGGTTTATTCCTGCACCATTTCTCACCTTTCAGCATCGCTGTTATCGTCTCATCATCCACTGATGTATTGGCTGGTTTCTCGCCTGCTGTGGGGGTGAAGGGTTGAGGAGCGGATGTGTTTGAGGATGCTGTGTCTGGGTTTGAGAGGATCAGTGCATCTGAGGTTTGATTTTGAGGGGTCGGGGAACCTGGGGATTGGTTTTTGGGGATCTGAGCAGGTGGGGTTGAGGGACGTTCTGCACTTGGGGTTTGATTTTCGGAGGTCGGGGTAGCTCTAGTTTTATTTTGGGGGTTTGTATTAGCTGGGGTTGATGTTAGGGCAGGAATAACTGGGCTGGGTGTTGTGGGAACTGATCTGGTTGAAGGCGTTGTTGAACGACACGTGGGCAGAGGAGTTGTAGGTCCAACAATCACGTTTCCATCTGCGTCGGCCAGATATGACACCACACCAAAATCACCCATGCTTTCGATCACATTCAACTGGCAAGAGCAAGAGGAACAAGTTACGTGGACATACAAACGCAGTTCTCATATTAATCTTGATTTCTTCTTCATCTGTATTTGGATGCTATACATAATTCATTATACCCTGAGAGTGTGAAATCTGGCAAGGTAGTGAGGTGACGTGAGATGATCTTGTATTCTTGTGTGTCTCTGACCAAAAGTACATGCATGCAGAAAGTTGATCAAATGGATTGCATAATGCAAATCTACCCCTATTTCTGTGCGGTGATTTTTGTGAACATAATAGTGTTAGTTGCTAATGTTTGGCATTTTTACACTAGTACACTTATGCTAACCAATTTGTTTTTCATGACTTGAATTTAGAGATGCACCAATAAACAAATCAAGTTGTGATTGTTTTTCATTATGGCATAAATGTATCATTTTATTATTTGGAATTAAATCCATCTGTTGTTTTTCAAGCTCATCAGCACAAAAACTATTTCTACAGTTTGTTAATATACTAGAAGAGATTTTTGCTCTCCCGAGTAAAAATCAGTTTGCCTCAGGTGCGTAAAGCCAAAGAAGTCAATGCAAACAAAGAGACTGCTGGATGCACACTGAATTAAATCCAGACTGGAGAAGGTCTACTACATTGTGCAAATGAATTGTTTTAGTTTTTAATTCACTTGCACTGTGCATGTTTTGCACTGTGTAGTTTATATAAATAATACATAAATAAAATATATTTTTGCTAGACCTTCTCCATTTAATTCAGTGTGCATCCAGCAATCTGGTAACACTTTATTTTTCAGTGTCCTTGTTGCATGTTGCATGTATACATAATTACGTGCAACTAAGCCTAAACCAAACCTTAACCATATAGTAAGCACATGTTAATTAATATTACTCGGTACTTAAATATAACTACACTGCAATAAGGACACCTTAAAATAAAGCATGTTTTCTGTATTCAAATGGTGCATATTTACCATTTTTATTCTGAATATTTGGGTTATGAAAGACAGTATTTATGAACTGTTTTGTGAGAGTGTGCATGTTAAATCTGAAGTGGAGGGTAAAGTTAGTGACCGTGTTCAGGTTGGTCCAGACGACGGGACATCAGCGGTCTCAGATGCAGAACTCAGGAAGGAGGGATGTGCATGATGAGGAAAGTGTAGAGACGAAAACAAGTGACACACAGAGAGGGAGTCGAGAGAATATGTGCTCCATTTATTGGAAATAACAGAGGAAGTCATCATTATCTGTGAGGTCAAACAGGAGGTGAAGTCATAACTGCTGTCACAATGGGATCGTACATGCAGTGATTCATTAGAAATGTGAAACATTATAGAGAATCCACAGAAAGCTCACAGCAGGGGCATCAATTCATTTAAACACCATTTAAAGATTACTTTACAGCATTGATTGTAATATGGACTATTTGATGTTTATTTGTGAATCTAAGCCCCTGCTTTTCAGGACAGAGTAATGATAAACTATACAGAAATGGAGCGTCCATTTGTCCCTCAATTCAAAAGTGTCAATCTTTCATGCACTTCAGTGCACCTGTTTCTTCTCCGTAAAACTACACGAGGAAAACCACTCACAACACAACCTGGAGTCAAACTGCGTTCATTCTCTAATCTGGGCTTTAAACTATTTTACTAACTCCATGATGGAGAAAATGGTCAAGTAATGCAAGCTCTGAAACTAGATCTATACACAAAAATATTTGTTTCCAGTTATAGCACTAATTTGACATTGTGGGTAGCGATGGATTAAAACTTGGACCAACTGTTTTCAAACTGCAACCAAGATATTAGCACCATGGTCTTACTCTCCACTGAGGATATGCACTACCGGTCAAAAGTTTGGAATAATTATAATTTTTTTTTTTTTTTTTCAAAATTCTCTCATGCTCATCAAGACTGCATTAAAAAAAGATTTAAAAACAATCTAAATACAGTAAAATGATTTATTAGAATGATTTCTAAAGGATCATGTGACACTGAAGACTGGAGTAATGCTTCTGAAAATTCAGCGTTGCGTCACAAGAATAAATTACATTTTAAAATGTATTTAAATAGAAAAGTGTTATTTTAAATAGTACAAATATTTAGCGTTTTTTTCTGTGTTTTTGATCAAATAAATGCAGCCTTGGTGAGCAGATTGTTTTTCAAAAACATGAAAAAAAAAATCATAATTAATCCCAACTTTTGACCAGTAGTGTAGCTTCAGATTGTCAATAGGGCATTACTGTCTATATCTAAATCTGGCAGAATCTTTCTGAATCTTTTATTAGTTTTTTTTTTTGTTTTTTTTTGTCATTTAGTTTTGCATAATCATAATGTAAATTTTTTCTGTTTGGCTTGTTTTATTTTTTCTTTTTGGGTTCCTCGTCTGGGATGAAGACACTTACGGTGAAGTCGCCGCTCTCTGTACCATACTTGTTCTTTACCAGGATGCTGTACTTGCCGGAGTCAGACGTATTGACGCTGGTGATGGTGAAACTGGCAAACTTGCCGGACTCAAACTTGAGAATGTAGTGATCGTTGGAAACCATCTCGCGCTCGTTCTTTAGCCAGGTGACCTCGGGTACGGGGTCGCCCCAGATATTGCAGGTCAGGTTCAGACACTATGAGAAAAGAGGAAAGAGACAGTTTTGTTATTTTTGTGTCGTTTTTGTCTTTTCAAGCCATACAGAGAAACATGCGCACTACCTTGCCCTCTTGGATGGTCACAACATCAGGCAGACCACCTGCCACACGCGCACGATCTGTAAAAAACATAACAATTAGATGATTTCCAGTACACTCATAACATCTGCAGAAGATGCAGATACAGTGAAGGCTTCAGCATGTATTCCTGCCTTCATCTACTCACTTCTCTCTGCAATAGCTGCAGCCCTGAGGACAAAAATTGAAGATGGGGAAAAAATCATATCATTAATTATTCAACCGCTGAAGCTGAATAGTATCTGTCACACATCACAAATCATTTTTGGTACTTACTTGAGTCTTTGAAATTCAGCATATGCATCGTCAAATGCTGAAAATATAAAAGTTCAATTTAAATGCATGATTATCATAATCTGTTTCAAAGCCTCTTGGGCTACCTAATATAAACAGCATTTTAAGCATTTTTATTCGTTTTTCCTCATTTCAAAAATTATATTTTAAATGCATATATTTTTTATGTTACTGAAAAATAACCTTGTGAAAAAGAAGCACTCTTTATCATCATTTTAAAAAGAGAGCTAATTATGGAAATAATAATAATTTAAAAGATTATACTTATGTTTGAGCTGAATGTAACCTTTTCAGAAACTTAACTGCATGTTAATGACAATTAAATGAAAATGTATTATAGTTCAAATTTTTATTAAATGCAATTATCTGAACTTTAGAGTGATTTTGACCCACGTAAGTACAGGACTTCAGTACTTTATAATTACTTGTATTGTCTTTGAAAGTACTGCCGCATGTGCTGACAAGCTTTTATGACAAACTACGATATTCTCTGTCATTTCTATTAAAACTTGTATGTCATGCATTTAAATATATTTGTAATTACACATTACAAATGTTAATATGCAATTTAACACATTTAAAATACATTTACTTTATATTAAGTTTAATATCAAATAACACACTACAGTTACAATTATAATCAAGTACTTTATTTGTGTTTTAGTATCGTAGTCACACATCAAAATAAGTGTACTTTAAAACACTACAAAATATTATTAAAACGATTTACAATGCACTTTGAAGAAAAACTTTTGTAATGATCTCACATTTTTACAAAGTGCACTTTTTAAAAGTGTACTTAAATATGTAAAGAAACAGTAATGAATGTTAAAAGTGACCTTTTATTTAATTATTATTATTATATTATTTGCAAATATAGGTTACAAATGCACATTCAGTACAGATAAGTGCACTTATTTTTCACAAGGGGAGAACCCATCACAACTAAAGTAAAGTACTCTCATTTTTCAGAGGAGAATGGATCTGTTGCAGTCGTAATATAATGAAGGCAGGTCACTAGGTTTGGAGCATGGCGTATGTGTGTTTCCTCACCTTGTCCAGCCAGTTCCACAGTTCTGCGCAAGCCTCCTTTCCCATCGAAGAACTCAATGGCGTATTTGCCTTTATCTTTGTCTGTGGGTTCAGAGATCTGCAGCCACAGCTGCTCTCCCACCACACCGCTCTTAATGCGCTCGGTGAATGCGATCGCAGCATCCCTTTAATAAAAACACACACTACAGTGAACACAAGCTGTAGCTTTTCAAGTCTTGGGACTGAGAAAGTAATAATGATGCTGGTTTGTGAAAGCCCATGTGCTGATGTTGTACTTAACATGTATTTATATTGTGTGTTGCTTATGTTATATATATATATATGTGTGTGTGTGTGTGTGTGTGTGTGTGTGTGTGTGTGTGTGTAAGCTGCATATTTCGGTTCATTAAAAAAAATGCGACATATTCCTGACAATATAGTACGTAAAACATGGCCTGATACTGAAACATGATACTGTATATTTTTCTGCATGTCATGTGTAAAGCTCTGTAATTTAGGCAATTTTAAGATTGACATAAAGTCTTCTTTTGAGGCTAAAATTTCTAACTAAACTAAACAATTACTTATGTATAGCTGTATATTAAACGTCAAATATGCTAGAAATATTTGCCTTAATGCTAGAAACAATGCATGCTTAGGTTTAAAAGAAACACTTCTTAAAGGGACAGTTGACCCAAAAATTCATTCATTTACTCACCCTCAGTCTGTTCCAAACCTGTATGAGTTTCTTTCTTCTATTGAACACAAAAGAAGATATTCTGAAGAATGCTGGCAATTAAACAGTTGATATATATATATATATATATATATAGGTATACTGTTTTTTTCCATACATTGGAAGTCAATGGCTACCGTCAACTGTTCAGTGTGTGCTCAACAGAAGAAGGAAACTCATACAGGTTTGGGACAACTTGAGGGTGAGTAAATGTTCATTTTGGTGAACTATCCCTTTAAACACAGTCACATGTTCTTACTTGTGATGCCAGGTGACGTGCAGCTCGTCGTTGTAGTAGCTGACGAAGCTGTAAAGCCGGATTCCCTCCTCTGTGCTCTGGATCTTCAGAGGAGTGGAGGAGTTCGCTGGACAGAAACAAAGCCAACATCGCTCACATGCTGCTAAAACTATACATTTAAACTAATTTAGGTTTGAAAATGATGCTGTAAATCTTACCAATAACACTGAAAACCTGGTTCATCAGGTCTTTGAATCCTGAAAAAGATCAATTAAAAGATCAGTTACGATGTGCAAAAAACAGACTGATAATATAAAAAAATTTGACATTTTTTTCTGTAGCAAATGTTGTAGGAAATCTGTGGAATGGATTTAAATATGATCAAATGTTTTACTGGAGCTGAGAGTACAAGTGTTAAGGGACAATTTATATGTAAAATACATAACATGGCATTAAAATTACAGCACAAATTAGTGCGCATTAGTGTAAGGAATAGTACAAGTACTTTTGAATCCCTTTTCTGCTATGTTACCTTGGTCTGTGAGGTTGAGGGTGGAGGTGTCTTTGCCTCTGTCGTCCTTCAGAACTACTTCATATATACCAGCATCTTTTTTGGAGATCTGCCATTGACACAAACAAACACACAATTCATTAAAACTATCACATGCCTACCAGTGCGTGTGATCTCCAGGAGCATATGTCAGAAAGCCAGGCTTCTCTGAGCTGCATGTCTTTAAAAGCAGGAAGAAAATAATGTAGAAAGAAAGATGAAAACTTGAAGGAACAGGAAGACAGAGGCACAAAACAACAACAATAAAACAAGTATGACAAACAAAGAGACAGAAATTGATGAAGATAAAGTAATTAATTCAAGTCCAAAAGACATAATGATATGTTTGTGATTTATATGTTAATATATATGGCAAAAAAGTAATTGTGTCAGTTTGCTGAATTCAAGACTGTTTATTAAACCCCGATATATATATATATATATATATATATATGTGACCCTGGAGCACAAAAGCAGTCTTAAGTCGCTGGAGTATATTTGAAGCAATAGTCAACAATACATTGTATGGGTCAAAATTATTGATTTTTCTTTTATGCCAAAAATCATTAGGATATTAAGTAAAGATCATGTTCCATGAAGATATTTTGTAAATGTCCTACCATAAATATATCAAAACTTAGTTTTTTAATAGTATTATGCATTGCTAAGAACTTCATTTGGACAACTTTAAAGGAGTTTTTCTCAGTATTTTGATTTTTTTGCACCCTCAGATTCCAGATTTTCAAATAGTTGTATCTCAGACAAATATTGTCCGATCCTAACAAACCATACATCAATGGACAGATTATTCAGCTTTCAGGTGATATATAAATCTCAATTTCCAAAAATTTACCCTTATGACTGGTTTTGTGGTCCATATTACATTGTAAAACATTAAACGGGTGTTTATGTCATTGTATTGTGTTATAATCTACTTGCTATAAAAAAAAAAATAAGACTAGAATAGAATAGTGACCGCATTATTATTTTTTTTCACAAATAAAACTTTTAACATTTAATAATAATGCACACTATGTATTTCAACAGGCTGCATACTTTCATTATCTATCCTTTTTTAACACATTTATTCCATTTTTCCACATTTATTTAATTAAAACACAGCAATGATTTAACTAAAACCACGGAAAGAAGGAATAAAATGTGCTTGTAACCAGTGGGAACGTCTTTGTTCACGTCATGTGCAGGGCTTTGTTCTTTTGATATTGTTAAGGTTTACTAAGGTCTGGGGACAGTTACTAGTTAATTGTTGCAGGATTTTCAGTGTTTGTATTGCCTGTGCAATTTGATGTGAATTGAGGAGGAGAAAAGTCATATATAATAGCAATACCAATTAATTTATCATTAACTAAACATCTCTACTTAATATTTAAATGCTTGTGGAGGCCATATTTGTCACCTGGTAAGTTGTTGACCATGTTTTCAGTGAGTGAGGAGTAATGTCTGGATAACAGTGTGAGAAATGCTGCTCACCTGAGCGATCTCCAAAGTCAACACTCCTTCAGAGAAATCCAGTTTCTCATTGACCTTAATCTCTCGCCCATCCTTATACCACAGCGCCACAGAGTCTTTCTTCATATTAGCGACCTGCATCACATGTTAATATGTCAATAATAAAGAAACCCGCAGCATTACAGTTGAACTGGAGTGTTTAATCAGAGAGACGGCTCACCTTACACTTCAGTCTCACACAGCACTCAGGTGTGACTTCATAACCAAGATACTCCACGAAGTGTGGACCTTACAGAGCAGAAACAGCATGATTAATGTACAAACACAGTATCTGAAATCAAACACTGCAATACTACTATCTGCCTTTTTTAAATGCTTCTGATTCATTAGCTGCTATAGGTAAATAAAAAAAGTAAGTAAAAGATAGAAGTATTTGCGATACAAACCACTCTGTTTATAATTATGGCAATATATTGAAATATTATGAACTACCGTTTTGCAATTGCAAGCTCTTTGTACAGCTATGATAACTGTAAGTGACTGACACCAGAAGCCTCAAACATTCACGTTACAAATGACCTTATCATCTCTTACATGAAAAGCAAGGTGGATCGATGTGTGGAATATTTACCAAAATGTGCATTATTAAATATCTAGTTCAGACTCTAACTTTAATTGTTTAATTGTAGTTAATTTAAAAACTGACATACTATATTATTTTTTTTTTGTTTTTGAATTAATTTTATTTTTATATTTTCATTTTGTTTTGCTTTTGTCATTTCTATTAGTTTTTGTTTTGTAAGAATACTTCCGTTTAGTTTTTAATAAACGTATATGTATTCATTTTAGTTTATTTAGTTTTAGTATATCAAGTTTACTGACGTGTACTAACTAATCAAGTAACTTAACGGAAATTAGAAATATTGCACGGGAAGTAGCTGTAATAAATAAGAATAAGTTTTTAAAATATTTTATTTCAGTTAACATTTCTTCTAATTCAAGCACTGGAAATGTTTTTTTTTATGGTTTTAGTTTTAGTTAACAATAATAATCCTGCTTCCTCGTATTTGAGGCTGTTGCAAAATGTCCATAAATGCATAGCTGTGACAGACTACTGTGTTTTCCAGAATATAAATTATGTTTTTTTTTTATAATCTGAAATATGCTGCGATGTATATTCCAAAACGATTTATATATATAATGCAATTAATCACACATTAGAAACGAATGAGATTCAATTTTGCTATTTTGAACCAGTGTCACTGTCAGTTGCAACTTATTTACTGCAAAATAATTAGTCTAATAGTCACTTCACGTCGAGGGCCAGTTGTACCAGCTGTTAAAACTAAGCCTAAATTACAATTCATGCTAAACTGTTGCACCATTGAGCTTAGTGTAAACTAAATATTTCAATGAATGAAGGCTCCAACCAGACAGTTTTACTGAATTGCATCATTGTAAAATGATCATTGGACACCAGTAACTGCATTAAACGTGTAAGTCATATGATAACAATGTATTATATTACTGTTTGAAACATTATTGCATAATTGTTCACATACATTTTTAAATAATACTGCAGCGCAATTACTGCACATATAATCATACCTTGCTTTCTAATCCATTCTTTCTTCTGGAACTCTGATTCCTTCTGTAACTGCTTGAACACTGAAGGAAATGAGATGGCGTTATCGGTACACACTCTATACATGAGATGCATACTGTATATGTACATGTATATGGACTTTTAGAGGTACCATCTCCGATCAGCACTAGACTGGACTGGTTAGTGGCTTTGCCGTCTTGAAGCTGGAACGTGAACGTTCCCTCGTCTTCTTTGTTCAGAGACTCCATGAACATCTCAATGATGCCAGTATTTTTATCAAAGTTCACCTTGTATTTCTACAACACAGAGAAACTGTTAATGCAGAAGCAAGGATTATTTCCAGTCAATAGCATGTGTAATGCTTCATCTGCTGCGTGTTTGTTTCTGTGTTCCTCTAACCTCTCCCTGGTGGATCACATTGTCATTGAACACATATTCAACTTTTCCATTGGCAGAGATTTTCTCAGCCTGCAACCAGAAGCGAACTCTGCCCTTCTCCAGCAGCTCCACGGCCAGCTCTGTCTTCAGAGGGATGACTGGAGAGGAGGGATGAAAAAGTTTTGAAAACATTAATTCTGTCCTGAATAATATCCATTGTTTTGGAGACCTATGGCAGGATGGGAGTTGTACTGAACCTTGATACATATGCTCTGTTTTTGTATTGAAATGCAATGTCGTAACCAGGCATGATGCAATCGATAAACTGGCAAGCAGCACATCTTTCATGCTAAATAAGCTTTTGTCTTAAAGCTGCAGTCCTTAACTTTTTTTTTTTTTTTTGGTTAAAAATGATCCAAAATCAATATTTGAGCAAGTACGTAACCAGCCAGTGTTCAAAACTATTGCCTTACTTTAGCCCGATTCACAACGGTTAGCTTATAGCAATGTTATCAGAATTTGAGGTGTACTGGTAGGTTTTCGCGGGAAATTCGAGCATGCCATAACGTCATTACGTCACATATGTAAATGTCACACCTCTGGACTTTTTGTTGTGTTTTCTTCCCTCGTGTCCGATTGTGTCATTCTGTTCACCTGTGTTCTATTAATTATCCTCATTTGCTTTAGTATTTAAGTTCTGGTCTGTCCTGTGCTCCCTCGGCTGGTATTGTAAGTGTCTATGCCTTGTGTTTCCTGCCGTCCTTCGTGGATTATACCTTCTGTGGATAATTAAATACTGTTTGACTTAATCTTCTTCTTCGGCCTTCTTAGCCTTTTCTCACAGCAGCTGGAATGATTAAATTTATCATTTTGATGGCGGATTGTAATCCAGAAAGGATTATGTGTTTATGAAACTGAAAATTAAATTATATTCCAGTTTTAAATGTGCATCTGATTACAGATAGCCTGGGATTACACAAGATTTGTATTTTAAAGAAAACCAGTTTAAAGGAAGAATAATTTGCTTTTTGGGTTAAAAGAACTTCTTTTACAGAACAGCATACATTGTTTATGTATGTGATACTCTCCAAAATGGCGCTATAGGGTGACATGGAGGAGACGAATTGTTAAATAAAGTCCTTATTTTTGTTTCTTTGTGCACAAAAGGTATTCTCGTAGCTTTGTAAAATTATGGTTGAACCACTGACGTCACATGGATTGTTTTAAAGATCTCTTTGCTACGTTTCTGAGCCTAAGTGAGTAATTAATGACAGAATTTCCATTTTTGGGTGAACTATCCCTTTAAATGTATTACTTTAAAGTATTATAAAGCATTATTTCCACAAAAAGTACTCTTAAAAGTATGCTAACGTGTACAGGATTGAGCAAGTGCACACACAATCAAAATAAAAAGTTAATGAATTGTTTCAATAGTGCATGTGATGTTTACTCACTGGGGAATTTGTGGTCGTGGCTGATCTTCAGGAGTTCTTTTAAAGCTGCAAATAACAGGACAGAGAAAGAATCAGAATCAATAACCGGTGTTAACTTGGTAAATTCAAACATATCAAAATGAAAAAGGTCAATGAACTCACTTTCCTCAGAGAGTGTGTAGCTGGCAGAGGCTCCATCAGTGTGTGTCACAAAACAAGAGTAGATACCCAGGTCTTCTTCTGAAGGTGTTTTAAAGATGGCTTTGGACCTACAGACCAATATCAAATAATTACATGCTAATCTTTTTTTTTTTTTTTTGTAGTTATAGCTCTGTAAATGTGATGAAATTATTTGCTACATTTAATAAATAATATATTTTTGTAAGTATCCAGCCCAAGAGAAGTCATATTGCTCAATTTACCATATTTGATGTGCTCTATGTATGTGAATTTATCAATATTTATATGTGAATAAAAGCCTGTTCAACATATAAAACAACCGTGTCTCTTCAGAAGACTTGGATTAAACTGCTCGATTCATATGGATTATTTTTAAGATGCCTTTATGTACTTTTTGAAGCTTGAAAATGTTGACTACCCAGACTTTCAATGGATGCATAAAAATGAAGATTAAAGTAATAGTTCACCCAAAAATGAAATTTGCAGTTAAAAATCTTCTTAATGCCATATTTGTTTCTTACAAACATGCAGCTTTTTGTTTCTCAAAATGTTAACTGATGGATTGGAGTGGTGTGGATTACTTGTGGATTATTGTGATGTGTTTATCAGCTGTTTGGACTCTCATTCTGACGGCACCCATTCACTGCAGAGCATCCATTAGTGAGCAAGTGATGCAATGACATTTCTCCAAATCTGTTCTAAAGAAACCGACAAATGTAAATCTTGAATGGCCCGAACACAAGTCAATTTTCAGCCAATTTTTATTTTTGGGTGAGCTTTTCCTAAAAAGGAAGTGGCTAGATGCTATTTATGGATTCTATTTAAACTAAGTGAAAATAGCATTATTTTTAGCGATATGCAATTTATACTAAGTGCAAATAGTGCTAGATTCTGTTTACACTATGTAAGGAGTATTTTCTTTGCAGTAATTATAGTTAGATGCTATTTATACTACTTAGTGCAAAAAGTGGCAGATATCTGCACCTCAGTATTGTAGTACATTATATAACAGTATACAATAATAATATATTGAGTGTAAATTAGAATGTTTATTAAAATGATTAAATGGATGCAGCTTTGGGATGAAGCCCTCCCTACACCTACCCTAACCCTAACCAATAAACACCCGTGAGGCACATTATTTTCAATTCGATTTTTTCTTTAATTGTTGATGAAAATAAATGCCTTTCTCATGTGGTATGTGATGTGAAAAGGGAGAAGAATGAGTTCGGCAAAAGGCGGATTTGAACTCAGGTCGATCTCGTCAAAAAGTAATTGCTACGCGATTTACTATCTACACCACTGAAGCTGCTGTTTAGCTGGTGTCTAACCATACCACATGCTAGTGGGTGGAGTTAGTGTAAATAGCCTCTGCCAACAAAGTGTGCTATTTGCACTTAGTGTTAAGTGCAAGAAGTATTTTCTGATGAATATAGGTCTTATGGGTTTGAGGTACGACATGAGGGTGGTTAAATATTAAGAGTTTTCATTTATGTTTGAACTAACCCTTAAAGGAACACTCCACTTTTTTTGGAAATAGGCTCATTCTCCAACTCCCCCAGAGTTAATAAGTAGAGTTTTACCGTTTTTGAATCAATTCAGCTGATCTCCGGATCTAGCGATTGCGCTTTTAGCATAGCTTAGCATAGATCATTGAATCCTATTAGACCAGTAGCATCGCGTTCAAAAACGATCAAAGAGTTTCGATCGTTTTCCTATTTAAAACTCGACTCTTCTGTAGTTATATCGTGTACTAAGATTGGCGGAAAATGAAAAGTTGCGATTTTCTAGGCTGATATGATTAGGAACTACTCTCATTCCGGCGTAATAATCAAGGAACTTTGCTGCCGTAACATGGCCGCAGCAGGCGTAGTGATATTACGCAGCGCCTGAAAGTAGTCCCCGGTAGCTGGACTACTAAAGTTCCTTGATTATTACTCCGGAATGAGAGTATAGTTCCTAATCATATCAGCCTAGAAAATCGCAACTTTTCATTTTCCGCCAATCTTAGTACACGATATAACTACAGAAGAGTCGAGTTTTAAATAGGAAAACGATCGAAACTCTTTGATCGTTTTTGAACGCGATGCTACTGGTCTAATCGGATTCAATGATCTATGCTAAGCTATGCTAAAAGTGCTATCGCCAGACCCGGAGATCGGCTGAATGGATTCAAAAACGGTAAAACTCTACTTATTAACTCTGGGGGAGTTGGAGAATGAGCCTATTTCCAAAAAAAGTGGAGTGTTCCTTTAAAGATATTATTTTAAATTCAATAATTAATAATTTAACAAAACTCATTATTAGCACATACGCACTTACTTGTTACCCTTGGTCTCTAAGGTCATGCGTTCAGGTTCTGCCATTTCCATGTAGTTCTTGGACCAAACGAATTTGGAGTCAGCGGTGATGTTAGAGCACTCAAAATTCAGTGAAATAATGCCATCATCGTCAACATTCACAACTATCTCTGCAGTACCTGTGAGAAAGAAATGGCTTGTTGGCTTTTGTTGAGAGCAGTTAAGTCTTGTTGATTTTGGTTTGTTTTAGGGTTAAACTGGATTTAAGAAGAACTCTTCACTTCCTAAAGCACCCACTGTAAAGATTACGTGTTTGTGTTGTTTTGTCCTTTCCTGTTCACTCTGATGTACCCACATATGGTTTCCTTCAACATATACTCTGAATCAAGTTCAGCATGGTCTGCTTCAACTTAAAGTCAACAGTATTTACAATCCTTTTCACTACTGTAATGACTGATTTCTCAGAATGAAATGGGATATTTCATGGAAAAATGGCAGAACTTTTATCCAGATTCTATCCATCAGGAATTGACTGGGTCATGAAAAGTAGTCTCTATACTCCCTGTGTTTGGAGATTAGTGGTGGCATCGCCCCCCCCCCAAAAAAAATGTCAGAGATAGATCAAGTTATTTGGAGAAAGATCATGAAGACAAAAGTATGAATCGTACACCTGAAGACAAGGAACAAGTATTTTTTTTTTCACATTGGTTTTAAAAGTATCTGACAGTACAATAAAATGTTATTTGAGAAATTCTGGTTTAGTTCGGTTTAGTACCTGGTTTAGTCACTGCCTCAACCGGTTCTGTAGGATCTGATGGTTTTCCCACACCAGCCTTGTTCTGAGCGCGCACACGGAACACATACGATTCCCCCTGCTTTAGATCCTTAATCTAGAACAACAGAAACAAACAACATTTACTACCATAAACCTACCCTTGTGAATAAAGAAGTGAACTTAATTTTATTAACTGTGAACTTTTAGTGTACTTCAAATCTTACAGGTAAATAAAAAAAAATTGTACAGTACTTGCACATAATATAATATTAATGAAATAAAAGGCCTTAAAGAGAGACACTTTTATGTCTGTCTCTTAACACACTTAAGTACACTTTCAAAAAGTGCACTTTGTAATAATGTCAAATTAAAGGTTTTGAGTCATTGTTTTAATTATCTTTTGTTGCGTTTATTTTTACATCCTAAAGCTCATTTAAAGGTTAAGGTTAATATATTATAAATGTACTAAATTGCATCTATCATTACAAATGTGTAATTAGAAATATATTTAAATACATGACATAATTTTCAACAGAAATTACATCAAAGTGTATTTTAGTTTACCATAAATGCTTGTCAGTACATTCAGCAGTACTTTAACCATATTGCAAAGACAATCAAAGTAATTATGAAATTACATATAAAGATGTACTCCTACTTAAGTGGGTCAGAAAACTCTAAATTTGAGCTAAATGCATTTAATATAAATTTAAACTATAATACATTTCCATTTAATTGCAATGCAACTAAGTGTCCTAAAACATTACATTAAGGAATTTATTTACAGAATTTTTTTTTTTTTTTAAGTTTTCTAAAGAGTACTTTTTTTTTTCAAGGGTATGCCAATGTCACAACATATGCATACAACTATATGCATACAAACCTTCTTGAATGTCTTGTCAGTAGCTTTCTCATTGACTCCTCTCCACATCTCAAAGTCTGCCTCAGCCTCTTTGATATCAATGTAGTATCCATTGACAGGATCACGACCCTGGTAGACGGGCGGTTTCCAGAGCAAGACCAGAGAGTCCTTACGCACCTCCTGTACTTGGAGGTCATGGGGTGGTCCTAAAAACAGGTTTTAAGTGTAGAGAATTTCAGACAGAGTCAATGTGATGAACAAGCGGAAATGCACTTAAAGTACATTAAGCAATACTGAATGAGTCTTAAATTTTTAGATTGTTATTTGATTCAAGTTAAATATCATATGGACCCTGCTTCCAGAATTCTGAAGGATGTGCTTTAAATCTACAGTGTATTTTATTCTATTGGAATTATAACAGTCATGGGAAATTGATGTCCTAAGGGTCTAAGGACTAAGGACTACAGATTATCAGTGTGTTCAGTATCCCCTTGTGAAAAAGAAGTATGCTTAATTGTATTTAATGTGCACTTGTAGTTTTAAAACCTTAAAAGTATATATATATATATATATATATATATATAGGGCTGTCAATCGATTAAAATATTTAATCGTGATTAATCACATGACTGTCATGAGTTAACTCACGATTAATCACAACTTAATTGCACATCTGTTCTAAATGTACCTAAGCTTAATACTTTTCAAGTTTTTAATATTCTAATCAACATGGTTATGGACAAATATGGATGCTTTATGCAATATATGTTTATTATTAGTGAAATCATAGTTAACAGAGCATAAAGACTAGACATGTTTCAAATATCATAGATGTTTTTCAAAGAACTTGTTCATGTCTATTAGACACATGAAAAAAGAACATAGAAATACCAGGTTCCCATTACTTCTTTTTTTTTTTTTTGCACTGAGCAATTTACCTGTTTACATTTTCACACCACTTCCTCTGAACATGCAAAATGTACATTTATAATTTATTATTACATTTGTTTGCCTCTCTGTGCCCACGTAATGTATTTTGATGCAGCTAAATTCTCAATAAAACTGTTTTCATAGATATATTTGACTGTTTTTGTTGTCAGACAACGGAATGAATATGAAATATTGACTGAAACGTGACCCATTAGGACTAAATAACCAGCTCTCCCTTCCATATATATATATATATTTTTTTATTTTTTTATTTTTTTTTTTTAGAAAAGTAAAACTGTACTTGCAGATGATATAATATAAATGAAATAAAAGGGCACTTAAATGTACTTAACAAGAGACATTTTCATGACTGGTTCTTAACACACTTAAGTACACTTAAATGAACTTTGTAATGACATTAAAGTATATTTCAGTTCACCATGAATGCTTTTCAGTACATTCAGCAGTACTTTAACCATATTTCAATTAGTTTGACAAAAATAGACAAAATTATGAATTAGATTAGATTAGCACTTAGCCAAATTAAGTGGGTCAAAACAGCACTCTAATGTTCAGCTAATTGAACTATTTTACTATAATTCATTTTCATGTAATTGCAAATGACATGGAATTATGTTTCTGAAAACATTACATTCAGTTCACACTTACGAATATTTGCACTTAAGTACTCTTTTAAAAAAAGTATGCTTTTTAAAATATTACTTAAGTGAACTTTTTGTCACAAGGGTTACTTATTGTAAGTAAACTTTACAGCTCTGGAAAGTAAAATGATATACTTATTTTTCTAATTCATTTGTGCCTACCCGGTACAGCAATAGTCCACTCCTCACACTTGAATGTCTCACTGGGAAGAGACGGGATGCCCACACCAGCCATGTTGGCTGCACGTACCTGGAACTGGTACAGCATGTTTTCCTTCAGATCTGAAACCTAGACAGAAAGACAAGGTTGGAGGTCACAAATCAGCCACAGCATGGTCTAATATTTTACTTGTTATTACACAAATGTCCTACTTACTCTATAAGCTCTCTCACTGACAGACTTAATATTCGCCTCGTGCCATTTTCCCGGGACTCCACCAATGACCTCACGGTAATCAACGAAGTAACCAGTGATGTCAGCGCCGCCGATGAAAGTGGGTTGTTTCCAGGCTAGTACCATCGAGTCCCGCACACACTCCAGCACACTGATGCCGTAGGGTGGAGTGGGTGAAGCTGGCATAAAAAAACACTACAGTGAAGCACATTTGCAGTATACAGTAAGCTTATGTTAGACTGAGCGTGTATCAGCATATGTGGAGTAAACTATTCAAACCAAACACAGAACTGTAAAAATACAGACTGGCACTATGACATTGCAAGGTGGGTGTAGTATAGTTGGGAGGTGTCCAGCATATTGCCAGTTGTGGCTGGTGGCATAAAATAAGCCAAAGAGGATCCCTTGATGCATTTGTGTGGATAGTGATGTTATTTGAGGGTTTCAAAGTCTGCAGCTGAGAGGACTTACCATATATTAAAGTGCCCCTATTATGGAATTTTGAAAATTACCTTTCATGCAGTGTGTAACACAGCTCTAAGTGACTGAAAACATCCTGCAAGGTTTAAAATCTGAAAGTACACCGTGTATAAAGTTATGGTCTCTCAAACGAAAGAGTCAACTCTGAATCATTGAAACGAGTCATTTTTAAAACGAATCCCAATCAGTTTCATGTTGACGTCAACATGAAACTTTAGCATATTGCCGCCCACTTGTTGGTCTTTTTGTGTTGGTCTGAATTAAAGTGCAAATTTTTGGAGCAGTAAAAATAGTGGTTTCCCTGGTAACGCTGTACACAAAGCAGCACTGTGCTCACAAACACTGCTTTATCAGGCATTACAGGCGAGATTAAATGAAAATGAGACCAATCGACCAATCACCGCAGATCAGCATCACGCAAAGGAGGGGTTTGGAAAAATGAATTGTTAAACGAATCATTTGGGAGTCGTTGAGCAAATAAGGTAAAAATAAATGCATATTACAAGACTATAGCCGGGTTTCCAACCAAAGTTGCGAATTTAACTTATGCAGAAAATTGGAATATCGCATAAAACATTTGCGAAGAAGCACCGTTTCCATCCATCGAGTCAAAGAGAACAATATCGTCACTTCCTGGTAAACTGGCACTAAATAACCTATAGAAAACTAGGATAAGCTACTGAATTTAATAATTTTCATATATGAAAAATTACTTGCACCTCAGAGCGAGCAGACGAAACACAATAAATGCTGACATTGCTTTCGGAGGTGAATGCTGCTGTTTGGGAACGCAGTTGTGTAAAACAATTATACAGAAATATTTTGATGACAGACTTTGCTCAGGCATTTCAGAATGACCATAACAACATTTCAGATGCTGTGAACGAGATCAGTCCGCTGCTAGTCAAGTTATTCCGTCTCATAGTGCAAAGTCACATGACTTGCACTTGGAGTAATTTATTCGCAAAATGCCTTTCCATCTCCCATTATTCGCAATAACCCTTTTTCGCATAAGTGAAAAACCACCTCAAGCCAGCGTAAAAACTTTTTTGCAAATTAAGGGATTTTTATTCGAAATTTGGCGTTTCCATCACTCGTTTCTCATGCAACACTTCAAAATGCGCATTAAAACAGGGTGATGGAAACCCAGCTAATGAACGTGTTTTTTGACCTTGCATGTATTTTCGACCTGTTGTTGGGGACTCCCAAAACCAAAATATGAACCTTTCATTACCCATAATAGGGGCACTTTAAAATTCCACTGGAAAAACCAGGTCAGACCAGACCAGTTTAAGATGGTCAAGTGTGTTTTTAGAACTGCTGTAGACCAGCTTGGATCAGCAAGAAACCATTAGAAACTGGTTTTATCTGGGTTTTCCAATGTGGTTGTGGTTGACTGACCAATTGATTTTAGCAGTCTTACCTGTATGTTGATATACTTTATAACCACAGCATGACTACAAGCTAAATAAAACAACTGCAATATGCTAATTTCATGAGATGTCTTATGTCGACCCTTGTAAAAAAGAGGTTCACTTCATTGTACTGAATGTGCACTTGTAGTGAATTTCAAATCTTAAAAGTATATTTTTGAAAAACTGTTCTTGCACATAATAATATATTAATTTAAAAAAAGGCCACTTAAGTGACTTAAAGAGAGATGTCAGTTTCTTAACACACTTGAGTACACTTTTAAAAAGTGCACATTGTAATAATGTAAAACTTTTACTTTAAAGTACATTTTACACCATTGTAAATTATTTAAATTAATGTTTACTAATCTATTGTTTTAAAAACACACTTAAGGACAAAAATAAATAATATAGTCTCACTACTTTTGATATGTTGACTAACATGCTAATGTAAAGTACTTGTAACTGTAGTATGTTATTCAACATTATATTTAAACCTAATATATTTTAAATGTACTACATTACAACTTAATCCATACAATGTGTAATTACAAATGTATTTAAATACATGACATACAACCCGAATTCTGGAAACCTTTTTTAAATTTGAATAAAATGAAAACTAAAAGACTTTCAAATCACATGAGCCAATTTGACACTTTTATCCACTAAATGAGCTCAAATATCAATAGAAATTACATTAAAGCATATTTTAGTTTACCTTAAATGATTGTCAGTATATTCAGCTTATCAAACATTTGGCGTATTTCAAAAATTTTAAACACAACTATAAAGATGTACTTAAGTCCTACTTAAGTACATCTTTATAGTCCTAACTTAAGTCCTACTTAAGTGGGTCAAAAAAGCACTTTAAAGTTAATTTAATTGCATAGGATGAACTTGAGTGCTTTTTTGACCCACTTAAGTGTATTAAATGCACTATAGTTTATATTTGCAATTTATATAAATGTAAAATATAATATGTTTTTATTTCATTGCAGTTAACTCACAATTAAGTGTCTGAAAACATTACATTCAGTTTGAATTTAACTATATTCTGTTAGATTATATTCTTTCTGTAATTATACAGACTCTTTTTAAAAATATGATAAAATGTACTTCTTTTCCTCAAGGGTCAATCTGACAATAATGACCAAATAAATGATTAATGAGTGGATAAGTGGATAAACTGGATAAACTGCAATACACTAAATAAGTGCTTAAAAAAGATAGAGAGTGAAAAATTCAAGATGCAAAAATGCAAAAGAAATGAATGAAAAATGAATGGAAAAAAAAACAACAGGAAAGGAGAAAATGGAGGCAGGCCGACTCTGAGGAGGGATGCCGATGGGTGACGTTCCAGAGAGTTGCTTTTCTCTCTCTCGTCTCACCTGAGCCTCTTCGTCCTCTCTCTCGCTCTCCTGCTTTCTCTTGTTCCGGAGCAGGGTTTACTGAGGACTTACGACTGTCCGGCAATTCTGTTGCCGACTCCTTTTGGATACAGTTGGGCTTTAACAATTCAGTGCTAGAGTTTGCAACCTGTTTAGGAGTTTCCTGCCCACAAGCAGGTTCTGGTTCTCGCTGACTGGCCCTTTTGCCCTGTTTGCCTTCATTTGATGCAGCTGGATGGCCTTTGTGGCCAGTGTTTTGACCCCCTCCCTCAACCCTCTCGCTAACATTAGCTATGCGTGTTAGATGCGTGTCAGCAGGAGAGTGAGGCGCCACATGCCTGCCCACTCTGCTAGAGCTGTGCTGGGTTAGTCTGCCCCCGTTACCCCCTGACTCCAGACACACACCATGAAGAATACCGCCCCCTACAGGAGTTAGCAGAGAAAACAGCAAGAGAGAGCAGACATGAATTCAATGAAAACACAATCACATTCAGAATGCTTCACATTTAATTCCTTTAGTCTAACTATCCAAGTTCATCTCCGTAGAAAACTTAAGCAGAAGTCTATATACATGCAAGAGATAATCAAATTTGTTTTTGCAATATTCTATTCAAATTATGAAAAGAGGCAATGAAAACAAGCAATGAAACAGCAAGTTATTTTCAGGAGAAATGAGCTAAGGGAAATAAAAGGAAAGTTTAGAAAGATCATTTGGCAGATGATAGAGTTATTTAGTTTCGTTTGTGCATTTTAAAGTCACAAAGGTTTAAGCTTGTTAAACCTTTATGAAAAAGGACATAACATCACACTATAGCGTTACATCAAGGCACATAAAACTCAATGAAAGCCAGATAATGCAACAAACATGTTAGTTAGTCGACCAGCAACCAAATAACAACAGCTAGTAAGTGTCTATCATCTATATTTTTATTTGTAGCATTCATTTTTAATATTAATTTTTAATTAATGACCATATGACAGCTTAAAATAATAATTCTATATATGTTTTAGTTGATTTAATAAAAAAAAAAAAAAAAAACTGCAAGACAAATTAAATTATTGCATCAAAAGGCCTATGTATTGATTGTCATGTAAAATAACAAAATAGCACAGGCATGTGATCAGCTAAGGACGGAAAATAGAAATACATTTATACTATATACAGTGCCCTCTAATAATATTGGCACCCTTGGTAAATATGAGCAAAGGCGGCTGTGAAAACAAATCTGCATTGTTTATCCTTTTTATCTTTCATTCAAAAAATTCACAAAATTCTAACCTATCATTGAAGTAAAACAACTGAAAGTGGGGAGAAAATCTCATTGTGAATTAAATGCTTTCTCTAGTTCATGTTGGCCACAATTATTGCAATGTCCTTTTCCCGAGATAACAGCTCAGAGAGTTTTCTCCTATAATGCCTGATGAGGTTAGAAAACACCTGACAAGAGATCAGAGACCATTCCTTCATCCAGAATCACTCCAGACCCTTTAGATTCACGGCTCCATGTCGGTGCTTCTTCTCTTTTCTACAGGGTTCAGGTCAGAGGACTGGAATGGCCAGCAGAAGCTTGGTTTTGTGCTCAGTGACACATTTTTGTGTTTATTTTGATGTTTGTTTTGGATTGTTGTCCTGATAGAAGATCCAAACATGGCCCATTATAAGATTTCTAACAGAGGCAGTCAGGTTTGGATTCTTTATCTGTTGGTATTTGACAGAATCCATGTTTCTAAACAAGATGTTCAGGACCTCCAGCAGAAAAACAGGCCCACAGCACTGAAGATCCAGCAGTACATTTAACCTGGACATGGGGTACTTTTTTTTATCCCTGTTTGTACTAAACTCATCTGGTGGGTTTGCTGCCAAAAAGCTCATTTTTTAGTTTCATCTGACCATAGAAGCCAGTCCCGTTTGAAGTTCCTGTCGTGTCTGATAACTGAATATGCTGGAGAATGTTTTTGGATGAGCGAGGAGAACTTTTCTTGAAACCCTCCCGAACAACATGTGGTGATGTAGGGGGATGTTTGATATATATTTTTTTTAGGTTTCTGACCCCAAGTCTCAACTAATCTCTGAAATTCTCCAGCTGTGGTCCTTGGAGAGTCTTTAGCCGCTCAAACTCTCCTCCTCACTGAGCATTAGGACGATATAGACACATATCCTCTTCCAGACATATTTGTAACATAGGAACCTCTTAATTATTGACCTGATTTTCAATGCTTTAACTCTTTTTGACAGCCACTTTCTCTTTTGTTATGCTCAACAATTTTGTTCTGCACATCAGAACTATATTCTTAGGTTTTACTCCTTGTGATGGATGATTAAGGGAATCTGGCCTTTGTGTTCCTCATATTTATAAACCTGTGGAACAGAAGTCATGGCTGGACGATTTCATGCTCCTAGTCACCCTGGTGTGCTAAAAAATGTAAATATGAATGGGAATATTTCTAGGGGCGCCAATAATTGTGGCCAACATTCATTGGTGAGAAGCGTTTAATTCACAATGAGATTTTCTCCCCACTTTCAGTTGTTTTACTTCAAAGATAGGTTAGAATTTTGTGAATTTTTTGAGTGAAAGATAAAAAGGATAAACAATGCAGATTTATTTTCACAGTCACCTTTGCTCATATTTACCAAGAGTGCTAATATTAGTGGAGGGCACTTTATATGTAATACATGTCAATGTAAACTACAAACAACAACAATAATAGTATTATCATTTCATTATAAAAACTAAAACAATAACAAAATATTTTACTATTGCAATAATACTAGTGTAGTGTAAAATAAAAAGTGAATATTTAATTTGATATATATTAACAGAACAACAGTAAAATTACAATGCTATTTATGGTTTATGGCTAGTTTTATATATTAACAAGCACTGATTTTTACTCATATCTCATATCATAGCTGCTTTAAAAATAGTGTAACTTTTACAATAAGTAACTACTTTTCCCAATCAAAAATGTTTTTTTTTTTGCAGCCAAGCAAAAAAGCAAACAGAGACAACAATCAAAAACACTCTCCTAAATGAATCTCTTTGCATAGTGTTATGAAGTCCAATCCCCTGTGGATATTATTTATTTATTTATTTGTATAATTTATGCTGTTTTATGTTGTATTGTGTTTTCTAGTGGTAATTATTGTAAATTTATCTGTTCTCGTTGAGTTTTTGTGCCAGAGAGCACTGCTTTGATTAGAAAAAGGTGTGCACAATAAAAGCGTGTTTCATAAAGTATGAGTGAGCGTGACGCTCAACAGAAAGTCTCAGGGCTGTTAAAGGGCATGACATAGAAAGCGTGAAAGACATGCAGAAGGGACGGGTTTGAAAAGATTGAGGGAGTGGGAGGGGGTGTGTGTGGGAGAGCGGGTGAGCTGGTTTTGTAGTCACCACTATGTTGGATCAGTTGTGACCCAAACTAGAGGACGTCTACAAGTCCTGACCCCTGGGAGAAATGCAGGGAGCGGAGCTGGAGTTTGGTGGTTGTGGCCTTGACACTAACATGTCATATAGGACATGTGGAATGCGTTACAGTCGAGTACAGTGGTCAGAATTAAAAAGTGAAAGCTGGAAAAGTGAAATCATATTCTAAAGATCTTAATGATACAAACAGGAGCGTATAAATGACTTACCGATAGCAGCTTTAACTTTAATGGCTTCTGATTCTTGTGAGAATTCACTCATTCCTGCAGCATTGACGGCTCTTACTCGGAAAACATACGTCTCGTCAGTGGTCAAGCCATGACAGATAAACCTGCATGAACACATATGAACAGATATTAATGTTTCAACCTAAAATTAAAGCCTAAAACAAACAGTTCTAGCATTTATTAGTGAAGCTTGCTAAGACAAACATTGCATTGTTGCTTATATTATATGTTCATTTAATAAATCCTTCAATCCCTAAAGGCATGTTTACACCAGTCACAAAAATTCACATTTCGCAGATGTATTGAAGCCCATTTCCGCCACTGAATTAAAATGTTTATCTTACAATTCTGACTTTTTTTTCTTGCAAATTGCGAGTATCTCCCAATTCTGACTTCTGACAAAAAGACTGATAATATTATGTTCTCAGAATTGCGAGTTTATATCTAGCAGTTCTGACTTTTTTCTTGCAATTGTGAGAAAAAAGTCATAATTGTGAGATAAAAAGCCGTAATTACTTTTTACAGCAATTTTATTGGCTGGTTGGATTTATTAAAAATGCGAGGGAAAAAAGAGATTAGAACACATCTCTCATTTGTGGGGAATAGTCAGTTTTATGTAATATTTTGAGCTTGGTCAGTGTATTTGTGGGTTTTGGTTGATTTGCAGTTGTCGGCTGTAAAGACATTTGAAATAAATCTGGAATCATTTGGCGAAGTGATATGGAATTGTAATGTTACTTTATATTAATTATAGAATATTGTTTATAGAAATGTTGTCTAAAAGCAATATCACTTTTGGAATCAAGCTGTTGTCCTGAATACTAGACTGTGGTCACTGCTTTGTATCTAAGGCCATGTTACAATTGTGATATTTAGTATAGCAGCACTCTTGCTTGTGTGTTTTGATTAATTCTAATCACACTCTGTCTCTTTATACCTTGTTACTTTAACTGGCTTGTTGTTGCACGGCTCCCAAGTGTTGCTCCCTGCAATGCTGCTCTCAATGTAGTAGCCCACCAGCTCTTTAGCGTCACGTGACGCTTCCCATGAAACCACCACAGATGTGTCTGTATTGCGGGTAGGAACCACACGACCAGGGGCTGATGGGATATCTGCAGGCAGTTAAAGAAAAAAAATTAACTATTACACATTATGCTATTATAAAGTTTATTATATTTAAGATCAACCAACAGTTATCTGTATTTGGTAATTATTTTGGTAATATAATATAATCAAACCTTCTGCAAAGAAAAACAGGTCCTAGAAAAAAGCTTTTAGCTGAGACGGTGAAGATGTACGCTCATCCTGCTTTTTACATGACTACTCACCAAGTAATTAATTAAATGCACGTGAAATATGCGTTTGAGTTGAAATTGTTTTAAAATTGCAAATGTATATTTTCCTAAAGATTTCCACAATAATAATAATTAAAAAAAAAAAAATGGTAACCAGCAACTTTTACCTTAAAGAGTTATTTCTACCTTGATCCATAAAAATGAGTGTTGTTGGTATAAATGAATGTATGTAAGTTGATTCAGTGATGTTAATATTTCTGACTTGAATAAAACCAGTTAATTTAGATATTTACTATTTGTACGTATTTTTTTTTTTTTTTAGTTTTCAATGTGTTACAGTAGTTTTAATACTGAAGCCCTCTAATTTTATTTTGATAGCTATCAATAATTAAAACACAAGATGGCACTAGTTGCATTTGTATAAAACAAGAAAAGAAGGTCATGAAAGTAGTGCTGGATTCAGTTTCCCCAAAGTGCAGTACATCAGTTAGAACTACTGTAAGTATTCCAGAGGGCCATGTATTCATTTATGTTAACATAATATATTTAAAGAGGCCATACTCATAAAAACATCAAACATTCCTTTATTTTTTTGCTTGCTTAAGGGGCTGTTATTGAATATATCATACCCAGCTTGTCCCCAACCGTGGTGGCTTCGGTCGGTTCTGATGGTTCACCAACACCGGCTGAGTTACAGCAGCGAACGCGGAAGCGGTAAGACTTGCCCTCGGCCAGATCAAAAAGAGCAAAACGTGGAGATTTGACGGGGATTTCAGTGTTGACTCGCTGCCAGCTGTCTGTGCCAGACACACACTGCACACACACACACACACACATTATTACTAAAACAATTACAGACAGTCTTCAACATGCACTAAAGCTTTATTAAATGGCAGTGGTTATGAAGTTAAATTCAGTTTTGCTCTCTGACCTTCTCCACGTAATACATAACCCCTTCATGGCCCTTTTCGCCTGGAGGCTTCCAGCTCAACACCACATAGTTTTTAGTGGCCTCAATGACTGAGAGATCACAAGGTCTGCCGGGAACCACTCCCTCTGCATCAATTCAAGATAAAATGCAGCACATGATATTGGTACTGTGGGTTAATTGATCAGTCTTAGGTAACAAACTGTGGGATTTTGAAAGAGAATACAATGGACATGGAAATGTCAAAAATACAGGTACAGTATTTGACCAATGCACTTTTCCATATGTTTGTGATGGCTGTGTAAGGATTTTTAAAATAATTTTACAGAGATTCCCTGGAAGCCTGTTTCCACCAAAGTTAAGTAAAATTCTGTAAGCCATAACAATGAGAAACTCTTTCATAATATTAAGTTAACATCTCATAATAATGAGAAACATTCTCTTAATAATGCATTGGTTTCTTATAAAAATTAGAAAATTTAAGGTTGAAAATTTAAGGTTAATCTCCTCGTTTATTACTTAAGCCCTGTGTTGCTCCTTGTGCAGTGTCTGGTATTGTACATCTAACCCTCCTGCTATGTGTGTGTTCCTGCCTGTTCCATGTACCTCTTTGTTTAGATAAATAAAGACTGTTGCATCTCCTTCGTCTCCACGCTGCTTCTTCTCCCCGTCTCCTCTACAGGGGCAGCGACCGTGACAGAATACCAGACCAAAACAGTAAGCGGTGCACCTTCTCCCTGGTTGGTTTCCGTTTTTTTTTTTAATCTATTGTTTTCCTGTTTGGATCACCCCACAGCATGGAAATCGCCGCACGCTTCATTGCTCTAGCCCATAGGGATCTCCCCTTCGTCGAGTACGCCTGGGAGATCTACGGGCTGGCCAAGACGACAGCGTTGTCAATTCCCTGTTCTGGATCAGGGCCAATTACCATCGCCCCACGGACCTCGCAGACACCACTGGACTGTGTTGGAGGGAAGGTATTTTCCGGTGTCTGGAGAGTGTCTGGCCACGATCCAGAACCAGCCCGCCGGCCGTTCCCCAGTCAAGCCCACCGGCTGCCGCAACGTCAAGCCTGCCGGCCGTTCCCCAGTCAAACCTGCCGGCTGTCACTGACTCAAGTCCGCTGGCCGCACCGAACTCAAGCCCTCAGCCTACAGCCACCGCCTGCCTCACCCCAAATCAGAAGAGGAACCTGAAGAGGAAAAGGCTGTCAGCTCTAGCCCCGGAGTTCACTCCAGTGTCGGCTCCAGCCCCAGTGTTAAGCCCAGGGAGGGCCCCTGATCCCCAGTTAAGCCCAGAGAGGGCTCAAGTCCCCCAAGCCAGCCCAGAGATGGCTCCAGATCCCGAATCCAGCCCAGAGAGGGCCCCAGCCCACACATCAAGCCCAGTGGAATCTCAGCACCTTTAATTCCCCCCAAGGATTTTTTTTTTTGGGGGGACACAGGGTCCTAGCTGTAGTGGCCGGGCCGAGTGGTGAGCAAGCCATGGCCTCCTAAGCTTCCTGCTCTGCCATGTCCTCCCGAGTCTCCTTATCCGCCATGGCTCCCCGGACTGCCCGATCCGCCATGGGTCCCAGAACGTGTACTGCCCTGGAGGCCTCCCGTCCTGTATGCCTGCCCCTAGAGGCCTCCAGAGCGCCCCCCCCCTCCCCGCTAGATGTTATTTGGCACTTGGATGCGCCTTCCGGGAAGGGGAGGCGATGTCAGACTGATGTTCCTGTCTTGTATTGTGTTTTTCTCCCCATGTGTCCTTCCCGTGACCCAGTTTCTCCCTCCATGTCCTTATTTGGGTTTTGCTGTTCTCGTTTGGTCCCATTTAGTTCCATTAGTTTCAGCTGTGTCCAGTAATCTCCTCGTTTATTTCTTATTACTTAAGCCCTGTGTTGCTCCTTGTGCAGCGGCTGGTATTGTACGTCTAACCCTCCTGCTACGTGTGTGTTCCTGCCTGTCCCATGTACCTCTTTATTTGGATAAATAAAGACTGTTAAATAAATAAAGACATCTCCTTCGTCTCCCCGTCTCCTTCACAGTAGCAGCGACCATGACAGAAATGTTCTCATTATTATGATATATTAATTCCTTATAATGAGAACATTTCTCATTATTATGAGATACTAAGTTGTAATCATGGGAAACTTTCTTCTTATTATGGTCAGGAAGTCAATATGAGAAATTTTCTCAATAAAATTAGAATAATAAGCCAAAATTATTAAGTTTCTCTCTATTATGACTTACAGAATCATATGTTTAGCTGAACCATGGTGGCTTCTATAAGATTCCCTATATTTAAAGGTTTTCAGTAACAGTGGGAACCCTTAAAAACAGATCATTTTAATTTGAAATTTCTCACCCACTGGCTCCTCCTCAGTCACAATGATCTGACCAGTCCAAGGAGCAGAGGGACCTACAGAAAGAAAGATTATTGTACTGCTTGCTTAGTTTTTATTTTGTTTTTGTGTATTTGCTCTGTTGATCTGGTTTTACCCTTTCTTGTGCGGTCTGCAGGGTCCATAGCAGCTACTGGTTCAGACACACGGGATGGATGGCTCATGCCCACCTTATTCACCGCACGCACTCGAAACACGTAGCTTCGTCCTTCTATGAGACCAGTTACAGGGAAACGTGCAAACTTCACCGGAGTGTCATTGCATTGCGCCCAGTGTGTCAGGCCAACTTCACACCTGCAGTGAGAAAAGGGAGGGAAATACAATTTAATGCACCAAGAAATACAATCTGACGTTCTACAGGATTTCTGCCGGTTTTAAATATGTCTTTAAAAGTCTTAATTCTCATTTCCACAAATGAAGGCCTTAAGAATGTCTTCAAAGTCATGGCATTAAATGTTGCATGCATAGCAAAAAATAAAAAATAGTATCTTCCCCAGTAGTTTGTCTTGTTTTCCCATACAAATACCTGAACATCTTTAAATGAATGCAAATTTACTTTAGATGCAAAATGAAGTCTTGTTTTCTGAGAAATTGAACAAAATGAAGTGAGTTTATGCATAAAACAAGAACAAATATTTGTCAACGAGATATGAAAACTTGTTTTTCCTTTGAATTAAGTTGATTTTTCTGAGCTCACTGCCAGGTAATATTTGTTCTTTTGTAAACATAAACTCACTTCATTTTAATCAGATTCTCAGAAAATAAGACTTCTTAAGGCATTTTGCTTTTGTATCTTGATTTAAGAATCTTTAGACATTTGCACTGGAAGACACCTTTTGCAGTTTGATCAAAAGGTACAGTAAAAATCAATTCCATATTCTAGCTAAGCTATTTTCAATCTACAACTAGATTCCAAAAGATAACCAGCCAATGTTACATAAACTGTATTATGCTGGTTTCAGATTGAATTTCCAATGATATGAGATTTAGTGTTTGTTTCTGGCCTATATGATGTTTATTTACATTATACATTAGAAATATGGATAACATCTTCATTCTGTCTAATATAGAGATTTTTAATTGATTTTGTGTGATGTTTGTATACAGTTGCAGTGACCTGTCAACAAAGTATCCCAGAATGGGGCTCCCTCCGTCCACAGCAGGCTGCTTCCAGCTAACGATCACATAGTCCTTATTGGCGTCCAGACTGTGAACATCTAAAGGAGCACCAGGAGCTCCTGCAACCTCCGCATCTGAATCTAACAAACACACAAATGAAATAAAGTCTGAAAGAGTCTTTTAAACATTTATAACTAGTTTACTTGAAGTAACTGCATGCTATCACTTAAAAAAAAAAAAAGTGCACTTATTTGTATTAAATGTGCACTACTTCAAATCTTAAAAGCATATTTTTATAAAACTGTACTTGCAGATAATTTTAATGAAATAAAAGGTCATTTCAGTTCCTCAGTTCCACACTTATGTACACTCTTAAAAAGTGACTTTTGTAATAATGTCGTTAAATTTTACTGTAAAGTACATTTTTACATTAGCACACTTTTGATGTGTAGACTAACATACATATGAAGTATATTTTAATTACCATATATGCTTTAACCTGCTTTTACACTTGAACTATATTTCAATAGAAGTTATTAATAAATTACAAATTAGGACACAAGTCCTACTTAAGTGGATCATAAAAGCTCAAAAAACTTAAAAGTTCAGCTAACAGCATTTACTACAAATTTTCATTAGATTGCAATTAACTTGTACAAAAAGTGTCAGAAAATATTACATTCAGTATGCACTTAGAATATATGTGTGTGTATATATAAAACACAATTTTTTTTTAGTTTGTCACATAAACTAAAACATTTTTTTTTTCAAAGTTGTAAATAAACATTATTGGAGTGTATTTATTATCAGTTTTGCTACTTTGAAAATTGTTTCTACACCACATTCAGTGTTTATGTAGCAACTATTCTTTTTTAAAATATATAATTGCCATAATAAGAACTCTTTTTTAAAAGTATGCTAAAGTGTACTTCTTTTTCACAAAATATAGTACAGTATTGTTCATTAAAATCCACAATAAAAGTGTATTGCAATTAAAAGTGTATTGCAGTATTTTAACTAGGGGAGTGTTGAGAACTGTTTCAGTTCCAAAGCTACTTCATCTGAATGTCATGACAGCACAGACAGCATGACAGGGATAAATTTAGAAAGAAACATGAGCTGGGAAGGGAGGCTTACAGAGAAACGCAAATCTCACACACAGTACAAGCCAAAAGAGTGTGTGTCAATATTACCAGCATGAATCATTTGGACTGTAATAATGCAGCAAGCTCAATTAGAAATATCTGACTGTATCGGTCCTCACCTCTGACAAAGACATACGCTGAGTGTGTCTCAAAGCCAGATTTGGTGATGACGCGAAGTGTGTAGAGTCCTTCATCCTCCTTGTTGAGGTGTGAGAGAGTGAGTGTCGCTCTGTCGCCGCTCCAGTGCATCTGAACCCATTTCGATGGCACCAGTAGTTTATCTAAAGCACATCCATACATTATGTGTCACTAGGCAGCAATAGTTCTTGGAAGAAAATACATTTTAGTAGCAAAATATACAGTCAGACGCCTTTAATGTTTCTGAAAGACTCAACAAAAATACAGTAAAAACAGTAATATTGTGAAAAAGTATTCAAATTTAAAATAACTGTGTTCTGTGTGAATATATTGTAAAATGTAATTTATTTTTGTGATCAAAGCTGAATTTCCAGCATCATTACTCCAGTCTTCAGTGTCACGTGATCTTCAGAAATCAGTCTAATATGCTGATTTGCTGCTCAAGAAACATTTCTGATTATTATCAATGTTGAAAGTAGCTATGCTGCCCAATATTTTTGTGGAAACCATGATGCACCATTCAAGTTAAATAAAAAAAATATATATACTTTTATTCATCAAAGATGCATTAAATTGATCAAAAGTGACAGTAAAGACAGTTATTATATTACAGAAGATTTCTTAAAGTATAATGATTTCCACATCAATTTTGAGCAGCAAAAACAGTGTTCTATATTGATTATGATCAGAACTATTAGTACCAATAACTGATGATAACTGAGCAGCAAATCAGTATATTAGACTGATTTCTGAAGATCATGTGACACTGAAGACTGGAGTAATGATGCTGAAAATTCAGCTTTGATCACATAAATTACATTTCAAAACATATTCAAGTGGAAAACAATTATTTTAAATTGCAATAATATTTCACAATATTACTGTTTTTACTGTATTCTTCATTAAACAAATGTAGCTTTGGTGAGCAGAAGAGACTTCTTAAAAAATCTTAATTATTCCAAACATTTGACTGGTAGTTTAAGATACTATGATACTATGATAATATGCATGATAAATTGATATCAAGATTGGCCAATATTAGCAGTATTATCTGATGACATCAATTTAGCAAGAGACGCTATCAGAGATTAGTATTATTGTTATTACTGGCTCACGGTCGTACCATCTCTGTACCACTCTATCTCAGGCTGGAAGCGCTGCAGGGACGGGTAGATGATAACAGAGCAGCCGAAACTCAGCGTCTCACCCTCACGTCCAAAAGACACACCAAACTTATCCACGATGTGTGTCTCGAATGTCACTCCATACTCCAGACAAGGTGCTGCAGTGCACACACACATTAAATCCAGCTTTATTTTATGAAAATACAGTATCGATGGGTAAGACTCCAGGATTCACCTTGTGGAAAATGATGCACACATATACACATGTATTTATAATGAAACACATACAATGTGTACAATGAATCTGGGAACTTTTCACATGAACATTATCGAGAACTGAAATGAGACTGACAGCAGGCATCATTTAGGTGGACAAAAAATTCATAAAAAACACAATAAGACAGCGAAAGAGCGGTGAATGTTAGTGAATATAGAAAGACATTTGCATTAACAATGCTGAGACAAACAGCATTTTAATTTAGAAAACAGAGACACTTCCATGAAGATGAATACAAATACAGACACACACACACACAGACTAACGGGAGACGGAAACAACAAACACAACATATTTATGTAAGAAATCTTATATCCTCAGTATGGAAGATTGTTTCCACATCGTTTCACCCCCATGTTTGATGAGATGAGAAGTCGTAATTGTGAGATGTAAAACCAAGTCAGAATTTCAAGAAAAAATGTCAGAATTCTGAGTTTATATCTTGCAATTTTGACTCTTTTTTTCTTCTCAGAATTGCGTGTAAAATTATAATTAAAAAAAATGTAAAAAATCAAAATTGTGAGACATAAAAATCTGAATCCTGAGGAAAAAGTCTGGATAGCGAGAAAAAAAAAATAGAGATAAAATAGAGATTAAAAATGTCCTAAAAATTATTTTTTTATTATTATGCCTTGAAATCTTTTTTTACGTTTTTCTGAATAAATAAGCTGAAATACAACTATTTGAAAATCTGGAATCTGAGGGTGCAAAAAATCAAAATATTGAGAAAATCACCTTTAAAGTTGTCCAAATGAAGTTATTAGCAATGCAATGAAGTTTTTATACATTTACTGTAAGACAATAATAATATCCTAATGATTTTTGGCATAAAAGAAAAATTAATAATTTTGACCCATACAGTGTATTTTTGGCTATTGCTACAAATATACCCCAGCGACTTAAGACTGGTTTTGTGCTCCAGGGTCACATATAACAAACAAAAACATGTTACAGTAATGCACTTTACAATGGAAGTTTAAGGGTACAATTGCCTCTAGATTTACACTGCAAGCTCATTACAGTAAACATGCTTGTATTTTGTTATGAGAAGTGCTATTTTCTATGATACTCATTAGAGTATTTTTTTCAATAGTTCCAAACTGACTCCATCAAGTAATGTAATAATGGCCTTATTGTAAAGCTTAAATGTTGAATGACTGAATGTTTCGTTTTTCAAGAATGGAAACAAACATGCAATATTTGGATAATAGCAATTCCATATATAAAACTGGACGCTGCTAATCCAGCACATTGCATGTAACGTATCAAAGCAATCCTGAATGTTATGATAGAGAAGTAAAACAATAAGAAGAGACGATCATGCATATAAGATGATCAGGGAAACCAGACGAGACTGAAACATTAAAAGAACATTATAGAAAAACCTTCACCAAGGTTACCTTCAAAGCCGTACTTTCTGCTTTCTGCACCAGCGAATTGGAAACAAAATAGCCATTAGCCAGCTTGCATGAAAAACTTTAGCTTCATGCTCACAGCTTCACACACTTCAGCAAAGCACATATACAGAAATTGTGAAGAAGAGCAATTAAGTATCACGCTGTATAGTGAAATGCTTACGGAGTCTGGGAGATGGCAGAGACTCATCAATTTCTCCTTTGAATCCTAAATGTAACATCACACAAAACAACAAGATTTTTTTCAGTTTTATAAAATAATTGGACAATGTTTTCCTTACGATCCCCTTATGAAACATTTTGCCAGTGACCCCAAAAGAAACACAGCCACCATAACAACCCATTTTCTGGAACGATTCCTTCTGATGAAACAGAATTTGAATTACTCACTATTCATTTCAATCACGTGACTTTTTCCACTGATCTGCCATATTTATGACCATCAGTGAGGCATGAGTAATGGCAATGAATACAAAAAAAAAAAAAAACATGAACGTAGAAGCCAAGAAATAGTGTTACCCATTAGATTTGATCCATACCAGATCATTTTTACACATTTCAAGTAAAAATAAAAAATACAAATATCTTTATAAATCATCTCTAAGAAACAGTTGAAGAGGACAGTAAATACACACCAAAATACCTTTTGTATTGAGTAGTAAGTCAATTGCTTTATTGGTACTTTTAATAGACTACAATTCAGGACTTCTTTGTGAAATCTTAGATTTACATAATAGGTCTGTAGTGATTAAGAATTTGTAATTTTGTTATAGTCTTTTGTGCTCACCAAGGCTGCATTTACTTGATCAAAAACATATTAATATGATCCTTCAGAAATCATTATAATATTCTGACTTGCTACTCAATTATTATTAATTATTATTTGCACTTATTATTATTTGACATTATTATTATCAACAAATTAGGATGATTTCTGAAGGACCATGTGACACTGAAGACTGGAGTAATGATGCTGAAAACTCAGCTTTGATCACAGTAATCAATTACATTTTACTCCATATTAAAATAGAAAAACAGTTATTTTAAATTGCAATATTTCACAATATTACTGTTTACACTGCATTTTGATCAAATAAATGCAGCCTTGGTGAGCAGAAGAGACTTAATCAAAAATGTTTAAAAAAATCTTAATTTTTCCAGATTATTTGACCATTAGTTTCATTGACCAACTGTTTAGTGTTGTCATTAAGAAGATTTTATTTCAGACCTACTTTTGACGACAACAGAAGCAAAAGCAGAGGCCTCGCCCTTGCTGTTCATGGCCGACACACGATACTGTGCAGTGTCATCGAAGTCACACCTGGAATTACGGAAAGACATGTTACACACACAACCACTGCGGATGACTTTAACTGCTTCAAGAGGAAGAAGTCCACGTGGACTCACTTGTTAATCTCCAGGGAGTGGACGCTGTAGCTGCTCTCCACTTTGTACTTATCTGGCTTGGCCATCGGATCAATGCTAACATTGTTCTTGTACCTAAGAGAGAAGAACGGATTGAAATAAGCTCTGCATTTTGACCGAAAAGTAGAGGCTGAAGGCCAAGTTCACCCTCCAGAGCATCTCAATCCAAATCTAAATGCACTGAAAACAAATTGCTGTTGAAACCATTTTCACCCACTAATTGCTAGTGCATTTCTCAAATATTACAAAGAAATGGCAAGTAAAACCAACTAAAAATGCTGCATTATGCATGTTAGGACAGTAGTTGGTGATTACATGGAAATGATAACAGTATCATTTTCAAAAACTTGCACTTTTAAGGACGCACATTTAATACATGGGCAGAACGAGAAGCACAGCGCTGCTTTTAGAATAACCCACAGGTATTGCACCCAATTCAAGACAGCAGTTCAAAACAGTTAATATAGTTCACTTCGGAAATGAACAAAATTGCATCGATGACTTTGAAATACAGTGTATACATACACACATATACATAATATCAAAATTACCATAATTTTGATTAAAAAAGAAAAATTCTAAATATCAACAATAACTATCTGATTCTGATTCTGATTCATACAGTACTACAATAACACTGCTTATCACATTATAATCTTGACGTAATGCAACTATCATACATCTGTAAGCATGTGTGTTTGTGTATGTGCATGTGTGTTTGTGTAATGTGCACATGTGTTTGTGTAATGTGCACTTGTGTTTGTGTAAGCATGTGCATGTCTGTTTGTGTAATGTGCATGTGTATTTGTGTAAGCATGTGCATGTGTATTTGTGTAATGTGCACGTGTGTTTGTGTAATGTGCATGTGTATTTGTGTAAGCATGTGCATGTGTATTTGTGTAATGTGCACGTGTGTTTGTGTAATGTGCATGTGTATTTGTGTAAGCATGTGCATGTGTATTTGTGTAATGTGCACGTGTGTTTGTGTAATGTGCACGTGTGTTTGTGTATCTGCATGTGCATGTCTGTTTGTGTAAGCATGTGCATGTGTGTTTGTGTAAGCATGTGCACGCATGTTTGTGTAACATGCATGTGTGTTTTTGTAAGTATGTGCATGTGTGTTTGTATAATGTGCATGTGTGTTTGTGTAATGTGCATGTGTGTGTTTGTGTAATGTGCATGTGTGTGTTTGTGTATGTGCATGTGTGTTTGTGTTAGTATGTGCATGTGTGTTTGTGTTAGCATGTGCATGTGTGTTTGTGTAATGTGCACGTGTGTTTGTGTAATGTGCATGTGTGTTTGTGTAAGCATGTGCATGTCTGTTTGTGTAATGTGCATGTGTATTTGTGTAAGTATGTGCATGTGTGTTTGTGTAATGTGCACGTGTGTTTGTGTAATGTGCACTTGTGTTTGTGTAAGCATGTGCATGTCTGTTTGTGTAATGTGCATGTGTATTTGTGTAAGTATGGGCATGTGTGTTTGTGTAATGTGCACGTGTGTTTGTGTAATGTGCATGTGTATTTGTGTAAGCATGTGGATGTGTATTTGTGTAATGTGCACGTGTGTTTGTGTAATGTGCATGTGTATTTGTGTAAGCATGTGCATGTGTGTTTGTGTAATGTGCACGTGTGTTTGTGTAATGTGCACGTGTGTTTGTGTATCTGCATGTGCATGTCTGTTTGTGTAAGCATGTGCATGTGTGTTTGTGTAAGCATGTGCACGCATGTTTGTGTAACATGTATGTGTGTTTTTGTAAGTATGTGCATGTGTGTTTGTATAAGCATGTGCACGTATGTTTGTGTAACATGCATGTGTGTTTTTGTAAGTATGTGCATGTGTGTTTGTGTTAGCATGTGCATGTGTGTTTGTGTTAGCATGTGCATTTGTGTAATGTGCACGTGTGTTTGTGTAAGCATGTGCATGTGTGTTTGTGTATGTGCATGTGCATGTGTGTTTGTGTAATGTGCACATGTGTTTGTGTAATGTGCACGTGTGTTTGTGTAATGTGCATGTGTGTTTGTGTAAGAATGTGCATGTCTGTTTGTGTAAGCATGTGCATGTCTGTTTGTGTAAGCATGTGCATGTGTGTTTGTGTAATGTGCACGTGTGTTTGTGTAATGTGCACGTGTGTTTGTGTATGTGCATGTGTGTTTGTGTAATGTGCATGTGTGTTTGTGTAAGCATGTGCATGTGTGTTTGTGTAAGCATGGGCACGCGTGTTTGTGTAATGTGCACATGTGTTTGTGTAAGTATGTGAATGTGTGTTTGTGTAATGTGCATGTGTGTTTGTGTAAGTATGTGCATGTCTGTTTGTGTAAGCATGTGCATGTGTGTTTGTGTAATGTGCATGTGTGTTTGTGTTTGTGTATGTGCATGTGTGTTTGTGTATGTGCATGTGTGTTTGTGTAATGTGCATGTGTGTTTGTGTAAGCATGTGCATGTGTGTTTGTTTGTGTATGTATGTGCATGTGTGTTTGTTTGTGTATGTATGTGCATATGTGTTTGTGTATGTGCATGTGTGTTTGTGTAATGTGCATGTGTGTTTGTGTAAATATGTGAATGTGTGTTTGTGTAAGTATGTGCATGTGTGTGTTTGTGTAAGCATGTGCATGTGTGTTTGTTTATGTATGTGCATGTGTGTTTGTCTGATGTGCATGTGTGTTTGTGTAATGTGCATGTGTGTTTGTGTAAGCATGTGCATGTGTGTTTGTTTGTGTATGCATGTGCGTTTGTGTATGTGCATGTGTGTTTGTGTAATGTGCATGTGTGTTTGTGTAAATATGTGAATGTGTGTTTGTGTAAGTATGTGCATGTGTGTGTTTGTGTAAGCATGTGCATGTGTGTTTGTGTAAGCATGTGCATGTGTGTTTGTGTTAGCATGTGCATGTGTGTTTGTGTTAGCATGTGCATGTGTGTTTGTGTTAGCATGTGCATTTGTGTAATGTGCACGTGTGTTTGTGTAAGCATGTGCATGTGTGTTTGTGTATGTGCATGTGCATGTGTGTTTGTGTAATGTGCACATGTGTTTGTGTAATGTGCACGTGTGTTTGTGTAATGTGCATGTGTGTTTGTGTAAGAATGTGCATGTCTGTTTGTGTAAGCATGTGCATGTCTGTTTGTGTAAGCATGTGCATGTGTGTTTGTGTAATGTGCACGTGTGTTTGTGTAATGTGCACGTGTGTTTGTGTATGTGCATGTGTGTTTGTGTAATGTGCATGTGTGTTTGTGTAAGCATGTGCATGTGTGTTTGTGTAAGCATGGGCACGCGTGTTTGTGTAATGTGCACATGTGTTTGTGTAAGTATGTGAATGTGTGTTTGTGTAATGTGCATGTGTGTTTGTGTAAGTATGTGCATGTCTGTTTGTGTAAGCATGTGCATGTGTGTTTGTGTAATGTGCATGTGTGTTTGTGTTTGTGTATGTGCATGTGTGTTTGTGTATGTGCATGTGTGTTTGTGTAATGTGCATGTGTGTTTGTGTTTGTGTATGTGCATGTGTGTTTGTGTATGTGCATGTGTGTTTGTGTAATGTGCATGTGTGTTTGTGTAAGCATGTGCATGTGTGTTTGTTTGTGTATGTATGTGCATGTGTGTTTGTTTGTGTATGTATGTGCATATGTGTTTGTGTATGTGCATGTGTGTTTGTGTAATGTGCATGTGTGTTTGTGTAAATATGTGAATGTGTGTTTGTGTAAGTATGTGCATGTGTGTGTTTGTGTAAGCATGTGCATGTGTGTTTGTTTATGTATGTGCATGTGTGTTTGTCTGATGTGCATGTGTGTTTGTGTAATGTGCATGTGTGTTTGTGTAAGCATGTGCATGTGTGTTTGTTTGTGTATGCATGTGCGTTTGTGTATGTGCATGTGTGTTTGTGTAATGTGCATGTGTGTTTGTGTAAATATGTGAATGTGTGTTTGTGTAAGTATGTGCATGTGTGTGTTTGTGTAAGCATGTGCATGTGTGTTTGTGTAAGCATGTGCATGTGTGTTTGTTTATGTATGTGCATGTGTGTTTGTCTAATGTGCATGTGTGTTTGTGCATGTATGTGCATGCATGTTTGTGTAAGCATGTGCATGTGTGTTTGTGTAATGTGCATGTGTGTTTGTGTATGTGCATGTGTATTTGTGCAAGTATGTGCATGTGTGTTTGTGCGTGTGAGCTCACCACACGACGCGTGGTTCAGGCCATCCTGAGATGGTGCAGTGTAGCCGCACACACTGTTTCTCCCAAACAGTGTGGGATCGTGGCTTGATCACAAACTCGGGCGTGTGCATCAGGCTGTCCTCGTTCAGACGCTTATGGTACTCTTCGTTCTCATGGATCTGAAGACATACAGCCATTCATATAGTGTTTAGAAAATGGCAATGTTTTTGGTCATAAAGGCATTATGTATGTACAGAAAAAAATTGTGCATTTATGACCAAATGCATTACTATGTCAAGATGCAAACTTCCTAAAGGAATGTTTTGCATTCAAGTTAAGCTAAGAAGATTTTGACTAATCTCTTGATTTGTAAAAACAACAACAACAACAACAACAACAACAACAACAAAAAAAAAAAAAACTGTGTACAGTAATTCACTTACAATGGAAATCTAAAAGGCAAGGCATTGCAACGGAGTGAATATTAAAATATACTGTTCTGAAAATATAACTACAAGAACCAAACATCAATATATATTACTAACCTTGTTTGTACAAAGTTAAATATTTCAACTCCTGTCATGAATATCCCTTGTGAAAAAGAAGTGCACTTTATCATACTTTTAAAAAGAGCATATTCTTTAAAAGAATACACTTAAGTGTGAAGTGAAGGTAATGTTTTTGCATGATTAATTGCATGTTAAATTTACATTAAATTGTACTTCTGTTGCGTTTGAAATACGGTTGAAGTACTGTTGAATGCACTGACAAGTATTTATGATAAACTAAAATATACTTTAATGTAGTTTCTGTTGAAACTTCTATGTCTTGTATTTATATATTTTGTAATTATACATTTGTAATGATTAATTTGCAATTTAGTGCATTTAAAATATATTAACTTTAAATGTAATATTAAACAATGCACTACAGTTAAAATGATAATCAAGCACTTTACACGTGCTTTAGTATGTTAGGTAAAACATCAAATTAGTTTTACATTATTACAAAGTGCATTTGAATGTGAAAGTGTCTCTTTAAGTCACTTAAGTGACCTTTATTTCATTAATATTATCTGCAGTTACAGTTTTTTTTATGCACTTTTAAGATTACAAGTACACATTTAATACAATTAAGTGCACTTATTTTTGACAAGGGATGTTAAGGTGACTTACCAAAAGATGATTGTTTACAAAAAGAAAATCCGCCCAGAGCAATTACAGTAATGCATGGTAAATATGAATGTGACTTCTTCCATTTGCATCTTCTATTTCTAACAGATTCACACAATATTTGCCCGAAATGTGTTGAGAATTTATAATGTGCTCATTGAAACTCAGGCTGTTCAACAGAGGATTCATTAGGATCAAGTGCTTCCTTACAAGTCACTGGTTTTATTTGTCCAGTTATGCCAGTGTAAATATAATATCCTTGAGTACTCCCTCAGCGATGATCAGCACATCACTTGTCAACAACAGTAGTTTCATAGTCACTTTAACACACCACAGATTAACACACACCACACAACCACATAAAACATTACAGCCCTTGAAATCTGGCACCATGGTGGCACGGTTTTTTGGCACCAGGATCAGAACTAAATAAAGTTTGTGTCGTGATACTTTCTTGCTTTTTTTCTATCTAAATATAGGGAACATACAGTATGCATGAGTTTAATGGTGTTCCTCAAAAGTCTACAATCAAAGCAAACGCAAATGCATCTCCTGTTGCACAATTAGTTCAAACAATAAAATTCCCAACTTCAAACAATAAATTAGTCCAAACAATAAAATTCCCAACTTCAAACAATAAATTAGTCCAAACAATAAAATTCCCACGTTTACTGAGTGTGTAATTTTATCCTTATGTTTATTAAAAATAATCTTCATTTTCTGAATAGAATGAGTGTGTATTTATGTTTATCGAGGATGTCATCCATCAGACATACAGTTTAAGTTACCATTGAAGTCCTTTGAGTTATTTTCTATAGTTTAATACACAGGGTAAGGAGATTGTTCAAATAGTGATGTTTGTCTACCCTTGTGAAAAAGAAGTGCACTTAACTGTACTGAATGTGCACTTATGGCGTACATCAAATCTTAAAAGTATATTTTTTAATAAACTGTATTTACAGATAATATAATATTAATGAAATAAAAGGCCTCTTAAGTGACTTAAGAGACTCTTTTATAACTGTTTCTGAACACATTTAAGTGCACTTATAAAACGTGACCTTTGTAATGTCAAATTAAAAGTCTGCTTACACTATACTATAAGGTGTCTTTGTCACAGTGTAGTTATACATTTAAGTACTGAATAATATTATTAAACTGCATATACTTACTATATGGATTAGGGTTTGGCTTAGGGTTACTTGCATGTAATTAATGCATAATTTATTGTTATTAAAATAGTACGTACATGTGATGTGTAACAAGGACACCTTAAAATAAATTGTTACCAAAAGTTTGAATTTAAACTATATTTTGAGTCATTGTTTTAATAATCTTTCATTGTGTTTTAAAGAAGTACACTTATTTTGATGTGTTGACTAACATACTGAAGCTAAAGCACATGTGAAGTACTTGATTGTAATTTTAACTGTTGTGTGTTATTCAGAAATACATTTAAAGTTAATATTTATTTGCACTACAGTGTAACTTAAAATGTGTAATTATTACACATATATTTAAATACATGGCATACAAGTTTCAATAAAAAAGATGTACTTATGTAAATGGGTCAAAAAAGCACTCTAGAATTCAACTATTTCCATTTAATATGCATTTAAACTATAAAAAATGCATATAATTGCAAAACAAATGCAGTTCATTGTAGTAAAGTATTTCATTCAGTTTGCACTTAAGTATGTTCTTTTAAAGTATATTATTTCCATACTAAGAATTATTTTTAAAAGTATATGCTTCTTTTCACAAGGGTAATAAAGCAAGGGAGCTGTCAGAGCCGTCTTGCAGCTCAGTCCAACAGTTTGTAGTTGTTATACAACCCGAATTCTGGAAATGTTGGGACGTTTTTTTTAGATTTGAATAAAGTGAAAACTAAAAGTCTTTCAAATCACATGAGCCAATATTTTATTCACAATAGAACAGAGAACATAACAAATGTTTAAACTGAGAAATTTTATCCACTAAATGAGCTAATTTCATATTTGATGCCTGCTACAGGTCTCAAAAAAGTTGGCACGGGGGCAACAAAGGGCTGAAAAAGCAAGCAATTTTGAAAAGATTCAGTAAAGATGGGCAGAGGCTCGCCAATCTATGAAAGAGTGTGTAAAACGATTGTGGAATACTTTTAAAAATGACGTTCCTCAACGTCAAATTGCAAAGGCTTTGCAAATCTCATCATCTACAGTGCATAACATCATCAAAAGATTCAGAGAAACTGGAGAAATCTCTGTGCGTAAGGGACAAGGCCGAAGACCTTTTTTGGATGTCGTGGTCTTCGAGCCCTCAGACGACACCGCATCACTCATCGGCATGATTCTGTCATTGACATTACTAAATGGGCCCAGGAATACTTCCAGAAACCACTGTCAGATAAAAACACAATCCGCCGTGCCATCTGCAGATGCCAACTAAAGCTCTATCATGCAAAAAGGAAGCCATATGTGAGCATGGTCCAGAAGCACCGTCGTGTCCTGTGGGCCAAGGCTCATTTAAAATGGATTGTTTCAAAGTGGAAAAGTGTTCTATGGTCAGACGAGTCCAAATTTGACATTCTTGTCAAATCACAGACACCATGTCCTCCGGGCTAAAGAGGATGGAGACCTTCCAGCGTGTTATCAGCGTTCAGTTCAAAAGCCAGCATCTCTGATGGTATGGAGGTGCATATGTGCATACGGTATGGGCAGCTTGCATGTTTTGGAAGGCACTATGAATGCTGAAAGGTATATAAAGGTTTTAGAGCAACATATGCTCCCCTCCAGACAACGCAAATTCCAACACAGAAACTCCAGAAATTTCTCAGTTTAAACATTTATGTTATCTATGTTATATTGTAAATAAAATATTGGCTCATGTGATTTGAAATTCTTTTAGTTTTCATTTTATTCAAATTAAAAAAACGTCCCAACATTTCCGGAATTCGGGTTCTAATTCAAAGTGAGAAGTTTTACTTGACAAATAGCCATTCATTAAGAATTGTTATGAAAATAAATGTATTTGGTAGCACTTTATTTTAAGATGTCTTGTTACATATGTTACACGTACTTATTAATATAATAACAATTAATTATGCCTAATTACATGCAAGTAACCCTAAACCAAACCCTAATCCTAAACCTAACCATACAGTAAGTAATATTACTAAGTACTTAAATGTATAATAACACTGTAACAAGGACACCTTAAAATAAAGTGTAACCATATATTTAATCTCTAACCGAAACAGGAGTAGTGAGTTATGTGTTTAGGAACAGGACTGGGATCTCCACTGACCCTCTTGCTAAGCGAGATGCGCTCTGCAGACTCCCTCATGATGGTTCTGCGGGACTTGTGTTCGATGCGCTCTGACTCCACGCCGCTAGCGAAGAGGTCACGGCGAGCCAGATAGCCGGCGCTCTCTTTAGCACGCGCTTCCTCTGTGTCTGATAGGCCGCTTTCAAACTCATGACTGAGGGGGGAATTATGTAGCATCACATTCACAGCCTCTCGAATTAAACACAGCAATGCAGCACAATACACATATTTCGTCACATACAATATATACACAAGGCTTTATGAATGAAAATGGAAAGCCACAACTTCCAACACATCCACCCTTAAAGGCATAGTTCAACCAAAAGGAAAACTCTATCATCATTTACTGTGCACCCTCAAACACAAAAGGAGATATTTTGAAGAATTTTGGTAGCCAAACAGTTGTATTTTTTCCAGTGTGGAAAGAACACTATGGAAGTCAATGGCTACCATCAAATATTTGATCAGCAACATTCTTCAAAATATCTTCTTTTGTGTTCAGTAGAAGAAAGAAACTGATACATGTTTAGAACAACTTGAGGGTGAGTAAATGATGATGAATTTTTGTGTGAACAACTGCTTTATTGCTTAATTGTACTAAATGTGCACTTGCAGTGTACTTCAAATTTTAAAAGTATGTTTTAAAAAGAGAAGTACTTGCAGATAGTATCATATTAATGAAATAAAAGGCCACTTAAGTTTCATCTTAAAGTACATTTCACGTCATGTTTTATACATTAACCATATTTCAAAGACATTATAATTAATTATTACATACAAGTGACAGTCAAGTCAAGTCACCTTTACATAAATAAAGGTGACTTGACTTGACATATAAAGATGTACTTAAGCCCTACTTAAGTGGGTCAAAAACACCCTAAAGTTCAGCTAATTGCATTTAATATAAATGCAACATATAATGCATTTTCATTTAATTGCAATTAATATGCAATTAAGTGTCCAAAAACATTACATTCAGTTCACACTTAAGTATATTCTTTTAAAGAATATTATTTCAGTGCTTTTTAAAAATATACTAAAGTGTACGTCTTTTTCACAAGGGTTAAAGAACAATGCTAAATCATTTCTTCAATGGGGCATGACCATAAAGTCCTACAATATGCGCAGCCTTTTTTAAAACTTTGTGCATGTAGGGCTATAAATAGCATATTATTATAGTGCTTGATAATACCAAACACATGCTAACAATAGAAATCATGACGTATGGAACAGCTGCATGTGTTTGATCCAACACAAACAAAACCCAGATTGCTTCTTTACCTGCCCCTGAAGATGGGCACCACATAACCGATGATCTGGTTCTCCTTGTCCATGGCCAGATAGGTTGGTTTGGCTCTCTTTGGCAGAGGGCTCAGCCTGGCCTCATCTAGAGCCGTGTATGTGGCAGCTCTGATGCTGCAATAGTGCAGAAATTGCAACATACACACGTGTGTGAGTATCCAGCACTTCTTTCACATGCTATTATGAGTTTTGGAAGGGGTGTGGAGTCATGAAGAAAGGATGTTAGGTTGAAAATCGTCTAAGATTGAAGAAGTTTAAGGGAGTGAGTGGGAAGGAGGTTAATTGCCTCAGTGATCCTGAATTACAATAAACCACCAATAAAAGCTTCATCAATGGTCAGAAGTATGAAGTAGTGGAATCTACACCCTCCAATCTACACTTAGTTTTATAAGTCTATGAACTTTCACATGGATAGTCTTTCAGTTGTGGGATGCTTTCTAGCGGTCCAATCTCCAAGAAGCATCTGAAGAATTCTTCCACTTTTTTACGCCATACTGAACAATTCTACACGAAACAGCATTTGCGACCCGCTTTACTTCAATAATGTGAAATATTTCAAGATACAGTTACAGGATATACAACCTTTGTGAAAAAGAAGTGCACTTAATTGTATTGGAAGTGCTCTTGTAGTGTACTTCAAATAACTGTACTTGCAGATAATGTAAAATTAATGAAAAAAGACCACTTAAGTGACTTAAAGAGAGGCATGTTCATTTTGTTTGTTCATTAACATGCTTAAGTACATATTGAAAAAGTGCACTTTGTAATAATGGCAAATTAAAAGATTTACTTTATAGTATTTTAATAATCTTTTGTTGTGCTTTAAAGAAATACACTTATTTTGTTGTGTTGACTAATGTGTAAAGTATACTTGATTATAGTTTTAACTGTAGTATGTTATTTGATAATACTTTAAAATTAATATATTTTAAATGTACTAAATTGCAAATTCATTCATTACAAATGTGTAATTACAAATAGATTTAAATAAATAACATGCAAGTCTCAATAGAAATTTTAGTTTACCATAAATCATTGGTCTCAAACTCAATTCCTGGAGGGCCACAACTCTGCACAGTTCAGCACCAACTCTAATCAAACACACCTGATCCAGTTAATCAAGGTCTTCATGATCACTAGAAACTTCCAAGCAGGTGTGATTTGGAGCTGGTTGAAGCGAAACTCTGCAGAGCTGTGGCCCTCCAGGAATTGAGTTTGAAACCACTGTTTTAGCATCACCAATGAGTCAAATTTGCACTGATGTTTATGTTAATGACTTTCGAACTGTAAGGCCTGCAAGACAAGGCCTGTTAGGCCCTCCAGGAATTGAGTTTGAGGCCACTGCCATAAATACTTGTCACATTCGGTGGTACTTTAACCATATTTCAAAGACACTGGAATTATGAAGTAAAATATAATGAAATATAACATATAAAGGTCAAAAAAGCACTCTAAAGTTCAGCTAATTGCATTTGAATTTTAACTATATTTTCATTTGATTGCAATTAACATGCATTTAAGTCTCCAAAAAAAAAACATTACATTCAAGGGGACCAATTATGCCCCTTTTTACAAGATATAAAATAAGTCTCTGATGTCCCCAGAGCGTATGTGAAGTTTTAGCTCAAAATACCCCACAGATAATTTTTTATAGCTTGTTAAAATTGCCACTTTTAGGGTATGAGCCCAAACGCACTGATTTTGAGTATGTTGCTTTAAATGCAAATGAGCTGTTGCTCCCGGAGAAGAGGGCGGAGCTTCAAGAGCTCAAGCACAGACATTAGCAGTGCTAGCCTTTACTCTGTTTCAGAGCCAGTCATCTGATTATACTGTGCAAAATAAATTCGCGTTTATGAATTACACAGATGGGGAGCATGGCAGGATTAAAATAGCAACATAGCTGGTCTAATGCTATCATAAACTTTATAAGTCACACTTCTGATTATGAGCTCGACAACTTCAAGCGATCAACTCACATTGCTTTCATATGCAACTTTTAACTACCACAAACCTATTCATGATTATTCTGGTAGCACTTGAAGGCAGCATCAGTGAAAACAGGCAGAGAAAATGCTAGCTTTAGCAATTAGCCTTACAGAGTGCCAAGAAGCTCTTTCAGAAAGGCAATTTGGAAAACAAAGATTGTGCCTTATTTTTTATTTATTTTTGTACAGTGTATATTATTTCCTGAATAATTGCTTCTTTTACAAGTATGCTAGAGTGTACTTATTTTTCTCAAGGGTTAATGTATATTTAACATGATATTCAATATGAAAATAAATTTAGGGCAGAACTTAACTTTATTTGTAGTTAAGTTCATAGTGTTCTCAATATGACAAGTCTAATATTAAATAGGTTGAATTTGTTGTGCTGTAGCAAACAAATCAGTGTTCATGAGCGAAAAAGCACCCAAAGCAATACCTGGCATTCACCACCAGGGGTCCCAATCACCTGACGACTGACTCTCATACCAAACACCTACTGCTCATTTGTTCGTGTATCAATTGAGTATTTAAACACTGGGTTATCTTCAGCTGTCTGTCAAGTCATGTTTTCCATAAGACTGTAAACCTGAGCCTTGTTTCCCTGCTACGTTTGCTCTGCTCTTTGGTTTGTACAGCTAGGATTTACATAGTGTGTGTTTACATCCCAATTCCTCTGCTTCTAATCTGTCATTACACTCATGCCTTCAGACGACTTATACCCTTCATATAACCTTCACATATCATATCTTCTTCATGCCTCTCACGAGTGTGTGTATTAATAGACACTCAAGAGTTCAGGAGAGAGATGGTGGGGGCAGATAAAGTGCTCCAAAACTAAGACCAGGATTGGACAAAATATGTAGTCCCCTAGCATGGAAAAGCTTTCAGTTTGCCACATTTAGCAAAGACATTTAGGAGCACATATATCATATTCAGAGCATTTGTCCAAATTGGAACATAAAACAACCAAACAAGTGATCTGTCTATACACTCTTAAAAATAAAGGTTCTCTATTGGTTCCATGAAGAATCTTAAACATGCATGGAATCTTTCCTTTCCACAATAGGCTCTTTAGTGAAAATTTTTTATTTTTTAGAATTTTTAGAATTTTTTAAATGTTCTTTAAACTAAGACGTGTTCTATGTTCTGACATCACTGAGAAAGAACCTTTATCCTGGTTGTTCACTCCACGCTGAATGTAGGGTGCATACGTCCTCTCTTTTTCCTCGTTCTCTTTGTCCTGGCTGGGATTTCTAAATTGCCTAAAATGTCCGGCTTTTGGCTTTGTTACTAATTGATTTAATATCTTGCTGAAGGTCACGACTGAAAAGTAGTTCGACCAATAGCACGCAGGCATTCTACATAATTGACCAATCGTGGCATGACAGGATCTACAGAGAACGGTCAAAGCAATGCAAACACGCATACATACACACAACTTGCTCCAATTCCAATTCTCAAATTTGGAAGATTACAGTCTAGAACTAAATGAACTTGTCATTTATCTGTTTTCTTCATTTATTTATCTTTTCTTTTTATTTTATTTGGTAGAATTATGAAATAAAGACCAAATTAATTTCTGAAACTATATTAAAACCCAGGATGGTCATATTTTTATATTGCATTAAAGTCGTTAAATTTTAGGCTAACTGAACAATATGGATATGCGACTGTAAAACTATAGGAAGAGAAGATGGTGGACATCTATGCATCTCTGAAAAGGAGACAGTTTCTTTGGCATCAGGTAATTGATCGTTTTTTATACAATATAGTGGAAAACTCTTGTGTATTTAAATAAAAATTGTGCATTGGCTTATGTCTGTGTGTAGATAAAAAAGTCAATCTCTGCATATGAGTATCTGTTATTAAGACCGTTTCCATTGTGCTATATCAATCTAATCAAATACACTTTAAGCATTTGATCTCTCTTTCACTGTAAATCCCACACACATACATACAGTGACTCAAATGCATAATACATGTGACGCACATAACAACATCTACTTCTGTTGCCACTATAAATACACCGTGACGTCAAGAACACCAAATGAAGTGGCAAGTTATGTTATGAATGCTATTTATATTACGACGTGAAACCAAGTGATGAAGAAACCACTAAAATCATGACGGAGCACTGAAAGATTTCAGTTTGTGCAAGCTGTTGTAAGATTCTTGAAGGTACAGTTACATTAGTCTCAGTACGAGACACGCAAGATAACCTTACGCTCTGACATTCAGAGTGACCCAGTAAGCAACTAGACAAAAACGAGCCAACATTCACGTGGCCAGAGAGAGAGAAAATCAAACAAAATACAGGCACAAATCCAAACCACAGAAAGGCCTAAAAAGATTCACAGCTAGTTTTGAATCTAGAAGCACTCTCTAGGAACCAAACTTAAGTCTTAGATACTGTAAATGTGTGACTGAACTCAACTAAAAGTGCTCTAGAACCAACTCCACTGACACTATTCTGTAAAAAAACACCAATATACCAAAGGTAAAGCCAACACATCATAAAGTGAACGTGACCTGTCAACCAAAGAAATTATAAGTGTCAGCAACAAGCACACCGCATGCAGAAAACAGCTATAAACTGCATATTTTAAGGATGTTTTAGGTTGAGTGGGAGATACGGATTAGACAAAGCCAGTAGTGGGTCATTTTTGTGTTCGGGTGAAGGATACAGTGAGTGTATTATAAGGAAGAGCTGGCTGCTGGAGTGGGTTCAGGTTATGGGACTGGGAAGGATTTACTCTTGATGTGATGGATCTCGCCATGCTCTCTTACCCCTTGGTGCTTTTGCTGCTATGTGAAGAGTAAGTGCTAGAGCTCTGCTGGTATTTGCTGATAGCAGACTCCGTCTCTCGGCTACGGTAGCCTCGATCATAGTGGCGGTGGTGTTTCTGGTAGAACGGTATCGTTCCCGACATTGTGTCCTCTTAGTTCAGATACTGTCTTCAGTTCTCAAGCTCTTTTAGTCAGAAGATTCAAAACTTTCTATCAACACATTACATATGAGTATTACACCCATTTATCTGTAAGTAATAATTTCACAGGCAAGACTGATTAGTGCTTTAACTTCAAAGTCAATTTTCAAATTAGTCTGAAAATATTTGGTGCATTTCCTGTTTATTAGCAATTTGCACTGTTGCTTTGAATTTCTTTTGAAATGCCATTAACCTTGTTCAATTAAAAAAAAAAAAAAACTTTCTAGGATGTGTTTTTTTTCCGACAGCATTAAGATCTGACTGATATCTTAGACAGTAAATTTTAAAATATATACAAAGTTTAGACTTAAATCATTTCTGCACCATAAAGATTTTTAAACAGCTTTTTAATGCATCATGAGTAGAAAAATATATATTTATTTATGCTCTTGGTTGACTGCAAAGTTAAGCTGTTCTCATGGTATTTTTAATATCAGGAATTTATATGTTGCAGTTTAACACGATTCATTAATCCAAAACTATGTTTGATGTTTGCATGTTGTCATTTACAGTTTTGCTGTTTCATATTTGTTTTATTGTTTAAATGCGTAAGACTTTTTTTTTTAAACTTCAGATATTATTTAATATTTCCAATATCAGTGTCAAAAAGCATCATGTTTCCATTGCCAGCCCATGCACTGTGGCAACATACCCACAAAATGTCAGCGTGTTAAATAAATCTATTTTCAATCTTTTTTTTTTTTTTTTTTTTTTTTGACAACCAACCTCAGTCTTCCCTACGGATTTAGTATCAATTAAGATTCATAAAACATCCTCTGTTTCAGCTGACAAACTTCATGCAGCGGATCATCTCACCTTGCCAAAGGTCTGCAAACAGCTCAGAGCCGGACCGGAGAGCAGCGCGTCAGGAACCCAACCAAGATCCAAATCCAAGCAAAGACGCAACCTGCCGCGGCGCTGTGAACGGGAGCTGCTGTCCACACAACAAAAATAATATTGGCGATGGCAGGAATGTCCAAGCGACTCTCACGACCTTTTATGGCGACAGGGACCGTTAAATATAGCCGTAGTGCACAGGAGCATCGGCGCATTTTACGCTGCACGTTCTGTACATAACGTAACTCTACGTTTTAAATACACTGTTGTTAGTTTATACGGTTGTCATATACAGTATAAAAAAGTATGAATGATTTTGGGTTTTACGTAATAACCAAGTGGCATTTAATGATAGTAACCTATACAACATCGTTTTCAAACAAAACGAAACAAAATATATAGGCCTATATGTGCTATATGATGAGCTACACCTGTGATGTTGAACATGTCCACTAAACTACAGCTTAAACAGAAACAATCTCGTGTTCATCTTGGAAAAACTGCATCATGTGTCTACAGTTAGAATCAAGTCAACGAAATTACTAGAACATTATTAATAATAAAGGCCAAACCTTATATGTACATTTAAAAAGAGAGTCCTTCAGAAGGAAATGTTGGAAAAGCCATTTAAAAACTTTTCATAATTATAATTTCTTCTTCTTCTACTTGAATAAAAGTCACTGGCAGCTCATAGAACCTTTTTTCTAAATAGTTGGTAAAGAAATAGAGGAGGGCTGGAGCTTAATCTGACCAGTTTTCAGGTTGATCTTTTAAACCCTCTAGCGCCACCAATGGGTCAAATATGTTTACGTTATAGCTTTAGAACCGCTTGGTAAATAGTTGTGAAAATTGGCACAGAGAGAAAAGATGGTTGAAACTTCAATCTGGCCGATTTTGGGTTCAGATTTTTTAAACCTTCTAGCGCCACCAGTGGGTCAAAATTTCACTGATGTTTATGCTAATAACTTTTGAACTGTTTTGTAAGAAGCTGTTAAAATTGGCACAGAGATAGTGGAGATTTGGAGCACCAATCTGACCAATTTTGGGAGTTTTCTTTCAAACCTTCTAGCGCCACCAATGGGTCAAACATTAACTTATGTTTATGCTAATAACTTTTGAACTGTTTTGTAAAAAGTTGTTAAAATTGGCACAGAGATAGTGGAGGTTTAGAACTTCAATTGGACCAATTTTGGGAGTTTTCTTTCAAACCTTCTAGCGCCATCAATGGGTCAAACATTAACTTATGTTTGCACTAATAACTTTCAAACAGCTTGGTAAATAGTTTAGTTTCTGGCACAGAGATAGAGGAGGCTTGGAGCTTCGGTCTGGCCAAATTTGTGGTTGGACTTTCAAAACATTTAGCGCCACCAGTGTGTCAAGTTTGCACTGATGTTTATGTTAATATCTTTCAAACCATTTGGTAAGAAGTTGTGAGAAAGTGCACAGAGATAGAGGAGGTTTGGAGCTTCAATCTGACCAGTTTTGTGGTCTGACTTTTAAACTCTCTATTGCCACCAGTGGGCAGAATATGCAGTGATATTTACACTAATACATTTCTAACCATTTGTTTAAATGTTTTGAAAATTGGCACAGAGATAGAGGAGGCTTGGAGCTTCAGTCTGACCAATTTTGTGGTCCTCAACCTTTTAGCACATTGGTCTCAAACTCAATTCCTGGAGGGCCACAGCTCTGCACAGTTTAGCTCCAACCCTAATCAAACACACCTGATCCGGCTAATCAAGGTCTTCATGATCACTAGAAACTTCCATGCAGGTGTGATTTGGAGCTGGTTGGAGCGAAACTCTGCAGAGCTGTGGCCCTCCAGGAATTGAGTTTGAAACCACTGTTTTAGCATCACCAATGAGTCAAATTTGCACTGATGTTTATATTAATGACTTTCAAACTATAAGGCCTGCAAGACATCAAATGTCTTGAACAAAGCCAAAAGCAGGGCCACTTCAAGCAATACAACCTTATCAGATACAGATAACACAGGCTTGAGAGCACCTCTAACACTATTGACAGATGCCAAACAGGAATGTGATTCAGACGAAAATGCCAAAGCCTGTAACACATGAGAGACAGAAGAATGTTACCAGAGTGTTATCGTTTACTCACTCACCCTCATGTTTTTCCAAACTGATTAGACTTTTGTTCATCTTCAAACACAAATGAAAATATTTTTAATGAAACTTGAAATGTTTTAATTAAATTCTGATGCTGCAAAAAGTCCATAAAAACATTGTAGAAGTAATCCATATGAATCAAGTGGTTTAATACAAGTCTTCTGAAGAGACACAATCACTTTATATGATGAACAGATTTAATTTAGGCTTTTATTTGCATATAAACGTTGATCAACGCACATAAATAGACAACTTCAGATATGGTAAACTGAAGCTCAACACGCACTTGCTTGACATGTGAGAAGCAATGAGGATTGTTCTTGGATATCAAGAAAGTACGGCTGAATTTGGGTTCATTTGATGTCAGAGACCAGCAGGCAAAGGTTGGGCCCGTTGTATTTATATTAAACAAACAAACTAGATTTTTCCGGTTTGTCCATGGAGAAATGGTTTGAATACCTTCATAAGCCTCTGACCTTACAGTTCTCTTCCTTTCAAAGGCCTTCATCTCAGCTGTGGTCTGCACTAACAATAGCCATGCTATTGTTATTCTCCATGATGACATACAACACATGCCAGCAACAATGTGTGTGTGTGTGTGTGTGTGTGTGTGTGTGTGTGTGTGTGTGTGTGTGTGTGTGTGTGTGTGTGTGTGTGTGTGTGTGTGTGTGTGTGTGTGTTTGTGTGTGTGTGTGTGTGTCTTATTTGTTTTGGTTTTTTTCTGTAGGCAGTCTGGCACCATTTATGCATATCTGTTAGACTTGCGTGAGACATCACAACATGCCTGCCACTCAAATGTTTGGAATAATTAAGATTTTTTCATTTTATTTTAGAAAGAAGTATTTTATGCGTACCAAGGCTGCATGTACATTTGATCATATTTAATACAATTTGAATATATTTTAAAACGATCCTTCAGTGAGGTGTTAACCATAATGCTGAATTACACCACTCTTAATAAAATAAACATTGTAAATTTTGTCCAGTTTGTATGTCTGAGCCAGTTGTTTTTGCGGAGTGGGTGTGGCCTTTACATGAATATGCAAATAATGAGGAGCTTTCATTTGAGGTATTTTTGTGCAGATGCATGTTTTGTTTTATCCATTTTAAACTCTTTTTTTAATTAAAAATCATTATGTTTGTTGAATGGTATGAAAGAGGCAAGAGTTATTTTATATAAAATGGCATATTTCATTTGGTAAAAGCAGGAAAGTGTAAGGTAGATGTCACTAATAAACTGAGCGAGTGCTTGTAGTTTATTAATACTACGGTTAATCTTAAACAGAATGCCACTCTCCCAAAACACCTGAGATTAAGCAATAATGCACAAAGATCCAGTTATGTTGATGTCAGTCAAATCAAGAGAGAATAGCTCTACTTTTCTTGGAAATGCGTGCGTTTGTGTGTGTGCATGTTCAGACCAGCTGCCTGTTTATGAGACCCTTGTTGTCATGAATATGCCTGTGTATTTTCGTCTTTGTAATAGTGTTTGGAAGAACACACGTTTGGCTGACCCTGGGATTGAAGCATGGGTTTAAACACAGCTGCTGCACTGCGTCTTCTGCAGAATATAGGCCATAAACTACAGGACTTTCAGTATATCATTGCATTTTTTCCTTAAAATAAATTGCACTACACAAAAAATCTGATCAGAATTAGATGCATTGCCAGGTATGCTTGCACACAGAGGGAATTTGCCTTGGTGCACAGTCAGACTGAGGACAAAGTCAATTAATCGTTTATAGGGATATTCTTCATAAGGCATAATTTTGAATGCCTGTAATAAAGAATTAAACGCGACTACTGTAAAAATACAGTTTGGGAGTATAATTCTAATAATGACTTAAATTCTATCGTTTGCAGTTAGTTTGTGTGAGAAAGTGTTGTGTAGAGTGAAAGCTGTAACATTTCACACGCGCTTACATCAAGAGTACGCTCTCTTGTGGCCATAGAGTATAATGCAATGCTGCACAGATATCCTGATTATGAATGGTAGTGCATAGCAAGTATCACGCCCACGTGTCCATTCAGATCTTTGAGATTGAATTTTGGATGCAGCTTCCAAAAAAAGGTTGCATGGTATTGGTGGCGTTAAAACTGTGGCAGAAATCACACATGCAGGTCTAAATTCACTCAGTACAGCTGAATCTCAGCTTCTGCTCAGTACTTCTCCAACCTCTTACTGTGGGACATAAAAGGGATTTTTTTTATTTTTTATTTTTTTATTAAAATAAAGTTTTGTCATTATAGTTGCAATCAATCAATCAGTCAGTCAACCAATCAACAAACAAACAAACAAACAAACAAACAAACAAATAAAAACACCACTCTTTGGACATGTATGATGCGTGTTTATAGTTTACCTTTTCATGTACTTTCACTGTTAAAAAAAATAAAATAAAAAAATAAATGACTTTAAAATCGTTCAGTGGCTGTGTATCTAAGCTTCAAACCATGCAGTGTTTCAACTTTGTATAACACATTAAGTTCACTTATCTGCTTTGAAATTATTAAGAAAGTCAAGTTTAAACTCAATGAAGCAGACTAGGCACAACTCGACAGAAATTTGTCCAGTTAAATAAAGATATTATTATAATGACAGAAAATTAATTAAATTGAATGCAATTTTCATTAAAATAGGCTTACATAGGTTATATATATATACTGAGGCTTTTTTCAATGAAGATTTACATGTACATATTTTCTAATATACATTTTTGATTGACCGTATGATTATAATGATGTCATTTTTATCTCAGAATATATTAGTAGCTCATTTAATGTTTTTTTGTTTGTTTGTTTGTTTTAAACGACCAGTTTTTCAGGCAGGCTATGTATGATAAACAAATGTTTCAATCAATCAATAAATAAGTGTCAATGCGGTCTCCTCACGCTGAACGGGAAAAATAGATTTTAGACCGTATATGGTCACGTTTAAGAACGATTACGTAGAATTTGTTGGGGGCGTGTCTGGAGAAACCAACGCTGGAGATAAAGGGGTGTGGCATGTTTATAATATTTCATTAACGAACTTGGTCTTATGTCAGAAGTATAAATCTTGTGTAGAGCGTTTTAAACAAATTTTCGTAACGTTATTGCATGTCACGGTACATTTTGTGACTCTTTATATTTCATCCGGGACACCCCTTCAGTCTCACGTTGGTCTGGTCGAGGTTTGCGGAAGCGACGCTGAAATCCGGAAGTTTGGGCGGTGGTTGAACGCGGCTGGAAACTGTCGATCTTGTTTGTTCGGTGAGACGCTACTTTTCTTTTTAAATTACTAAAGAGAGATCTTTAGTGACTGTTCGTAAGGGTTGTTTGTAAGATTTAGTTACTAAATTCTATTTGTATTATAACGTTTAATATAATTTATACGAGCTCGGGGTTCTGATTAAAAATCGCTCAAAATATTGCCCAGAAAGTGTTATTTAACGTTACTTGTAGTATATTCAAGTGTTACTCACTCGTAGTTTTAAATTTTGTAGTTATGTAACGTTAAGCTGTTGACAAAGTCTAGTTATACTTGCTTCCTGTCTCATTTCATGGTTTGTTTGACCTTGTCATCGAAAATATGCTAAAATGGCTTTGAGCTTTACTGTAAACAGTGTCCTCATTCCCTCAAATGTGCTATAATTAAATCAAATGGGTCAGTAATGTAGGCTGTGATGATACAGAGGCGCTCGCCCTCCTTCCGCAGGCTTTATTGATCCCAGTGTGAGCAAAGTCTGTGGCTGATGTAATGCAGGAGGACTTGCCGCAACATTTCGGTGTTTTCATAATAGCTGGGGTTGATTAACTGAGCTGAGGCATATTGCTTTTATGGGAAAGTGTTACTAGATGGTTATTAAAAGACATCGATTCACATCTATTAACTCCTGTTGCCCTGGCTGAAGAGATTTTACAATCTCAATAAGACATGTTTGCTTTTACATTGTTTCTGCAGGTCTAAATAAGGTCTTTAAAAGACGTAATTCCCCCTTTCACAAATCAAGGCCTTTTAAAAAATCTTAAATCGGAGCAGAAAGTCTTAAATTCATTAAGTTGTTGCATTAAATGTTGCATGCATGAACATCTTCCTAGGTGTTTTTTTTCCAATACAGATATCTAAACGTCAAGATAAAGTTACTTGAGATGCAGAATGAAGATAGTCAAAGCCTTGTTTTGATATTTTGAAGTGAGCTTATGCTTAAAACATGAACAAATTTTTGTCAAAAGGGTTGTGAAAACTTGTTTTCCCTTTGAATTAAATCTATTTTTGGCAGATATTTGTCCTTTTTTTATTTTTATTTTTTTTATATATTAGGTAATTTCATGTTGATCAGTTTGACAGAAAACGAGACTTTGCTTCTCAAGTAAATGTCTTGATTTAAGACTCTTAAGACATGTTTGAACTGGAAAATAAGAAAACTACCGAGGGAAGAACAGCACTGCATTTTTTCGATCAGAATGTACAGTAAAGGTTTTTTTTGTTGTTGTTGTGAAATGAATTAAAAGTAATGCAGTAGATCTTTTGGAAGTTGTATTTTCAAACTTTCAAAGTGCTAATACAACTCATTTTGTGATCCCTAGACATTTACATTTAGTGAACTTACTGTAGTGACATTATGTTCCCTTCAGTTTATTCCTTACATTTTCTTTACATGCTCTTCAAAAAAAAAAAAAAGTACCTTCAGGAAAACCTGCAGATGCCTAGTTTTGCAGAACCACTATGACATTATAGATGTTTTTTTCATTTTGCTTGGTGCACAAAAAGACTGCACAATTCAATCTTATTATAATTCGTTTTTGAGCTGAATAGGCAGCTATTTATTTTTGGCAAGTGAATCTGTAAGTGTTGGGGCTTGTTTGTGATGCGTCTCTCTCTCTCTCTCTTTTTTTTTTTTTTTCCCCAGCTTGTAGGTAAAACCAAATACAGCCAAAATGTCGAGCAAATGTCGTACCAAGGGGAAGATCACCAAGAAACGCCCTCAGCGGGCAACCTCCAATGTCTTCGCTATGTTCGATCAGTCGCAGATTCAGGAGTTTAAGGAAGCGTTCAACATGATCGACCAGAACCGCGATGGGTTCATTGATAAGGAGGATCTTCATGACATGCTTGCTTCTCTTGGTATGATTTTACTAGCATCGAGGACCACAGTCAGTTCCTGGATGGCTTACAGTTCTTGCTTTTGTTTTGCATTTCATTGTTTTCAATGTAATTGTACTTTCTCCTGAGTACATAATGCAGGAACTGGTCACATTTGGAAGATTGCAATGCCACTTTTTTCACATTATACACCTCTTACTTTTAAAACGTGTTGTAGTTGTTGTGGTGACTCATGTAAAACTGATCTAGATTACAAAACATCTGGAGCACAAAAGCAGTCATAAGTAGCACGAGTATATTTGTAGCAATAGCCAACAATACATTGTATGGGTCAAAATGATCCATTTTCCTTTAATGCCAAAATCATTAGGATATTAAGTAAAGATCATGTTCCATGAAGATATTTTGTAAGTTTCCTACCGTAAATGTATCAAACTTAATTTTTGATTGATAATATGCACAAGTAATATACAACTTTAAAGGCAATTTTCTCAATATTTAGATTTTTTTTGCAGCCTCAGATTCCAGATAATAGTTTCAAATAGTTGTATCTCGGCCAAATATTGTCCGATCCTAACAAAACATACATCAATGGAAAGCTTATTTATTTTTCAGTTTCATAAAGTTTACCCTTATGGCTAGTCTTGTGGTCCAGGGCTAACATATGTTTGTGAATCTGATGTGTGGATCTGATCACTGTCTCTCAGGGAAGAACCCAACAGATGACTATTTGGAGGCAATGATGACAGAAGCTCCTGGGCCCATAAACTTCACTATGTTTCTCACGATGTTTGGAGAGAAGCTTAACGGGACAGACCCGGAGGAAGTCATTCGTAATGCGTTTGCCTGCTTTGACGAGGAGGGAACAGGTGAACAGATGTCTCTCCTTGAATTCATGCAACAATTTATGCAACAGTCATGCTCCGCATCAATGAATGCCTTTAAAATGAACAGCTAAATATTACAGCTGTGTCCTGCACTCAACATGATTTTAAGCTTAAATATGAGGTTTATATATCTGAATTATATGTAAAATTTCCATCCACATTTACATTACAGTTTTAACTAAAAATAAACTGGTAACACTTTACAATAAGGTTCATTAGTAAACATGAACTAAGATTGAACAATACTTCTACAGCATTTATTAATCTTAGTTAATGTTAATGTCAGCATTTACTAATGCATTATTGATATCACAAGTTGTGTTTGTTATCATTAGTTAATGCACTGTAAACTAACATGAACTAACAATGAACAACTATTTTTATTAACTAACATTAAAGAAGATGAATAAATAGTGTAATGTTCATTGTTTGTTCATATTAGTTAAGGCATTAATGTTAACAAATGACAAGTGTTACCAATAAACTTAATGTTTCTCAGTCATGCATAAATGAAATGGGTAAAAAACAAATTAAAATCATGGCATAGTTTATTATTAACTATTTGATTTTATTTAAATCATATTTTCCAAATGCATTTCTTGGAATCGGCATAAATCAGTTAATTTATTCAGTTAAAAAGTATGAACCTGGTTAAGATATGGCTAGCTGTGAAATTAAATCCACATTTTCTACACTAATTGAATATTATTATTGATGTAAAATATATAAACCTGGATACTGTGTGTTTAAAGCACATTCAGGTTATTAGTATCATTTCAAAATTTAACCTGTTTCTTACCAGTTTCATTTATGTGAGACTGACAATTTAAATATGCATCACAATAAGTTTATTAGTTTGTAAAAAAAAAAAGTAAAGCAATTCAAATACATCAATCTTTTTGAGCGTGAAGAATTATGAAGCTGTGGAGAGAAACGGGGTATAGCTAAAATATTGAACTACTGAGGAAAAATAATCACATTTATTGACTTTCCTCTTAACAAACCCGCAGACTGGACTAAAACGAAGCTTTGATTTTTGTTTTTTATTTTCTTCATCTCGCAGGCTTCGTTCAGGAGGACTACCTGAGAGAGCTGTTGACCACTATGGGTGATCGATTCACAGATGAAGAAGTCGACGAGCTCTTCAGAGAAGCGCCGATCGATAAAAAGAGCAACTTCAACTACGTGGAGTTCACCCGTATTCTTAAACACGGAGCCAAAGACAAAGACGATTAAACAAACAAAGCGCCCTGCGTCCTCTTTAAAAATCCTCCTTTAGGTGAGAGAAATCCGTGCTGTCCGTTGACCTGAATCCCCATGAGAACCCACCTTTAACTTTAATATACTGAATGAAAATTAAGTGTTTACTCTGTGCAACTCACTGGAATAAGATCTCATATTTTGAATGGGTTATGATATAGAATCACAGTTAATGCTACTCATGGTTCGAGCTGTTAAAATGTAAGATTGAACCATGCACTTTTTTTTTTTTTTGGAGGTGTTTAAACTTGTTTTTTTTCTTGGGCTTGCATGCCAGCGTTTTGGTTTATGCCAACTGGAACAAATTCCACTTGATTTCATCACACCTCACTGTTAACTGGTGAAAGTATTTCATAAGTACAGGGCTCTCATGGATCATGTTTTCATATATTTTGACCATGTCTTGGGTTTTAATAATGGTAACTTTAAAGTACATACATAGTCACACTCAGTAAGTTGTCTCTCAGACGTCTAAGACGAGTCTCATTTTTTGTGTTGATTCAGATGATAAAAAATGTGAACGTGTTAATGTTTAGATGCATTTGATCTCATTTGATTTCATTGCCTAACTTTTTACATTTTGTAATATTAAATATTTTGAATAAATCTCTCGTTAAAACTTTCATGTGCGGTTTCTTGTTTTTTGTTGTTGTTTATATTTTTATATAGACAGTTGTGCTCGTAAGTTTACATACCCCTTGGACAATGTGCAAAATGTTAATAATTGAAACAAAATAAGAGGGATCATGAAAATTGCATGTTATTTTTTTTTTTTATTTAATCCTGTCCTGAATGAGCTATTTCACATAACAGATGTTTATATATATATATATGTAATACTCCACAAGACAAAATAATAGCTGAATTTATAAAAATGAGCCCGTTCAAAAGTTTACATACCCTTGAATCTTAATAATCTGTGTTGTTTCCTGGATGATCCACGACTGTTTTTATATTTTGTGATGGTTGTTCATGAGTCCCTCGTTGGTCCTGAGCAGCTCAACTGCCTGCTGTTCTTCAGAAAAATCCTCCAGCTCCTGCACATTCTTCAGTTTCCAGCATCTGCATATTCAAACCTTTTCCAACAGTGACTATGATTTTGAGGTCCATCTTTTCTCACTGAGGGACTCATACACAGCTATTACAAAAGGTGGAAACATTTACTGATGCTCAAGAAGGCAACACAATGCATTGAGAGATGGGGGTGTAACTATTATAAGTACTGCAATGTAAAATGAAATAATTAAAATGATCAAATATTTATTTCTAAATTAGTTAAAAATAATATATACTCTATTATTATTGTTATTATTCAAATTGACTGGCTTCCTCAAAACAGTAGTATGCATATAATGTGAACTGAGACACTATCACAACAAAAAACTGCAATGTAAATAAATAATAAAAAGCCCTAGATACATGGTACAATTCACAAGAATATTATTTTAATCTCTTAAAATAATAAACTTTATTGCATTATTTAATTCTGTCCAAATCTTAGAGTAATGAGGCAAGAGAGCTAGTATCTAGACAGGTTAAGGCTATTCTGCATCATTTTTTTTTTTTTGCAGATATACATGGAAACTTCTTCAATCAAATGTGTGAAGCCTGATATTTAGATTTTTCCCCAAGCGCCGCTGCGAAGGAAACAGTGGGTGGCGCTGTGGAGCGCGACCGCCGCGGATACGACAACACAACACAAGACGAGGACGAAGAAGAACGATTCCTTTTCTGTTTACTTCTGATTAAAATTAGACGGTAAGAGCTGAGATATGAGCTTATGTCATTGTGGTCAATATGTTGATGAAACACACAGATGGCTGAGTCAAAATACGTTGATGTTGCGCTGAAATACCGCTAAACGTGAGTTTTTGAACACAGAAACTTTTATTACATGACAGCGTGAAAGACTACGACTGATTAGCATATAGTTGTTTTAACACTATAACTAACACTAATGCATTTTTTGTTATTTTTTTCACACAAGGCACGGAAATGTCAGTTTTCCCTCAGCTTTCCATGAGCCCAGAAGTGCGAGAACATCTTCGCAATGTTTATACAAACAACGAGGTGGGCACTTTCAATCAAATACCTGCTAATTTACCTTTTAACGTTGTTTTTTTGTTTGTTTTTTGAAAACTGGCTCGCATGATTCCATCATCCACTGAACATCACACAAACAAATGCTCCAAAATGAACAAAACTGCACAATATATTCCAAGTCTTTATAAGCCATCCTCCATAAGTTTCTTTGGAGGCATAAACAAATGAGACATAATGAATAGTAGAGCTGTAAAATTAACGTGGACAGCATAAAGTAAAACCAAAAGTTTGGAAAAAATAAGATTTAGAATAACTTCTGAAGGATCATGTGACAGTGAAGACTGGAGTAATGATGCTGAAAATACAGCTTTGATCATTGAAATAAATTACATTATATATATATATATATATATATATATACACACATACATACATACACACACACACACACACACACACACACACACACGTATATATGTGACCCTGGACCACAAAACCAGTCATAAGGTCAATTTTTCGAAATTGAGATTTATATCTCATCGGAAAGCTGAATAAATGTGCTTTTCATTGATGAATGGTTTGTTATGATAGATACAACTATTTGAAAATCTGGAATCTGAGGGTGCAAAAAAATCTAAATATTGAGAAAATCGCCTTTAAAGTTGTCCAAATGAAGTGCTTAGCAATGCATATTACTAATCAAAAATGAAGTTTTGATATATTTACAAAATATCTTCATGGAACATGATCTTCACTTAATATCCTAATGATTTTTGGCATAAAATAAAAATCTACAATCTGTGCTACTTATGACTGCCATTTGAAAACCCAGTGCATGTCTCTTCTCGTGTGTTCTTCTGTAGCTGGTGTGTGAGTCTGGTGCAGATGAGGCTGATCTGCTGTTTGAAGCTCTGCGGTCCTGTCTGTCTCATCCGCCTCTGTTCACCTGTCTGAGAGCCAGCACACACCTGCACTCACTTCAGGACATTCAGCACCGGCTCGAGCAGCATTTAGCACAGGTTTGTGCACATTCACATGTTGTGCTACATATCCAAAAACGGGGCTCATTATCACACAGACAGAAGACGTATATGAAGACATGCATTTATGAAATAATGTCTTGTATAAAGTCAGTGTGCACGTTTTTATAGGGGCTGGTAAACAGTAGCGCAATATGGCTTAGTGAGAGATTATCAAATTACAAAGTCTGTGATCACTGGATGTTCACATTTTCCAACATCTTTGTGGCCGTACGTTTTTAGCATTTCACCAGATTCATGAAATATTTATAAATCTTTTGTCAAATAAACACAAGTCTCTTTGCAGTTTTCTGGCAAAAAACCCCCCCAAAACATATATATATAGGTTTAACAATTGAAAGCGAAGGATTTGAGACACATTAAGAATTGTAAGTAGTGTAAAATAAAATTATTATGAAATTGATCAAATATTTATTTTTTTATTTTAAAGTTAAATAGAAGTATCTGTCTAGAGTTTCTAAATTAGTAAACTTTATTATTATTATTATTATTATTATTATTCAAATTGACTGGTTTCCTAAAAACAGTAGTGTGAATATAATGTGGACCGAGACACTATCACAACTAAAAACTACAATGTAAATAAACAATTTTTAAAAAATGATCTAAAAAAAAAAATTTGTTTTTAATTTATTTATGTGAATGCCGTTTGACCATTAACTGACATTAGAGAACCATCAGCATGTGACTGTGGAAAGTAAACAAAAGTACAGAAAGTAGTGACATTATTAAGTGTCTGGATACTTCAGTACTTTTTGGGGGGCACTGTATGGTGCTGTGAATCAGTGCATAGTGTTGTTTGAATATATTAGAATAGTTTTCAGGATTTTATTTTCTCAATGTCTTGCAGCAGGAAAGATCTCCATCAGTTTACACTCACCCACAGCTTCCAGATGTTCTGCTGCTTCCAGTCCACGGCCCTCGGTATGCTCACAATACATGTGCAGTATTAGGAAATGATTGTATTCTCGATCTTACTTTAATTGTTTTAAAATAGAAGTTGTGTTTATTATCCAGCATGACGATGAGCTGATCGCTGGTATGAAGTCTGTTCTCTCAGAAGCTGAACTCTGTACAGTAATACAGTGTGCATGTGTTTGTTCTGCAGGCCCGTGGATCCGCTGGCCTCTGAAGTGATAGTTGGCGCTCAGTGTGGTAATGCTGTTCTTCGAGGAGCTCATGTGTTCACGCCTGGCATCCTCAGCACGCCAAAGTGTGAGCAGCGCACACACACACACACACACATGTCACTGTGGATCTTTATTTTTAAGTATTCACACTAGTGTGCTGCTTCCAGGGTGTTGAGTGAGAAGTGTTATTTTTTTTAGACATTAATATTAGAGTTAGATCCTGCTGACTATGCCATAAATTGTATATGATAAATCCAAAGTTCTGGCATGAGCAGATCTATTCCGCCAAGACCAAATGTGACCCTTAAAGTGCCCCTATTATGCCATTTTTAAGGTTTCTAATATTGTTTTACGAGTCTCCTAAAACAGGTTTACATGCATACAAGGTCAAAAAAACACTAGTTTTCTCAAAAAATCAATTTAATTTTACCTCATTTCTAAATGATTCGTAAACGACTCGTGCGAAGCAGTTCAAAGAATCGGTCTCTCTAAACCCCTCCTTTCTGTGAGCCCTCACTGCTGTGATTGGTCAGATGGCGCAGTCCTTTGTGATTGATCTACTGTGTACAGCGAGTGTCAGAAACGAAATGCCTATTGCCATAAAGGAATGACTGGAGACTTATCAATACATAGAAAAGATGACATCTATTTCTGATGATGAAACGGTTGAAGTGGCTGATCGACGAGAGCAGGACGTTTCTCAGTGGTAAGTGTCAAGTTGTGGTATTATAAGATGAGATAAAACAAGTTTACTCTCAAAGCGTAGGATACAGCGTCTTCTCGACATGATGTTAACCACACGGAAATGGACGGGCACGTTGTTCGTGAGAACATGGGCGGATATTATGCAAATGTGTTACTTTGTGACGTACAGCCGTAACAGAATAAGATTCGAATTCCTGACGACTCGTGCACTGTCAGCTTCACAACTTTGCAGATAGTTTATGTTTACGTACAGCTACATGACACACTGCATGAAATGTAATTTTCGAAAAGGCATAATAGGGGCACTTTAAGTCACACAAGTATATTTGTAGCAAGAGCCAACAATGCATTGTATGGGTCAAAATTATCATTTTTTCTTTTATGCCAAAAATATTAAGTAAAGATCATGTTCCATGAAGATATTTTGTAAATTTCCTACCGTAAATATATCAAAACTTAATTTTTGATTAGTAATATGCATTGCCAAGAACTTAATTTGGAAAACTTTAAAGGCGACTTTCTCAATATTTTGATTTTTTTTTCGACCCTCGGATTCCAAATTTCCAAATAGTTGTATCTCAGCCAAATATTGTCCGATCCTAACAAACCATACATCAATGGAAAGCTTATTTATTCAGCTTTCAGATGATTTATAAATCTCAGTTTCAAAAAATTGATACTTATGACTGGTTTTGTGGTCCAGGGTCACAAATACATTAACATTGTCATGTACATTACCATGCCAATCCCTACAAGAGTTGTCATAATAGAAGTAATATTAAATTATTGAATGAAATAATGATTATGAATAATAAATGATTCAATAATTAAATGAATAACAAAACTTAAAATAAAATAAAACACAGCACCAGTGTATGTTTGTCCTTTTGGTCTTCACACACACACATGTGGTTACTAAGAATCCTTTGACTTCATTTTTAGTTAAAGTTTTTGTTATTTTAGTAGTTTTTTTTAATATGCCTATATAGTATTTATTCATTTTGATTTCAAATATTTTTATTTTTATTTAGTTTGAGTTATTTTAATACTTCAGAGCTAAACTTAAAGAGAATGAGAAATGTCTGGGCAAATAGCTGAAATAAAACTTTTTTTTTTTTTTTTAAATAATATCTTTTCAGGTACTTCACATTTACCTTCAGTGAAATACTGAGTATTTTGTAGCTTATTGCTGATCGATTCTAGTGTTTCTCTTTAGAAATGATTTGTTCTTTTCTAATGTTTTATGTATGCGTTGAAATGAACGATTCATATAGAAATAGCTAATTTCACTGCAGAGCCCAAATTATAAGTGTGAATACTTGTGTCTTTTGATAAATAATTAATGATCTAGTTTGGACCGCCAGTTTTTTCCCTTTCTCTTTGGGGGGCCGTAGGATTCTTCAGCTTGGGAAAATCTGATGTAGTTTAATTAAAATGTTAAATGTTGAAAATCTGTCTGTCTTTGTGTGTTTGTCAGACATGAAAGTGGGTGAGGTGGTGTCTGTGTTTTCTGATGTGGAGGGGAAGTGCACACGCGGAGCCAAAGAGTTCAAGGGCGAGAAGGTGTTTCTGGGAAATGGGATTTCTGAGGTGGATCGCTCAGAAATATTCAGCTCAGATGGACCCGGGAAGTGAGTCAAGTTCTCTGTGCAAGTCTTTATGTACTCTGTTGAAAGCCAGAATCGCTTTAACTTGTATGGCGGTCTGTCTCTGTCACTCAGGGGTGTTGCGATTCGAATGACTGAGCCTCTCTATCAGAGCCCTTCCTTTGATGGTGTTCTTACAGATCAGCTCTTTCTACAGGTACCATGCTTCTGTGTCTCAGATAACTACCATTCGAACGCGTATATATATAAAGTAGTGTGTTCATATATAGTCTAAGTGGTGAACTTTGTTTGATTTTTGGGTAATTATAAAAGGTGCTGGAGTTGTTCAAAATGCTTTTTGCATATTTCATACTTATTTTTCAGAATGAAGTTGATATTCACACGATTCGTTCAGAACACAGATTCAAAAAGCTCTCCCTTCTCGTGTGTTATCGTATGATATACGAGACAAAAACTCATACAGGGGCATTTTTGCACCAATATCTTGAATTTTAGGGTGTAACTGCATTTATGGAGTTATTTCCCTGCATCATATTTGTCAGCAGTCAACTATATGTAAGATGAATGTAAGATGATGTACAGGATGTACAGAAAGAAATGTAAGATGATGTACAGGTCTGGGGGCGGGGCCAGTGCGTTAAAATATTTTAATCGTGTTATTTTTTCCATAACTAACTAATTAATTAAGTTAACGCGTTAAACTGACAGCCCTAATTTAAACCCATGAAATTGCAGATCCTGTTGTAAATAATAGTGAAAAATCACTTTTTAAAACTGTTGTTCCATTATTACCCTGTTATTATCTTATAGCTAATATTTGGAGTAATATATTTCATAACCTTCTAGGTGTTGTTGGATGAGTAGAGTAGGTTTTTCACTGTTTGGTCCAACTTATTAACTTAAATAGCCAAATCTAATAATAATAATTATTATTATAATTATTGAATTGTTTATAAAAACTAAAAATAATAAAACAAAAAGGCTTTTATAGATAAGTGTAAAGACACAAATAAGTCTCAGTCTTTAGATGAAAAGTTTTTAATATAACAAGAATCTAATTCAGTCAAGTGTCTCCAAACTTTTGGCTCATGAGCATTTGTCCAAATGGAGGTGTCTTTGTGAACGTGTACGTTTGCATGTGTTCACACAGAACCTGCCGTCTGTGGTCGTGGGTCATGTTTTAGGACCTCGTCCAGGAGAGCGAATCCTGGACATGTGTGCCGCTCCTGGAGGGAAGACCACACACATCGCTTCTCTCATGGGAAACCAGGCAAGTGTGTGTTAGCAATCCTGTAAGGACATTATATGATAAGAGTACTTGAAATATTGTCAAGAAAAAGTAGTCCTGGATGAAAACAAACAGACTCTTACATCTTTGCTGTGTCTCCACAGGGTACTGTTGTGGCCTTGGAAAAAATCCGATCCAAAATGGAAAAGATCATTCAGAACGCGAAGATGCTGAAGTTGGACTGTATTAAAGCATACTGCTGTAACAGTGTACGTGCTGTGAGCTCAGATCCCGCTCAGTGCGGTGCAGGTGAGCCTCCGTAATCTAAAACCAGCATTACAGACCTGACACACATACTAAATCCAGCAGATTTCATTCTATGTCAAAAGTGAGTTTATAGGCAACTCATATTGCACTATACCAGTAGTTAAAATAATAACAAACATGGTTTATTAAAATTTAAAGATAAATAGATGCAACATAAATGCACAATAATAGTCTAACAGTGTTGCACACATGATTCTTGCGATATGCAGTTGCATTATGGACTATTTACACATTATGCACACAATCTACTGACAGCCTGGTCAATGGTTTATGAGCATACTGTTTTACCTGAAGTGAATTTTGAGTACATACTTTCTAAAAGTTCTTCTCATTGTCTCTTTATATTTTAATCCGTCGTTCACAGTGACTCTTAAGACAGAATAAAATCTCTGGTTTGAATTACTTTAATTGCAGATATGATTTGTAAAAAAGGTTTCTTTTTTTAAGTTTAGATCAGATATTAAGCTGAGCATAGTTTTTGTAGATGTACTAATTATAGATTTGTGTGTGTTTGTTGACGGTCCCCCGTATGCTGAGGAAAGTTTTGACCGGATATTATTAGACGCTCCCTGCAGTGGTTTGGGTCAAAGACCCAACATGAGCTACAGCTGGAGTCTGAAAGAAGTCTGTTCCTACCAGCCTCTGCAGAGAAAACTCTTCACTACGGTAATACAGGACTGTACCGCTCATCTTCTAATGCTACTCATCCAGTGTACGTTTTTATGCTTCTATGTTTTCCACAGTAACGTGTGTTTGCAGCTTTTCACCTCTAAGTGGCGCTATAACCATAGACTCTGCAAGTTAGAAAGAGACATAAGCTTTCTTTATGATGGTTAAAATGTAAATTCGGCATTTAAATTATTTACAAAACGCAATGACAATGTTTCCTCCATGTGCTAAAAAAAAGGTAATTATGACTTTTCTCACAATTTTTTTCCTCAGAATTGCAAGAAAAAAGACTGAAATATGAGATATAAAAATGATATAAAATGAGATAAAAAGTCATAATTACTTAAATTATAAAACTACATAATTACATTAAAAAAAAAAAAAAAGGTTATCCTGTGGTTGGAACAAGTTTACATAAAATAAAGGTCTTGATATTGAAGGAAAAATGTTATTATAAAAATTTATATATATATAAAATATTTATTTATTTATATGCTTTTAGTTTAATATTTTCAGTTTATTTTTATTTTTAGTAATTTTGTTCTGTGCTTTTTTTTTAATTTATTTTTTTCTGTTTAGCCTTAATTTTATTTTATCTTTAATTTTAGTAATTTAAACTTCAATGTGTTTTATTTCAATTAGTTGAGGAATCATTTCAAATTTTTAAAGTTTTTGTTTTGTCTAATATTTTATTTAAATTAGCAAAAATTATTGTTTTTATATGATTTTAGTTAATGATAACACTGCTTGGAGTTGTCTATATAATTTTGGCTGACTACCTATTGTGAACGTTTCTTTCAGTCACTGACCAGAAGGAGGTTCTGTGTAGCTGCTTGTTGCAGTGTTAGTCTTTTACAGCTTATTAAATGTGTCTGTTTTACACACTTTTGTTTGCAGGCCGTGCGTTTGTTAAAAAGAGGAGGTGTTTTGGTGTACAGCACCTGCACCGTGACGCTTGCGGAGAACGAAGAGCAGGTCGCCTGGGCTCTCAAGACATTCCCCTGTCTAACACTAGAGCCACAGGTGAGGATAGAAACACTGTCAAAACAAACTGAGTAGTGAATACTTGTGACATATGAGATGAGATATGAGATAATTAAAAATAATTAAGTGTCATTACTGGATCTTTAGATGAAGTGACAATTAATAAAATAAAAATAGAATGTGTATATATTTATACAACAGTTCTTTCTGGTCCTCGAATCTGATTGGCTGAGAGGAATGTGATATTCTAGTGATAACAGAACTCCAACCGTTTCGCTGCTTGTATCACTCCACCTGCAGTATTTCTCACAGCGAGTTTCACTCAAATCCACTATAATTTTATAAATAATACTGTTTTTGTGTTATGGAATGTAGTTTTTTTTTAGGCGAGAATGTACTTGTTTAAATATGCGGTTTATTAATAAAGATAACATCTATTTCAAGTTTGCTTCGGCTCAGCTGTTAAACTTTCAAACTGAGATTTGAATCCGTGGCGGAAGGAAGTAGTTTGTACGGTGGCCTAGAGAGCTCAATGTGCTGCAACTTCAGAAAACACATGCAAATAGAAAAAGCACCAGCAAATGAAGAAAACATGTGCTGCAAATACTCGCAACACAACTAAATAAAGAAACGTCCAAGTAGCACAAACCACAACAAAATTAAAATGAACTACGCTTTATATTTATATTTGCAGCGCGTTTCTTTATTTGTTTAAATTGGGAGCATTTGCAGCGCGTGTTGTCAAATTGATGAAGGCGTTTTCTTAAAGGGTTAGTTCACACAAAAATGAAAATTAATCCATGTTTTACTCGCCCTCGAGGCATCCTAGATGTATATAACTTTCTTCTTTCAGATGAATCCAATCGGAGTTATATAAAAAATTGTCCTGGCTCTTTTAAGGTTTATAATGGCAGTAGGTGGGTGTTTTTGTTCAACAGTTCAAAAGTAGTGCATCCATCCATAATAAAACATGCCTCACATGGCTCTGGATGAATAAAGGCCTCCTGTAGCGAATCCGAAATTTTTGTAAAAAAAATATCCGTGTGTTAACTGTTATACGCACGTTCACGAGAGTCTTTCAGGCACCTAGGACTAATGGACTAATTTAATTTTGGGGTGAAATAACCCTTTCATTTGCAGGTGTTTTTTTCTATTTGCATGCATTTTTCATTTGCAACGCTCACTCACTCGGCCACCTTAACTTCTGCCCAAAAAAGGGTGTTTAAAACTGCTGTATAAATGCAGTATCACATGCATATGCTCAAAGACTGTACATTTGACATATTTCTGTCATTTGACTGCCATAATCCATCTCTATTTTTTTCTTCTTTTGAAAAGGAAGGGAAACTTAATAGTGAATTTTTTCTTTGTTCTTAGTATAACCCTGCTAAAAAAGTACATTTGTTGTTATAGTAGGTAGCTTCCCTACCCTTGAAAAGCACGGACTGCTGGAAAAGCGCTTCTGTTATGAAATGGTCTATAACAAAGTTTCAATTGACATATATAACTGGTGATATTATTGTAGTGTAATCACTTAAGTATTAGTAATTAACTGTTGTATTTTAGACAGTTGCAATATTCTGTGTCAACCTGGCAACTAATGTGGTGTTAGTTGAATATGACTGGGCAATTATAATGTGGTGGAGCAAAGGCTGTGAGAGTTAGTGAAAGCTTGGATTCGTCGTCTTTTCCAGGTGCCTGTTTTAGGATCGGAGGGGATGCCGGGAGCGGGTCTGTCATGTGACCAGCGGCGGCTGCTACAGAGATTTAGACCAGAATTAGCATGGAGAGGAGCAGGTGTCCCACATTCCCCCGAGAGCCTCCTACAAGACGCCAACACGGATACGATCGGCTTTTTTATTGCCAAGTTCATAAAAAGGTAGTAAGCTGAAGAAGTAGGGCTTTTTTATCTGCTAAACAGTTGAACACAACAAAGCTATGTTGTGGGACCATTGACTTTTATCGTATGAACAAAAAAAAAATCAGGTGACGTTTATGCAGCAGGTTTTCGTTTACTTGAACCACTTATTTGAAGGACACAAATTAAATGACATGGGGTAAAAATATTTATTCATCCTCAGAAAAGGAAACGGAAGGGTGTGTAAACTTTTGAATAGGATCATCTGTGTAAACTATTATGCCTTCAGAATTTATATATTTACGCGTTTCCCAAAATGACTATTTAAGTAGATCATCCTTTTCAAATGTTTACTGGATTAATGTAGTTTGTTGCCTTTATGACTATCAAATAATGTTTTTCATAATGGGCATAATTGTCAGTAAGTGCTTCACTGCTCAGAGACTCACGAACAACCATCACAAAACATACAAACAGTCATTAATCCTCAAGAAAGCTACAGACCAGAATGTAAACTTTTATAGTAACAGGATTGTGTGTGCAAATTCAGTTATTTGTTCTTGTGCAATGTATGTTTAAGGAAAAATTAATAATAAAAAAAAAAAAAAACATTTTTTATGATACCTCTTTTTTTTTAAACGGTAAATATTCTGCAACTTCATGAGCACTGTGAGATGCATAGAATTGCATAATCAACTCAAGAAAACTGAATAATCGCCTTGTAATTTTTAGGTTTGCAATTTGTGTGGATGTCAATACTCTTTCCTCATTCACTTGTGCAAAAGACTGTATTTCTGCATCAAAATGCATGGGGATGCAAACACAGCATAAATCAATACAACAATAATTCATTATATATTGATAGTAAAACAAGTTCTGATACTTTCTGAATGCATTTTTTTATTGCATTATAGCAGTGACATTCAATTTGAAGTCTGGCAATTGTCGTCAGTTTTCAAATAAGGGCAGTTATCCAGAATGCAGATTGCTCATTATTCTGTGTTTGGTTATGAGTTAAAATTTTTTTTTTTTTTTTGGATAGAAAAGCTTGTTTCTGCAAGCCAGTGCATGCTGGCATAATATATTTGACCGTTTAATTTCAAAAGATCATGGAAATTCAGTTTTTGTAACTGATTTGTCCAAGTCTTTTAAAGACCATGTGTGAATAAACCATTTTTGTTTCCACCCACAGAAATACAGTAATCCATAACCAGAAATTCATATGCAAGACTATAAGATTAGTAGTCTCACTGCTAAAAGGACAATTTAAACAGCTTTCATGGAGGAATTGATGAAAGTTCCTTTTAAAGGAACACTCCACTTTTTTTGGAAATAGGCTCATTCTCCAACTCCCCCAGAGTTAATAAGTTGAGTTTTACCGTTTTTGAATCCATTCAGCCGATCTCCGGATCTGGCGAGAGCACTTTTAGCATAGCTTAGCATAGATCATTGAATCCAATTAGACCAGTAGCATCGCAAAAGAGTTTTGATATTTGTCCTATTTAAAACTTGACTCTTCTGTAGTTATATCGTGCCTTCGCGCTGCGTAATATCACTGCGCCTGCTGCGGCCATGTTACGGCAGCAAAGTTCCTTGATTATTACGCCGGAATGAGAGTATAGTTCTTAATCATATCAGCCTAGAAAATCGCAACTTTTCATTTTCCGCCGGTCTTAGTACACGATATAACTACAGAAGAGTCGAGTTTTAAATAGGACAAATATCGAAACTCTTTGAGCGTTTTTGAACGCGATGCTACTGGTCTAATAGGATTCAATGATCTATGCTAAGCTATGCTAAAAGTGCTCTCGCCAGACCCGGAGATCGGCTGAATGGATTCAAAAACGGTAAAACTCAACTTATTAACTCTGGGGGAGTTGGAGAATGAGCCTATTTCCAAAAAAAGTGGAGTGTTCCTTTAAGAGAATATAAACGGCACATTTCTGCTTTTAAAGCTATTTGCCCAATGCACTTCCTTTGTAACTGTATTACTGCTCATGAGTAAAATCTCAAAAAGCCTAAAATACTCTGCATATGTCAAATCTCTAGCAATTCATAAACAATAAGGGTGGTGAAACAAACCTAACATAGTCTTCTTTAATTTAACAAATTAGCTGTGGCATTTCATTAACTCTTGCTCAGCTGATCAGAAACCGGTGTTTGTAAGAGTTCAGGACTGCTGGAGAAACAAACCAAAACTATCATGTTGTTTTTGTAACGTCTTTATCCTATATGCAAGGCAATACACACCTTTGCAACATTAACACACAAGTAATTAACATTAAATAACAATTCGAAACGACATTCACACAACATAAAATAAATATCCTATTTTGTTTTACAACTAAACAAATCAGCAGTGAAGATGCAATCGAGAATTCAACATGAAACACATTTTTTTTCCTGTAATGTGACGTTTTTCTGGGTGAACAGAACATTCAATAACAACAACAATAATAATAATAATAATTATGGAAGATTGTTTCCACCTTGGAATAAAAAAGGTATTTGCAACCATTTATCTCACAATTCTGACTTTTTTCTTGCAGTTGTGATTCTCACAATTCTGTTTTTTTTTTCCACCACAGAATTAAAAACTAAAAAGTAATTGCAACTTTTTATCTTACAATTCTGCCTTTTTTTTTCTTGTGAGTTTACATCTTAGATTTCTGACTTTTCTTTGAATTGCAAGTTTATATCTCAGAATTCTGACTTTCTTTTCTCAGAATTGCAAGGAAGAAAAGTACTTTATTTTGATTTTTTTTTTCATGTGGCGGAAACAAACTTCCATTAAATAATAATAATAATTTGAGTAATTAACTAGACCTAAAGAATTTAAAGAAATATATACGATAAAAAAATAAACGGCAGATTTCTATAAGGGAGACATTTTGCTCCAAACTTGCATTAATTTCTGAAAGTGTAACTCAGCTGAAAATCAAGATTGTTTCAAAGCAGAGGAAGTTATTAGATTTTGATTTAAAAAAATACAAACTCTTTTTTTTTTTTTTCCCTTTGGGTTAACATGCATCTATGATTTGTTCAATAAGACCAGGAATGCAAATCAAGTAAAAATAAATACACAAAATTCTACAATCTTTGAAGAGAATTTCATCATTCATGCCATATTAAATTATATATAATTGTCTTTATTTAATGTGTCCACACTTGGAAAAGTCGTGTATGGATACACGCGTCACATACATTACATTGGCCTGTAAAAACACATAAGATTGAGGTCAGTGTGTTTGTGGCACGTGTGTCACTGCTCTATGTGATGCTCTCTCGCCCATTCCGCCTCTCCTTGTTTCGTGTCCCGCTCATGATGAGGGTCTCGTTGTGACCTCTGCTTTCCTCTTTGCCGGCCGTTCCTCTCGTTGTGGTCGTACTCCCTCTCTTTGTCGCCCCGGTGGTGATGGTGGTGGTGGTGATGGTTTGGCGGTTCCTCTTCCTGCGTATGTCCAGCGAGAGGTTGTGGATATGTGGAGTCGGACGTCTCTTGTTTGGAAAGCGTCCTTGTGGTGCGACTGTGATGATGGCGGTGATGATGATGATGATGGCTGTGGTGTTTGTGACTGCTTCTCCATTCACTTGGTTGTTGGTCATTGTTAGCTTTAGCGTCTCTCTCCTCGGCGTTGTTGTCGTCTTCCAGACTTCCTTGCTTCTGAGTTTGGTAGTGATGATGATGGTGATGATGATGGTAGTCTTCATAAAAGCCCGTCCTGTCGTCCGCTGGTCTCTCTGCTGTCTGCTCTCCCGCTCTGCCCTGATTTAGCTACACACGTGTGGAATAATGCAGTTATATGGATGTGCAAACACAAACTAAATGTGGATAACTAAATGAACTTTACTGAAAAGATTGTTATTGTTTTGTAAGAAACAGTGTGTAAGAAAATCAAAGTAAACATCTCAATGCATAACTTTAACACACACACACAAGTCTCTGAAATCACTGCAAATCACTACAAACCACATCAGATGTACAGTATATGGAAGCCAGTTTTCTGCCACTGAATGAATTTAAAAAGGTAACTATTAATTTTTTCTCACAATTCTGGCTTTTTTTCTCACAATTCTGACTTTGTCACAATTTTCCCGGAACTAATGTTACCAAATGGAGCCTTGCTGTAAAGTTTTACTGAGAAGATTATTATTGTTTTGTAAGAAACGGTGTGTAAGAAAATCAAAGTAAACAGCTCATTGCATAACTTTTTTAACACACACACACACACACACACACACACACACACACACACACACACACACACACACACACACACACACACACACACACACACACAGGTTTGTTTTGCTATCCTTGTGGGGACTTTCCATAGGCGTAATGGTTTTTATACTGTATTTACTGTATGTGCTATTGTCCTACACCTAAACCTACCCCTTACAGGACACTTTCTGCATTTTTACTTTCTCAAAAAAAACTCACTCTGTATGATTTTTAAGCTTGTTTCCTCATGGGGACCTAAAAAATGTCCCCATAAGGTCAACATTTGCTGGTTTTACTATCCTTGTGGGGACATTTGGTCCCCTCAATGTAGCATAAACAACACACACACACACACACACACACACACACACACACACACACACACACACACACACACACACACACACACACACACACACACATACACACATACACACATACATACATACATACATACATACATACACACATACACACACACACACACACACACACACACACACACACACACACAGAGTCTCTGAAATCACTACAAACCATATCAGACGTACAGTATAGAAGCCAGTTTTCTGCCACTGAATGACTTTAAAAAGGTAACCATGGCTTTTTTTTCTCACAATTCTGACATTTTTCTAGGAATTGTTTTATAAACTCACAATTCTGAATTTTTTCAATTCCGAGAAAAACTCAATTCTTACTTTTCCCCAGCAATTCACAATTTCCTTGCACAATTCTGACTTTTTTCCCGGAATTGTATAATATAAACTTGCAATTCTGACTTTTTTCCCGGAATTGTATAATATAAACTTGCAATTCTGACTTTTTTCCCGGAATTGTATAATATAAACTTGCAATTCTGACTTTTTTTCTCGCAATTCAGACTTTTTCTGCACATAACTGAATTTTTTGCACAATTCAGATTTTTTTTCTCATAATTCAGACTTTTTTTCTGCACATTACTGAATTTTTTTCTCATAATTCTGACATTTTTTAAGGAATTGTGTTATATAATCATACAATTCTGACTTATTTTCTTGCAATTCAGACTTTTTTTGCACATTACTGACGTTTTTCTCAGAATTGTAATATAAACTCTCAATTCTTACTTTTCCTTGCAATTCAGAATTTTCTTGCACATTTCAGACTTTTTTCTGCACATTACTGAAATTTTTCTTACAATTCTGACATTTTTCTTGGAATTGTTATATAAACTCATAATTCTGACTTTTTTCCCCGGGATTGTGAGATAAGCATGCAACTGCGAAGTCCAGTTCTGAGGAAAAAAAGACTTACAATTGTGAGTTCATATCTCACAGCTCTGACTTTATTACTCACAATTGTGTTATAAAGTCAAAATTGCAAAATATAAATTCACATTTCTAAGTCAGAATTGTGAGATAAAAAGTCACAATTACCTTTTTATTTATTCAGTGGCGGAAGCAAGTTTCCATAGATCTACTATCACTCTCCAATGTTAAAACAGTCCATATTCAAATTATTAACTCCATATTTAAAACTCTAAAAGTCAACAACTCTAAGATTATTAAAGGAACACTTCACCCAAAACCGACCTCATTTACTCATCCATATGCAATTTTTAAATCTGTATTATTTTCTTTCTTCTATGGAAAAATGAATGTTGCTGATGCTTTTTACAAAAGCACATTATGAACCTGCAAGGTCAAGGTAAAAAAGCACAAAAAGCTCTTAAGTACCATAAGAGTAGCCCATATAAACAATTTAAATTGTTTTGGGTGAGTTATTCCTTCAAGCTAAATTCTAATGAAATTAGGTTTACTATTCTGAACTTGTTCAAATGAAAGCATGACTGAGCTTCAGTCTTACACACACACACTCACCGTAACTGAGGCTACTCATCTGTAATAGGAGTAACTTCCTCAGTCTGAGAAGCAGCAATGTTTGTCAACAGAACAATAAGGACATTTGTTAAAAAAAAAAAAAAAAAAGAGTATTATAACATGTAGTCTTGTAAGTTTTTAGTGCTTCATTATTTTAAGTGTAATTTTCCAGGGAATTTAGAGATATGACTTTTTGGAACCCTTATGAAAAAGTAGTACACTTTAGCAAACTTAAAAAAAAAAAAAAAAAATTATATATATATATAAAAGTGTGAACTGAAAGTAATGTTTTTGGATGTTTAATTGCATAATTGCATTTAAATTGCAATTGCAATTAAAATAAAATGTGTTTGTTTAAATTTATATCAAATGCAGTTAGTTGAATCTTAAAGTGCTTTTTCAGCCCACTTAAGTAGTAAATTAAGAAGTTGTCATGAAAGTGTCTCTTTAAGTACACTTAAATGGCTTTTTATGACTATTATGTTATCTGCAAGTGTAGTTTTTTAAATACTTTTACAATTTTAAGTACACTACACATTAAGTGCACTTCTTTTTAAGTCGGAAACTTTAATTCAAGCCTTTGTTAGGAAATCCTGTAGTAATGCAAATAGATACTTATGCAAAACTTATTTTAGCATGCAAGCCGTAATAATTGATTACAGGTACTATTGCTTTCTCAGTTTGCTAATGTAAGTGCAGGCTGAAGTCTCATAGGCACCTTTGGTTGTGGATTAGTCAGCGAGTCCTTGCAGGCGACTGCTGCTGCAGCGACTGTGGTGAGTTTCTCCAGCAGAGGGTTTGTCTGCGGGACGCTGGGAGGATGAGTGGATCTCCAGTAAGCCTCCAGATAATCAGCCATGTGCTCGCAGGCGTCTTCCAGCTGATTCTCATCAAGAATAATGTCGAAAAGCTCCTGGATAGAGAACAAACAAGAGTGAGAAGAGGGAAACAAACTGTTAGAGAGCAGAGAATGAGAGAGAAAGGGTGATTGTGCGGTTTATCGCAAGTAATTATTCAATTACTGTAACTCACTGAAGGGCACTGGGCCAGTTTGTCTGCTGCCACCATCTGCACATTGAGATGTTTTGCCTGAGACTTTCCTCTAGACTTTATTAGCCGCTGCAAAACCTGAAAGATGGACACACCAGAAACAATGTATATTGTAAAATCAAATCAAAGGTTTATCAATTTAATATTTTAAAGACAAAGTAATAATAAAATCACATATTAAGATGTACTTAAATCCTTCTTAAGTTGGATAAAAAAGCACTCGAGTTCATTTAATTGTCATTAACATGCAATTAAGTGTCTGAAAACATTATATTCAGTTCACAATTCAGTATATTATTTTAGAGCATATTAACAAGTACTCTCTTTTTAAAAAGTAGGCTCATGTCTTTTCACAAGGGAAGTAGAGTTATTTAGCAAAAGTTCACTTTATTAAAAGCTTCACTTTAAAGTGCATTTAAATAATTGTAACATTTTCATAGTCTTTTGTTGTACTTTAAGGAAGTAGACTTATTTTGATGTGTTGACTAACATACTAAAGCAGTACTTGATTATAATTTGAACTGCAGCGTTTTATTTTATGATACAAAGTTAATGTATTTGCATCTTCATCATTACAAATGTGTAATAACAAATACATTTAAATACATGACATACAAGTTTAAATAATGACATACAGCAGCACTTTACTCATATTTCATATAATTAAAAAAAAATAAAATTGTACTTAAGTGTGCTTTTTTTGATCTACTTAAGTAGGACTTAAGTTTAACTTTTTGCAAAAGTATGAGTATATTATTAAGTGTTGGCCCCCTTCCTCATTTTTTTAATTTTTTTGCATGTTTTCACACTTTAATGTTTCAGATTATCAAACAAATTTAAATATTAATCAAAGATTACACAAGTAAACACAACATGCAGTTTTTAAATGAAGTTTTTTATTATGAAGGGAAAACAAAATTCAAACCCACATGGCCCTGTGTGAAAAAGTGCTTGCCCTGGTTGTGCCACCCTTTGCAGCAACAACTGCAATCAAGCGATAACTTGCAATGAGTCTTTCACATCGCTGTGGAGGAATGTTGGCCCACTCTTCTTTGCAGAATTGTTTTAATTCAGCCACACTGGAGGGTTTTCGAGCATGAATGGACTGTTTAAGGTCATGCCACAGCATTTCAATCGGATTTAAGTCCAGACTTTGATTTGGCTGCTCCAAAACCTTAATTTTGTTCTTCTTGAGACATTCAGAGGTGGACTTGCTGGTGTGTTTGGGATCATTGTCCTGCTGCATAATCCAAGTGCACTTGAGCTTGAGGTCACAAACTGATGGCCGTACATTCTCCTTCAGCATTTTCTGATAGAGAGCAGAATTCATGGTTCTATCGATTATGGCAAGTCATCCAGGTCCTGAATCTGCAAAGCAGCCTCAGACCATCACACTACCACCACCATGTTTGACTGCTGGTATGATGTTCTTTTTATGAAATGCTGTGTTGATTTTACGCCAGATGTAACGGGACACACACCTTCCAAAAAGTTAAACTTTTGTCGCTTCAGTCCACTGAATATTTACCCAAAAGTCTTGGGGATAATCAACATATTTTTTGGCAAATGTGAGACGAGCCTTTGTGGGGGGTTTTTTGGTCAGCAGTGGCTTTTGCCTTGGAACTCTCCCATGGATGCTGTTTTTGCCCAGTCTCTTTCTTATTGTTGAATCATGAACACTGACCTTAATTGCAAGTGAGCCCTGCGGTTCTTTTATATGTTGTTCTGGGTTCTTTTATGACCTCCTGGATGAGTCATCATTGCGCTCTTGGAGTAATTTTGGTAGGCCGCCCACTCCTGGGAAGATTCACCACTGTTCCAAGTTTTCTCCATTTGTGGATAACGGCTCTGACCGTGGTTCGCCTGAGTCACAAAGCCTTAGAAATGGCTTTATAACCCTTTCCAGACTGATACATGTCAACTATTTTGTTTCTCATCTGTTTATAAATTTCTTAAGATCACGGAATGATGTGTTGCTCTTTAAACATGCTTCAAGTGATTTCTTGATTCAACAGGTCTGGCAGTAATCAGGCCTGGGTTCAGCTAGTGAAATTTAACTCAGTTTTCTAAAATAATGTGGTTAATCACAGTTCTTTCATGATTTAACAGGAGGGGGCAATTAATTTTTCACGTAGGGCCAGGTAGGTTTGGACAGCTTTTTTCCCTTAATAAATGAAATCATTTAAAAACTGCATTTTGTATTTACTTGCATTATCTTTGTGTAATATTAAAATTTGTTGGATGATCTGAATCTTTTAAGCGTGACAAAAATGCAAAACATTTAAAAATCAGGAAGGGGGCCAACTCTTTTTCACACCACTGTATATGTGTGTGTACCTTTGGAGAGGTGATCTTGATGTAGACAATAATAGGTGCAAGAGATGTTTTTCCCAGTTGGGCCGGATGATTTATCGTGTCGGCATCAAGAACCACCAGCTGAAGTGTGCGAGCCAGTTCAAAGATCCTCTCGATCTCACTCTGAACCTCCGCTATACATACATACACGCACATACACACACACACACACACACACACACACACACACACACACACACACACACACACACACACACACACACACACACACACACACACACACACACACACACAAACACAAACACAAACACAAACACAAACAAACAAACACACAAACAAACACAAACAACAGTTAGAGAGTAATGCTGAGAATAACAGAGAACCAAACCACTGGAAGCAATTAAGCTACCATTACAATTCAGAAAGAATAATGTGGTGAAGTAACATGCAATATGAGTTCAACAAAACAGGAACAACTTTAAAGCCACACAGTTATAGAAGGGAATCATAAGTAATCAAAACAATTCTGGTTCTCGTTCTGATTCAGTTTAAAAAATTCCAATTTTAATCATTCAATAATTACAATTTCATGAATAATTACTTTAGTACATTTGTTGAAACGCTACATTCTAGTAATCATTCCTAAAAACAAAAACAACATGCTAACATATTTGAATGTTTTTTTCTTTACTTCAAGTACGATTCATTGCAACAACACACTTGTGAGTCTGTTTCATTGTCAGTAATTTAATTTATTTTATTTTTTTCAGGCAAATTAAGACTTAAGACCTTTTTGACTTGCAGTTAAGAACAATTATGACAAATTTGCTAGTCATTTTTATTTACCAACTCATTAAACAAAAAGAGTATTTTAGTGTAGTATTTTGTCTGCATTGAATTTCATAATCAGCATTTGATTGATACATAATGTGATAAAAGCAAAAATAAACTTATTGTACTTATTATATGAAAAAAAGAATGCTACTATTTGTGATATTTATACCTTACAAATTATATATGACATTTATAACATCAGAATGACAGAAAATTGAACTGATTTGAGAACATATATGACAACTATCTTTTATTGTGTGGGAGTGTGTGTATGTCCTGAAAATTCAAGAATAAAGACTGTATAAGAGAATGCAATTGATGTAAGCAAGAATGCAAAAACATTTTGAATACAAAAAGGAAAATTATTTGCTAAATCTCATCATTTTAGATAAGATTTCCTTTTTTAGTCATTCACATTAAACCATTAAACACATTCACTTACCTAAGTTGGAGCGTGTGTTGGAGCGCTCGATGATGGCATGTTTACTGGGGTTGTTGAGCACAGAGCGCTTGGCCAGAGAAATATCAGCAGCCACCCTCGTGATCGAGATCCTGCATTACACAAAACAAGGAGAATACACAATATAACTACACGTTAATTAAACGCAAGCTCTTTAAATGTACCTGCAATGCACTAACATGTATGCATAAGTATATTGTATTAAATAGTTAATGGGAAGATTTGTAATTTTGGTTACACTTTATATTAAGTGCCCTTAACTACTAAGTACTTACATCAAAAAATAAGTACAATGTACTTATTGTGTTCATATTGCATTGCAAAACACTTCTGCTGCTATTGAGGGGGATACGGGTAAGGTTAGGGACAGGTTAGGGTGGTATGGGTAGGTTTAAGGGTGGGTTAAGGTGTAAAGGATGGGTCAAGAGTGTAATTATAAATGTAATTACAGAAATTAATTACAGATGTAAGTACATATAAGTATTTTTAAAAATATAAGTACAATGTAAAAACATGTATGTACACAATAAGTGCATTGTATCAAATGATTAATTTAAATGTAAATACATAGTTGTTAAGGCCACCTAATATAAAGTGGGACCGTAATTTTTTTTCTGTTTTATTATTAATGTTGAAAACAGTTGTGCTGCTTCCTATTTTTGTGTAAACGTGATGCACTACCATTCAAGTAAAATTATTGCCAGTAAAGACATTTAAAATGTTACAGAAGATTTCTCTTTCAAATAAATGCTGTTCTTTCGAATTTTCTATTCATCAAAGAATCCTGGAAAATAAATTATATAACGGTTTCCATAAAAAATATTTGGCAGCACAACTGTTTTCAACACTAAAGATAATCAGAAATGTTTCTTGAGCAGCAAATCAGCATATTAGAATGATTTCTGAAGGATCATGTGATACTGAAGACTGGAGTAATGATGCTGAAAATACAGCTGCGCATCACAGAAATAAAGGACCTTTGAGCATACAGTCATGGCCAAAAATATCGGCACCCTTGGTAAATATGATCAAAGAAGGCTGTGAAAATTAATCTGCATTGTTAATCCTTTTGATCTTTTATTTAAAAAATTCACAAAAATCTAACCTTTCATTGGATCATAAGAATTTAAAATGGGGGGAAATATCATTATGAAATAAATGTTTTTCTCTAATACATGTTGGGCACAGTTATTGGCACCCCTAGAAATTCTTATGAGTAAAATATCTCTGAAGTATATTCTCATTCATATTCACAATTTTGAGCACACCAGCGTGACTATGAACATGAAATTATCCAGCCATGGCTTCCTGTTTCACAGAAACATAAATAGGAGGGAAAACAAAGCCCAAATTCCCTTAATCATCATCACAATGAAAAAAACCAAAGAGTATATTTCTGATGTGCAGCAAAAGATAATTGAGCTTCACAAATTAGTGAAGTGGCTTTAAGAAAAGAGCTCGAGCAGTGAAAATTCCCATTTCCACCATCAGGACAATAATTAAGAATTTCCAATCAACAGAAAATGTTACGAAACTGCCTGGAAGAGGACGTGTGTCTATATCGTCCTAATGCACGGTGAGAAGGAGAGTTTGAGTGGCTAAAGACTCTCCAAGGACCACAGCTGGAGAACTGCAGAAAATAGCTGAGTCTCAGGGTCAGAAACCTAATATATATATATATATATATATATATATATATATATATATCAAACAGCACCTACATCATCACGTTGTTTGGGAGGGTTTCAAGAAAAATGTTCCTCGCTCATCCAAAAACAAACTCCAGCATATTCAGTTGTCAGACACGACTGGAACTTCAAATGAGACTGGCTTCTATGGTCAGATGAAACTAAAAAAAATAGCTTTTTAGCAGCAAACACGGGTTTTCAAGATGGGTTTGGTGAACACAGGGATAAAAAGTACCCCATGTGTACAATGAAATATACTGCTGTATTTTTGATGTTGTGGGCCTATATTTCTGCTGGAGGTCCTGGACATCTTGTTTAGACACATGGCATCATGGATTCTATCAAATACCAACAGATAAAAAAATCAATAAGTGACTGACTCTGTTAGAAATCTTATAAAGGACCATGTTTGGATCTTCTGACTGTACAATAATCCAAACACAAACCTCAAAATCAGCACAAAAATGGGTCACTGAGCACAAAACCAAGCTTCTGCTGGCCATTCCAGTCCTCTGACCTGAACCCTGAACTGAAGAGAAGAATCAGCAACATGGAGCTGTGAATCTAAAGGGTCTGGAGTGATTCTGGATGAAGGAATGGTCTCTGATCTCTTGTCAGGTGTCTCTAACCTCATCAGGCATTATAGGAGAACATTTAGAGGCAAATGGAGGTTTCAAAAAGTATTGAATAAAAGGGTGCCGTTAATTGTGGCCAATGTGTATTAGAGAAAAACATTTATTTCATAATGATATTTCCCCTCATTTAAAATTCAAATTATCCAATGAAAGTTTAGATTTATGTGATTTTTTTAATTAAGAGATCAAAAGGATTAACAATGCAGATACATTTTCACAGCCTTCTTTGATCATATTTACCAAGGGTGCCGATATTTTTGGCCATGACTGTATATTCACATAAAAAACAGCTATTTTGAATTATAATAATATTTCATAATTTTCACTGTATTTTTGATCAAATAAATGCAGCCTTTGTGAGCAGAAGATACATTAAAAAAATCTTACAGATCCCACACTTTTGACCGGAAGCGTACATAAGGCCATCAAATATAAAGGATGACCATGTTTTCTGATGGTTTCTTAGTTTTAGTCTATTTGACTAGTCTGTTATAAATGCACACATCCCTTCTCTCTATGCAGTCCGTTATTTTTCTTGTATATGCCTGGGAGATACTATAAGAAAACATGAAATTAGCATCTCCACATCCATTGTACATGACATAACATACATGTCCAGATGAAAAAATATCAAACTTAAATGCATTTCAATTGGATTTCAAAACCACATATGAATTTGGCAAGGTCTAAGTTTGTAAAAAAAAAAATCAGATTTGACTCTGATTCACCAAAAAGATATGTATAATTTTAACTGTCATACTGTAAATCCTGCGCAGTCGTGTTTGGGAAACTGCAGTCAAGGGAAGCTACAGGCTTGTGACCCGGCTGTGTGCTTATGGACCAGCATGGCCAATTAAGGCAATGAGATGTGACTATTTAAAGACACATCATACACTCACGTGACACACACACACACACACACACACACACACACACACACACACAAATATATAAACTATTCCAACAGAGGGAACCGCTTAAAGACTCACCTCCCCTCAAAGCGGTGCTTCAGAAAGTCAAACAGAGCTTTCTGCATCATATCTGTTACCTGTTTACACATAAAAAAGCATTTTAAGAGATAGTTTACTTGAAAATGAAAGTTCAGTCTTTACCAACTCAGCTTTTTGGCAGCCAGCATTTGCAAAATATCCAGGTTTCTCTTTTCAAACTGTATTTTCAGAGAAACGGTACTTTTTCTTTCCCCCAGCTCTTCTAGTGGCTGTTATGTAGTTGTTATTTATTTTGTTCTCAACATCATATTTGATCAAGAATAATCTGTGCAACAAATTCAAACACTAACGACATAAACTCAAAATCGCACAAAATAAAAATAGTATAATAGTAATAATAATAATTTGCACATTATTCAAAATACAAAGATCTGTTCTCTGATACTGTAAATGCGTCTACATATATTTAAATATTTTTTTAATTTTAATGTTTTTCATATGTGTGAGCTCGATTTCAATCATAGTTTTATTTATAATATTATTTTTTCGCCTTAATTTACAGATGTTTAACTTTTAAATTTTTTTTTTGCATGTCTCACTTTTTATGTGCATTAATTCTGCTGCACCAAATAAGCAAAAAATTGTGGGTAGTTTGCATTTTATTGCAAGCATTCAGATGTCAGGTTAAAACCATTTTAATGCTATTTCTCCTATAACAAAATATTATACATGCAATACTGCTAAAATCTAGAAAGGTGATTACAAATAGGGGCCCAGGTGTAGCACCTAATATATATATTATATTAATAATTTTTATTTATTTATTTTTTCTTTGTACAAACATACAACAAAAGTTTGTGGACATGATTTTTCGAAGTTGTAAATAAAGATTATTGGAGTACATTTTACAAGAAATTACTGTTACAGTTTTTGTACTTCAAAATTTCCAACTGAATTCAATGTTGCTGTTTCTTTGTAATTATTTGTTAAATTGAGTGATTTTTCTGAGAGAAAATTGCTTTTAAGTAATTTATTTAAAGTAGTTTATTTTTAAGTGTTTTCCCTTACAAAGCAACCAATGTTTGCCATGTTTTGTCATTTTTAGTCCTTGACGGTTGTTTAATTGTATGGAAAAGAGCAGCCTGAACATTCTGCTAAACATCTCCACAAAACAAAGACATCCTAAGGGGTGAATTAACCCTTTAGTATCTTCTCTATAAAGTCACAATGCGTTTTGCAGCACCTGACCTCGTAGCCCTTGAGCGACGGTCCCACCAGCACCACCGGTCTCATAGACGGCACCACGTCATACGGAGGAACATGCTCTGTCTGTAGAGCAGCACAAAACACACACCATTAACCTCTTCAGTGTGCGCACAGAACACACACTTCACAATCACAGCTAGGACAGATAAAAGAGGGGAAACCACAGTAGATCTGACTGAAAATACTAATTATCCATATTAAGATCTAGACTGCAAGTGTCAAATTTAATGTCAGCAGGCTGAGAATGTCCAGTTTTTACATTGCTGTATTGTTAATTATTTCAGATTGAAATGAAATAAAAACGTTCTTTGCATTTAAAGGAACACTCCACTTTTTTTGGAAATAGGCTCATTCTCCAACTCCCCCAGAGTTAATAAGTTGAGTTTTACCGTTTTTGAATCCATTCAGCCGATCTCTGGATCTGGCGAGAGCACTTTTAGCATAGCTTAGCATAGATCATTGAATCCAATTAGACCAGTAGCATCGCGTTCAAAAATGACCAAAGAGTTTCGATATTTGTCCTATTTAAAACTCGACTCTTCTGTAGTTATATCGTGTACTGAGACCGGCGGAAAATTAAAAGTTGCGATTTTCTAGGCTGATATGATTAGGAACTATACTCTCATTCCGGCGTAATAATCAAGGAACTTTGCTGCCGTAACATGGCCGCAGCAGGCGCAGTGATATTACGCAGCGCCTGAAAGTAGTCCCCAGCTAGGTAACTAGTTATAATATAATGTAATATAATATAACAATCTCGGAATGAGAGTATAGTTCCTAATCATATCAGCCTAGAAAATCGCAACTTTTCATTTTCCGCCGGTCTTAGTACACGATATAACTACAGAAGAGTCAGGTTTTAAATAGGAAAACTATCGAAACTCTTTGGTCATTTTTAAACGCGATGCTACTGGTCTAATCGGATTCAATGATCTATGCTAAGCTATGCTAAATGTGCTCTCGCCAGACCCGGAGATCGGCTGAACGGATTCAAAAACGGTAAAACTCAACTTATTAACTCTGTGGGAGATGGAGAATGAGCCTATTTCCAAAAAAAGTGGAGTGTTCCTTTAACTAGACTGCAGATTAAAGACGATGTTGAATGCATTTCTATTTGTTTTGCCTGAGCTCAAATTAAGTTTGACACCCAACTGAAAACCCAGTTTACATACATCGAGTGTTTCATACATACTGTGAGCTTTAGTAAAATAATTTGTTAATATTAGGCTTTTGTAACAGTGCTGTGTTAAGCAAATTAGACAATTATTATTTATGCAATTTTGTATGTAATTGCACAAACAATAATTTTATTGGTTAAACATGCACACACACACACACACACACACACACACACACACACACACACACACACACACACACACACACACACACACACACACACACACACACACAAACAAACAAATGCAAATCTGAAGCTGTATAACAGAGAAATGTCAGAAGGGAGACCCACACAGTGAAGTGGTTACTAAGTAGTGGCCATGCCATCATTCCTACTATGTTGTACATTTCTATGCCCCCTCATGTCTAGGATAAAATATGAAATGTACCATTTTTAAATTTTCACAAACATCTCTAAGTATAAACTGTTAACAATAAAGGTTCTTTGTTGGAAATAATTGTTTCCATGAAGAATCCTAACCATCCATTGAATGTTTCCATTCCACAAAAAGTTCTTTGTAGTGGAAAAAGGTTCTTTAGATTTTTAAAATGTATTTACACAAAGAAAAAAATGTTTATTTTAACAGCTGTTCACTGAACGCTTCTTTAGGGAACTAAAAATGGTTCTTCTATGACATCCGTTTAGGAATCTTTATTTTTAAGTGTGCATTAAGGTGTGATCACATCTGCAAAATTTTACAGGCTAAAAAAGATCTATTAATAGTGTAGCAACACATGAAGATTCCCTCACACAAAAGTCACGTTATAAAAAATGACTGGATTTCATCTATGAAACCTTTCCAAGCAATGGTAAATGTGACCGCACCTTTAGAGATGTTTTGTGGTATAAGTTGGTTTCACTGTAAAACATTATATTCTGTTCTATATATACATTATTAGTCAAGTTTTTTTTTATGTTTTTGAAAAAAAAGTCTTGACTTACAAAGACTGCAACTATTTGATTACAGTAAAACCAGCATATGGTAAAATATTATTACAGTTTAATGTTTTTTATGTTTTTTTGCTGTGACTCAAAGCTGTATTTTCAGCATCATTATTCCAGTCTTCAGTGTCACATGTTCCTTCAGAAATCATTTTAATATGCTGACTTGCTGCAGAATTACTACTGGTGCTAAATTATTAATAATGGTTTGTATTATTACCAATGCTGAAACCAGTTTTTGCTGCTTAATATTTTTCTGGATGAATAGAAAGAACAGCATTTATTTGAAATCTTGTGTAACATTAACATAAATATCATCACTTTTGATCAATTTAATGCATCCATGCTGAATCATGGTATTCATAAAAATACAAAGTAGCTTAGCTGTTTTCAACATTGATAATATAAATGTTTCTTGAGCAGCAAATCAGCATATTAGAGTGATTTCTGAAGGATCATGTGACACGGAAGACTGGAGTAATGATGCTGAAAATTCAGCTTTGATCACAGAAATAAATTATATTTTAAAATTTATTCACATAGCAAGCATTTCTTTTAAATTGTAATACTATTTCACAATATTACTATTTTTACTGTATTTTCGATCAATTAAATGCAGCCTTGGTGAGCAGAAGTGACTTCTTTCAAAAACATTAAAAATCGTAATTATTACTAGTGTATATACAGTATATCAAAATTATATTCAGATTAAAACTATCATGTAAATCCGTCACTGAGCAGATTCCATCCTGTTAATTTTCTTGCCGTTGTGTAAATAACAGTAAGCTATAATTAATAAGCTCTAAGTACTGCATAACAGGAATGAGCGGCTGCAGGCCTCGGGCGTCCACTGACCGCACGGCTCTCTGTGAGGCTCGACTTACCGACTTATGCCTCTGCTTAGCTGAGGAAAGGAGGAAGGGAAACAGACAAAGGGAGTGTGAAAGATTAGGACACAGAGGAACAAAGACAAGACAGGGAGAGAGAAGGGAAAGAGTGACTGGTGTAAGCTGGCGTGGACATTCGGACGACGACAAGCAACACAGGCTCTGCGCGATGCTGCTGTGACGGACAGATGCAGAGCGAGGGAGCGTCCATCGGCATGCTTTACCTTCTTAAAGAAAGGCATTCGTTTCTCACGGGCTAAAGGGGATATTACTGTGTTTGGGCTGGCTTTGGGTGAACGCTGATGGGGAGGAGGGTCGCTCTCCTCTGGATCTAACCCTGCAGCATCTATGTCCACAGCTACACACATATATAAACACGCACAGACGTACATATGAGCCTCGGCAAAACATACAGGGGAATTCATACACAATGCACAACAATCGTTTATGAGACAATAAATTACAGTTATGCATTGAAGCACACAGCATTTCAGTAAAAGCATTACACTTTAGCATACTTAGAATACTTAATTGCTAATATACTTACATGTGTATGAACTGAATGTAATGGTTTTGACACTTGATTGCATGTTAATTGCAATTAAATAAAAATATTTAATTGTTAAATATTTAATTCAATTAGATAAAGCTTTTTGACTCACTTAAGTTGGACATAATTACTTCTGTTGTCTATCACATGTGGTTAAAAGTGCTGCTGAATGTACTGACAAGCATTTATGATAAACTAAAATATACTTTAACATTTAAAATATAATACATTTAAATGCAATATCAAATAACGCCCCACCGTTAAAATTACAATAACATTTTTTACATGTGCTTTAGTATGTTAGTTATTATTAGAAATATTATTAGAACATACTTATTTAAAATGTATTTTAAAGTAAAATTTTTGGTAACACTTTATTTTAAGGTGTCCTTGTTACATGAACTTACTCTTATAATAACAATAAATTATGCATAATTACATGCAAGTAAATCTAAGCCAAATCCTAACCCTAAACCCATATAGTAAGTACATGTAGTTAATCAATATTACTCAGTGCTTAAATGTATAATTACACTGTAACAAGGACACCTTAAAATAAAATGTAACCAAAATTTTTAATTTGGCATTATTACAAAGGTCACTTTTTAAAAGTGTACTTAAGTGTGTTCAGAAAATTAGTAATGGAAGTTTCTCTCTTTAAGTCACTTAAGTGCCCTTTTATTTTTATTTTTAATTATTATATTATCTGTACAGTTTATCAAAATATTCTTTTAAAAATTTAAGTACACTACAAGTGCATATTCAATACTAACACTAATAATAACACTTTTTAAAAATATGTACAGTCAGGTCCATATATATTTGGACACAGGCACAGTTTTTTTTTATTTTAGCTGCTGACCAAAACATATTCAAGTTAAAGTTATATAATGAAAAGTGCACAAAAAGTGCACACTGTGCTTTAATTTGAGGCTATTCTCATCACAATTGGAGGAAAAGTTAAGGAATTACAGCTCTTGAATATGTACCCCCCCCCCCCCCTTTTTTTTTTTTTCAAGGGATTATAAGTAATTGGATAGTTGACACAAAAGCCATTTCATGGACAGATGTGAGCTATTCTGTCGTTATTTCTACATCAATTAAGCAAGTAAAAGGTCTGGAGTTGATTGTGAAGTGAAGTGTTCCATTTGTATTTGGAAGCTGTTGCTGTGAACCCACATCATGCAGTCAAAGGATCTCTCCGTACAAGTGAAGCAAGGCTTCAAAAACAAAACAAATCCATCAGAGAGAAAGCAGGAACATTAGGAGCGGCCAAATCAACAGTTTGGTACATTCTGAGAAAAAAATAATGCACCGGTGAGCTCAGCAACATAAAAAGGCCTGATGTCCACGGAGGACAACAGTGGTGGATGATCGGAGAATCCTCTCCATAGTAAAGAAAAACCCTTTCACAACATCCAGCCAAGAGAAGAACACTCTCCAGGAGGTAGACGTGTCACTGTCAAAGTCTACATTCAAGAGAAGACTTCACCAGAGCAAATACAGAGGGTTCACCACAAGGTGCAAACAAGACCTGATTAGACCTTGCCAAAAACCATCTAAAAAAGCCAGACCACTTCTGGAAAAGCAATCTTTGGACGGCTGAAATTAAGATCAACCTGTACCAGAATGACGGGAAGAAAACAAGTATGGAGAAGGCTTGGAAGAGCTCATGATCAAAGCACACAGTATCATCTGTGAAACATGGAGCAGTGTGATCATGAGCTGCATGGCTTCCAGTGGCACTGGGTTACTGGTGTTTAGTGATGACGAGACAGAAGACAGAAGCAGCCGGATCAATTCTGAAGTGTATAGAGATATACTCTCTGCCCAGATTCAGCCAAATGCAGCAAAGTTGATTGGACGGCGCTTCATAGCACAAATGGACAATGACCCAACACATACAGCAAAAGCAACCCAGGAGTTTTTGAAGGTAAAAAAGTGGATTATTCTGCAATGGCCGAGTCTATCTCCTGATCTCAACCTGATTGAGCTGCATTTCACTCGCTGAAGACAAAACTAAAGGCAGAAAGACCCACAAACAAACAACAACTGAAGTCAGCTGCAGTAAAGGCCTGGCAAAGCAGGGGGAGGTGGGTTAGCTGTGTATACAAATGGTTGTAATTCCTAAGCATTTTATGTTATATTTTTGCTCAACCCCTTGAATTAAAGCTTAAAGTCTGCACTTCAATCACATCTTGATTGTTTTATTTCAGATCCATTGTAGTGGTGTAAACGTTACAAAAACTCAGTGTCCGAATACTTCTGGACCTGACTGTATGAATGTATTTGTAATTGTACATTTGTAATGATGAACTTGTAAATTAGAACATTTAAAATATATTTTGGTAATATCAAATTACACACTATAATGTACTTCCACACTAAAGTGTACTTCTTTAAAGCATGACAATAGACTAATAAAATGTTTAATTTGACAGTATTACAAAGTGCGGTTTTTAAAACTGTACTTAAGTGTGAAACAGTCATGAAAGTGTCTTAAAGTATAAAATTCCCAAAGTGAATCCCATTCACATTCCTCTAGGATCTTTTGACCAGGGTAGAGGATGTGTTAAAAACTGCAATATCACATATAATATACCAAGTATTTCACAATAAAATTAGTTAATAAAAATAAAAAATAAAAACGTATTGATGAGTTTTAAAGTGACACCCAATGTTGATAACGTACCTGAGGATGGAGGGGTTGATTTACGTGAATTTGAAACAACGTCTCCTAAACTAGATAAGGAGTTTGCCCCTAGTTTACTGTAAAAGAAAAGAACAACATAGAATCCTTAACAAAAAAGAAAGGTGTAATGGGTTTAGTTTTCTTCTATGTATTTAAAAGTGCTCTTCTAAAGAAAAAACAGCCTTGGCAATCTGAGTGGATTCAGTGGGTGACCAGTTTAAATGAGCAGTTTAAACAATTTCAAGCTCTTTATTTTCAGCAGGCCATAGCAAAAGTTAAGTTTAAAAGCAATGTAAGCCTAAGCACATTGTAGAAAACATTAGCACCAGTTGTCTCTACAATCTACTTAGGCTTCAGATCCCTTGTGAAAAAAGTACACTACCATACTTTTAAAGAGTATGGAAATAATATACTTTAAAATAATATACTTAAGGGTGAACTAAAAGTAATATTTTCAGACACTCAATTGCATGTTAATGACAATGAACTTTAGAGTGCTTTTTTGACCCACTTAAGTAGGACTTTAGTACATCTTTATATGTAATTGTATTATTATTTTGTCTTTAAAATATGAAGTTTGTAATGAACTTTTGATTTTACATTGCAAATGGCACTTTTTAAAAGTGTACTTAAGTGTGTTTAGAAACTTAAGTGTGTCATGAAAGTGTCTCTCTTTTAATCACTTAAAGGGATAGTTCACCCAAAAATGAAAATTCTGTCATTAATTATCGTTCCTCATGTCGTTCCAAACCTGTGAGACCTTCGTTCATCTACGGAACACAAATTAAGATATTTCTGATTTGGGGTGTAACGATAAATCGTTTAATCTAATGCATCACAATTCTCTCTGAAATCGATTCTGAGCTTAGTTTTAACAGCAGATGGCACTGCATGCTTTAGAAACACACTGTAAAAAAACTTAATTTTTTTTACCAGCTTCAGCAGATTTTTGAGTTTGCTCAACTTATTTTTGTGGGAGATTCTCAAATTTTTGTTGTATAAAATTAAAACGACAAGTTGAGAAAACTCAAAAATCTGATGAAGCTTGTTGCCTTAAAATTTTAAGTTGGCTCAACTTTTTTTTTTTACAGTGCAGCTTGCTTTTAGTTCCTTACACACACACCACTTGAACTTAAAATAATCATTCATAAAGTTCAAACAGGTTGAAGCGAATTACAAGAGTGTTTACAGTGGGTTATGTTTACATTAATCTTGCTTCATAAAAGCATAAAAGCAGAGGTGCAAGTACATTTAACCACTCAGTTGAACGCACAAGCGGTCTTCTTCGTGAGCATTTGAGTGTGTAGTTAAAAACTAGCGTAGAGCGCCATCTGCTGTTAAAAACAGAATCACTTTTTTCACAAGGGATGCTTTTGGGGAACAATCTAAGTCTAGTTTTTTTTAAAGTGGCAATATTAAAGCTCTATTTTCTGTAATATTTTGTTTAGTAAAGAACTATACGCTATGTGTTTGTGGAACAGATACCTTGAGTAAAATTTTCCCTGTTTCACACGTTGCTCCTGGTGGATGCGAATGCTTTCGAGCTTCACCGGACTTGGGATGAAACCGATGTCACACCCTTCTTTCACCAAGCGACCGATCCACCAGTCATTATTAAATTTCTGTCATTAAACACACAGAAGTCAACCGTGGTGCATATTTATCATCGTCAAAATACCATTCCCACAGAAACTTACAAAGCAAAACTTCAAAAATCTTAAATATATTAAGTACTATAAAAATGTTTTATTATCATTTGCAGAGTGTAAAAACTGTAATTAAAAACTAATCTTGGTTATTTTAAATGGGCAGATATACTTTCTGCCATAAACTGTACTTCAAGGCCTTAAAGAATCTGTAGTGCGTGATGTATTTTGTGTGTGTTGTGTTTTTTGTGATATGGACATACATTTTATTGGCTCAGGTCTTTAAAAACACTATACTCAACTGTAATAATCATTTCTTCATCATTTTCATCTGTATATATTCATGTGAATATGGATATGGATACGTGTTTAAATACATACTTCTTTAACATGAAGGAAATCTTTAGCCTCAAATGAGATCCCCATTCCAGGTACAGGGACGTCGTCTTCAAGAGAAGCACTGTAGCCAACATTAGTACGTACTGCAAACGCCACTGGTTTAGACTGTGTAGAAGAACAAATAGTGAGTACAGTATGAACAACTCTCATGCATTTCAAACCTGTGGAACACAGACGAAGATATTTTGAAAAATGCATCAGTGTCCATAAAATAGGGTTCAATATTGTAAAAAAAAGTCTTCTTTTGTGTTCAGAAGGAGAAAGAAGATATGCATACAGGTTTGGAACGACATGGGGATAATTAAATTATTACAAAATTGTCATTTGAAAAAATAACACACAATAATCTAGGAAAAATCATTTCAATCATTTCTTCAGACAAAATCATTGTTTGTGTTTAGCAGATTTAGAAGCTCTAACTTTTATGTAGCTTTCTTGTCATTTAATGCAAGACACTACAGAAAAAACATTGCTTTTTTTCATGACTAATGAAAGAAAACATACAAAATACACTTTCAAGTATTGCATATTATCTATTTGTGTCTGTGGATTTCAATTACTAAACATATTTTTCCAGGCTGTTTTCTCTGCACTTCAGCAGCACTTACATACACCAAACTTTTGTACATACACCAAAAGATTTTTACTGAGGGTTTTGTTCATCATTTGCCTGATTTTATACAACCTTTCATTCCTAAAAACATGATATTTTTTCTTTTGGTTGACAGTATTTTCTGATTTGTGGAGTGATTAAAAAAAAAAATCCTCAAAAATGAACACCATTAGCTGTAATATGTCAACAAAATGAAACAAGAATTTTAAACCTGGCTTTATCCAGTGTTCAGATTTATGTTCTTCAGTGTATGAAAATTATTACATATTTAATTAGATAATGCCTTATTTGCATACTTAAACAAAGCATCCCAGAAAACTTGTAACATTAAAAATATTTGCAATTCTGTAATCAGTCACCTGGAGAATTATATGGGGGTTATACTGTTCATTTTCTTCCATATTCCCATGGGTAAAAACCTTGACAGACCCATTTCATCCACTTTCATTATCTAAAAGAAAAAAAAAAAAAAAAAAAAAAATCTAATTTTGTGTTCTATGTAAGTAGTAAATTATTAAGAGTAAATTATTATTTTAAGTGTTTTCATGAATACAAAAAAGCAGGAGTGTTTGACACACAAGGGCAAAATCAGTATGGACTCAATGTAATTCACTTCCACATGATGGGCTGCACAAGCAATGAATTATGGGTGTGCCAAACAGAGGACACAGTGTCCTCTAATGGTAATGGTGGGTTGATCACATGCAAACCTGACTCCCTGTCAAGACAATGCTGCTTTATCTTCCCTTTCTTTATCTCAGTCTGTCATCTTTACATTTTCTAATCAAATAAAAAGATGCAAAACTATGCACTGTATTATTGTAATAATATGCAATATTTATTATAGGAGCTTTAAATAATTTTTTATATATATTGTGTAGCTTTGAAACCCTTGTTTTGTTTTCACAGCCACTTCCTGCCTCTTATGTAACACCACTTTCCATTACACATGCAGTATTGATTAGACACAGTGATTGTAACCTTTTGTGTTAATGTCTGTTCAGACTGATCAGTTTCATTCACATTCACCAAAAACACACACACGTCTGACAGCTTGTTTGCTTTACTTGAGAGTGTTTATGCTAAATCTTTGACTAACACAGATTCAGGTTATTTTTGGTTGAGTGAAACTGTGCAATTCCTACACTCCTAGGAAAGCAAAACTGAAAAAATAAATTTATACACAGTCAAAAGCTTGAAATCATTTACATATTTGAATGTTTTTGACATCTTTTATGCTCACAGAGGCTTCATGTATTTGATTAAAAAACAGTAAACACAGTGAAAATATTATTATAATTTAAAAGAGCTGCTTTCTATTTATATATATTTTCAAATGTAATTTATTCCTCTGCTCAAAGCTGAATTTTCTGATCATTCTTAATCTTATTTTTTCCAAACTTTTGGTTTTACTTTATGCAGTCCACAATCATTTTACAGCTCTACTGTTTATTATGTATTATTTGTTTCTATTTTTATGCCTCCATAGAAATTTTTGGAGAATGGCTTATGAAGACTTGGAATATATTGTACTGTTTTGTTCATTTTGGAGCATTTCTTTGTATGATGTTCAGTGAACGATGGAATCATGCGGCCCAGTTTTCAATTTTTGGTGAATTATTCCTTTAAGGTACTTTCAAGAGTGGTTTAAAGTGTTCAATTTGTGAAACTGCACTGCAAAATGTGGTAATCTAAAAACGGTAAACTAACCGGATTTACTGAACCAAGCTATATACATACTTTATACCAACAAAGCTATATTTTATATATTAAATCAGGTAGAAATAACTCTTTAAGGTAACAATTGCAGTGTGTGTGTGTGTGTGTGTGTGTGTGTGTGTGAGAGAGAGAGAGAGAGAGAGAGAGAGAGAGAGAGAGAGAGAGAGATAATAGTTGTGGATATTTCTAGAAACATGGTCAGTGAAGAATATTTTACTTCTGTTTGCTCACTGCAGGCCATCTGGCTTTGTTATCAATATTTATGTGAGCATTCAATAAATAAATTATAAAATCTGATTGATGTCAAACTCTAAAAATAGCTATCACCCCTAGAGGTGAAGGAGAGTGTGACAAAAACAAGATTAAATTGAAGAATAAAAATAGATGGGAAAGACTAACGGGGTGAGATTTCATATATCACCTCCAAACAGCTTTGATTTGCCTCAAAGAAAGTGTCTAAAAAGCATTCAGCTGTAAATTAAGCCTTAAAATAAGATCACACTCAGTGTCCTGACAAACCCTGAAGCTGCTGTGTGTGTCTTATAGTAATTCGGAGCATGATTTATGAAGCAAGAATAACAGTCCCATGAGGCTTTGTATTGAGAATTACAATCATATTTTAAAGAAGAAAAAAGAGAGAAAGATTGTATGACGAACTGGAGCTGGTTATACCGACACACACACACACACACACACACACACACACACACACACACACACACACACACACACACACACACACACACACACACACACACACACACACACACACACACACACACGTAGACACGATAAATCTGAAAAAAAAAATAACAAACCAAACATCGATGCACTGTTTATACCTTAACATGTAAATGTTTCTAACAGTAAAATGCTACAATGTTGTCACACAACCTCATTTGGTTCCTCAATAAAAGCAGTTTTTATGCATTTCAGATAAAACTTGTAAAAATTTATTTTGCAACAGTGGAAATGGAAAGCCAGTTGCATTCTACAGAGCGATATATTCTTTGCAATTGGTATACTGCATATTTTGGCTAATTTAAAAAAAAAAAATGGTTCAATGAATTCCATGCATACAGTAAAAGTACAAAACTGTGCACAGTATACAATGCATAGCCTACTATATAGATTTTTGGATGGCTGATGCCGATGATATATGAAATTAGATTAATTTAAATAACATGCATAGCAATTGCAGTAAAAATTGCAAAAATAAATAAATAAATAAAAAGTCAAAATTGCAATGAAGTTTTTATTTATTTTACATAGGCCTATTTACTAAATTACATTTACATTTATTCATTTAGCAGACACTTTTATCCAAAGCGACTCACAGTGACAAAATAAAGAGCAACATAGCCTCACAACAAAGAATTTAAACGCTCGCATCTGTGCTCAGGCACTGCCGTTCTTTGCGCTGTCACAATAAAAGTTCCTTTGCTGTCAGAATAGAAGTTCTGAGACTTATCGGCCAAAAAGAAAAAATATCGGCCGATATATAGTATGGCAGTATGCTATTTTGAACAGATACACACTATTAGACAGAAAAACAGACGAATAGATTCGAACAAGCCCTTGTCAAACTGCCAATTAATTAGACACTCAGTTTTAGTGAGTAAAACACTAAAACACTTCCTGACAGACAGGCAGCAGCTCGTGAGGCTGGGAAAAATACACATCCAGCACTCGTACAATCAGCACTGGCGCCCCTCAGGGCTGTGTCCTCTCACCACTGCTATTCTCCCTCTACACCAACGACTGCACATCTAAAGACCCCTCTGTCAAGCTCCTGATGTTTTCAGACGACACCACACTTATCGGCCTCATTCAGGATGGTGACGAGTCTGCTTACAGACAGGAGGTTGAGCAGCTGGCTGTCTGGTGCAGTCTTAACAACCTGTAGCTGAACATACTCAAAACAGTGGAGATGATCATGGACTTCAGGAGGACCCCCCCCCCCCCCCCCCGCTCTCCCCCCACTCACCATCATGAACAGCACTGTAGAAACAGTAGAGTCATTCAGGTTCCTGGGCACCACCATCTCCCAGGACCTGAAGTGGGACACTCACATTGACTCCATTGTGAAAAAGGCTTCGCCAGCTGAGGAAGTTCAACCTGCCACAGGAGCTGCTGAAACAACACGGTCTCACTCCCAACTAGTCATATATTGACGCTTGGTCAGGACCCCTTGGTGTCGCTTTTTGATGCTCAAGGTTTTTCGACGCACAGAGTCCTCCATTGTTTTCAGTTGTTTGTCTTAATTTAATGGTTCCCATGCATTTGTATTAAATATGAATAATTTTATATAAATTTATACTTTCATTGGAGCACGTAACCCCACCCCTACCCTAAACCTACCCACTTCTGAACAATATAAATCACGTAACAGACAAATAAAAGTACAGCCACAGGTATTTATTGCAAAAAACAACCATAAAAAAGCAGAATAAACGCATTACAAACATGTCGTGTTGCATTCCAAGTCTTCTGAAGCCATACGATATCTTTATGCGAAGAAGAGAGTAAAACATAAAGGTTTAAATCGCTGAAAATGATCCCGCTCCGTTAACACACATCTCACATCTCATTCAAATGATACTCCCGTAGCATGACGCAATTGGTCACGAGACACTCAAGAGCCAATGGCATTTCACAACAGTATGACGCAATCGGCCACGAGACACACAAGAGCCAATTGCTAACGTAAGGCTTCTTCTGGCGGCATTTTTTGAATTCGCACACAGAGACAGCACACAGGAAGAGCTTTACGGCGGACGGAGACGGCGATCGCGTCTATTCTTCTCACAAATCAATCATTTTGCCTCGAAAGACTTGTAATATTATTATTTATTTATTTTTTTTATAAATTATGACGGTTGTTGCATCTGCCTGTTATATCTTGTGTTTTATTGACTAATGGTAGGTGTAGGGGCAGGGGTTGGGTTACGTGCTCATAAATGTGTAAATAGTGTAATATAAATAAAACTGTTGTGACACACCCCAACATATATGTAACAATGGCAATATTATTGCCCAATATATAATTTAATCATGAAGATAAGCCTTTGCGTAGGCATATTGACGCTAAGGGTTTCTTATTTAAAGCAATGGAGGACCCTGCACGTCGAAAAATTACACTGAAGGGGTACCCTGTGAGTCAAAAAGAGACGCCAAAGGGTCCTGACCAAGCGTCAATATGTGACGAGTTGGGAGTGAGACCGTGTTGGCTGAAACAGTTCTACTCCGCCTTCATTGAATCCATCCTCTGCACTTCAATAACTGTCTGGTTCAGCTCAGCTACCAAATCTGACCTCAGAAGACTACAGAGGGTAGTCCGGACTGCTGAGCGAATCATTGGTACAACCCTCCCCACTCTCCAAGAACTGTACTCATCCAGAGTGAGAAAAAGGGCTGGCAAAATCACTCTGGACCCTCACATCCAGCACACTCCCTCTTTGAACTGCTGCCGTCTGGTCGACGCTACAGAGCTCTGAGCACCAGAACGACCAGCACAGGAACAGTTTCTTCCCTCAGGCTATCCATCTCATGAACACCTGACAATAATTGTGGAACACACACTATTTATACACTTATTTATCTAACACACATACTACATTTCGAATTTGCACATAATATACCTGTCCATACAAAACTGTCTGTTATATACCTGTACATATTTTTATTCCTTATTCACTTGTTCTGTTTTTGTTCTGTCGCTGTCATTCTGTTGCACTGTGGAAGCTTCTGTCACGAAAACAAATTCCTTGTATGTGTAAACATACCTGGCAATAAAGCTCATTCTGATTCTGATTCTAAAACATGAAGCAATACCTTGGCCTTTTCAAGCTGAGCCTGAGCCTGTCTCTCAGCTTCTCTGCGTAAGGTCTCTTTATCTTCCTCCAGAGACACATCTGAGTCAGACGGCCGACTAGTGTATGAGTCCGCTGAACCCTGTGGAAAAAGCACAGACATTTTTTAATGTACACGTTATTTCTGTGTGTACATTTATTTCATTAAGTACATGGATTATGACACATGGTTTCTATTTGATTGTCTTCCTTGATTTTAAAACCATGACATTTACTCATTTGCTCAGGATAAATATACAGCTACTCTACTTAAAGTTGGTGTGCGTAATTTGTTCATGGCAGAATAGTTTCTCCTACATCAACAAGCACACAGAGTAAGCCATTTACAACTTGATTCCCAACATTTTGAAGAAAGGTAACAAGTTTTGGTTATTATTGACTTACATTGTATGAAAAAATGGAAACAATTTAGTTTAGGGACAAATTCTCACTATTAACTAGTAACTTATTAGCATGCACATTACAAGCATATTGACTATTTATTAGTAGGCCTACTTATAAAGCACATATCAATGCCTTATTCTACATGACCATATTTTAGATCCCCTAATCCACCCCATACTTAAACATAACAACTACCTTATTAAAAATGAATAAGCAGCACATTAGGAGTTTACTGAGGCAAAAGTTGTAGTTATCGGTTAGTTAATAGTGATTCTCCAAACTAAAGTCAAGTATGACCAAAAAAAAAAATCACTACTATAACATTTTTTCAAAATATCTTCTTTCAAGCTGTTTTAAGAAGACTTAAAGTCATACAGATTTGGAAAGAAATGATGAGAGTGAGTAAATGATGATAATTGTCATTTTTAGGTGACTGTCCCTTTAAATTAACTTGGCATTTCATTTCAGAGAACTAGCGTGTTTCTCTTACAACGTCTGAGGGAGTGACTAACATAATCAATCTCTCAACATTTTTTCCTCTTCTGGAAAATCAATCATAGAAACGTTATTTTGGATTTTTCTTGTGCTATTGGAGTGAATGGGAAGTGCCCCACCTGCCCCTAAAGAATACAGACTATCATCTCTGAGGATCTTACACCACAGCGCACAGAATGCTCCCTACTTAGCAACGGCCCTGAGACACAGGTAATTATAAAGTACTTTGAAACTGAAATGGATAATAGTAAAACAAAACCAGTGTACCGCAAATAATTTCAAACTGTAACTGACTTTAAGAGTCATCTGCCTGTAAACAGTATAAACAAAGAATTTAGATATAAAAATAAGATGAAAGGGACTTTGGTATAGCTAAAGTTCAAACCACTGGTACTGGTTGGGATGGAAAAGGATCGATTGTCCAAAACAAATCACCTTCTAGCACCTGACCAATTACAGCACACACACACATACAAGACATTCTACACCTAAAATAGGATTTCAATTTAATTTAAATGTTATAACGTCTGGACAAATTACAACTATTCACAATTTCCCATAAAAGTACTCTTTAACATACTTTAAAAATGGGCACTTATCACTAAAAAGAAAACAAAAAACCTTTAAAAATATACTTAAGTGCAAACTGAATATAATTATTTTGAACACTTAATTGAATTTCTAGTGAAACGTGTATGACATATAAGTTTACGTCATATATTGAAATATATTTTTTATTTGTAATAATGAAATTGCAATTCGGTACATTTTAAATGTTTTTTAACTTTAAATGTAATATTGTATAACACACTACAGTTAACATTATAATCAAATACTTTACATGTGCTTTAGTATGTCAGTCAACATAAAAAATAAGTGTACTTCTTTAAAGCATGAAAAACTGATAAAAAACATAATGATTTAAAATGTACTTTAAAGCTTTTAATTTTGACTTTATTCTTAAGTGCACTTTTAAAAGTGTACTTAAGTGTGAAACAGTCAAGTGTCTCTTTTTAAGTCACTTAAGTGGCCTTTTCAATATTTTGTATTGTCTGCAATTACAGTTTTTTTGAAAAGATAGATTTGACGTACACTACAAGTGCACATTCAATACAATTAAGTGCACTTTTCTTTAGTAATAATAACACATAACTACATTAAAATGTGTGCATCTTTGTATGTAATTTCCTGCATATGAAAGGCAATAGAGAGATTCAAGAAAATATTTAGAAATTAACCCTGAACATACTTGATAGACACTGTTGATGTTTACATAAAATCACGGTCACCTAATGTCAAACAAGGTCTCAAGTAAAATGTGCGTTTAATATTCATCATTCAAGAACATATGAAGATTAAATCAAAAGTAAGATACTCAGCAACATACTAGCATATCCTTCTGCAGTCAATTTCCATTCGCTTGCACACGAAAATAGTGTATATTAAGATGTATAGTAGTTCTTACACCAATGTTGTTCTTGTCTCGGTTTCCTGTTGCTCGTTTCAGCAGTCGTATCCAGGAGGCCTTCATCAGCCAATCCAGTTAGAGCATTTGCTCTCCTCACCATACCAACCACAAACTTCAGTAAACTCTAACAACAACTACTGTATATACTGCCCACCATCTACCAAATAATATGCAAACATTATACATAAACCTGAAAGCCGCAGGTACCAAAAATGCAATTATAGGCAAGTAAAAAAAAAAAAAATCTGACACTGTTTTTTGTTTAGCTTTCACTAAAACTGCAATTTAAGCTACATAAAGTGCTACCTAATATCTCGGCTGTTGCCCGGGCTAATGTTATCAATGCTAGATGTGCTGCTGCTGTGGGAACGTAGAGTTCTGCTGTGTTGTTGACGATGGCACGCAATTCCATGTGCTTGCTCTCGATCCCTGCGCATAGTGGATGATGAGAGCTGCTACGGCCTGTGGAGACAGTGGCGGAGTGTTTTCTTCTAGAATAATGAATGAGACTCAGTCCATCCCGCCGCAGCAACACCAGCAAACCAGGCTGCCATGCTCTTCTATGAAGAGCCTTTCCCCGCTCCCTAGAGCCCAGCGCACCAATGCTAAAGACGCTAGCACCTCTGCTGCAGTGATTTGCACCTCTAACTGCCAGCTCTTCTTTTACACGTTGTCCTTTCTGTCTTCTGTATGTCCATAGTGTTCCTCAGACATCCAGGCTTCTATACGCTCTACAGTCTTCCTGTCTCTCCAGTATGTCCTCTGTTTTGCATCCACTTTATCTTCCCTCCCCTCCCATCCTCCTCGCTCTCTGCCTCTGCGTTGCTCTTCACAGTCGCTCCATCTGTGTGTCGTCTTCTGTGATTAATCCCGCTGCACGTTTACTTGTGTGTGTGTGTGTGGGTGTGTGTGTGTGGGGGGGGGGTCTGTTTATGCAAAATGTGCACGTGTGTTCTCGTGAAAAAAAGAAGTGTGCTTAATTTGTTTTGAATGTGCACTTGTAGTGCACTTCGAATCTTGAAAGTATATTTAAAAAACTGTCCTTGCATATAATATAATGTAAAATAAAAGGCCGCTGAATTGACTTAAACAGAGAGACTTTCATTACTGTTTCTTAACACACTTAAGTACACTTTTAAAACGTGCACTTTGTAATAATGTCAAATTTAAAAGTTTTACTGTAATTTTTAATTCATTATGTTCTAATTAACTTTTTTTCTTTTGCTTTAAAGAAGTAAACATTTGATGTGTTGACCTACATACTAAAGCAGTAATGTTCTTATTTGATATTGCATTTAAATTTAATATATTGTAAATGTACTAACATGCAACTTAATGTTTAAATACGTGATATTTCAATGTCAATAGAAATTACATTAAAATATATTTAAGTTCACTATAAATGCTTGTCAGTACATTCAGCAGTATTTTAACCATATTTTAATTAATCGAATTATGACATTACAAGTGTACTTAAGTCCTACTTAAGTGGGTCAAAAAGCACACTAAAGTTAAGCTAATTGCAATTAATATAAATTTAAACTATAATACATTTTCATTAAATTGCAATTGACATTCAAATAAGTGCCCAAGCATTTCATTCCAATCACACTTAATTATATTCTATCAAAGTACATTATTTCCATATAGGTACTCTTAACATGTACTTCTATTTCACAAGGGTTGTGTGGTTGCCCAGGAACTTGTAAACAACACACAAATTCTCTCTATTCTATGATTCTATGATTTCACTCTTATAAGCACTTAGTTATAAATCTGATTTGAACACAGGTTCTTTATTGAGTGCAAGACGTTTAAATCTTGCAGAGCTAACACTATTTTTAAATCTGTTAAATAATTTACAACTGATCTTCAGTACATTTATATCAGTCTATACATACTGTATAACAAACTTAACAACAGGTAAGTGGAGGATTAAGGGTGAACTTTTGACCTTCGAAAATGCAGTAACATTGACTACGTTTACATGGATCAGTAATCTAATTATTTACCTTATTCTGAATGAGACAATATTATGATTAAGGTGTTTATATAGGTTGCTTTTAAAATAATCCTTTCATGTTCCCGTTTTACATGTTATAGTACATAGATCGATTAATGAAATGCGTCACTATGTCACCACACGACGACATCTGACGTCCCCTCCAGAATTTCACGTCATTTTTAATTTTATGAAAGCTTCAAGTGCAGTTAATTATTTGTACGTGCATACAGACTACACTGTAAAAAAAAAAAAAAAAAAAGTTGAGCGAACTTAAAAACCTGCTGAAGCTGGTAAAAAAATTTTTTTTGAGTTTGCTCAACTTGTTCTTGTGGGAGATTCTCAAATTTTGGTTGTATAAACTTAAAACGACAAGTTGAGAAAACTCAAAAATATGCTGAAGTTTGTTGCCTTAAAATTTTAAGTTGGCTCAATTTTTTTTTTTACAGTGTAAAAAAAGCTCTTTGCCGTCAAACGGTTGATCGCTGCTGTGTGTGTATCCTGTCGCAAAATGCGGTGAAAAGTCCTACAGGACGGTAATAGTTTGATTAAGGTCTGTGCATGTCTTTACTGCACTTCAAAAATGCGACTAAAATAGGAATACTCCACATGTCTTAATTCAATTTGTGTTTACTTCGATTATGACTTTAGCTGGATTAAGGTAATCAAAAATCTCTGTTTACATGGTAGACTCTTAATCAGAGTATTGTCTTAATCATATTAAAATCGGAGTATTGATGTCCATGTAAACATAGTCATTGTGAAGTTTCCAATCAGCTGTCCTGCACTGACTCAGGGTCAGAACTTGTGGATTTTAAAACAACACAATTCATCTCTACAATCTAGCTTGCATCTAATCAAAGAAATCTCACTGTGATGATCCATCATTTAATCAAGTTGATTATTTTTTGATTTTCAGCAATTATCATAATTCTTGACGTAAATGAGCTGTAATTTGCAAAACAATTTCTTGTGGTTACAGAGCTTGGTGCCTATTCTGAGAGAATGAATTGTCTCCATGATGTTTAAATGACAGATCTGAATGGCCTGTTGAGTTTGAATTTGTTGAGTTCAAATTCTACAGTAGATTACAACTCGGGCTAATTGGAAAAAGTGCCTGTGGTGACATTTCTGCATAATGATATTATGGTGCAACTTGCATGTTTTGCGACACTTTCAAAGTAAAATGTAAACGTAAGTCAAAGTAAGTGGTGCTAAAAACATGTTAATTTTTTAGATCAACAGATTGATCTGGCAATGTTTCATTATGTTGGTTGTTTAATGTATTGTGGAAATTCGGAAATGACATGTCTGGTAAATGACGCTAAAAGATGAATGCCCTATCGTGTTTGAAAATAACATACCACCCACACTAAATCTGACTCAAAACATAACTGATAGTGTTAACAAAAGCAAATGTGAGAGAAAAATGCATTTGCCGATGCAACCATGCCATTTCAGCTTGTATCTACAAGTTTCACAGAACTACCTACGCACCAGAGCGTTTCACATCTCAAGTGCAATGTTGTACCGGGTGCACTACTGAGCAAGTTTACTGTTTATTTATGTTACAAAAGCCAAACATAGGATGCTGGATATGTGATGCACACCTCAAAATGTGTTTCTTTTACAAATCATACACTGGCAAAAGCGTTTTAAGGTCATGACATAATATTGTGCGAGGAACCATGCAAAAATAAATATATTGTTAAATGGTAATCTGCCCGTGTGATCATAAGATGTGAAAAGGAATTTTAAAAAAATCATTTCACTGCCACTAGTGTTCATTTCAGCAGGAAACTGCAGTAATTTTTTGAAGGTTTGCAAAATGTATGTAGAGACATAGTTTTCTAATGATACTATGTTGGCATTATTTTTTCTTTATCTCAAACACACACACACACACACACACACACACACACACACACACACACACACACACACACACACACACACACACACACAAAATCACATAGAGTCAACATGTCACAGCTGTGCTCCTCAAGCTATTTAGCACAGATTTTCTTTCAGAGAGGTCAAAGAGATCATGAAAACACACTCACACAAACACACAAATTCACTCTGATGGATTCGATCATGTTCTACCCTGTCATTTTAAAGTAGAACACCAGACATCAATATGGATATATTGACTAAATCACACAGATTTTCACACACACTCACACACTGGGACAATGGCACTATGTGCTCTTACATTTAGTCATTTATTTAAGTGAGTTGCTTGCATTTAATTAGTAGTTTGTTGTCTGTCTTTCTTTCTCATTTATGTTTCTTTTTTTTTTTAATTTTCATTTATTTTGTAGAGAGCTATTTGTCCTGGAGATGACTATCGCTGGAAAAATATTTACCCAGAATTCTTTGGGTCCATCAGTCTAGAAAAACACATGCTAAATGCAAAAAAAAGGTGGATGCATTACATTTTCATCAAAGTACTTTGCTAATCAAGCAGATAATAATTTATATTTTATTTCTAAAAAAATAATACATATACATAATTTCTAAAATCTTCATTTTATTTTCAAATATATTAATTGTAAACTTGAAAACAAAAACATTCAGTACTGTATTTTTATTTATAGCCTCATGACGAACCCAGGAGGAAACACGTATGAATGTTGCGTATGTTACGCATTAAAATACTCTTAACAAAGAAAGACAACGTACAGAAGTGATCTAGACATTACAGAAATCTTATAGGATTCTCCATTAATTATTCCTTGAGTTTTATGATGCCAAAAACTTGCACACAGTAGTTTAGAAACCTAAAGTTCTGTATGTCTAAAAGCTGTGTTTATTCCATAATCAGTGTTAACACATCACATATGTAATTAAGACACTTTTACAGTCTCTAACACACTCACGCATCAATGCAAGACTGGAAAAAAAAGTTCAGGAAACTTTCAGGAAATGTGTTTTTCCCACCCACAAAATCCTAGCCTAGAAACTTCCAGAAAGGAGCCAAGCATTGTTTAAAAGAGCAGAGAATGGATGTCGAACACCGCAAAGAATGACAAAAAAACTTAAGATATTTGGGACTCACCAAATCAGACTCCTCGCTGGTTGAGAGGTACATGTCTATGAACATCTGTGAGTGTGTGTGTGTGCAGTATGAGTGTGTGAGAGAGCTCTACTCCACCCAGCTCCTCTACAAACAGTCCTAGTAGGAGAAGGGGGAGCGGGAAGAGCGGTTTCCTCTCGCTCCTGTGGGCTGAGTTTGAAGGGGCTCAAATATGTGCTTGTAAAATGAATGGTGTGTTCGTCTACATTCTCTCTCCTCCCAAAACTACGTCAAGTTACTCTGCTAAACCCAGAAATCTCTCTCTCTTTCCCACGCTAAGAAAAAAACCATGACAGTCCATCCCACAAACAACCTATGCTCTCAGACATGCACATTACCACATGCACACTCACACACATACCAAAAAAAAATCACTTATTGTAGATCAGGGGATAATTATCATGTTAAAGTGACATTAATGTTAAGTACACATGACTGAGATGTATCTGAATGCAAATAACACCTGACGTATTCAGAATCCAGCCTCTTTTTGAATACTTCTGTGGTTTTGACTGTAACATAAGACAGATGTGAGCGGGAAAAAAAGTCTCCTCACAATCAAGTGAGAAACGCTGTACATTTGTCCTCTTGCTCTCCTTCCCCAAGGCAGCGCTGCCAAACTCCTCCCCTTGAAAACTGCTCTCAACAGCTGATTAGTGGACTTTTTTTTTCTTTTTTTCAAAAGTCACCAAATATGGAAACGTAAGGCTTTTGCACAGTAGTCTAAATAGACAGATAAATGGAAAGGTAACAATTTATAATAAGTGTATACAGTAATAAACCACTTACAAAGCATTTGCAAACTATTGGTAATTCATAGTTTATAAACTGTGGTTTATACAATAGTAGATTCTACACAAAAAATGAGTGCAATTAAGGTTCAATAAAGATTGGTTTCAAGCACTTAATTAATGACATTTTCTCATTTCCAGTGACCTAATCTAAAGTGAGAACTATTCACGCTAATCACAGTAACAATGAATGAAGAACTCACTATTTGTATATAGCCTATTGATACATTACCAATGTAGCGACTACAAAACTAATAGTTTGTTAATGGATTTTAAGTACTTTATTAGTGTATACTTATTATAAAGTGTGATATAGTTAGATAATATTTAGTTTAGTACTATCTTGATGCTGTTGAAATAATAGTAAGTCATTTAGAACGTGTAGCAGTGTTTTCTGTACTGTACATGGCCCGTGTTTGAGCAAAAGTAAGGTCAAGGTAGAGCATCCCTTACAAAAAGTATTCTTCAGGTTCATTTTATTAAATAAACTTAAGTAAAGTGTAAGTATGCTTTATGTAGTAAGTCTATTAAATCATTGTATGACTAGTATACATGTTCGTATAGGTGGCAGGCCTACTATTCCAATACTTCTTCTGACTAAATTGGCCCATTTTTAGTTCCACAAAATATATACAGTTAATTTTAAGGTGTCCTTGTTACAGTGTAGTTATACATTTAAGTACTGAGTAATATAAATTAACTACATGTAGCCTACTTACTTACTATACGGTTAGGGTTTGGCTTAGTGTTACTTGCATGTAATTATTCATAATTAATTGTTATTATACTAGTAAGTACATGCAACGTGTAACAAGGACACCAAAATAAAGTGTTACCTAAGTGTAAAAGTAGTAAACTTTGAGTATCAGTTTATATCTGAGTTTTTCATTTGTATTGCAAGTATACTGTGAGCTATACAAGTGAACATATAACGTTAGTTTACTAGTTTTATACTTTTAGCCCACTTTTTAGTTTGTGAAAGTAGACTTTGAAGTTTAAGGAACAGAAGTTCATTCATGTTTGCTATTAATATTTATAGTTTACTAAGACTTTACTCTACTTTCATTACCTAAAATTTGGGCTAGAAGTATAGCTAGTAAACCAACTTTATTTTACAGTACATGTATTTACAGTGTACTTACAGTTTACTTTACCAAGAAAGTACTGGGTAGTACAAGGTAACTACATGGGTTAAAGTTAGATTTAGGGGTAGGTTCGGGGTTAGTACATAGTTATAACTCAATTAATTGTTATAATAAGTACATTGTATGGAAAAGTGGAACAGGACTGTAAAATTAAGTGCTACCCATACAAGCTCCCTTGTAATATTGTTCACAGTATAGTTGCAAAAGAATCAAAATGTACTACTGTTATACTTAAAGTACAGTACAACATATACTTTTATGAATTACAATTATACCTCTTTAATCCTAAAAAGTATACATAGTAAAAATATAAATAGTACACTTATAAGTAATAAGTAATTGGACAATTGACTCAAAAGCTGATAGGCTATTCTTTCGTTATTTCTACACCAATTAAGCAGGTAAAAGGTCTGGAGTTGATTCTAAGGCCCAAACCCAATTCTATTTTATACCCCTTCCCCGTGTCCCTTAAAACAGAGTGTCAAGGGGTGGGGGTGAAAATATTCCCCTAAAAATTGGGACACCACTACTATACCGTCACACGTGATCATACGTCATCTAGCTCCTACAATAAACACACCTATGCTGGTGACCCTTACCGTTCTATATTAATGTGCTGCTTACTGACACACACATACACACACACACACACACACACACACACACACACACACACACACACACACACACACACACACACACACGAGATCGTGCAGCTCACACATCCAGGAGCAAAGAAACTTGTCAACACTGCCCCACGACTTTTATTAAAAACAGTTTAAATATTGAATCCCTACACTATATTTTCCGGCAACGATCTCTCTCTCTCTCATTGGCAATATTTGAGAAAAAAGGTTTAACGATTTCTAATTATTGGGGAACTAGCCCCCCTCAATGTCTATGGTGGTTATCGCTCTGATCAGGCATGAAAATATGTTGTGGCACTATAGTGCAGTCAGTAATGATATGACGTTTAGCAAACTTTAGCGATTTTTTTGCAAACATTTCTTTGAATAACATGACTTTGAATATGAACTCATGATTGAATGTAACATCAAACAAATTATTACTTTTAATAATGCAATAAGGCTTTCTGGCCCCTCCCCTTACCCCTAGCCCTCCAACCAAAAGAGAATCAAGACAGAAAGGGGAAGGGCTAAGGGGTAGAAATGGGATTGGGCCAAATGTGTGCCATTTGTATTTGGAAGCTGTTGCTGTGAACCCACATCATGCAGTCAAAGGATCTCTCCGTACAAGTGAAGCAAGGCTTCAAAAACAAAACAAATCCATCAGAGAGAATCCTCTCCATGGTAAAGAAAAACCCTTTCACAACATCCAGCCAAGAGAAAAACACTCTCCAGGAGGTAGACGTGTCACTGTCAAAGTCTACATTCAAGAGAAGACTTCACCAGACCAAATACAGAGGGTTCACCACAAGGTGCAAACAAGACCTGATTAGACTTTGCCAAAAAACATCTAAAAAAGCCAGACCACTTCTGGAAAAGCATTCTTTGAACGGCTGAAATTAAGATCAACCTGTAATAGAATGACAGGAAGAAAACAAGTATGGAGAAGGCTTGGAAGAGCTCATGATCAAAGCACACAGCATCATCTGTGAAACATGGAGCAGTGTGATCATGAGCTGCATGGCTTCCAGTGGCACTGGGTTACTGGTGTTTAGTGATGACGAGACAGAAAACAGAAGCAGCCGGATCAATTCTGAAGTGTATTGAGATATACTCTCTGCCCAGATTCAGCCAAATGCAGCAAAGTTTCTGTATCATGGCCTCCTAATAATCCCCATCCACCTGACTGGCTCTATCTCTCGCTCCTCTCCACCTGTAGCTGGTGTGTGGTGAGCGCACTGGAACTGTGGCTGCCGTCGCATCATCCAGGTGGATGCTGCACACTGATGGTGGTCGAGGAGAGACCCCCCACATGATTGTAAAGTGCTTTGGGTGTATGGCAATACACAATAAAGTGATATATAAATGCATCATTCATTCATTCATTCAAAGCTGATTGGGCGGCGCTTAATAGTACAAATGGATGATGACCCAACACATACAGCAACCCAGGAGTTTTTGAAGGTAAAAAAGTGGATTATTCTGCAGTGGCCGAGTCTATCTCCTGATCTCAACCTGATTGAGCTGCATTTCACTCGCTGAAGACAAAACTAAAGGCAGAAATACACGCAAATAGGGATGTAACGATTCAGTTCAGTTTGATAAAATTCCCCACGGTTAGTATTACCGTTTCATATTTTAATTATCATTAAAACCGTATTCGATTACCGCGATTTGAACAACTTGTCACGATAAACAAATATTGTCCAGCACAGTTTTCAGTAACAGTCTCACCTGCGCACAGCACGCAGAGTAGTTTTGAGTGAAAATTGGAGGGAAAAGCAGGGAGGTTTTAAAAGAGTGCTGAAGGAATTATACAAATGAATACATGAATGAATTAATTATGAATGTACCTCTGAAGGTTCTGACTGTCTTCAGAAACGATTCGATAGCATTTTGTTTAAATCTTCGCTCCATGTAATACCTGAAGGAAGTGTTCTTAATCGCAATGCTACCTTGTCCACAGAGTTTACGGGAAACAGCTATAATTCGGCTTTTCCATATAAAGCGCCACCTGCTGCCAGAGAGTGGATTTACAGAGACTTATATTTACATTCAGTCTGTGTGCAGTTTCTGTCTGGCCGAAAACGGACCGGATTTGCACGCCCTGCTGTAAATTTTGACCGGTTGATGAAAAACAAGTTTATGTGGATTCTATACATTTAAATAATTCAGATAAGTGACTTAGAATTATTTATTTATATAGCAAATAAAATTAACCATTTATTAACCAATTATCATTTTGACTTAACCCTTTATTTCAAGGCTTAAATGTGAGGTTTACCTTTATATGAAACTTTTTCAAAGCTTTATTTGAACATTTACATTAGATATTTGAACATGCTATTAAACTGTTTTCAGTCAAGTTGTCATTTAAAATCCGAACATCATTGGGAATGTTATTGTTTTAGTGATTATGCAAACAAAACGTCATTTTATTTGTTGATTTTTAAATATAAAACTTGGTGAATTGATTTATGTGTCTGTACTTTCTGAAAATCTCCAGCACATTTTAACAATACTGTGATAATACTGATAACCGTGATCATTTTGGTCACTATAATCAATACCATTACATCCCTACGCACAAATAAACAACAACTGAAGTCAGCTGCAGTAAAGGCCTGGAAAAGCATCACAAAAGAGGGAACCAAGTCTTTGGTGGTAAGTTCTAGACATAAGAGAGTCATTGCCGGCAAAGGATTCTCAACAAAATATTAAAAATGAACATTTTATTTATGATTATATTTATCTGTCCAATTACATTTTAGCCCCTAAAAATGGGGGGGGGGGGGGGGGTTGATGTGTATAAAAATCGTTATAATTCCTAAGCATTTTATGTTATATAGTTGTTCAACCCCTTGAATTAAAGTTTAAAGTCTGCACTTCAATTTTATTTTGATTGTTTTATTTTTAATTATGTTCTGGTGGCATACAGAGCTGAAATTCTGAAAATTGTATCAGTGTGCAAATACATGGACCTGACTGTATATATTTGTGAAGGTTATCATCATCCAGACTTTTCTGAACTACCACATACATAATACTTATTTCATATGCAAATATCAAATCAGACGACCAAAAAAGCCACAGCATGGCTCCTTTTAGTGTGGCGACAATTTTTTTGCCACCACTTCCATGTGTGACTTAACAGTACCTGATGAAACCAAATTCAAAATGCAGCTAATACAGAGATGCTTTGTTTCTTACTTTAAAAAGTTTACTAGCTGATACAATACAGATATTACACCAATGTTTGCTTATAATCATGCATTATTTTATGTTTCTGCCTATGACATCAAAGAAAGCCTTATTCAATAGCCTTAATGCATAGAGGTATTCTTATAGTTACTTGCACAACATAATAATGTACATACTCAGTTCTCCCTTTCTCAGCCCTAACAGCATAAAATATCAATATAATGAAACCAAGAGCATTTCCTTACCTTAACTTTCTTAGACATGTTCACTGTCTAACTGTGCCGAAGGAAGGATGGTTACTACTGCCACTGTCCATCTGATCAATAATTCAGGCTTGAATTAACAATGACTACATGTAGTTTCCAATTACAGTTATCAGGTTAGTGACAGAGACTCTGTTAACAAAAAGTTTGGGTCAACTGTTTGAATTGAATTTGCATAACTGGTTGCATATTTTTTTGACTCAATAGGTCACAAGATCATCACAAAAATAAGTGAAAAAGAAGTGCACTTAATTGTATTTGAATCTTAAAAGTATATATATTCTTAAAAAATGTACTTGCAGGTACTGTAATATTAATAAAATAAAAGGCCACTTAAGTGACTTAAAGAGATACACTTTCATGACTGTTTCTTAACTTTACATTTTTAAAAACTGCACTTTGTAATAATGTGAAATTAAAAGTTTTACTGTCTAACAAATGAAAGCACATGTAAAGTTCCTGATTGTAATTTAAACTGTAGTGTTTTATTCAATATTACATTTTAAAGTTAATATTTTTTAAATGTACTAAATTGCAACTCCATTACAAATGTGTAATTCCAAATATATTTAAAACATGGATACAACAAGTTTCAACAGAAATGAAATATTACCATAAATGCTTGTCAGTACATTCATACACTTTAACCATATTTCAAAGACAATTATAAAATTACTTATAAAGATGTACTTAAGCCCTACTTGTTAAAAAAGCACTCTTAAGTTCAGCTAATTGCATTTCATATAGACTAAAAGTAAAATATAATTCATTTTCCCTTAGTTGCTATTGACATGTAATCAAGTGTCTGAAAACAATACACTCACACTTAATTATATTATTTTAAAGTATATTATACTATTTTTAAAGGTATGCTTAAGTATACTTCTTTTTCACAATCTAAAAGATTATATAATATACGTCAACCTTGCAATCAATATTAATCAAAATTGCATCACATTCTGACATTTATCATGATTGTCAACATGTGAGAACGAATCTCAGATTGTATAATAAGGACCACAAAGGGGGCCTGAGGTTTTGGATACAAATGATACAGAAAGTGCTCAGGTTTAGGGCTCAAGAGCATTGCATAATAGGATACCAGTCGGCTCTGGTATGGAGATCCCTGTTATAAGCCAGCTCAACTGATATCGCTTAAGTGGCCTAAATTAGGGGTGTGCGATATGACGATTTTTGATCGTGGACGATAAAAATGTCTCCACAATCTGCTTTTGAAGAAATATCTAGTATCCCGCTACAGCGCACATTCTGGCACCTCCATACAGCACGACATACAGCGGTAGAGTTACTCTGACAGGACACTGTACTTATTCGCGATAGCAAAAGTATATTATTTGCATACAAGCCTTGCCGGTTAAGCTTTTCATTCATGTGCTGGTCTGACTTGCCTTTTTTTGAGCCCGTAACCCGAAGCGCGAGCACTAAAAAGCCTGTCAAACAGCGCCTGATTACTGAACTAAGTTATCTTTTGAGCTAATACTATCAAAACACACAAGGTTTACATATAGACTCAGTTGGTTAGGTCTAAAATGAAAGTAAACAGTTGAGAAAAAAACTGATAAGTGCCTGTATATTAGATGCATGCATGCATTAAAGGGATAGTTCACCCTAAAATTTGATTTCTGTCATTATTTACTCACTCACATGTTGTCCCAAACCTGTAATAATTTCTTTCTTGTGCTGAACACAAAATAAGATATTTTGAAGAATGTCGGTAACCAAACAGCTGGTCCACATTGACTTTGATATAAGGAAAAAAATCATATGTATGTCACTGTAGACCTGCAACTGTTTGGTTTTCCAAGTTCTTCAAAATAGCATTTATGTTCAGCAGAAGAAAGAAACTCACTCAGGTTTAAAATAACGTTTGAGTAAATGATGGTATAAATATAAAACCCTTTGACAGAATTGACAGACAGATGACAGAATTGTTATTTTCAGGTGAACTATTCCTTTAACGTTAATAAAACAACAAAACGCAAAGAGAAAAATCACTCACTACTGCTGACTGAAAAACCTTTGCTTTAGGAATCAGTCTATATAGTTTTTTGTTTTTATATTTGTTCATTCAAATTCTTGAATGCTCCTGCTAAATACACCTGTTGTACCTGAAAATAAAGCACTGTTTGTTTTATTTGTATATTATGTGTATTTGTAATGTGTATCTTTGTTCTTAAGATAAAATAACGACAAAGATTTTTATCTTTGCCCACTTTGGTCTAAATATCTGCCATTTTTTTTTTTTTTTTTTTTTTTTTGAAAGGCATTATCTTTATAATAGGGGAATTAGTTTGGCTGTAATGCTCAGACAACTTGCAAAATAGTAAAACCAACATGACAAACAATCGTGACAAAATCGTGAATCGTGATATTTAAAAAAAAAAAAAAAAATCGTGATATGATATTTTTTCCCATTTCGCCCACCCCTAGCCTAAATCCCTAAAACCATCGAAGACCCTGAAACAATCAATCCAGTTCCTAGAGAAGGAGATTCTGTGACATGCATCTCCCTCTCCAGCCCACTAGAGGGAGCCCTCGCCTGAATATTAGTTCAGAGCACCTCCATCAGTTTGTTTCACAGCACTTGGTTGCTGTATTTTAAGGGGTTATTCCAGAAAACAGGTTATGGGACATAAATGGGAAAATTAACGGATAATCTCACATTTTGGCTCCAAAACCTGAGGTAGCTTTCAGGGTATATAACTAGCAATAGCAACTTATTCTCTGAACAAAACCTTCTCAGCAGGTTACAGGGTTAATTAACTTTAAGACAGCATATATTCATATATATTTCTTTCTAAATGACTCAAAATGAGTATAATAATAACAATAAAATCATGCTTGTTAAGGTCCAGAAATGGATTGAGGTCTAAACCAAACTAATCAAGGTCTTCAGACTCACTGGAAACTTCCACACAAGTGTGTTTGATCTGGTTGGAGCTGGTTTGTGCAGAGGACGCTGTCATGTCCCGGATGGAAATCAATTCATGAATAATGTGAACATGTCCTTGTGCGTCCTTCTTTCCAATTACTCCGACAAACCGTCCCTATGCCACTTTCTGTGTGTTTTCAAATGAGAACTAATATAAAATACTAGTTATCCATTAAACCATACATTTGTATGTATAACATTGTTTTAAAATGTGACGCATGCATATCAGTTATTGTTTAAAAATAAGTATTTTTGTGTTTTATGACCCAGCAGAGCTTTTTTTGACCATGCAGATAATTTTACCACCCTTCTGTAGTGTTGTTTCTATGAGAAAGGAGACAACTTTAAATGAATTTGCAACTATTAGTTTCCACTGGAGTTCTAGCTACTTTTAATTGTTAAAATATTTAAGTTTTATTAATATTCAATAGCATAACTGCAGTAAATACAGTACATCCATCCATCCATTTTCGTCCTTCAGCATCGCAAGCGGTTGACAGGAAAACACCCTGGATTTTTTTATTCAGTCAAGTAAGTCACTGTAAAGATATAAAGTGTTATGAGAATTACGATTGACCATCTTTCTCCTCTTGAACACAAAAGAAGATGTTGTGAATATTGTTGGTGCAGCCGTTGGTCTCCATTGACTTCCATAGTATGGAAAAATAATGCTATGGAAGTCAATGTGGACCAGCAACTCTTTGGTTTCTAACATTCTTCAAAAAATCTTCTTTTGTATTCAGCAGAAGAAAGAAATGCATACAGGTTTGGAACAACCTAAGAGTGAGTAAATTATGATCCTAAATGATCCTTTTTCGATTAACTGTCCCTTTAATATGGGCTATGGTTGGGTTCGGGTTTAATACTAGTTATTAATAAATAGGTAGTACATATGTGTAGAACTGGACTGTAACATAAAATGCTACCAAAGTATTTAAAACATTGTGTCAACACACCTTCATAGAGAAACAGATGGTGCTGCAGCGGTGTTCAATATTCATCCTGTGAATGTTATTCAAGTCTTTGCAAAGTAGTGGCGTGTCCTTGATAAAAACAGTTTAACAGATGGCCTCTGAATATGCAGTTCCTTCAGAAAGCCTTGCAGACATCACACAACAGACTGTGTTCAATTTTAGCCAAGCAAAACTTTTGATTAACATCAGTCCAGAAACTTAAGTAAAACTTAAAAAAATTTGAAACCTTTTGCTCAACATGAGCAGAGCCGTGTTTTGTGGGTGATTTCAGTTCCTTTGTCTTCAAAACTCGTATATGCACCAGCGAACCAAACCCAAGTCTGTTTAAAGGAATAGTTCACCCAAAAATGAAAATCAGAATCAGAATGAGCTTTATTGCCAGGTATGTTTACACATACGAGGCATTTGTTTGCGTGACAGAAGCTTCCACAGTGCAACAGAATGACAGCGACAGAACAAAAACCACAGATAATAAAAGAATAAAAATAGAGCAAGTGAATAAGGAATAAAAATATACAAACTGACAATTTTATGTACAGGTATATTATGTGCAAATTGAAATGTAGACTAAGTATGTGTGTTAGATAAATAAGTGTGTGTTCCACAATTATTGTCAGGTGTTCATGAGATGGATAGCCTGAGGGAAGAAACTGTTCCTGTGCTGGTCGTTCTGGTGCTCAGAGCTCTGTAGCGTCGACCAGACGGCAGCAGTTCAAAGAGGGAGCGTGCTGGATGTGAGGGTCCAGAGTGATTTTGCCAGCCCTTTTTCTCACTCTGGATGAGTACAGTTCTTGGAGAGTGGGGAGGGTTGTACCAATGATTCGCTCAGCAGTCCGGACTACCCTCTGTAGTCTTCTGAGGTCAGATTTGGTAGCTGAGCTGAACCAGACAGTTATTGAAGTGCAGAGGATGGATTCAATGATGGCAGAGTAGGACTGTTTCAGCAGCTCCTGTGGCAGGTCTTTAGATGTGCAGTCGTTGGTGTAGAGGGAGAATAGCAGTGGGGAGAGGACACAGCCCTGAGGGGCGTCAGTGCTGATCGTACGAGTGCTGGATGTGTATTTTCCCAGCTTCACTAGCTGCTGCCTGTCTGTCAGGAACCTGGTGATCCACTGACAGACGGAGGTGGGCACGGAGAGCTGAGTTAGTTTGGGCAGGAGGAGGTTTGGGATGGTAGTGTTAAAAGCTGAGCTGAAGTCCACAAACAGCATCCTCGCATAAGTCCCTGGTCTGTCTAGATGTTGCAGAACATAATGCAGTCCCATGTTGACTGCATCGTCCACAGACCTGTTTGCTCTGTAGGAAAACTGAAGAGCATCCAGTAAGGGTCCAGTAATGTCCCTCAGGTGGGCCAGCACCAGTTTTTCAAAAGACTTCATGAGCACAGACAGGCCTGTAGTCATTTAGTCCTGCAATTTTGGATTTCTTTGGGATGGGGATGATGGTGGAGCGTTTGAAGCATGAAGCATGAACGGACTTCGCACAGCTCCAGTGATCTGTTGAAGATCTGTGTGAAGATGGGGTCCAGCTGGTCAGCACAGGATTTCAGACAGACTGGTGTAACACAATCTGGGCCTGGTGCTTTTTTCCTTTTCTGCTTCCGGAAGGCCTGGCACACATCGTCTTCGCTGATCTGAAGTGCAGGTGTGGGGGAGAGGGGGGTTGCTGGAGGTGTTAATGCTTGTGTGGAGAGGTGTACAGGGGTGTTTTTTCAAACCTGCAGTAGAACTCATTCAAATCATCTGCCAGTTGTTGATTTTCCACAGTGCTGGGGGATGGTGTCTTACACTCCAGTCCAGTCCATCAATTAATGTCCTGAGAAGACAAAAGATACGTGTTTGTAAGAGAAAATCCATCATTATGATGTTTTTAACTTTAAACTGTTGCTTCCAGTCCTCTTTCCATAATATTGCTTTCTCAACTGAAAAACTCATCTGGTCTGAATCATGAATCATGCGCAGATTAAGCACCATTTACAAGAGAAAACAGTCCAAAATAGCTCTAAACAAATATGTTTGTGGATTCTGATGTGAGAGACAACAGGAGATGGACCTTTTCACTGGAGGAAGCGTTGTTATGGATTTTGGCCAGAAGCGAAAATTTAAAGTTAATACACCCATTTGTTTCTTATAAACACACAGCTTTTCACTTCTCAAGATGTTAATTGATGGAACGGAGTGGTGTGGATTATTGTGATGTTTTTATCAGCTGTTTGGACTCATTCTGACGGCACCCATTCACTGTAGAGGATCCACTGCTGAGCAAGTGATGAAATGCTACATTTCTCCAAATCTGACGAAGAAACAAACTCCTCTACATCTTGGACATTTTCAGCAAATTTACATTTCTGGGTGAACTATTCCTTTAAATCTCAAGGACAACTACTTAACGCAGCAAGACGGTAAACACCAAATGCTGGTATTTATGGTGGTACTCTGGTTGATGTTATAACATACTACCCAAAAATAAAGTTCAAAGAAAACTGAAGGAAGGGAAATTCTGAAAAAAAAAAAAAACAATATTAAATAAATAAATGCATTAAGTAGACTCTCTCTACAAAGTTTATTGATAAGAGCCGATGGTATGAAATATTACATTTGCAGTTGAAATAAACAGAAGATTAAAAGTCAAAATTTAGCAGAGAACACATTTGCAGACAATATGGCCATCTGAATTTCTTTTGAGTTTGTAATGAGTGGATCCTCCTCTGGATGGGGTTGACATGAAAGGAAAAGACATTTTGCATAAACACAGGAAAAAATATGTTGTTATTGACATTATGAAATATTCATTGTTTGTTACCACAGCATGTGCTTCACACAACCTTCGTCAGCACAACCAAAGTTGTAGTTTTGTGAACACTGGTCATTGTCCTCAGATAACACGGACAAAAATATCACCAAGAAATTACCTCAACATTTGTTTTTATATTATAGATACCAGGAAAACAAGGTAGTTTAATAACATATACAATAATATATAGACAATTTAAAAATAAAAATAATAAAAATGCTTTAACTAAAGTTTAAAAGAAAATTTTAAATCTACAAAAAAACTATTTCAAAACATTATTAAAACTATAATATTATCTCAATAATGACACATATAAAATAGTGGTACATAATCCAGTTCATAAGACTTTGGTTCATTTTAGTAACTTATATTATGATATTTTTAATGAATGATTATGCTCCCTCTATTGAAAGCCATACAACCAAAATTTTGATGCTTCATAATGTTCAAAAACACATTCATATATTTGATATGAATCAAACAGTTTAATCCATGCCTTCAGAAGAATCATGATCACTTTATATGACGAACAGATGTATTATAGGTTTTTATTCACCTTGACCAATGCACATACAAGTCAAATCAATGCCAAATCTCTGTTGCCCTGCTTGAAAAGATCACTCAGTTCATCTGTTGAACAACAAACCAAGCTCAGCGATATGATTAGCACTGTAAAGGCACTCGCTTGTCTGAGGGCAAACCATGCACTTTTAGCAAAAAAGGCCAAAAATGTAAAAGATAAACAGAACGTACAATGTTGTGGATGTTAATCCAGACATCCATGCTTATAAGATAAAAGAGCAAACATCTTGCCAAGATTTTCAGGCCAGTGAAACTGTCCAGTCCTTGGTCAGTGCAGAATCTGAGTCTGTATTTTGTATCCAAGACATTTACTTGTGAGACCTGTCTTGCCTGAAAACCATACATCAATTAATTAAATACATGGCACAGAAACCATTTTTGATGGTTCAAAACATTTAAAGTGGAAGTTGATTTCTTATATATATATATATATATATATATATATATATATTTTTTTTTTTTTTTTTTTTGAAGAGTGTGAATATGACTGGAAAGTCTTTTGATGAAAATAAGGCAGAATAAATGGTAGGGTTTTACTGTGTTTTGGTTTTTATCACTTTTCATGCAAATCATTCCTCCTCTTTTTTATGTTGAAATTTGTATCAGTACTAAATCAGACTTAGTTTAGTACTGAGATACTATTATAGTTTGAAATAGTATATATATATATATATATATATATATATTAGTGCTGTCAAATGATTAATTGCGATTAATTGCATCCAAAATAAACATTTTTGTTTACAAAATATATGTTTGTGCACTGTGCACATTTGTTATGTATATATAATTGGTATATGTATATATAAGGTGATTTTCTCAATATTTCGATTTTTTTTGCACTCTCAGATTTCAGATTTTCAAATGGTTGTATCTGTCAAATATAGTCCTATCCTAACACATCAATGGGAAGCTTATTTCTTCAGCTTTCAGATGATGTAAATCTTAATGTCAAAAATTTGACCCTTGATTTTGTGGTCCAGGGTCACATATATTAACTGCATTTATATAGCATTACATGAATCATTTGTGGTTATATTTTGTATTTTAGTAGCTGTAAACCTATACTACCATCCAGCAAATATTCTGGGAAGACAAAATGTGGTTTACTGAAGCCGAAAGTTAAAGGCGTCAGTAAGTACAGTCAACTGGCCTATTGACGTCTCCTTATTTGACTTGGATTGCCTCACTTTGTATTTAGAAGGGCCGCTGCATAGTCTCCCGTTTGAAAAGGGTTCAAAGAACTTCAAAGTTTTGGTGGCGAGGCACGAACAGCGCGTATTCCCAAAACTGTGTTACGGAGGACTTGTTTGCATTGGACTTCCAGAGCGGCAGAAACCTCGAGTGCGAACTTGGAAAAGTTTCTTTCTAGCGAACGGCGATTTGTGATTTGTCCCCTCGGTTTCCCTCTAGATATCCTACACTGGAGTAGGAACTACCCCTGAAACACACATGGTACAACCCAATGCACCTTTTGATCATTCCAGCAGAAGCAGCAGCGACTGACTGTGCAACAACATTTCAAGGTTCTTGGTGGAGTTGCGGTGTCCTGAATTGAGCCGTGTCTGTACTTCAACTTAGCCTGTGTCTGAACGGGATCACAGACGCCTTGAACAATGGTTTTTAAAGAGTTATTAATCTAACTCAGTTCATCCGAAGGGTGCTGATACTTCAAAGAGAAACATTTGCGAAATAAAGCGCGAGCGAGAGAGAGGATTCTTCACGATGAGGCTCACTGCGGTGCTTTGTGGCAGTCTTTTAACTTTCATGCTTCTCGCCGAAGGTAAGTGTTTCGGAGTTCTTTGCTTCGGCTTTGAGAAACAAACACATCGGTGCAGTGTGAAAATAGCCTCCAAAACAGTCTGGGTGAGCAGAATCAAAGCGTGTGATCTTTAAAGAGTTACAGCAGACACTTACACAAACACTAAACAAACCAAAACAGCGAGTCGTGACGGATCCAAAGCGCGTTAAAGCAGAAACATGGCTTTGAGATATGAAACTGATTCTACTATCTAGTTGTTGTTGGTGTGTGTGTGTGTATAAATAAATAGTATTTGATCCACCGCGCAGAGAAATTCCTCGATTATTCGCTGGTTCAATCCAACTTGGTGCCTTTGGTTCGCGTAAGCGTGCACGTTTCTGAAATACAACACGTCAGGTAGGCTATCTTTTCAATAGCACTCTGTCTTTTATAAAAGACATAATCGCCACTTGGTTGGAAGTCAACAGTCGCCGCTCACTGTATTCGCAACATGTTGGAACAGCCGCTGCACGCGGGCAGGAATGTAGCGACTTCAAAGCGCAGCTTCGGCCTTAATAAAGAAATGCGCGGACACCGCTTTGATAGAATTACACGCATAAACTGAGTGTTGCATCGGTGGAAATGCAGTGCACTAAACGACTGGGCCTGTAAATGTCAACTAGATGTCTTCCCTTCTATATCAGGAAACAAAAGACCCTTGGAGCAATTGCAAAAAGCGTGCGTAAATGCAGCTCTGTGAGTTTCATGATTCATTGTATGCTTTCCAAACATTTCCAGCGCTTACATAACACTAATTACATGCATCTATGTTAGCCGTGCCTCATATATGCAATATTCACATCATGCTGACAAATCGTTCAAATTCAAATGTTGCAGCTTGATGTCATGTTCTACAATATAGGAATGTCGAAACTTTGACACTGTTTGGCAGTGACACTTAAACTACACTTAATTTAGGTAGTTTTGCACGTAAATGAAACTGCATTGCGCACACAAAATATAGATCATGTTTTGTTTGGAGGCAAAAGTGAACTTTTTAAAAAAAAAAAAAGAATACATTGGTTTGGTAGGACATTTCAGCAACAGTTTTGTACGGGTTAGTCTCACAGACATTATTTGGTTTCTCTTTGAAAGTTTTTCTTTCATGCACTAATACAATTTAATTGAGTTTTGTATTGAATTAGATTATAAAAAGCATGCTTAAGTGTAGCTCTGTGAGTTTCATGATTCATTGTATGGAAACAATTTCAGCGCTTACATAACACTAATTATATGCATGTTAGCCTTACATGTTATATTCACGTCATATTGACAAATCACTCATATTCAAGTGTAATGTTTCGCTACACCTTGATGTCATGTTCAACTACACCTCATTTAGGTCATTCTGCATGTAAATGAAACGGCATTGAGGTTCACACACTTAAACATGTAGATCAGGGTTCCTCATCTTACCCTGGAGGGGCCAGATTTGAGGATCCCTGATGTAGATCATGTTTTATTTGGAGGTAAAACTCAACTTTGCTTAGGTTTGGCAGGACATGTCAGCTACAGTTTTGTTAGGGTTAGTCACATGGAGATTATTTGCTTTTCTTTGGAGGTTTTTCTTTGTTTTCAAGACATTGAAGAAGACTTGAATGGTGCTACTTGATTGAGTTTTATATAGAGACTCATTTCTGACCAGATTAATGATCTGCAAATCTACATTGTGTATGACTTTTAAACTTGTTGCTGTACTGTATTGATATTTACAACTTTGTCCTTAATGTTACATGATTATATGATGTGTGTCATCCATTGGCGTAGTTTTTCTGAGATGCTGAAACCCTTAACAGGATGATTCGTTGGTGTTTTCTTAAGCTGAAGCTTGTTGTTTTTTATAGTCACTACATCATCCATATAGCTCTATCAATGTCCTGCTTACAAGTCTATAGGCTTTTTATAAAGTGTGTGAAAATGTGTGGCAATGTCTTAAGTTTCTCACAACCCCTCTGGGCATTAGATCTAATGTCATGATCCCATTCAGCTACTCATAAGATGCATATATATGCTCCTAATTGCCGTAGGAGGCTTGCCGTCAAACAGCCAAAGTAGAGCCAAGTAGCATTTTCAGTGATGCAATGAAAAGGTTTTGAATATTTGTAATAATTAATTGAAGATATATTATTCTTAAATGCATGGAAATTTCATTATGTGCATTAATTGGCTTTTAATATTATAATAATAATAAAGCAGGAAAAAAACACTTAAAAAAAAAAAACAACAATGAAAAAATATATATTTAAAAAAAAATCATAAATATTTGTAAAAATTTGAATATTTGAACATTTTAAATAATAAAGTGGACAACAGGTTGCCAAGTAATTAATCAATAGATACAGACTCCAGCAGCATATCGGGTGATTTGGAATCATTTACACGTATTATAGCGAGGACATTTTGTTTGTATTTTCTGTTTCGTTTTGGTTTAGAAACCACTTTTATAGCCTATAGTTTGATTTATTATCAGATCATCTTTATTTATTAGCCATCTGCTCAAGCTAGTGTTGTACGTTGACTCCTGCTCTGTGGCACCATGAGTCTCCATTTCATTTTTTCTTCTACAGCACGTCACTTTAAGTAATATGTGATTCAGAAGAATTAAAATTGGAAGAAAATGCTGAGATCTTTGTGACTCTGGAATTGTGTGTTGTTGTAAAATACCTGTTTTTTGTAAGCATAATGCATGAAAATGCAAGTGCAGATGCTGGAAGAGGGACTTAAAGCAGCAAGTTTTTAGTTGAAAAACATTTTACATGGTCTTTCATTAAAGAATATGGAGTCTACGTGTTGGTACATGTTTGATAGTTAATACAGTAATTAACATTTATGGTGCATTTTTCTGTTGGTGTGAGTAATGGCAAAATAATCCTGTGCCTTGAGGTGGGCGATATGACTAGTTATTTCACAAAATGAGTGATTTTATTTCTCAATAACAGTATCACATATAGGTTATTTTTGTTGTTGTTTTGTACTTTTGGTGTTTTTATCTTTATTTTAAACAAGAACAAAGTATCAAATTACAATCAAAAATTGGGAAACAACATTATTTCAGGTATGTAGGTCTAACGGTAGCATTCAAGGAAGAAATACTACAGAAATTGAATGATCAAATGTCAAAAAAACCGCATGAACCTCATTGCATTAATTAAATATAAATGAATCCTTATTAGAGCTACAAATGATATTCAGTTGAGTACAGTAATTGATTTTCTTTGCCTTTAGTAGTTTGAATAACATTAAGGACACAGACAGTCACAGCTGCTGGCTGCTGTCACTTTAAGACTTAATGAACAGATCCCATATATTGACACAAAATGCAGATCCAATTCCACCCGCCCAACCATTTAAGCTCCCTAAATACATGACCATGTGTGTTAAAGGTAGGGTAGGCGATTCCGAAAAGGCTAGAGAGAACAAGCTAGCTTTGAAAGCATAAGATCCCACCCTCCCTGCATAATCATTTTGCAAAGCCACGCCTCCTCCAAAACACATGATTGCGCACAAGCAGATCAGAGACTAACCTGCGACACGAGGAGAGATGATTGAATCCAATGCTGTCAGATTACCGGTCTCATTCACCGGTGAGAAAACATTACAGTACAAAGCACATAATATTACAATAATAGCGCTGCGTCTTTCATTCTTACTGGAACGCGCTGATGACGTATCATGTCTGTGCAAACAGGTGGCACAGAGGTATCCAAATACATATTTGACAGGCAGGCAAGATAGCCTATCATAATGTTCGGACCGAACATTTTATGGTCCTACGCCTTCCACAGATGATATAAATGCATATAATTAAATTTAGACCACTTAACTTAGTGATTGCTATCGGGATGTGAAGAGACTTTCAACCAGCATAACAAAAAAATGTTTTTGAACCTAATCACCTCCCCTGCCTTTAACATGAATACTCAACAGAATGGCCGTTTTGATGGTGACTTTAAGCATTGCTGTGCTTTGCGAATGTTTAATCAATTAACACAATAGAATATAAACAATATATTAAATATAATGCAATATAAACAATATAGAAACATTTCTCAAGAATCATCATACACCTGGCAGTAATCGGTCTCGTGACCACTTTCAATCAAATTTAGAAGGGAAAGTTTCTTATTTTAACCACATACATCATTCTCTATGTTAGAGTGTCACACAGTGTGTAGAAACCATGAACGAAAAATGGTGCACTTTTTCTTGCAAATGTAATTACTTTAAAATAACTGATAATCCTGCTAGAATCATTGTCATTTGTTGCTGGATTTAAGAGTACCTGCATTATCTCAACATGTTGTACATGAACTATTACTCTGTCATATTAGGTGTACTGAAAAAGATCTAGTGTAGCCTGTTTTTATTCCAATATTTCAACAAGATGACTATTTAAAGAAATGCTTGTTTTAGTGCAGCGGTTGATTTGACTAGTGAGTAGGCAGTTTGAGTGCACGGGTGTTTACACTAAAGGTGCACTGGGGTTACATGCGTTTTTGACCACCAGCGAACGTGGGCTAAAGTGGACAAAGTTAATTTCAGTTCACGCTCACACCTGGTCTCTGGCGCTTAGCCCAATTCAGGCTAGAGGATATGGTGTTGTGCTGATATTTTCACCCTGTGAATAGGCATTTTATTTTGTTGTGCAGTGCTTAACTGGATTTAAGAGGATTTTCAATCTGCATGTCATCACTAAAATACATTTAACCATGGTAAAGATGAGCCATGTATGACTTTACTCCACTTATGCCAAGTTCACACTGCACGATTTTAGCCCTGATTTTTCCCTCACTGACAGGTTTTGCGAAATTGCACACAAATGGCCGAGATCAGAAGCAAATCGGTGCTCGTTTTATCAAATTATCAAAGGCGCGATCTGAGAGAATTGCTGATGCATCACCGATGCCCTTGAAATATTTGGCATGCTAAATATCTGGACCTGTTGGCGATTCAAAATCCTGCTGTGTGAAATGAGTTCTGACTGAAACATACATCAGCAATGACCTACAGCCAATGAGAGAGCAAGATACAGGGCATCAGGAAGTTCGGGGAGGAATTTTTTTTAGCTTTTTTTTATTTTTTATTAAGCAATTAGCCATGTACAAACAACGTGGCAATATCAGTACATTTTTGCAGAATATACAGAACAGGTGGCTACATGAAGAAATGTATAAAATAAAATTAAACATAAAAGGGGGCTAGGGTTTTTCCTGTAAATAATATTTTTCTATAAAGAACAACAGATTTATTGCTTGTTTTCTTTTTCACTTTGAGGGCTTTTGTAGGCTAGAAAAACTCATTATAAAATGCACAAAATGGTGGTATCACTTTCAAGTAGCTGCTTAGATTTATATACAATTTTCCCAGCAGAAGTATGTTTTTAACAAGGATGTCATCTTTGTTAATAATTGTGTGTTGGGGGAGGACTTGGACCACAATATCAGCATGATCTTTTGTTACTTCCTTATCAATTCCTGTGTGCGTTTGGCTGTAGTTTGTGGATCAGACAGAGTTGTTGGCGATTCTTCCTATTGTAAAGTCATGCAGTGTGTAACCTCCTTTCGCCGAACCATTGTGCAATGTGAACACAGCAGCAACTGAATACTACCCCGGATAGTCGTGCAGTGTGAAAACAACGTGATCCGATGACTTTGACTTTAAAAATCATGCAGTGTGAACTCTGTATTAGGCTCAGTGGAAAAATGTGCATGGGGTGACATTTCTGCAAATTGATATTACATTGCACATTTTGTGATATTTTCAAAGTCAAATGTCCAGTGAGTGGCGCTAAAAGCGCATTCATAAACAGATGCAGAAACATTTTATGTTGTCTATTGTTCATATCGCGGCGTTCCGAAATTAAATGTCCAGTAAATGTTGCTAAAAGGTTAATGCTCTATCGCGTTTGAAAATAACGTGCCACCCACATTAAACCTTACCGATAGTGTTTAAAAGGGCAACCATGCTATTTTAGCTTTTTTAGAGAAGTCATTGATCTTATTTACTGAGTGTTGTGACTTGTTTCACAGTACTCGTATCAGAGCACTTCACATCACAATTGCAATGTTGTACCAGGTGCGCTACTGAGCAATTTTACAAAATCAGAAAAGCCACACATATGGAACTGGTTATGTGGTGCAAACTTCAATAAGTCTTTAATAAATGACATTTAGTGATATCTATATGGTCAAGGAGAAAAATAAAGGTGAAAAGATCATTCAGATGTGAAAATTTGTGTAATTTAAGAGTATGCAACATTAGTATGTGCATCAGGAAGGTGTTTAGTGTCTGTAATGGCAAATTACCCTTTTAATCGCTATCTGTTGTATTCATTAGTGTGTTCACAATGGCTGGCATTCCTAGTGTTTAAAGAAACCATTCTGAATCCAGAACAGCTATAGAATGAAGCAGTAAGTAATTTTATTTACTGGGTGCATTGTGTCTAATGAACTCTCACTACTCTTTTTCCCAGGCTGTCTCTGTCTTTCTTTCTCTCTGTCAAAGGCTTTCTGTGTCCTTGGCCTAGAAATCTTTCACTCATCCATGTCACGTTCCGTGGTCCCTCGTTTTCTAAAACCCTTCTCCAACCCCCAACACACACACACACACACACACACACACACACACACACACACACACACACACACACACACACACACACACACACACACACACACACACACACACAGAAATACATTCACACCACTATGTCTGCATACCCTCAACCATCCAAGAGGCCTCAGCAACAGGCTCTATTAAAGAGACAATATGGGTTTCTAATAGTAATAGTCCTACAACACAAGGCGTTAAGTAGCAGTATGCAAGTTAAAAGCTCCACTCACTAATGAAGTCAGAGAACTTAAGTGGTCCTTTAGTGTCGGGACAAAATGTCCAAACAAGCCAGCCTCTCTGCCTAGAAGTATAGGATGTATGCAAACAATAGCTTTTGACTCGGTGTAGTGTCCCTGTTTTTTTTCTTCCCCCTGCAGTCAATAAGGAGGCAGTTGGAAAAGGGTTTGTCAAACAACAACAACAACAACAACAACAACAACTTCATTCAGAAGGTGCTAAGAAATTTCTGAAATATTTACAAAGAAATGGCAAGTAACGTTGAATTGTGAAATTTTATAGTAGAAACTAGAAAATAGACGACAACTGAAGTAGAAAGCTGAAGTAGAAAATAGACAGAAAAAGTAGAAAAACTGAAATAGAATATTCTTGTAAAACATACTCCAACAATCTTTTTTTATTTAAATTAATAATTAGGAAGGGGAGTAATGTTTCTCATAACACTTTAAAGTAAGGTTTGTTAACATTGGCTACTGCATTAGTTAACACTGACTGACAAACAAGTGATGTTCATTGTTAATTTCATTTAATTTGTGCATCTTTTAAAATTTAATTGCTGAATTTATTAGCATTAAATAATGCATAAATTTAATGTGAAATTACATTGACTTAAAAGTAGAAAGACTGAAATAGTATTTTCTTGTAAAACATACTCCAGTATGTCCAAGTAACCCCAGTAGTCTGTTTTTTAAATTAGTAACTAAGATTAATTAACAATCTTTTTTTAGTTTACTTGCATTAACAAATTTAAGCTATTAATGTTAAGTAATGCCTTGGCATGTTATCATTAACAAAGATGAAGTAAAACCGAATCCAGATCTTGTTCGTTATTAATGTTAATAGTGCTGCACGATATATTGCATGCGATAGTCATGCACATCTCGTCAGTAAAGCCATTTCCGTGATTGGCGCTAAATCTCCATCACCTGTTTTCAAATGGAGCGGCATTTAATACACAGAGCCGTAGTTCACTGACAAGCTACGCAATATCACGTTCAATATCGCAGGCAATTCGTCGGCGATTCTGAGCGCGAATTGCGTAGTTTGTCAATGAACTACGGCTCTGTGTATTAAATGCCGCTTCATTTGAAAACAGGTGATGGAGATTTAGCGCTAATCACGGAAATGGCTTTACTGACGAGATGCGCATGACTATCGCATGCAAACTATCGTGCAGCCCTAAATGTTAACTAATCTTAACAAATACAGCATTATTGTTACTCTGTTATGTGTCTGTTTTTGTGCATTTTATTTTCAAACAGCTGCATTAAATGCTTTCACCCAAGTTTTTGACATTCAAAAGGTTCTTTTCATGATGGATGTTTTGAAGAAAGTGCTCTACCAGGTGCGCTGCTGAGCAAGTTTACTACGTCACAAAGGGCAAACATATGGAGGTGTTTCGGTGATATAAACATCAAAATATTTTAGTTTTTCAAATCATGCATTATGGTAAAGGTGTTTTAAGGTCATAAAATAATATTGTGCAAGAAACCATGAGAAAATAAGCCTTTATTAATCGATAATCTGGTCCTTTAATCATCATTTGTGTGAAAAGGAATAAAATTTGTTGGTGTTTTACTGCCTCTAGTGTTCATTTCATCTGGAAACTGCAGCGAGTTGTACTGTATGTTTAGGTGAGTTTTTTTGGAAAGTAGGTAGAGGCATGTTTTTCCAATGTTGATATTTTGGGTTAAAAACTTCTGGGCATGAGTGTTACTAAACAAAAAATGTCAGCATATCATTTCATCAAGTGTTTTTAATATCCCTTGATTTTAATGACCTTCTTTACAGCTGGTTTTAAGATTTGTCTCGAGTCACCCAATCATAAGTAGACAACTCTAAATACAGGCCCAGAATGTGATCCAGTTACTCAAACCACATTTAGAGGTAGTCAGAAACACACGCATATGCGGTGTAAGTGCTCTGATGCACCCTGACAACACTGAAGAACCGCCTACTCGCCTGTCAATCAACCGCCGAGCAAAAACTAGAGCTTTTAACAGTGACGGTTATGTTTCTCTTTGATGTCTTTTTCTTCTGAAGGGCCAGATGTAGTTAAATATCATTCATTTTCAGGGAGATTAATGCTACCTTTTGATGAGTTTGGAAATCCTGGTTACCACTCAAAGTGAGTTCAAGTGGTTTTGGTTGGAATAAAACAGAAGTTGGCCCATTTCATATTTCTTTCTCTTTCTTTTACTTCCCAACAAGGACAGGAAGTTTTTGGTTTTTTTAGAGCTAGTAAAACAAAAACAAGAGAAAAAAAAACAGAGCAAATTATACACACATTATCATTGCTGCTAGAAAATGATGGAAAAACGTTTTGATGTTCGAGTACAAGAAAGTTTTACAAGAAAGTACAATTTCTGACTTTCTACTTCAATATTACACATTTAATCACGTTTAATGTGTTACCATTACATTACATTTCTATGTAATTAGGTTGGCTTGACAAAGCTGCAAATACTGAAATCCTATTTCTTCTTTTTCTTCTGAGACTAAGTTTTTCTTCCTAAAGTTTAAGTTACAACCACCAAACTCTGGTCAGACCTTCAGACTGAACTTCCTCGGGTTACAATTTCTCTTCTAACTGATCTGACTTATGGTTTTTCATAAACGGAGCGATCAGAACTACAAAATAATCCCCTAAGCTTTCATTGAGGGGGTCAAAACTTTTGTACAATAAGCAGAGGTGGAATGAAGAGGAGTATGAATATATTTTTCTCAAGTAAAAGTACCATTACATTAATGAAATTTTATTTAAGTACAAGTAAAAGTACCAGTCAAAAAAATCTACTCAAGTAAAAGTAAAAAGTAGCTCATTTAAAATTTACTCAGAATAAAAATTACTTAGTTGCATTTTAACAGTGGGAGGAATGCAAAAATGGGATAGGCCAAGGGTGTCAGACTCAGTTCCAGGAGGGCCACAGCCCTACACAGTATAGATATAGCCCTAATTAAACACACCTGATCCAGATAATCTAATCATTTAGGCTTATTTGAAAACTACATGGTATGCGTGTTGGAGCAGGGTTGGAACAAAACTCTGCAGGGCTGCGGCTGTCCAGGAACTGAGTTTGACACCCCTGGGATAGGCCTATAAATCTTTAATTAAAGGAATCAGTTATTTAGTATAAGACATTTGGACTGTTACCAGGAAATTAAATCAATATCAACAAAATTCATCTTTGCAATGCAGAGGAAACACAGAAGCTTAATCTGAAGTGGCATTTAGATGTATTTACACACTGTTTAATGCAGGACATGAATGCATTTAACCTGCAGTTACAAATGCAGAAATAATGTTTTGATATAAAAGATATAAAATGTTGAATACTCATTTGAAATATATATGATGTGAAGTTTAAAACCGCCAGTAGGTGTCACCAAATCACTGTTAATAAGTGAGTCATTGAGAATCATTTAAACAGTTGATTCATTCAGGAGCGAAACACCATTGCTCAGAGACGCAAAACAGTGCTGTGGCTGTGTTTGGGATTATTTTTTCGTTGTCGAAATGAAGCAAAAACAGGGAATATGGTGTCTAAAACGCAAGTCGGTTAATTAAATTCTTGTTTATTGAACTGTTGTTAAAAAAAAAAAAAAAAAATTCTATATGTAGCCTAATCATGCTGAGTTTCGGAGAAAAATGGCCCTCGTGTGATGTTGATTTACTATATGAAATGATATAAATATACATATTCTGCTCCTATATCTTCAATTTTGTGATCATTTTAACAGACTGAATCACGCAGTGAAAGAACGCACTCTAAATGCACGCGCACTAGTATAATCTACTAGACTTCACGGCACTCTGTAGGAGAGTTTTTGCCTAAATACTGATAATGTCAAATCGCACATCGTTAAAACAACAATTACGATATTATCGCAGACGATATATCGCACACCCTGCACCACTGTCTTTTTGGCTAATTTGTGCAAAACCTTTTTGCTAAACTGTCAAAGCTTAATTTTAACTACCAATGCAATGATGACGAGTATTTACTTTACCTCTACATGCTTGCGAAGGGTTGATGTCGAGATTTTATAAACTGCTAGTTTGGTCTCCCTAGGCAAACACAGCTTAATAGAGCATAACCATGGCCAGGGGTTCGCTTCATTTCCTTCGAGTTCAACTACAGTGGAATACGACGGGGTTTGGTTTTCAGCTGGGTCTGCACCATTAGCGCCTGTCTTGTCCGTCAGCATCTTTCTTCTGATTTTTAGCGCCAGTTTGTTCTCCTGCCCAGTATTTACTGAAGTAGTTTCCAGGAGCGTTTTTCTTTTTTTTTTTTTTTCTTTTTTTTTTTTTTTTTTTACCCAGTAATTAATGTTTTAAAATGTAGCGAAGTACAATACTGCAAACAAAATATAGCTACTTAAGTAAAAGTAAAGTTACACATTTTAAAAATTACTAGAAGTACACAAAAAAGCTACTCAATTACAGTAACGCGTGTAAATGTAATTTGTTACTTCCCACCTCTGACAATAAGTCTTCTAGTGTATTTAAGCTATTGCCTTGTCCAAGTACCCACACTTGCTGTCTTTGAACTTGACAACTTATGACGTATTTCCTGTATTTGGCCCAAGTGTTCAAGTGAGCATGAAGACCACAAATGTGTGTGTATAACTTTTCATTACTTGATGGGACACACTTATAAAGCTTTATTTTCACTTTAAATGCTTCGCATTTTAAAATCAACTTCTAAATGTCTGTTCAGTAGTCCCTATAACCAGGGTTTAAATTTAGGCCTAACCTTTTCACTCACCAGCCAATTTGGCTACTTAAATTTTAAGCTACCGGCCCTTCATAACTTCTACTAGCCCCCCAATTTTTTTGTTTACCAAAATAAACCAACAGGTTGTGGCTTTCCCCACTGGATGTGACAAAGCGAGCATGAACTTGAACTTTGTGTCAGTATATCAAAAATAGAACGAGGCATCAGTTTACTGTCGGGGATTTGTCGTGTCGCACCGCTTCCAACGTAGACAGCATCACTGATCATAATGGGTTGCGCCGCTCGTGTCTGGTGTAGATACAGTTGCGCCGCTCGTGTCCGGTGTAGACACAGTGTAAGTCTACAGTCATTTTTCGACACTTCATTTTTGCTTCAATGCAAAGGAAACCACTGCGCCTGCCACGCTGCTATTTGTTGGGTGTTTTCAAGTATGCTAGATATGCACAGATGCACAATTAAGCTGCATTTAATAGCCTATATCATGATGACTCACGAGTTCAGTATTTGCGCTAAATCTGCACAGATTTGGCTTAAATGAACTTGCCCAAGAAATTAATGAGTGAACATAATTTACGAAAAGTAACCCGCCAAATTGGCTAGTAATTTGACTGTGTTACCCGCCACAGCTGATTTTTACCCGCATTTGGCGGATTGGCAAGTGTTAATTTATACCCTGCCTATAACAGATGGCACAATTTAATTTGTGGTGCTTCTAATTAAGTGATAAACTGTTGCAAATGTTGTACAAAATAAATACCACCACTACTCTTCTTTGCACCAATAAAACATGCAATACTTTGTTTTTCTACCAAATTATATGTAATATCTAATTATTATAGTGATATTTAACTTGCAGTGGAACGGTTTCCTTGACCTCTCAAAGATCTCGGCAAAAAGTCTCACGATTTATTCCAAGACGTGATGCATGATGGGATACACTAAGCCTCGAATAGTGCTCTGCTATCCCCATGTTAAATCATGCTAGCAGCATATTAAAACATGCTAGCACCTTGTTATCATGCGAGCAACGTGCTAAAACAGGGTAGCAACATGCTAATTTATGCAGCAGCATGTTAAATCATGTTAGCAACTTGCTTTAACATTTTAGCGATGTGTTAGAACAAGTCAATAACATTTTATTGACTGAGTACAATCTTCAAATCTGGAGCTTTTCAAAGTTATTTCGAACTTTCAAACAAGCCAACATCAGTTTTTGTTTACAAACATTACTCATCTAGCTGTTTCTGAAATTAACAGTGAAAAGTTTCATTTGCTATTCTTCAGTACACAAAATGTGCACTAACTAAACTGAACTGAATTAAGCACTAATTATGACACTGTCATCTTCTGTAGAGCTGCTTTACGGCAGGATTGCATCTTGCAACATGAACACTGGAATTGAACTCAACATTGAACTGACTTGAGCTGAATAATGACACTGGTGTCTTTTAGAGCTGCTTTAGAGCAGAATCTGGTTCTCCATAGCTGAGTCTCCATAACTGATTCTGCTGTTTTCCTGTTTATCTCAGTGAAAATGCTTTGGCACAATCTGTATTGTATGAAGCGCTGTATAAATAAAGATGACTTGACTGATGATTTTCGTTTGGAGTCTGCTTCACAAGCAAAAGTTAATCAGATGGCTAAAAATGAAATCTGTGAGATAGTCAAGATCACTGTAAATCTACAATTTGTTTCCCACTCTTAAATTTGTTGTTTTGTCACTTGTTCCAGCTCTGTAGCTTTTCTTCCAGGTAGCAGAGCCTAAAGACCATGAAAACCATGGCAACAGTCTATTCTATGCTATTTTGCAGCAGGATTTCCAGTCTGCTCAGTAGTTTCTTCACTGGCACCGACTGCACAAAAAAGAAGTGTCAGAAGCACAATGTATTTATTAAAATATATTAAAGCAGCTTTTAGTGTCTTCATGCTTTTTGTGGCTTCCTCTACTACTCATGAGCCATTTTTATTTTTTTTTATTTTTTTTTTTTTAAGCTTGTCACCGTATAAATTTAATAATCTTAAATTATGGGATGATCATAGCTGTGGTTGCTTAGCAACGGGCATATGAGATTTAGAAATATGAAATCTCAGGCTACAAACCCATTTGAGTTTTCACACATATTCTTGAGAAGAGCAGATTTTCACTTTGGATTCATGATGTTTAACTAATTTTCCACCTCTAAACTAAAATCACATCAAATGCACATCAAATCATGATCAGTTGCTTTGTAGTCAGTAAAATTTGGTATTCACCAGTCACTATAAGTGACCGACAAAATATTATTGTGCTCAAACTGATATTTCTCTCTGTACTTATTTGTAGTTTACTCATATTTTGATTTCTGAAGGATCACTGGAGCAGTGTTGAGAGTAATGCATTACTAGGTAATTAATCACTGTAATGTAATTGCTTGAAAAAGTCATTTACGAGATTACTCTTTATTACTCTGTAATTTAATTACAGTTACTTCTGATGTAATTATAAACTATTGAACAATTCTATATAAAAACAATAGTGGATTAAACATCAAAATGTAGCATCTAATTTTAAAATGTGTGTTTTTAAAGTAAACTTCCTTTTAAATGTCAGTTCAAGAATAATTTATGCTGATTTTCTATTATTTATTTGAAAGAACTGAAAGAGTAGTTTCATGTCTGTTTTGTAATTAACCGGTCAAGGTTGATGTGGGATTTAGAAAGTAATTTGTGATAATTCATACTTTTTAGACAGTAATTAGTACAATATTCTAATTATACTGTTGAAGATGTAATTAGCTAGTAATTAATTACTTTTTTAGAGTAACTCTGCACTGGAATGATGCTAAAAATTCAGATTTGCATCACAGGAATAAATTACATTTGAAAATATATTCAAATGGAAAATAGTTATTTCAAATTGTAATACAATTTCACAATAGTACTGTTTTTACTGTATTTTTGAGCAAATAAATGCAGCCTTGCTGAGCAGAAGAGACTTTATTAAAAACATTTAAAAATCATAATTTCATTTGAATCCTCTTGATCCTTTGCCGGTTTTATTTTGGTCTTTTCTTTACAGTGTCAAACATTCTTATATTAAAGCTCTTCAAATTAGCCTCCCTTTTCCTATCTAATGTAATTAGATAAAATGATTTGAAGGCTCATGAACCTTTGCATTTGTCTTTAATTGCACATCTTCGCCTATACATCTGTGCTTTTGCTTCATGTGTTGCTTTGGGTTTATATGTAGTTGCTTTGACTGAGAACAAGGCTGTTTGTTTGCAGAAGATTGCACCTGACTGATTCTGTAAATTTCCCATGTATGTTTGAACGTACTAATTCGTATGGTTTGTTGAATGAAGTTTTATTCTTAGCCAGATGACATGCATAATGCCAGTACTGCTAGTGTTACATGCTATACTGGTTCTTTGGTAGTTTTGCGGTATCCAGACCTCAAAATACTGACCGTGTCATGGTATTTTGAACTCAGTTGTGAGACTCACGGCTCAGGCAGAAGTGAAAGACAAAGCGACATTCTTGAGATGCTTTTTCAATGATGAATTCCTTTTGATCTGACAGTATCTTAAAATGCAGAAGACGTTACAAAATGTCAAAAAAAAAAAAACATATAGTAGTGCAGCAATTTAAGAAAAGAGCATATGAAATAAAAGAAAGAAAACTGTCCATTAATGTGCATTATTTACCGCATTATTCAAAGTTTTTGTCTTAACCAGCTGTGACGGCGATACTCAGTGAGCCACAGGGGAATTCTATTTCTTGAATGGTTTCTATTTCTGGACGGCTCAGGTATTAATTGGGTTCTACAGGTGCTGGTCATATAATTAGAATATCATCAAAAAGTTGATTTATTTCACTAATTCCATTCAAAAAGTGAAATTTGTATATTATATTCATTCATTACACACAGACTGATATATTTCAAATGTTTATTTCTTTTCATTTTGATGATTAGAGCTTACAGCTCATGAAAGTCAAAAATCAGTATCTCAAAATATTAGAATATTTACATTTGAGTTTCAATAAATGACCATCCCTACAGTATAAATTCTGGGTATCTCTTGTTCTTTGAAACCACAATAATGGGGAAGACTGCTGACTTGGCAATGATCCAGAAGACGAACATTGACGCCCTCCACAAAGAGGGTAAGTCACAGAGGGTCATTACTGAAAGGTGTGGCTGTTTACAGAGTGCTGTATCAAAGCATATTAAATGCAAAGTTGACTGGAAGGAATAATTTGGATAGGAAAAGGTGCACAAGCAACAGGGATGACTGCAAGCTTGAGAATACAGTCAAGCAAAGCTGATTCAGACACTTGTGAGAGCTTCACAAGGAGTGGACTGAAGCTGGAGTCAGTGCATCAAGAGTCACCACGCTCAGACGTCTTCAGGAAAAGGACTACCAAGCCACTTCTGAACCAGAGACAACGTCAGAAGCGTCTTACCTGGGCTGTGGAGAAAAAGAACTGGATGGTTACTCAGTGGTCCAAAGTCCTCTTTTCAGATGAAAGTAAATTTTGTATTTCATTTGGAAATCAAGGTCCCAGAGTCTGGAGGAAGAGTGGAGAGGCACAGAATCCATGTTGCTTGAAGTCCAGTGTTAAGTTTCCACAGTCAGTGATGATTTGGGCTGCCATGTCATCTGCTGGTGTTGGTCCACTGTGTTTTCTGAGGTCCAAGGTCAACACAGCTGTATACCAGGAAGTTTTAGAACACTTCATGCTTCCTGCTGCTGACCAACTTTATGGAGATGCAGATTTCATTTTCCAGCAGGACTTGGCACCTGCACACACTGCCAAAGCAACCAATATCTGGTTTAAGGACCATGGTATCCCTGTTCTTAATTGGCCAGCAAACTTGCCTGACCTTAAAGAGGAAGATGAGAGACACCAGACCCAACAATGCAGAAGAGCTGAAGGCCACTATCAGAGCAACCTGGGCTCTCATAACACCTGAGCAGTGCCACAAACTGATCGACTCCATGCCACGCCGCATTGCTGCAGTAATTCAGGAAAAAGGAGCCCCAACTAAGTATTGAGTGCTGTACATGCTCATACTTTTCATTTTCATACTTTTCAGTTGGCCAAGATTTCTAAAAATGCTTTCTTTGTATTGGTCTTAAGTAATATTCTAATTTTCTGAGATACTGAATTTGGGATTTTCCTTAGTTGTCAGTTATAATCATCAAAATTAAAAGAAATAAACATTTGAAATATATCAGTCTGTGTGTAATGAATGAATATAATATACAAGTTTCACTTTTTGAATGGAATTTAGTGAAATAAATTAACTTTTTGATGATATTCTAATTATATGACCAGCACCTGTATATAATATTAAAATGGTGTAATTTGATTTTGAATAGAATGACATATAATAAGGACATAGTGAATGTGACAATGCATAATTTATTTTGTTCACATTCAAACTGTGCTCTCGATGTAAACAAACGTGTATTTTCAATGATAAAATGCTTTTTATTCATTTGATTTTGCTTATCCATTTAGTTGCAAGTGCGAGTTTGGCTGTGATTTGAGATTCGATTTTGTCGCACATTGTAGCCGTCTCGTAATCTGGTGTGGACCAATAAATTTTTTTTTTTTTTTTTTTTTTTTTTTTATAACTATTTTTAATTTTATTATTCCAGGTTTCACAACAACACTACTACTACTACTACTACTACTACTAATATATGCCATGGTTATTATAATTAACTAAAACAAGAACCATAAAACATTTGTTACTTGAAATAATGGAAATATTAACTGAAATATATAAAATATAAAAAAAGCCTAAACTTATTTTATTTTTAGCTTGTTTCCAAGGTAACATCCCAAGACATTTATTTTAACTTGAACATGAAACAAACTATATAGCCATATTTATTAAAACTAATAAAAATTACAAAACAAAAACCCAACAAAATTGAAGTTAAAATTCAAATAGAAAACATTACAAAAAACTCAAAATTATAAAAACTACACTGTCACTTTTTTTTTTTTTACGAGTTGGAAATAATACAAAGATAATTACTTTACAAGAAAAGTTGAATTCAGTGTGTTACTTGTCATTTCTTTGCAATCATTTATGAAATTACCACCGATTTCTGAATGAAAATTGTTCCTACATGTTTTGAGTGTACAGTAGTAACAGACCCTGGCTCTTCCAAACAAGCGGTGCGCGTGGTATGGTGAAACTACTTGGCATGGCGATCCTTCAGCTGCTGTATTACTGAGACTAAATGAAGGTGTCGTGGCACCTCCAGTCTCCAGTGCTCAGTGTCGGGATACTGTATGTCTCCCGCAGGTTTCATAGTGATTCATGGGGATTTGGGCTGGAATGCTGTGAATGTGCCAGTGTTCCTCAGCCAGTCTCATACGTAAGCCTTCAGTTACAGTCCTGACAGGTGCCGCGGCTTTAGAGCAGTGTGTGCACACTTTTATCTCTGCGGGTGTGTGTTTGTCAGGCTCTGCTTTGTGTGCTTGCCGTTTGACATGCACAAACCATACTGCATATGTGTCCGCAGACTCTGTCCTGCGTGTGTGAGACAGGTGCATGGCGCGGTCCAGTTGCTGGGCAGTTGTGGCAGTGGACAGAAAAAAATGGCTCATTTGGTGCCTGGCTTCATAGTCAATGGTCAGATATTTTCCATTGGCAGCTTGCCCTTACTTCCACCCACCCTCTCTTTTTATGTGGTATTCTTTGAACTCTTCCCACACAGTCTGACATACAAAAAGAGGGTTATACTTTTATTTCTAATTATTCTAAAACACTCTAAAATTATCGTTTCTGCTCAGTTGCCATGGTATTTATATGCCCTATCGAATCCATCTGCCAGGCGTTGTTTTCTAGATTGTATCTCAATAGAATGAATTTTTTTGGAATTCATATTGTGCTGCACTTCCTCATTCGTTTTTGATGATAATCATTACAAGGTATGCTAAATGATCTTCAAAGCTTCAGTGCAAACTGAATGCAGTGATTTGTAATTGCATGTTATTTGCATTCAATGGAAATATATTATAGTTCACATTTTATATTAAATGCAATGGAGTTTTTTTGACTCCAAGCGCACTTAAGTGGCTTTTATTTGATTAACATTATATTATCTGCAAGGACATTTAAATTGTGTGTGTGAAGATTTTAAGAACACTAGAAAAGCACATTCAAAACCGCATGTTAAGTGATCTTTAAAGCTTAATTGCAAAACTGAACGCAGTGTTTTCAGACATGTAATTGCATTATGTAATTAGTGCTTATCGGCGATGAATCGCCTGTGATTATGAACGCGATATTGCGTAGCTTGTCACTGAACTACGGCTCTGTGTAATAAATGCTGCTCCATCCGAAAGCACGTGATGGAGATTTACTACTGATCACAGAGCTGGCTTTACTGAAGAGATGCGCATGATAATTGCATTCGATTATTTGCACAGATTTGATGTATACTAGACATGCACATTCAATACAGGGCATGTTAAATGATCATTTAAACTGCAGTATGGATGATTTTTGGTTAAATATGAACAAAAATCAAATTTTTAGCAAGCATAATGTTACATATAGAGGGCCAAATCTTCTGTTTTGCAGCTTTAATGATGATGTTTTTGAATGCATCTGGTAATTACTGGTTCACATATAACATGGTTAAATGCTAACTGCATTTTATTTTTTTGGTTTATGAATGCTAAACAATCAAATAAGCAAATCTTGTCACACACAATTTCTATAGGATTTCAGAACATTTATAATTCTTATTGGATATCCATAAGCACAGATGAACACTTACATGCATATCTTCTCTTAAATGCACCAGTGGAGATGAATTGAATGCTGTTATAGATTGTAAATGGTGAAATGAATAGTTCAGACTAGTAAAGTGCAGTTTTCAATACACAGCTACTGTTCTGTTGTTGATCATCCAAGGCATATTATTTGGTTTTGATCAACATGATTGTGGTTCCTTTTATTTGCCTGCATGACTCTTGAGTACTAAGAGTGCAGAAAGAGTCATGCACATGACAAGCGAGCAGAGACAAGCGGACATGAAAAGCACTCTTTTGTGTCCTCACTTATTTAAACAGCTACTTTGCTTTAATTGTGAGTTTGTGAATCGTTTTTGTTGGTTTGTTTAAACACAGCAGCACAAAACAAAAAACCAGTTCACTATGGCTAATCAAACACACCAGCTCTACTTGTCTGGACAATGAAGTGAAAAAAAAGTTGCAACCACATTTGCTTTGAATTTTTCTTTTCTCACAAAATTATAACAATAAATTAAAATGGTTTGGAGTAAATCGAATTGTTTTCACCATCCTGCTTTTAGCCAGGATTTTTCCATTTTATTTAATTAATTTTTTTTTTTATTTTTATTTTATTTTATTATTTTTTTGTGGCAAATGTAACAAAAGAGTGTGAAGCATGTATCAGTGTAAAAGTATTTTCTAATCTAAGTGCAGTGAAGTAAAAGTCAATAGAAAATCACATTTGAGTAAAATATAAATATTGTAAAAATCCACTTAAGTACAGTAAAGTATTTGTACTTTTATTACTATATACTTCTGGCATAGTTTGTAGACCCCCCCCCCCCCCCCACAAAATTAATAAATCTATAAAATTCAAAAGATTTTCAGATATTGTTGTCATTGTCCTGCATGTTTTTTTTTTTCTTTTTCTCTTTTTTTCCCCCGCAAATTTTATAAAAGCATCTGGAGAAATATTTTTGAGGAAAAATACATACTTTTACACTGACACATTTCTCCAGACTCTCTTGTTGCATTTTCCAAAAACAAACAAATAAATAAAAATAACGAGCAAATTAATCTACATGAAGGACGGTGATAACAATGTCTGATTTGCTCAAAATGTTCAATTTTTTTTTTTAATCATAATTTTGTTAGGAAGAAAATTGACAAACTACGGCGGAGGTTATATTTAAAAAAAAAAGACACAAATACTTTACTGTTCTATTTTTCGCAAGGATACATGTTTGTTGACTTTTTAACTTCACTGTGTTCAGATGAGAAGTAAATACTTTAGCATCTAAATGTAATGTTCCTGAGTGAAGTAAATCCTTTGTTTGGTGTACAGTATATTAATTGTGCTTTATTACTGTATATCATTCGCATAGCTTGTACACAAAATAATAAAAATGTATATGGGTTATAAATGTTGGGTTATAGTTTGGGTAAATAACTATGATAAAGTAGGCGTTTATGTTTGAGAGCCGGTTTTGTGTCTGTTTACCGATTAGGTTATTACCTTGTGAGCCGCTGGTAGAATTACTCTGCTAACAATGTTGAGCAGCAGCAGCAAGCGATGAATAGAGTGCAAATGAGGGCCTTGTGTCAGGAGTCACATGATTTTGTAGAATAGCGCTAAGATCAAACAAACCCTTTGGCTTCTCCACAGTGAATTCATTCATGGGACTAAGTTCCAAGCATGCAAGATAAGACTTTAAAAAAAGAAAGAAGCCCTCAATAGTGATAATGGGTGGATTGCCTTTGGCTTCCGTCCAGAGTCCCATGACTTTTCAATGTATTATTGCATTATTTCTGTGACTATCAAGACTGGGTTTTGTATTCAGATAAGTTGTTGGTTGATGGTCGTCATTTCTTTTCAACAATGTTATTTCAAAATGATCCTTATGCTCAGTGTCGATTATTTATTGATTTCCTCGTGGACAAAGAAGTGTGCTTAATTGTAGTGAATGTGCACTTGTAGTGTACTTCAAATTGTGAAAGTATATATTTTTTAAAAACAATACCTAATGAAATAAAAGGCCACTTAAGTGTACTTAAAGCACACTTTCATTAATAGGTTTCTTAGCGCACTTAAGTACACTTTTAAAAAGTGCACTTTGTAATAATGTCAAATTAAGTTATATTTTAAGTAAAAAAGTACACTTATTTTGATGTTGATGTTAACATACTAAAGCACATGTAAAGTACATTGATTTTACCTGTAGTGTGCTATTCTATATTTCATTTAAAGTTAATGTATTTTAAATTGCAACTTCATTGCAAATGTGTAATTACAAACTTATTGAAATACATGCCAAGTTTCAATAGAAATGACTTTAAAGTATATTTAACCTTATTTCAAAGACAATAGAAGTGTTTATGAACTTGCATATAAAGATGTAAATAAGTCAGATTTTAGAATCGACTGTAAAGTTTATCTAATAGCTTTTTAATACATTTAAACTACACTGTAAAAAGTGATAAGTTGACTTAACTTAACTTAATTTTAAGGCAACAGGTTTCCTCAATTTTTTTTAAAGTAAATAATTAAAAAAAAAAAAAAAAAGTTAAGTGAACTAAGCTATAATATTTTTTCATTTAATTGCAGTTAACATGCAATTGTCCGAAAACCTTACATTCAGTATTCTATTTTAAAGTATATTATTACTGTAATTAAAAAGTATGCTATAGTGTGCTGCTTCTTCCCAAGTATGGATACGTGGGTCAGAAGGCTTGTTTTCTGCTCTTGTTTGTTTGAAGGGAGTGCATCGCTGATGGTTTTCTCTCAAAGGAGGTCAATCATTCACTAAAGCCATGTTCTTTAATGGCGTCTGGACCTCTCGGCATCCCGGCGGAGCTGTTTAAGTATGCCGCCTTTACTCTGATCATTTTTTCATGAGCATGGCCGTGTCCAGACACGAGGAGGCTGCGGATGACAGGACATCATGGCAAATCTGGGTCATAGTGCTTATCTGGCAGAATTTGAAATGCTACTCCCTGCTGGAGGAAGAACTTATTTGTATGTGGACAAGACTCTTTGCTGCTCTGCCCTTTTCTGTATTCCAGTCAAATGAAGGTGGGGGATTAATGTAGTCTGTCTCCCACATCACAGCCTTTATATCCCGGTCAGTAGCCATCTGTTTCCATATGTCTGGAGCGATCTCTAAATGCGACCTCTGAACATGGGACACAGTCATTGAGGCAAGAAAAATCAGCATAAAATCGACTCCAACTTGCGAAAACTAAAGCCGATGTCAAAAGTACAAAAAGTACTGTTACTTCGGTACAAAGTTGATACTAAGATGTAAAATATAAGGCTGGGCGATATGGCTGAAAACTGTATCACGATATCAGTGTTTCATATCGGTCGATATCGATAATTATTGATATTTTTTATGACCCATTTAAAATAAGGACCAGGAGAAAGATATATTACATTTAAACATTTTTATTTTAAACTTAACCTTCCTCTGATCATAATCCCCTCAGTTAAGACAGAAATGTAAACAACCATTGAAAACTAAAATAATTAAAATGTAAACATAAGTCTAAAGTCACAATGAACACTTAACAATTATCTCTTAACATTTAAGGTGCAAAATGAAAGAAAATGTAAGAAATGTTTAATAAAGTGTAATAAAATAGTGCAAAGTGTTAAATATAAACAGAGAAACCTGAGAATTTTGTCCCAAGTTTAGTGCTAGGAAGTTCACTAGCTGTTCACCTTCTGGTGAATAAAGTGTTTTTAAAATATGTGCAGTGTTTTGTAAACATAAATAAAACTGAGGTAGTTCGTGGTATTACCAGTCTTGGCGGGGACAACGGTCTTGCATAATTTGCAGACGACATTGGTCTGACTACGGTCAGACTTTTAATATCCAGAAAACTGCCATACTGGCGAGCTGACTTTTCCTCTTTTATTTACAATTTCCTCGCTCGCTGCGGCACTCATTTTCTGCTTATGAAAAGGAATCCAGCAGCAGACCAGCACGAGACAACGATATGGCGCAACCAAACTGATACTGTTACATGATTGGCTGTTAGCGTGTCACTCCCTACGTTGCTAGGTTACCAGAGAGCGGTGCCTTTGTTAATGCAACCTCTGTTTTCTTCCGACGAAGAATAAAAAATATCGAACGTTTTATCGAGCACATTTTTTATTGATATCGATCACGTGTCTATCGCGATACATATCGTTATCGTTTTATCGCCCAGCCCTAGTAAAATATGATGCATGTATCTGCAATGCTGGTAGTACACCGTAATAGCATCTCAATATGGTACCTGTATTTACATTTTGTAGTGACACATCCTGATTCTTGAGTGTTCGTTTCAGTGAACTGGTTAAAAAAAATCTTCTCCAATTCGTTTACGTCATCACACAATGGCATCACTAATATATAACAATGTTATCCTGGCAGGTGAAAATACACTCTCAAACATAAACACATACAGTATATCTGGTTTATTCAATTGAATAATACTATTGTTGGATATGTTTTTCAACTAAAGCACCCAATAAAGGCAATGATGTCCAAAAGCGGATGTTTTACATGTCTAAAGCATGCCTAAAGTGAATAAAGAGCATGTTTTAAGCTTTCAGCTGTTTAGCAACAGTCCATGCAACTACATGATTTTAGACTCCCTGCATTTGTCACCAGAGAGAAGTGTTCCATTTTCACAGAAAGACTGAGTTATGACATTTTGATTTAAACATGAAAAGGTCAAAAATGAATGAAACATTAAATGAAGTGTGAGATTTTAGCAGAACACTCTGTGCCCTTATGAACGAATGCAGTGCTGATAGATGCTTATTTTGTGCTGAGCTTGCTGTTTGCATATATGATCTAAACTTGGGCCTGTCCCCAAACAAACTTACTTCCATATACAGATGTCTGTACATAGTGATCATGATGTGATCTTGTGATTATCCAATAGTGCAACTTCTGCTTTGATATACTGTATATATTTCTCTTCTTTGTACATCCGGACAACCTGACTCCAGATCTCGGTCTTATTTTATTCTAACATGAAGCATATCCACGGATGAATACGTTTTTATCTGCAGTGTAACTACTAACGGTTTAATTTCATGCTGACTTTAATTTTACACTGTCATACAAGCCATACTGTATTATGATTCCATTTTGATTTCTTATTTTTGAATATTGTAATTTTGATGGTTAAAAACTAAAAGTTACGGTAAAAACCTGTTTTTAAAACAGTAAGTTTCCTTATACAGTGAAAAACTGATGGTACATTTCAAAATACTGTAAATTTGACAGTTTGTGGAAAAGAGCAAGTCATTTTTGAATTTACAATGAAAAACAATAAATTGACATTTGATGGTTTTTCATTGAAATTACTGTTTCTTCTAGAGGTCGACCGATTAATCTGCACCGATAACCGATTGCTGAAACAATCAGTTATCGGCAAAAACGGTTATCGCTCGGGTGTTGTGCCATCCAAAAAATGCTGTATTGCTCACTTTTCAATATCATTTCAAAATGTACTGATACATTAAGTTGTCTGTTAACATTAATGTACTATGAACTAATATGAATAATAAAGGTATAATTAATATATTTATATTTAAAAAGTACAGTATGTTTTCATGGTCCAGTACTGTTTTTTTTATTTATTCCTGTAATAAAGTTCAGCACTATTTTACTTGCTGTTTATTTTCATGCAGTGTACGTTTGAAAAACTATCGGTTTCTTAATTGGTTATTGGACAGCGCGGTTCAAACTAGTTATCGTTATCGGTAAAATCCACTATTGGTCAACCTATAGTTTATTTGTTTTTGATTATGTAAATTAGGGTTTTATGTTACATCTTATGTTGTTGAGTGAATGTTTTTGCGTTGTTTTAGTGTTACCATGATGGTGTTGTGTTTTCCTCTGCTTGTAGAAAAGCTACTTGTAATATATTTTGATTCATCGTGTGGTTTTTCTCTTTACCACCTGTGTGTTTAAGTTTGTTGTCAGTTTATTATAAAGGCAAAAAAACGGATTTGAGTCATTTTGTATATTAACATTATTTTTAGTTAATGAATAAATTTAAGTTCAATCTGTTAAACTGAACATTTTTCTACCATATTTGTGTACAATTCTGGCAACCACAGCCTGCTGATTTTTTTTTATTTTCTTTTAAACTAAATTTCACTGATTTACTGTGTTTAGAGCCCCACTTGCAGACTTTTATTGATCGTGATTTACTGACTGATTGTTGATGTGACCAGTATGTAGTGAGCAGTTCACATTCACAATGGAGATTTGATGTAAATTAATTTGGTGAATACAAAAAAGTTTGGCTTGACTAGTCTTTTTTTAAATTTTTTATTTTTTTTTTAGTCTGATTGAAGCATCGTGCCTCGTATGCTTATCTTGGTATCTGTTATGACTTTTCCTCATCCCTGTCTTCTCATAAGGTTCACAGCAGCTGTTTGGAGAGTCTGGCCTAATGCATGTTCCTTGAACCATTGTCTGATCTTCAGCTCTCTTGGGGAACCCCTTCCCCCTTTTCTTTTCTCCGCTGACCCATCAGCTGTGCCCAGTCAATAGCCGTCAGTCCCTCGGGGACTCGCTTGAACTCGCTCTCTGTTTTAGCACGTCCTGTCTAAAGGACGCACGGCCTGTCTCCTTTTGTTCTTCTGCAAATATGATCAGAGCTTTATTTCCTTTGCTCTTGTGTCTAGAGCAAATGACACATGCGCTCCTCGCAGGACTGTTGGTCTTTGACAGGTCTATCAATCAGAGGCCCCAAGAGCCTTCACAAAAATACAGCTTCCATTCTGCTGTTTTAAAGTGTGTATCTCTGAGCCAGCAAGGGCCTTTTGTAGTTGTATGGCAGGTGGAAGTCAGTAAAAAACTGACATTTGTTTGGTGTTTGAATACTGCGTTTTTCTCTACTTCGCTGCATGCAGCTCGAAGTGAATTTATTATGGGGGCACTAACTTCTGCCTAAATGTACACACAAATAGTAGGTAGCCTACATTTTTAAACCGTTGAGATCAACTACACTAGTATGTTATGCAAAAAAAATGCTCTTTGAAAATTTCATGTTTAATTCAGTGTGTTACTTGGTAATTCATTGTAATTATTTGTAAAATTTACAAGGTATTTCTGAGTGGGAATAGTTTCTGCACCAGTTATTTATACATTTCCTAGCATGACAAATGAAATCCAGTAAATCCAACAAAATTAACATGGAGACTAACTACAATGACACAAACAGTTACCTTTAATATAAAGAAACATGCCGTTTATCTTCTTTTAACGTCTCTTGGCACGTCCTCAAAACAGCAACATGACAAACCTCTATAAATTTCACCATAACAGAACATTAAACAAATCATGTATGAAAAAGTATGCTGGGAAAACCTCTGTAGTTTAAGTTATTATTAAAAATATTGATATATTGAATGAGTAATAATTGTATTTCTTGAAACCAATTAGTATAACTTCTCCATTCTCACACATTTTGAAATTTTACACAGTGTTAAGGACATTTTAACAATGTAATATGTAGTCAAATACTTTATTATCATGATGTAAATATTAAACCAAATGAACTTGGAGTTTTAGGTATCTATGTTCAGCTCAAACAATCACTTAAGTGATATTCAGAGATTTTATTAAGGTAGTATAGTTCGTTATTATTGTGACATTTACAAAGCCAATTAATTATTTATTTTTACACATGCAATCACATGCAATCTTTGAGTTACAGCAGTGCCGTTGTAGAAAATAAGATGGTTACATTTGATCTCAATGCCAGTTACCGTGAGACGCTACAGTCTTCATCTGCGAGTGTACATTTTCGATCATATTTTTCAAAATATTTTTCAATGGGGAAAAAGGGTGCATAAAAATGCATAAAATCTGGACCCATAAAACCAAAACGTCTAATCTTCTAAATCTTTCACTGACAATAGCAGTTTAATTCAAACGGACCTTATTATCCTTCTCCAGGGGACAGTTTATCTCTCTTGCCCTGCCACATTAGAGAGACACAGGAAGCAGGAGCTTGAGACGGATGGCTATAATAAGCTTGGCTTGACTCATGAGTTCACAAACACACTGCAAAAACCAATCATATTCCTAACGGATTAGTTCAGCCGAAAATGAAAGTTCTGTCCTTGTTATCACGTTGTCTCCAAACCCATATGACTTTCCTGCTCCTGTGGACCACAAAAATTGAGTTTTTCCATATAATGACAGTTAATGAGAAATGGAGCTGTCAAGCTTTAGAACAACTCAAATAGCATCATAAAAGTTTCTCACATAACTCATGCACTACATTCAAAGACATACAATAGATTCGTGTGAGGAACAGACATAGAATTTTCCCAGAATTTTTACTTGAAATCACAGAATTCACTCAAAATCTTAGATCTACTTGCAAATTAATGAGAGGTAGCAGTCTCTGTTTAATTACTTACTCTTATAATGTGATCATGGAATATGTTTACAGAGTCATTGAATGGTTAATTTAACCATTTTACTCAAATGCTGCACTTATTCCTTTAGGAACGAAACCGTATAACCATGTTCTCTAATTTATAAGGAGGTTACAGGTATACAGTATATACTGCTAGACAAAAACAAGTGGTTTTACTGCGTTTCATATTTCTTTAATCATCTGAAATGTTCTGTGACTTGTATTCAAAAGCAGCTTATATAATGCAAAGAAAGCCTGCATTAGTGCTGAATAAGAGAGGTGCGTAAGCCCAAGTTTATCAGTATAGCTCATGTAGTTTGTTTCGCTTTAAATAAATTAATTTACCCTTGGAATTTATAATAAGTGGCATTATATTATGTTAGTTTTATATTCATATATATTTTTTTATTCCTGTTCTGTTCTGAATGTCATTAAATTTAAAGGATTTGTTGTTGAGTGTTCAGTGAGGGTTATATTTAGCAATATTTCACATTATTTCTCAATGTAATAATAAAATGTAACACATCTCGAGTTAGATAATGCAGTTTGAACAGAGTGCAGCTTATTTTCCGGTTTGCAGAATATGCAGTTAATAATATTAACACAAGTATGATCAAACTTGCATGTCACATGTTTGTCCTGAGCTTTAAAGTCCCCGCTGTTCTTCAGAAAAATCCTCCAGCTCCTGCACATTCCTCGGGTTTCCAGCATCTTCTGCATATTTGACTCCTTTCCAACCGTGACTGTATGATTTTGACATCCATCTTTTCACACGGAGTCATTTATCATCCAGGTAACAACACACAATATTAAGAATCAAGCATGTGTAATGTACTGAACGGAGTCATTTTTCTACATTTTAATTTTTCCCCCCCGTGTGGACTATTCTTGCAAACATCTCTTGTGACGTTGCTCATTGAGGAAAGTGCTAAACGAGCAACATGCAACTTTTGTGATGCCTCTTATTTTATTAAACTTATCGACATTTTGCAAAGACTTTGTAACCTTATGACCACAACTATATATACAGTTATAGCATACGATTAGTGGTTGATGAATATGGAGTTTTTAGTGACTGATTTGGAAAGCTGGCTGGCCGGCCAGTGACTGATACAAATAATAATTCAATGACGGCAAACGAGAGAGACCCAACGTTTTGAAAATGAAATGAATACTTGAAATCAACACTCGAAGCGTCAACTGACACTTGAAATTTATACACGCCTTCCACCAATGATATAAATGCTTATATGAATACATTTAGACCACTTAACTTATGCTAAGAGGCTTTCAACCAGCATAACACAAAATATTTTTGAACCAAGTCACCAAATATTGGCTTGTAACAGGTTGAAAATTGTCGCAGTTAGGTGGTACTCTGAAAAGTTTGAGAACCACTGACCAAGTCTATATAAACATTTTAAAATCCTGCCGGTACTTGTTTTTCTTCAGTAGCGTAAGTACCGAAGGTAGCGACTAGCGAAGCTGCAATTCTGACGGGGGGCAGGCAGAGTATACGCCTGGAAGTGTTTCAGACAATCCTCAAAGGGTAAAGAAGAAGAAACGCCTACAAGCTCACAGAAGAACTACACGTGGACGATGGCGCCGATGATATATGAATATGATTGTGTGAGATTTAAATGAGAGCGTGCAGCTCTGAAAGCACGAGCGCTGTGTATGATCACGCATCCACATAATTGTCTGTCAGCTTGAAGCTTGTTCTTGAAGCAAATTCGGTGAATTTAAACTAACGCTTGCATTTAGAGTACAGGTGTGTGTGTGTGTGTGTGTGTGTGTGTGTGTGTGTGTGTGTGTGTGTGTGTTATTTGAAGACCAAGTGCCACTAATGCTGTGTTTTTGTAATGTTAAATAAAACAGTTGATTTTTTTTTTTAAGTAGTATTCTTATTTTTTCCCCGTGGTATTGACTTGGTATCGAGTATCGTGTACTTTTAGTGGTAGATTTTTGTATCGTGACATCCCTTCCACTGACCTAGAGGATCACCCCCCCATATTTAGACTTGAACACTGCAAACACAGCTGAAAGACGTGACATCTAACCAAATATTGTCAGGTCTGTTTGCGAGGGGGACCAACTTTCGCCTCGTTACTGATCCATCAGCCACCTCAGTTTTGAGAGAGTTGGACTGCAGTAGTTTTTCTTTCTAGAGAATGGGTCGTATAATGACTTTAATAGCCACTGTTTCATGCTGACGGGGAACATGAACACAAAGGTTTTGTGTAATTTTGGTGTCACTTTTCTGATTTCATCATGCTTGCATGAAACCTAATCCATTCACGGCGGTTAAATGTCTTTTGAAATGCGGTTGCATTTTCATGAGAAGCAGCACTGGCTTTATAACTTGTTTAGTGATTCATGGTATATGTGTGAGCGCACCATTTTGAGATACCTTTGTAGTTACGGTAGATTGTACATTGTTGATTCATCATCACTCCTAGATGTTAAACTTCTTTTTTTATTTTATTTTTTTTGTGCGTATGTGTGAGTGAAAAACCTTTCAGCGGTGCTAAGCTGTTTTTGAGTCCTGTGGCGAACTGGCTTTGTTAGTGTTTTGGTATGAGATTCAAGCATTTCCTACCTACAGCTTTCAATCAATCAGCCTCTTTCTTTTTGCTTCCTCCTTTTACCCCTTTTCTGTGGCTCAGGTTTTCTCCAAGGTGGGGGATGGAGGGACGCTGAAAAGAGGGATAAGAAAGTGTGAGTTTCACGACTCTCTTCTACTTTTAACTGCAGCTCATTCTGCCTATGGTGCTTTTGTTGGGCCCCTTGCACCCCTGCCGAGCATTGTGGGACAAACCCTCCCCAGTAAAGGCTTGTGGGAAAAGCTGTGGGTTCACTCATCAAGGCTGACAAAATCAAAAGGTCCCCAGGAATCTGCTTCACTCCGGAATAAGCGAGTAGTGAGTTTACTTGATAACTAATAGAAAACTGCTCTTTTCAATGATTTTTTTACTTTTATTTTATTTTAAGCGGACACTTTGCATGCAATATGTGTTCATCGAGATTAGGTGCTAATAGAATTTTGTGTACAACATTGCAGTTAATCACTTTGTTTTTATTTAGATTGTTTTAGATTACTTCAGTCTGTCTGATTGTGTGATTTATTTTACATCAGGCAGATAGATATTGACTGTGTAGGGCTCCGCGGTTAATCAGAGTTAAACCGGAATTGTGATTTATCAAATTGTAAAGGTTGTGATTTTAATTAAACAAATGTGTGCGCTGCATGTTTCAGAGTGAAGCGTGGCACTGTGGTCGTTTACACGTGAGCAGCTCGTGATCTGAAAATAAAAGTTCACTATTCAAAATAAAAGTTTAGGGTAATGTTTGAAAATGAAGAAATCAAGCCATAAATATTAGTATTGTAAATTGTTGCGTTAAAAAAAAAAAAAAATTATTGCATTTTTTTTATACTAAAAGTTTATTTTACAGTGTTACAATAGTAATTGTGCAGCCCTAATACCTAGTAAGAAATTGTCAAAAATATACATAGTAGATACTAAATCATTGTTTATTTCCATCAATATTGTAACTGTGGATATTAATGTAATGTAATATAATGGAAATATTTTTGTGTGTGTTTGGAAATTTCATGCCATATGTTTTATGGAGGCTACACAATTTGAAATGAGCTGAGAACCATTTCTGAATTATATTAGTGCTGTTACGCATCAGTGAATTGAGACATTTTAAATGTGGTTGTCACTCCTCAAATTGGTCCTTTTAAAACGAAGCTATTATCCAATAGTGAATAGATTGTATACAGAATACTCTTTTATAATAAAGCTGGTTCAGCTTGTGATTTTTGATCAGTTGTACCGCTGTGGGACACAGGGAAACACATTGCAATAAATATAAACATTTTCACAGAGAAAGATCCTTTCACAATAATCAAGTGAGGAAGAATCACAGACAAATGGTGTTCACACCAAGAGCAAAATTAATATTCATCAGGCTAATTAAACAAACATCGTTAACTAAAGGCAACTTATTTTTAAGGTTTAATTTGCTCATTGAAGGCGTAAATAAAGTGAGATCAAATCCGTAAAGTGTATTTGTATTGTTTAATGCGTTAATCTTTGCTGTTTGCAAGTGCAAATATTGATATTGCAAGAATGTTTGCAAGAATATTGTGAGAGGAATAAAGTGAGATGACTATAGTCGCAGAGAACGAATTGAGAATGTAAAAGATATGGTGAGAATATGGATGGAACAAGTTGATCTGGAAGCGTCATGAAGCTTACAGAGAAATCACTGACTGACTGTTTTCACAGAGCATCAAGCTCTTACCTAAAAAAAAATACATTAGATTTCCTTTTAAACCGGAGAAATTGCTGCATGCAGCTTTAAGCTGTGATCTTTAGTCTTGGCTACTTGCACTCTATTAAAAGCATGCATGTCCTTGTTGAAGGAATTCTTATGACAGATACTTTTCTGAGCAAATGCCATCACCATACGAACAGCTGATAATTTGGGCTATTTAAAACACAGTCTGACTGTCCGCCTCCTGCAAAATACACTCTTATATACACACACACACATGCACACACACTCACACTCTCTCTCTCTCTCTCTCTCTCTCTCTCTCTCTCTCTCTTTCTCTTTCTGTCTGTCTGTCTGTCTCTCTCTCAGGATGAAAAATGTGTCAATCTGTGTTAAATAAAACAGTATTGGTTGGTTGATTCCACAATCTAGTGTGTTCAGTCAGTGGTTGAATTTAGTCTCTCACATGAACACAAAATGTGACTGCCATGTAAAGAGCAGAGGCCAAATGAAACCATGTAATTGTGCTTTAGATACACAAATTGCATTTTTTTTTTGTACTGTTCTGAATAAGCTCTTTCACATAACAGATGTTTACATATATTTCTCAAGACAAAAAAATAACCAATTTTACACACACGAGTCAGTTCAAAAGTTTACACTCCCTTTATTCTTATTATGGGCTTCCTTGATTATCAGCGTCTGTTTGTATGTTTTGTTATCTTCTGCATCTGATTTAATGTTTTATGATCTTATACACAATGGAAATATGATCCTGCTTTTCACACAAAGAACTGTTACAAAGGTGCAAACCCTTATTGATGTATAAACGTCAATGGCAGGATCTGAAAAGTAGCCAGAAGGATTTGCAGGACGCCTACACTCCTTAAAAATAAAGGTTCTTAAAAGGTTCTTCACAGCGATGCCACAGAAGAACGAACCATTTTTGGTTCCACAAAGAGCCATCCATCTTTCTCACCTTTTTATAATCTGAAGAACCTTCTTTGGCCACAAAGAACCTTTTGTGAAGCAGAAAGGTTCTTCAGATGTTAAAGGTTCTTTTATAGAACCATTTAGACAAAAAAGGTTATTCTATGGCATTGAGAGGCACCTTTATTTTTAAGTGTATGTGGTCAATCACAGGGTATGTGTGGGCTGTCACAATTAATGATTGTTCCATCTTCATAGACATTAAACTCATTTTGTGAGTGACAGTAAAAGTGACACAGTATTAGTTAGAAATGCTGTATAACGAAAGCCCTGCACCTTAGTACTCCATCGAAAGGAACTTTTCCTCCAAATTCACCCCTGCTAACATCCAAAAATGTTTCATTTGGCCACATGGCCCCCTTCTATTGTGCACTGAGAGAAAATGAGAAAGACGCTTTAGGTGGAAAGAAAAGATATAGTGTCCCATTAACAGAGGACAATGGCAATGACTATTAGGCCTGGCCTAGCGGGAGGCTATGCTTTATGCCACAGATGATGTTAGAAATGCTTAAAATGCATTTGAAATACTGTGGGAACTCCACCGAGTGAGTTTACATAAACACTGTGAGAAAGCTGCTTTTCACCACCCCCTGCAGTGAAAATCAAGTTTTGAATGCTGTTTACATGTCTGTCTGGTGTATTTAATATGCTTTAAGACAAATCATGTGCAAATTCATCAGTTGACACCATTGCTGAGCATTTTCTGCTCAAAACTGCAGTGAATCAAAGACCATCTCAGAAACGTGGATTGAAACAGACCCTGTTTTCTGGAGTCACGAAGCTGTAACCAATCCAATCCACTTGTGGGCTGGGCTTTTCGTGTCATTAGCATGCATTTCTACCTAAAGGATGTTGATTTTCAGAAGCTATCCGTCTTAGATGGTTTGTGTAACATTAGAAAAATGTTAATAGGTGTTTGATAATGTAGTCAAGCCAAAGGTTAAGGATATTGATTACCATTACGTGTCTGACGTTGTAGATGCATTTTCATTTTGATACATGGACTTTTAAACAACCTTGTATAATGCACTCTGCCTCTTCTTTGGAATCCGTATCAAACATGTAGGGCTGAATTAATCCAACTTGCTGTTGTGTAGTGTTTACTACTACAGGTAACTGAGTTAAATTAGAGCAGATGTGATTGAGGGAAGGCGGGGCTAATTAGCATATTCATGAGTCTGCGTATACTAAATGAGGTGAAGGTAGAGTCGCACTCAAGCCATTTTAAGGCATGAAGAAATGATTTTTATGTGAAAGACCTTTTTATATGTCATTTTGATGATCACAGATGAATTTGAAGGATATAATTATAGCGACTGCATGGGGACTTTAAAATGTGGAGAAAGTGGCTTAATGATGCACATTAACATGGTGCATGTAAAAGCAAATGCCACTTTACATTTTAGTTACTTTATTAATCAGACCTTTTTCAAACATGCGCACACGCTTCAAAAGTGAATCTGTGTGAATCCGTGTATTTTCTTTATGAATTCAGCACTGGTAAAAGGCTGATTTCTCAATGACTCAATTTCTAGGAACATGACTACATGCTTGCATCCTAAAACGTCACTCTTTATCCCAACAGACAGGACCAATATCTTTCTGGCTTTTTTTTTTTTTTTTTGCTGTTTAAAGTATGCCATAAAATACTTTGTTGCAAATCACTGTAACTTTGCAGTGATCCTCACACAAAAATGCCTCATAGTCTTTGAATGAAGTCAAATTGACTTGTGACGGCTACTCTTTTTATTGTACTCTATCATTTTGACAAACTAATCTATAGGTTTTAACTTGAATAACTTGTGTCAGCAAATTAGCATGGGCGTCGCTGGGAGCGATGCAGAGAAAATGGAAAAGATTCATATAATAAGGTCATTCAGGGTCCTGAGAACTCAGACATGTGTGCAACTTCATTCTCTGTCTTCCATTTCTTTTAATTTGTTTGTCTTTCACAAGGCTGATTCAGTGCTGGAGGTAATGCTGATGCTGAACATGGTGGATGTATTGAGCGAGGCACAGCAACAGGAATTGTTCGGAGCACACCCATAGCAGGCATCATTGTTCATCTGTGTCTTTTGATGAAGACAGAAGCTTTCACACAGCGTGCTCTGATGTCCTGCTGGGCTGGCATGGGAAAGGCTTCTCAGCGCTTGGTTTAAATTGAATCTGGATGGTAATGCTGAGGAAAATAGCAAAGACACACACATATATATATTTTTTTTCTATTATTCCAGACGTTTTCTAAACTGTGTTAGTGTTCAAATTGGTTAAATTTTCATGTAAGGCATTAATAAACAATGCACAACTGGCTGCATTTCTGCGAAACCTGAAATACGGTTACATTTTGCTGCAATTTTCAGGTGACCTGTCCATAAGAGAATCCATATCACTTTCCCCCATTGCAGCTGTGGGTTTATTAAAAACAGACCAGTGTCGTGAAATAAGAACATGACATTGCATTGCTTGTAGCATGTTTCACGGCAGTTTCACAGTAAAATGTCCAGTCGGTGGCACTGAAAGCACCTTCAATTTTCTCCAAAACGGATAAACGTGGCTGTGGCAACATTTTATTACGTTGGTAAATGCATGTATCAGAAAAGCTAAGAAATGTAATTGTAAAGGGATGGTTCAACCAAAAATGAAAATTATATTGTTAATTGCTCAGCCACATGTCGTTCCAAACTCGTAAGACATTCGTTCATCTTCAGAATGAAAATTAAGATATTTTTGATGAGATCCGAGAGCTCTCTGACCCTCCAGCAAGGGTCCCAATGCAAGTACAATGTTGTACCAGGTGCGCCAACTAACAAGTTTACTACACCAGAAAATCTGTACATATGCAGCTGGTTATGTGACGTAAAATTTTGTAAAACAAATCAAGCACTACTGCAAAAGTGTTTTGAGGTCATAGCATAGCATTTTGCAAGAAACCGTACGAAAATAAGTCTTTATTAATTGATAATCTGCCTGTATGTTGAAAGACTCTTGTGTATTCATCATGTAGCACAAACATTCAAGCATGGTGCTAAGATCATAAGGAAATTTCTAGGGAATGCATGAATTAATAAGATGATTAAATGTTATGGCCTTTTAAATAAATGTAAGATATAAAAAGGTATTGATGATAAAACTTTGTATCACTGGCACCATGCTATGACAACTGGTAACAAGTTAGAAGCAAATATATTATCTTTTGAGTTATAAATACCTGTTTTGCTGTATGCAACTTATTTATTTTTTATATATATATATATATATATATATATATAATATATATATATATATATATATATATATATATATATATATATATATATTTACTTTTTATTATATTTATTTACTTTTTATTATATTTATTTACTTTTTATTATATTTATTTACTTTTTATTATATTTATTTACTTTTTATTATATTTATTTACTTTTTATTATATTTATTTACTTTTTATTATATTTATTTACTTTTTATTATATTTATTTACTTTTTATTATATTTATTTACTTTTTATTATATTTATTTACTTTGCAGCCATCTATTCTTTTCTTTGTGGATGTCTATAGCAACCCATACATGGTGAGAATGTAACACTTGCTGTACTTTATTACTCAAATATGACAAACAATTGCAGCTTTTAAACCACTTTTCCTTAAATCATTGATCATTGACGCGGATGCCGTTTCAAACACTCATGCGTTTGGCTCTGTGTAACTTCTACGCTATCATTTTGTTGCTTTAAAGTTGGTAATCAAGTAAATGTTCAAGATTTTTGGATACAAATAACAGTGGTGGAAGGAAGGGAGGATAGATTTCTTGAATTCACAGTTCCAACCTATCAGAGCAGAGAGATGAGCCGTAGTTCAACTGAAACAAAAGTGTCTTTGTGAGATGAGCCATGTCCACAAGGAAACAAGTGACCCTTGAAGAAAACACTGCTGCTTCTTCCAGGACAGGATGTTGGCGAGTGCAGTCAGATGAGGGATTAGAAACAGGCTTGCTAGATGTCTGCTTGAGCCCATCTGTGATTTTTCAAAGAAATGTATGTATGGTATCTTTGTGTGGAGGAACGGGCAAATCTTGTTTTCCTTTCATCCGACACAACATCAAAACCTCTGAATCTCATTAATCTCAACTTCTGAATGTGCATCTCTAACTCTCTGACCTTCTTTGTCAGTTTAGCTATCATCTTGCACTTCTCAAGGTGAATTCCTCCCTGCTGACGGATGAAGACAAATGAAACATCTGGCACTGAATACAAGTGATCAGCAGAGAAAACATGACTATACAATAGTCTTAGCTGTGGGCTTGAAATGATGAAGCATTTTAAATGGAAAGTTGTGTCAATGCAAAGTGATGCACACAGTAAAATTTACTAATTGACAATAAAAGTGATAAACGTGAGCAAATCAAAACAGGCTACATACACAAAATTATGCAAATATGTGGCAACCAAAAATTATTCAAGATTTGGCAAACTTTGCAAGATTTACAATACTGATTTTTTTTTTTTTTATTATTGTAATCACTTTTCTTTTGGTGAACTGGTTTTGATTTTTGAATCTCAGGATCGATTTTTTTTTTTTTTTTTTTTTTTTTTTTTTCTTAGTTTATGCCGTATTTTTGTTTAAACATGAACTTCACGAATCCATTATTTTGTATCGCCTGTTATTCAGTCAAAATAAGCTTTGTTCTTTCTTTCTTTCGATATAAAACAAAAGCTCAGCTTTTTAAATTGTCAGTTTTTTTGCTATGAAATTCAAACAATATTTGAGCTTTTGATGCCCTTTAATGCATCACGAAATAAACATGAATGAACATCAAAAGTTGTTAAAAGAAAGTGTACAACTTACAGAAATATATAATGCCACATGTAATTGCTAAATGTATTAAAATATATCAATAAAACACCTTGTAAACAATATGGCACAATACATTTACCTCTGAAAAGCATCCAATGTACTTGAACTAGTCAGCTAGGAAAAAATAACTAGATAAATACATGCACTAAATTACACACAATTATAAATTAATTACATTTCTTATATTATTTTATCCTTTTGATGTTTTAGTTAATGTGTATTTGAATAAATCTGTCATGAAAACAAGCCACCATTTCAATGTATATAATTCAAAAAGTAATACAAAAAATAAGTAGAAACATACTTTTAACATTAAAAATGTATTATGAAGTTATTATTATCAAAACTGCCTTCTGTGCAATTTGAATGTTTTTAAACAAATCAGTTGTTAAGTGTTACTTATGTCTAAAAATAAAATGGCAATTGAATTTAATGGTTTGGGCTGTGTTGTTAGTTTTAGCCAATAATATTTTATAAAGTTGACAGGATTCTCAGTATATTGTTTGGCCCTTGAGGAAAAATTGACTTGCACTTTCCTTGAAAGATATCCAAATAAATAAGTATTGAATCGAATTGACATTGGATTCAAATCAAGAACTTGTGCATCAAAATCAAATTATGAAATTTGTCAAAACTCAGCTACATATTCATCCTATTTACATAAACATATTCAGAGTTTAAGATACTTGGTGTGAACCTTTCCATGAGCAGAACAGTGTATTTTCTTATATCTGCAAAGTAATCTGTTGATTTCAGCTCATTCCTTCAGTGTTGTACGTAAAGCTGTATTTTTTCTCTATGTTGGTATTTTATTGGCTTTATTTCAGAAAAACACACAAACTACAGTTGGGCACTTTGAATCAGTCAGACCGTCCGTCTCCGTGCCAGAATGAGCTGCAAAGTGAACCAGACTTCATGCCGATAGTCAAGTTTGGCTACACGAGATTGTAGGTTATCCAGACAAGCTACTTAAGCCTGAAGACAAATCATTTCAGTGCTGGAATTGTTTAGTCATTACATCTGCTTAGATCAGCTTGATCCAGAGATTTTCTCTCTCTCTCTCTGTGTGTGTGTGTGTGTGTGTGTGTGTGTGGGGAGGGATTGCTGATGCATGCGTCCTGTGAAAATCTCTCTGGGTGGCCTCACTTTTACACTGGTGTCTTTCTGAGCTGCTAGTTCAGACAATATAGAGCATATAGCAGTGGCTGGGCAACTGGAGTAAAGCCAAACTCAAATATCTCACAGCAAGAACATCAGAGGAATGTGACATTTAGACATTTCTGTTGCATACTGTTGGCTGAGACTGAAATAAGGTGGTGGTAGTGTTATTAAAGTGTTTTATTTTTGAAAAGTACATTTTCTACTTGATGGTTTAAATGTGTTTTGTGTCCAAACATGCTTTATCCAGACCTAAACACACACATTGTGTGAGTCAGCAAATGTGTTGTATTTTTTTTATTTTTTTTTTATTTTTTTGGGGCTAAAGATTAGCCATGAATTACTACATGAAACTTTTTTTTTTTTAATTATTATTGGATAAATAAGCTTTTTTTATGTATTTAAATAATTAAAATAAACATTTTCTTTATAAATATTTTTCATTTGATTCGTCTTTAGTTTTCACTTAAAAATTATTTATAAATGCAATGTTTCTAAAAATGAGATTTTCACCACATTTTAAATATTCAACCTCTTGAACATGAATATTTGCAAAAACGTGAACAATTTACAGCCACGGCAATTTACAATTTACAGTCATTTTTATGATCCTCCACAAAAACAACGATGTAGAAACAATTTGCACTCAGAAATTGCTGGTAAATTTCACAAATATTAATCTGCAAGTAACACATTTAAATAAATGTGAATTTTTGAAGACTGAATTTTTTTTACAGTTTGTTTCCTACATTCTTATTAGTTAATAGAGTCTGAAATTAGCAATTAGTCATATTAGTCTCATTTTAATCGTCTCCTTTACCCTTGCCTGGAGGGCAACTTAAGTATGTGGCTCTGCTTACCCAAGTCTCCCTTAATAGTGGCGCTACTAATTTTGCATAACAAATGAATGCAAATGTGAAATTTTTACCCTTGCTCATGGTGGTTTTACACAAGTTACACAAATCACCTCAGCTGCTGTACAATGATCCAAGATTACACGATTACAGATTTCTCTTCCAAACTGAGACTGAATCTGAGTCACTATTGACTGCTGTGAATTTTAGTCCAATTTCTTTTCTGTAGTGCTTTTCACAGTACTTACTCTTCCAATGCAGCCAAAACAGACTCTTTTGCAAAAGAGACAGTTCCTGTGAGGGGTTTGGTGTGATGTTGAAGAAATCTTTTTGGAAGAACAATGACAGTTTTTCTCCATCTGCCAAAAATTCTGTGGTTTTGTGTGAACAGATACGACTTCACAGAATGACAGTCTTTTTTGTAAGCAAATTCTTGTTGTGTCTGAACACACCAGAGGATTTCTTATTTGGCACAAATACAGCAGGAATTAAAGTGAGAGAAGCAAATGGAGCACAATAAAAGATTTGATCATTTTTATCAGCTAGGATCAAATGCACACATTTGTACAAAAACAGGTAAAGTGCCATGCTGGATTTATCCAGCCTCAGGCCATCCAGCAAGATGTAGATGAGTTTGTTTCTTCATCAGATTTGGAGAAATGTAGCATTGCATCACTTGCCCACCAATGGATGCTCTGCAGTGAATGGGTGCCGTCAGAATGAGAGTCCAAACAGCTGATAAAAACATCACAATAATCCACACCACTCCAGTCTATCAGTTAATGTCTTGAAAATCCAAAAGCTATGTGTTTGTAAGAAACAAATCCATCATTTAGATGTTTTTAACTTTAAATATTCACCTCTGGCCAAAATGTGAGTCCATAATAATGCTTCCTCCAGTAAAAGTCCATCTCCTGTTATCTCTCACATCAAAATCCACACACATTTGTTTAGAGCTGTTTTTGCTTGTAAACAATGCTTGATCTGTGCAGATTTCTCTCCTGATTCAGACCATACAACTTTTTCACTGGAGAAAGCAATATTATGAGTTATGGACGTTATAAACATCTGGATTTCTTACAAACAGGTTGCTTTTGGCTTTTCAATACATTAATTGATGGACTGGAGTGGATTACTTGTGAATTATTGTGCTGTTTTTATCAGCTGTTTGGACTCTCATTCTGACGGCACCCATTCACTCACTGCAGAGAATCCACTGCTGAGCAAATGATGCAATGCTACATTTCTCCAAATCTGATGAAGAATCTAACTCATCTGTGTTTAGGATGACCTGAGGGTTGGCATGAAATCTGTCCTAAATGCACTTTTTTTCTTGTTGTGAAGCATTCATCCATGTAGGGGTGTCCCCGACTAAGGATTTTCAGACTCGAATCGGAATTTTCTAATTTTGCCGATAGTCGACTGATAGTTGAATCATATATTTGGGGGTGGGGCCAAAATACATTACCAAGAGTCTAGTCAGACATTAGACAGCCATAAATACTGACGTTAACACACAGAGAAAATGTGTAACGGTCGCCTCGCAGATACAAACAGAGTGAATAATGTTTTATGTTTTCATTAAAAGATAGTTAACATTAAACGTCAGCGAAACAACATTTTTTTACATTAGTGCTCTCATTATAATGTTATGTATATGACAGTTATTAATGTTCTGCATTTCTGTTTTGAGCTGCGCGCGCTGAAGATGATCAGTAGAATGAAGCACATGATAGCAGGTTTTTAATCCGTGGGATTTAACTCATTTATCTCATATAACATACTCTTCCTTATTTATACAACATAACGATAATATAACAACTTACAGGCAGTCTGCACAAAACGCCCCGATGCATGAACGTGTCTGCGCGGCTCTGAATGAACTCCTTTTGTGGACGCGTTCTTAACGCAACAACGTGCAGAAACAAGGGAACTAAACTCTAAAAATCCACAGCGTTTTATTATAATAGTGTTCTCATTATAATGTTGTGTGTATATGACAGTCCCAGTCATAGTTATCAATATTCTGCATAATTGTTTGTCCCGCGCGCTGAAGAGATCATCACCGTACAATGAAGCACTTTACTGCAGCGATTCAACCAAATGCATCTTTTACAAGATAAATAATATAAACATGATATATATAAACCGGCTGAAATGTTTTGAAATCACTTGCATCCTACCTGATCAAAAAAAATCCAGTCTTTCACTCTGTGTCAATTTGAGTCTTGTTAAAGTTTTAAATCCTTGCTGCCAAGATGCTCCTCTACTGGACACGGATTATGGAAAGTGAAACTTAAATCTATAGGGGTGGTTGAATTTATTCACGCACGTTAAAATATTTATTTAAAGCTTCTTTTCATTTCAGATTCTTATTTACAGCATTATCATAATAGGCTGTATATTAACTTATTGGGAGAAAACCTGTAGTTCGATGTGAAATCAGACACTGAGCACCCCCGTATAGCCAAAATGGCTTGATCATAACACCCTGTGAATATTCGACTGTGAGATTGGGAGTCGAATCAGGCTCCTCGAATCGAAGCATCAAATCGCCGACTATTCGGGGTCACCCCTACATCCATGCATATTTATTACTTTATTTATTTATTGACTTTGTTCATAATGCATCAGACTTCTCTCTAATGATGTATGCTGGACTTCTCCAATCATTTATTCTGCATAACCTCTTTTTTTTTTTTTTTTTTTTTTTTTTACAGTAACTTTATTGTAAAAGATTCAAACTGTGGTTGTGATGTTTGAGTCGAGGCTGCTAATGCTGCAGTTGAACTTCTTTTCTCTCTCCTTTTTATGTTCATGCCACCGTTAAACTTCCCCGTCCCATTCCTTCAGCCCACTGACTCTCAGCCCTGCCTCAAATGCAGGCTACAACAGCCAAGTTCATTAAAAATGGCTGACTGTGATGGAAAAGAACCGACACTCAACGACAAGCCCTCACTTTTTCTTTTCCAGTCCTTTTTTTTTTTAACCCTCTAAATACATCATAATCATTTCCCCTTTACTGTACCTCCGTCATTCAAAGCCACACTTGGCATCTGCAATAGGATACCCTTGTTTTAAATCGCAGACAAATGTCTCTTTCCATTTTTCTCTAGGGTCTTTAAAAAAGGGCTTATGTTACAGTTGTCGAGCAGATATTTTAAACATAGTGAGCCCGAAGCCATTCTACAAAACGGTTCAGGTTATCTTTTCCCAAACATTGTGCATATCCTTCTCAGTTCAGCCAAAAGGGGAAGTTTAATTTATTTACGTCTAAATAAATGAAAATAAATAAAGAAATTGTGCTTTTGTTTTCTTTTATTATCTTGTCACTGGTTTATATTTGTTTCTCATTCTTCAATTTGCACATTTGTCTGAAGGTAAACATTTGGCTTTTTCCATCCATTTTCCAAAACACTTGTCCAGTGTTGGGTCTCGGGATCCTGAAGACTATCAGTTGGCTTTTTGTTTTTTTTAGATTAATCAAGATATCATCAACTTAATTAGTTAGTTAATTAATTATCAAATAATAGCTCTTAGTTGACCAGTACTTCGCCATGTCGCAGCTTATTTGAAGGCCTGATTCACTACACTAATTTAGTTTAAGAGACTGGTACTGTTATATTCTATTATAATATTGTTAATAATTTTGTAAACTTGGAAAGTTTTGAATTCATTTTTATTTTTTAAATTGTCTAGTTTTAGTAATTGTGTTGCATTTTTTGTCATTTATTATAATTATTAAATTTTTTAAATATTTATAGTTTTTATATAATTAAGTTAAGTTTTAGTTTTTAGTACTTAAGCTAAACAATAAAAAAAGAAACGTTACCTTGACCAGCTAAAATAAACATGAAATGCAAATATAAATACGTGTGTGTTTAACCCCCGTTATCCTTGTTTTAACAACTTGAACCTTTTCCCCACTCATTCAGTAATATTTATACCAGCATCCAGTACACTGTAAAAAAAATAAATAAATAAAAAATTTGAGCCAACTTAAAATTAAGGCAACCAGCTTGAGCAGATTTTTGAGTTTGCTCAACTTATTTTTGTGGGAGATTCTCAACTTTTTGTTGTATAAACTTAAAATGACAAGTTGAGAACTCAAAAATCTGCTGAAGCTGGTTGCATTAAAATTTTAAGTTGGCTCAACTTTTTTTAAATTTTTTTAAAAAATTTTTACAGTGTAGGGCTGAACGATTAATTGCAGAGGTGTGTTCGACTTGAAGACCGATCAGTGTATGGCATTAAAGTACGGCGAGAGAAAGCATAAGGAGACGTCCGCTCTCGTATAGCTCTCGCAGTACTTGCATGACAAACACCGATCGGTCCAGCGGCACTGCTTCAAGTGGAACACACCTAAGCAGTCTTCAGAGGAAGCATCAAATTGGCACGCTACAGTGTTGCCAGGTCCACGGTTTACCTCCTAAAACGTGCTTTTAGCCCATGGAGTGCAAATCTTACCAGGGGAACCCCTCCAATGCAATTTTTTACCGGTGACCCCCCTCGAAACGTGACTGGGCTCGTTTCAGGCTAGTTTTGAGTAGCAATTTGTCGGGTTTTGTTGTGAAAAACTGGCAACACTGGCACGCTACACGTGGAGTAACAGTGTTACGGCGCATTTCATTACTGAAGACTTCGACCTTAAGATAGATAGATAGATAGATAATAGATACATAAAAACAAATCTGTTGCTTTACCACACTATTTAGGTAATTCAAAGTCACTGTAATAAACATGGGGATTGCATTTTTTTTAAACATTGTCTGTTAACTTTGGACAGACTTTAAATAAGTAGTATAAAGTCTGTCCAAAGTTAACAGACAATGTTTAAAAAATGCAGTCCACGTTTATTACAGTGACTTTGAATTACCTAAATAGTGTGGTAAAGCAACAGATTTGTTTTTATAGTTCTGCAATCTACTTTAGTTTGTGTTATTTGCTACTAACTTTAATATTAATGTTTACACCAGGCTTATTTGTCAGTGCTTTGTTTTCATAATTATTAGCCTACATGCTTACAAGGCTGGAAGTTCAACAAATCGGTCAATATGCTACTATGATTGTAGTTGTTACATAAAAATGTCATTCATATCAATTCATGCATCACCTAATTTCATCGTAACATATAGGCCTGGCCTACAGACAAGAACATGTTTAATCTATCTGTTGTGTTGGTCATACTATACAATGATTTATTGCTTGTCTTCCTCGAATAATACAAAACATAAAGAGCTTTAAAAAATAATTGCATATTAACTCGCAAACGCAATATTGATATAAAAAACAACCACAATTAGATTTTCCAAAATTGTTCAGCCCTAGCATCCAATCACTTTGCATAACTTTCATTGAAATTGTTGCTCTTTTGAAATGAGCGAAATACAAAAAAAAATCAGTGATTTAGACTCTGTTCCATTTATAAAGCGATGAATAGATCAGATAACCAACTTGCAGCACTGCTGAGCTCTTGTAAGCAAACCTTTCATAAGTCTTGAAGGACTTTTTAGATGTAAATCCTTTCTTTCGCTGCTGAAAGAGCGGCTCCCGTCGATACGGCCGCAGCTGCGTCTTCATTCTGCGTTGGAGGGGTTAAGCTCGAAAGTCTGACAGCTTTCTGGAAAGACATGTTGATATATCTTTGTGGTTGAGGGGTAATTTCACGGGATAGAAATTAGAGAGAACGGCAGTTGCACATGCACACACAGTGAGGTATTGGCATTTTTTGTTGCCAATGTCTGTAACGGAGAGCAAGCATAGCCACAGGGGGGAAGAGGAGAGATTCCAGATGTGAGGGGTTTTCAGAAAATGGAAGGGTGGAATGGAGATGGAAAGCTGGGAAATGAAAAGATGATGTTAGGGATAATTCAAGTACAGACAAATCTGCTGCTCTTTTATTGTGTAAGTGGTCAGACTTAATTGGTATCTAAAGCTTTGCCGTATTTATCTGCTTTGAGCAAAAATAAGGAAATGAGTAAATGACTTTAGGAGATGAATATGTGGGTTCACCTTTAGCACAACTTGATTCCTTTCTGTTTCCACCCTGGCATCCTCATTTATATGCCACCTTCACCAATTTACGACGGTGCTACTGGATACTAAACACTACCATAACACGATCTCCGTCAGTGCTAGTCATATCTTGCCAATCGGTGTCTTAATCTGCATCGCAGCGTTCTGCTTTCATGCGTACACAAGCATTTAGTATGATCTCAGATTGCGGATTCAAGGCAAGTTCTAGCGTGAAATAAACATGATTGAACATCAGAATGTATGTTGAAAGATGCACAACTTACCGAAATGTATCAAGTTTCATATAATTGCTCAATCAGCTTTTCAACCACGGAAAGATGCCAGTAAAACAGCCTGAGAATGAAGTGTCACTTAACATTGCATGTACCTCAGGAAAGTGAACCAGTGTTCACAGTTCGTTAGTTAGCTATAAAAAGAAACACTAGAGGGCACTTTTTTACTGTTAATTACTGTGAAATGGTTAAAATATTATTATCGGCAGATATTGTTCTAAATAATCGGCAGTCATTGTCAGTGGAGAAATTTAGTATCGGTGGATCCCTATTTTTTCGCAAGTGTGTTGGAACAACTAAATAGTTTATTTTAAAATTGAAGTAATAGGGATGAATGATGCCAAACCTTTTTAATTCAGTACGATGCTAATACTTTGTCAAAATTTTACCGATACTGATTATTTCTTAAATGGGTATGTGATTTTTTTTTTCTTTTTTTAGGAGAAAAATTATATGAGCGCAATTAAGTAATGTACCAATAAAAATAATGTGATTTAAATAAAACAAACATTTGTGTTTTTGCTACAAATTAAGTTTCTTTAACTCATTAGTTATTTCGTTTAACACAATTTCAATAAAGTTGTCATAACTGAAAAGATTGGTGCAAACAGTTGGTTTTCAATGTTTAGTTTTTATCCACTTTTTTTAACCATTTGTTTTAAGAATGTAGAATATAGTTAAAGCCATAATTATTACTGCAATACTATTGACTCTAGTTTGGTGGATGTGGACAACTTTGGTGCATGTTGCTTGCCTTGATTAAGCACATAATTGTTCATTTATGAAAAAAAAAAAAAAATTAAAAACCTATTGAAATAAAGCAATAGTGTAACGAATGAATTAAAAAGCATGGAATTTTTTAATTATACATAGAAATGAATTACTATGTATCTGAAAAACACTATCCTCCAAATATATTTGGGCAGTTAAGGCATACTTTAAGTATTAATTTCATTGCATTTAAACTGATTTGTTGTAGAATGTGCGTTTTGTCTAAATTTGGCCTGTCGTAATGCTGATAAATGTATACCTTAAATGCAATGTTAGGATAAAAGCATCTGCTAAATGAATTTACATTTCTAAATCAATACATTTAAATGTTTTATAATATTTTTTTTTTACTTTAAACTTTTGCTGCAGTTTAAAGACTGCTTCATGAAAAATGACATTCTACAGGTCTGTCCAGCAATTTTAGTTAGCTTATGTTGTGCTTTTGTTTGTCTTGATTGTCTTGTGACAAATACAACCTAATGAATGTATTTTTAAAGCCTGCTTCAGCTATCTTTAAAATATGCCAAAAAAGTGCCCGAATATGTTTTGGGACTATGTATAATACATGTATATTACTTTTTTATCTCGGCCATTGTTTGGCCTGTTTCAATGATATGAAGGCTAACAGTGTTTTTGACTTTGAAACAGAAATGGCAAGTCTTTAAAGCATACATGATGAGCGTCTTGCTCCATTTAGTGACTAAACATGGCATATATAACTTGATCTCCCACAAGAGAAGGGCTGTAATTATTCCAGCTTGCCAAAAAGGAGCACAAAACCATGTGATGCTGAGCGCCAACTCCAGTCTTCCTCGCTTTTCACTCGGTCGCTCTCTTCAATCCTATCCAGAGCTGCTCATGATATGAGAGGAACAAATAGATGCAAATGATCTGAAGTTAAGCCAAGTACATCAAGTCGTTCTCATGCAACATACATGATGAAGCCCATACTTGAAAGAAAGGAGGTGGGCTGGAATAGTTATTAATAGACTTTCCGCTTCCTTGAATTATTGAGTTCAGAAGAAATTGCAGGGGTTGAAATTTAACACTAGTTAGTGGTGAGAAGTCATTTTGATTGGAACAAGCTGGATGAGCTAGTATTGAGTTTAATGTGTTTATCTTGTCAAGGGTCATCTTTATTTGTTTAATAATTTGCCCCTTGTGATTTTGGGAACGTAAGCCAGTGGTGATTCTCACAAACATTCTTTGCATTTCTCTTGATAGAAACATGCAATCAGTCATTAGAAGCGTATAATAATCTGCTGTTTGTGGCTAGTGACTTTTCCTTGAACTTCAGATCCCAGACTGACAGCTGGGAAGTGAGAGACAGGCACTTTCTCTCTTTCTGTCTGTAGATTTTAATAACTACATATTTTAAGTGCCATTTTCTCCAAATCAGTTTTGGTCACTTCAGCACTTAAATGCACCAAATTTCAGTTTTATTCTCATATATTCTGAAGGTTTTTACTGAGGCATTTGTTCATATATTAACGTTTTATTCTCAAAAAAGTAAAACCTTTTAAATCTAATATGTAAGGAAAATGAAACCTCAATTTTGAACCTGGTTTTATGCAATGTTCAGATTTCCATTCTGGAAATTTTTGCAGATTAGAGCATGTTTGTTCAACTATCATTTGCATATTTAATGAACATTTTAGAAAACTTACAATGCAAAAAAAAAAAAAAAAAAAGTTTGTAATTAAATTTAGCAAAGAGAAAGTATAATGTTTTGAACACTTAATTGCATGTCAATTGCAATGAAAATAATTTTTTCATTCCGTTCAGATATTTGTTTTGGAAATGTATGCAAATTAGTGCATATTAGTTAGACAAAACGGTCTCACTTTATATTATTTGGCCTTAACTACTATGTACTTGCATTTTAAATTCATCATTTGATACAGTGCACTTATTGTGTACATGAATGTTTTTACATTGTACTTACATTTAAAAAAAAAAAACTGCATGTAATTACATCTGTAATAAATTTCTGCAATTACATTTATACTGTTCCCATCCCTTACACCTTAACCCACTCTTAAACCTGCCCAGACCACCAAATCTCTCCCTCACCTGACCCATATCCCACCTCAATAGCAGCAAAAGTGTTTTTGCAATACATTGTACTTATTGTTTGATGTAAGTTAAGGCCACCTAATATAAAGTGGGACCGACAAAACATTTAATTTGCATATTGAAACACAGCATTTCGGAAAACTTGTAATAGCTGACTTATGTTTGTGCGTGTTTTGTAGGTGTTTTAGGTGCCGCCGAATGCTCATGTGGAAGAAATCACTTCACATGTGCGGTCAGTGCGTTTGGCGAGTGCACATGCATCCCGGCGCAGTGGCAGTGCGATGGTGACAATGACTGCGGCGATCACAGCGATGAAGACGGCTGCAGTGAGTCTCTTAACACACTCCTTCACGAGAATGCAATTACGTCATATGTGACCCTGGACCACAAAACCAGTCTTAAGTGTCAATTTTTCATAATTGGGATTTATACATCCTCTGAAAGCTGAATAAATAAGCTTTCCACTGATGTATGGTTTGTTATGATAGGACAATATTTGGCTGAGAGACAATTATTTGAAAATCAGGAATCTAAGGGTGCTTTTAAAGTTGTCCAAATGAAGTTCTTAGCAATGCAAATTACTAATCAAAACTGAAGTTTTTATATATTTACGGTAGGAAATTTACAGAATATCTTCATGGAACTTGATCTTTACTTAATATCCTAATGATTTTTGGCATGAAGGAAAATTGGATCATTTTGACCCATACAATGTATTTTTGGCTATTGCTACAAATATACCTGTGCGACTTGAGACTGGTTTTGTGGTCCACGGTCACACATTTATTCGTTCTAAGACCGTTTGCTCTGAGGTAAAATTGTTATTCAGTCCTCGGCTGAAACCCTTATCTACAAAAGTTATTTTAATGGTAGTGTATGCTGGAGTATCCTTTGTTCAGTTGTTGTAGTATTGAGCACACTTCAAATGCATTTTCCATTGTCAAAGGGGTTCGCAAAATGCTTTGCAATTGAAACATTCGGAAATCTCTCTCAAGTGCTGTAGAGTCTGTAGTGGTTTCACACTCAATAACGTAGTAACATGATTTTTTTTTTTTAGAGAACAAAAAGAGCGCTGGATGAAGTGAGAATTTATCTGCAATCAATTGAAATTGATTGTACATCACAAAGTGCATTTACATGCACTTTAAAAGTCGATTTCAGTCAGACTAAAACCATCATTTGTCTTCATAAAATGTCATGTAAATGCTTTAGCCTGACTGAAATTGTAATTTTATTTATTTTTTTGGTGAAGTTGGACTAACTGACCTACATAATTCAATTGTGGTGCAGCTTTGTGAAGCATGTTTATACAATTCTTGTGAAAAAGACATTTTAGCATACTTAGACGCTTTAGTGCACTGTAAAAAAGTAAAATAAAATCATGTTTTGGATGCTTATTTGCATGTTAATTTGAATTAAATAAATTTATTATAGTTTAAATGTATTACTTAATACAGTTAGCTGAATTCTTTTGACCCACTTAAGACTTCAGTACATTTCATACTTCTATTGTATTTGAAATATGGTTATAAGTACTGCTGAATGTACTGACAAGCTTTTATAGTAAACTACAATATACTTAATTACATTTCTATTGAAACTTGTATGTCATTTATTAAAAAAATAATAATTTGAAATTGCACGTTTGTAATGAAGTTGCAATTCAGTACTTTTAAAATACATCGATTAAAAATGTATTTTAAAGTAAAACTTAAATTGACATGATTACAAAGTGCACTTTTTAAAAGTGTACTTAAGTGACTTGAGGAGAGACACTTTCATGTTTGTTTACACACTTAAGCTGCCTTTTTATTTCAATAATAATATGTAATCTGCAAATACAGTTTTTTTTTTTTTTATATGTATATACTTTTATCATTTGAAGTACACTACAAGTGCACATTCAGTACAAGCAAGCGCTCTTGTTCGCAACGTATTGTTCACCTGCATTCACTCCGTGAAAAAAAAAAAAAAAAAAAAAAAAGGGTCTTGCTCAGGAATTTCCTGGCTGTGTATCAAGAGATTCAGGATGCCTCCGACTACAGCGGCACAATTGAAAGCATCTTTTTTTGCCTTACAAACGGCACCTGACGGGACTGTATGACCCCGCGGAGGGTGCTGGGCTCAGCTGAGCATATCCACCTCTACAGGGCCATACAGAAGACACTTTTCTCCAGGAGGTGCAGAACAAGCACCAGGAAGATCATTAAGGACCGTCACCACCCTAACAATGTCCTGTTCTCAATGCTGCGTTCAGGCAAACTCTGCCATAGCCTGAAAACACAGAAAGACTCAGGAGGGGATTCTTCCTCTAAGCTACCATAGATTCCTAATGAGGAGCTCACTACACAAAACACACACAGACACGCACAACATAACACTTCAATATAAGCGTATACATACACACTATACTGGTTACCTTATACACATATATACGTACACTCGCAGACAGACACCATTAAATACACACTGTATGTACTTAAATCGGTTCACATAGATTACATTCTCTTACATTTCATTAAAAAAAATGCCTTGCTGGCTGTTTTTATTGAAGTAATGCAATAGAAGTAATTATCAAATTGCACATAAAGTCCTACATAGTTGGGTCATAAAAAGCACTAAAGTTCAGTTAATTGCATTTAATAAATGCTTAAACTAACACATTTTCATTTAATTGCAGTTAGCATGCAATCAAGTTAAAACATTACGTTCATTTGCATTTCTAAAAATAGAAATATATTTGACATTTATTTTCATTCGCTGCATTGTATGAGATGTTGGAGGTCTGCCAGAAATTAGATCAAGTTTGATGGACAAGAAGAGATTGATGAGGGAAACAAAACATGTTTGTTCATGCGGCATAAAAAATAAACGGTAATTGCATATAATGCATATTTTAGTAATTTTGGGTGCTTTAAGAAAATATTTCTATTTAGCTTTTTATTTTTATTTCAGTTTTTGTAATTGTAGTAATTGAACTTCAACTTATTCTATTTCAGTTAACTGATGTTTTTTTTTTTTTTAATGGTTTTTATTCAATTTCTTTTTTAAATCTTTTGTATAACATATATTTATATTTTGTTTTATTTTTATTGCAATTTTTTATGTTTTTAGCAAACACTAACAACACTGGTATAGCATGTATACTGTTTTCTGAATGCATAGCAGTTATATATATATATAAATATAAAACTCTTTTAGCCAAAATGTGCAGTACAATGAATACACTATTATACTGTTTTTTGTATTTGTGTTTATCAAATAATTACGACACTACTATTTTTAATAATAATAATAATTATTATTATTATTATTAACCAGATTTATTTATCATTCAAAAATGTCAAAGTTGAAGTTATTTGTCTTATATTTAACTGGTTAATTGGTTTTACTTTCCTCCATTTCTTCAGTATTGCCCACATGCTCACCATTAGACTTTCACTGCGATAATGGAAAATGCATCCGGCGCTCGTGGTTATGCGATGGAGACAACGACTGTGAGGATGACTCCGATGAACAAGACTGTCGTGAGTACATTTTAGTATTTGTGTTATAGTTTAAAGACAAAAAACTTTAAGAAAACGCAGGAAAAAAAGGAAATTCAGTTATTATTTAGTCACAAAAGGAGTACATTTGAAAGCGCTTGTTCTTGTCCATAGAAGCGCAGCAGATAGTGACCATCTTTTCAAGCGTCAAAAGGTAGCCTATTAAAATGATTTTTAAGACTCATGCTGTATTATTCTAGTGTTTTGAAAGCATACGATAAGGTTTGGTGAAAAACAAACCAAAGTGTCATATATTATTTAGTGAAAATCTTGACCTCGGGAGTCGCCCTCCTGTATGCATTCATGAGTGCATGACAGCAGCAGCGCTATCATAAAATAATTATTCTATATTTATTTTATGATACCTTTCGCGTTGTTTTGAAGCTCAAAGATGGTCACTATTGATTGCAACTCTGACAAGAGCAAGCAGGAGATGTAAGCAAGTATCTCAAATCCAGGTGGTTGTGCAGTCATTAGTAAGTGCTGTGAATTAATGTACCCTTAAAGGAAAAAAAAATGAAATTTTGTCATTTACTCACCCTCAAACACAAACTAAGATATTTTGACCAAACAGTTGCTGGTAGCCATTGACTTCCATTGTATTTTTTTTTTTTCATACTATGGAAGTGAATAGCTACAGGCAACTGTTTGGTTACCAACTTTCTTCAAAATATCTTCTTTTGTGCTCAACAGAAGAAATAAACTCATACAGGTTTGGAAGAACTTGAGGGTGAGTAAATGATGGCAGAATTACCATTTTTGGGTGAACTATAGAGATAATTGTTCTGATCAAGTGTTAGACTGGACAACAGCATGGCTTTTGTTGACCTTACAGGAAAGAGAGGGCCACAAAAGAGAAATGTCTCTCTTCTCTCTTTTCTAAAAGTGCATTACAGTAATCAAGTCTGAATGAAATAAAAGCATAGGAAACAGTTTCCAGATCCCTTTGGCAATAGTTATAGGTGGGATAAGACCACAGATTTGATCAAAAATGACTCCTACATTTCTTGCTTTGTTCACACAAATTAGAGGATTAGTGTTATGAAGACGTTTATAGTTAAATATCCAATAGACTTCAAATAAATAAAGCATCTCCAGCCAGCTAAATGAGTAAAATAAGCTACAGAGACGCTTGAGTCACACATCTAAATGTGTTTGCCAGGGTCACGCCTGCCAATGATGGGTAAACTGGGAAAGTTTACTGACCATAATTATTTGTTACTGGCCATAAAACCTTATTTTGCATTTGTTATTAATATATAAATATGTTTGAATATGTGCCAGTCAGCGGTTGCTGTTTGGACCGAGTTGTACATTTTCTATTTTATTAACTCTTGTGCTGCGCTGAAAATCCTTATTTCAAATCTAATTTGGTGTTCCTGATCAAAAATGACAGGCCTACAAAAAAATGGCTTGCAAATCTCTCATTATGCTGCATTATCACCAAATAATGGATAAATCTTTTTGTCAACATGTTTTCTTCCAATTAGCACAGGTTTTGTGTTTCTCTTTGGAGCTGATTGTTTGTAGGGCTCATTGATTTGAGCTTGTGCATGTTTTTGAGTGAAAAAAAAAAAAGAAGCATTATTTGTGGAAATTGTCGATGTTCATTCAAAAACTGAGGGGCATAAGCTCAATCACTGAGGCTTATAATCAGTCAGGTCCAAAAAGAAGAAAAGTTGATTAAAAAGATTAAATCCAAGATTTAGTAATAATATAGCATAACGAGACATTTTTACGCTTTTTTTGGAAGCCAGTCATTTTTGATGAGGAACACAGCAAGGCTAAGGTGGGAGAAAACGCGTCGTCTGTGATTATGAACGTGATATTGCGTAGCTTGTCAGTGAAGTACGGCTCTGTGTAGTAAACGCCACTCCATCTGAAAGCAGGTGATGGCGATTTACTACTAATCACAGAACCGGCTCTCCTGACAAGATGCGCATGATAATCAAATTTGATTGATTGCACAGCCCTACTTTCTGTATCAGAATGACTGGAGAACAGCACTTTTTTTTTCTCCTTCCCTTCAAAAGCCATTTTAGCACCGCTTACTAAAGGAGCACCATATGGACCTTACTATTAATGTCTTGTGTAAGTTGTATATGGATATGGAAGCCAAGAATTAGTTTCATTGCAGTGCTTACCATTGTTACATTTTAATGCTGTAGAGGAAAAGCATGTCTGTCTGTGAGGCAGAAAACAGAAGCAACAATAGTCTTTGCATCTGACCCATATTTCTCAGCGCTGTACTCTCGAGGCTCGTCTCTTGATGGGGGGTCTGTCTGCCATAAGCTTTCCATGAATTTTTCATTCCTTTCCACCACACTGCCTCATCTCATGCATTCAACATCTCTCTTTTTCAGCTTTTGTCTGTTCTTTTGATTTATGTTATCAGTTAATATATCAATAGTGTATTGTGATAATTTACACTTCCTCTGTGGATTAGTGGCATGCAATAAAAATAGCTCAACGGCTGTGTATTTTGATTAATTTTTTAGCATTTTTGTGCAAGTGAGATTTTTATATTGTTTTTTTTTTTAACCATATGCATTTTACTATAAAGGAACCATCAAAACAGAGGTATCAGAAAAAGCGTGAGGGATTTTATTCGGTGTTTGCTTTTCCAGTGTGCTTTGCAGTTGGAGAAATGTTTTGTGCATATGGCGGGTAAAAGAGCAGTGGTGCAGAAATACACCGTGTGTGTGTGTCTGTCTGGCGCGGCGGGTGGTGTAAATACAAGCAGCATCACATTTAATGCTGCTGTTCTGGAGTCCCATACCGGTGTCAATAAAATGCTTTGAGCGCCACCAGTGCACTGGATTGTGTCGCTGCAGTGTGTTGCTAGCACTTTCTGTAGCACTGCTGGTGAGGAGCACAAGGTTAACTTATAGATAATATATTCTTGAACTCTCAAACCTTTAAGGAATAGTCCACCCAAAAAATGAAAAATTGCTGAATGTACTCACCCTCTGGCCATCCAAGATGAGTTTGTTTCTTCATCAGATTTGGAGAAATGTAGCAATGCATCAATTGCTCGGCAGTGGATGCTCTGCAGTGAATGGGTGCCGTCAGAATGAGAGTCCAAACAGCTGATAAAAACATTACAATAATCCACACCACTCCAGTCCATCAGTTAACATCTTGAGAAGACAAAAGCTGCGTGTTTGTAAGAAACAAATCTATCTTTAGGATGTTTTATCCTTAACCTGTCACTTCTGGCCAAAATACAAGTCCATAATCAATAATGATGCTTCCTCCAGTGGAAAAGTCCATTGTCTCTCACATCAAAATCCACCCACATATTTGATTAGATCTGTTTTGAACCATTTTGGCTTGCAAACAGTGCTTGATTTATGCATATTTCTCTCCAGATTCAGATGAGATGACTTTTTCACTGTAGAATACAATATTATGTATTTATAGACTCATATTTTATTCAAAAACAACGGTTTGAAGTTATAAACGTCTTTAATGATGGATTCATTTCTTGCGAACACATAGCTTTTCTCTTCACTAAGCTTTTCTCAACTTTAGCAAGACGTTAATTGATGCACTGGAGTTGTGTGGATTATTGTGATGTTGAAGATGGTCATCTACATCTTCGATGAAAACGGTTCATATGTTTAATATGTTAACCCATTAATGACATTTATGACATGTTTTTTAATTTTTTTTTTTTTAGCTCCACGAGAATGCGAGGAGGATGAGTTTCATTGTCAAAATGGATACTGTATCCGGAGCCTGTGGTACTGTGATGGAGACAATGACTGTGGAGATAACAGTGATGAGCAGTGCGGTGAGATCATTTTTACACACACACACACACACACACACACACACACACACACACACACACACACACACACACACACACACACGTTTGTTTTGTGAAAAGTGGGGACATCCCATAGACGTAATGGTCTTTATACTGTACAAACTGCATGTGCTATTGCCCTACACCTAACCCTGTCCCTTACAGGAAACTTTCTGCTATTTCAGATTTTCAATGCACTCCATTCTGTGTGATTTATAAACGTTTTGAAAAGTGGGGACATGGGGTGATGTCCTGAAGTCACCTTCTCCTCGTAATACTTGTCATACCCTTGTCATTATACAAATTTATGTCCTCATTTGTCACAAAAACACACACGCACACACACGCATACACATGCATGCATGCATGCATACATACATACATACATACATACATACATACATACATACATACATACATACATACATACATACATACATACATATACACAAAATATAAAAAAATGAGGTGTCGCGCTCTAACCAATTACATCAAACAGGTCATCCTTGATTGTAATTAGGATAATCTGGTCTTAGTTGCGTACTTGCCAGAGCAGGGAGCAGCAGTATAGAGCAAAACAGAAAGATGAGAACAGAACAGACACACAAACCACTGCAAAAATTTTGACACACACCCTTGGATGTAAAACAACCAATAATGTGTCCTGAATCCCTTTTGTGAGGAAAAAAAAAAGTTGCTTAATTTTATGAAATATGCAATTGTAGTGAACTTAGGTAGTGAAGGTATAGGTGTAAAAAAATAAATAAATAATACCTTTTAAAAAGTCAAATTAAAACTTTTATTTAAAAAAAAAAGTTTTAATAATCTTTAGTCGTGTTTAACCTTTAAGTTGATGTTGACTAAAATAATGCATATGCAAAGTACTTCATTATGAAGTGCTTGATTATTCAATATTATATTTAAAGTTAAGATATTTGAAATGTATTAAGTTGCTGCAACATCATTATATTTTACATTTTATTTTACCATAAATGTTTGTCAGTACATTCAGCATTACTTTTACCATATTTCAAAGACAGCAGAAGTAATTATGAAATTACGTATGAAGATGTACTTAAATGAGCCAAGAAACACTTTAAAGTTCAGTTAATTACATTTAATATGCGTTTAATCTATAATACATTTTCATTCAATTGCAGTTAACATCCAATTAAGTGTCTGAAAACATTACATGCATGCTTACAGTTGTATCTTGCAGTTCTAACTAAATAAGTGAAATATAATCATGAATGCAGAGGGTGTCATTTGATGCCCTAGTCAAGAACAGACATGATGTCTTATACACTACAGTTCAAAACGTTTTGAAGCATTATGGGATATTTGTGTTTATGGAAGAAACTGGCGCTTACCAAGATTAAATAATATTTATTAAGTTACATTTATCATGTTACAAATACCTATTTTGATTTGAATTAAATGCAGTATTTTCAAATCGTTTATTAACGGTTCCTGCACTTGCCGTAATGACAGCTGTGCAGACCTTATGCTTTCTAGCTATCAGTTTATTCAAATATTCATAAGTTTACAAAACAAGGTTATCTAATCAGTTCTTCAAGGTCTGCACCTGCAGTTTATTTATTTTTTGGGAATTGGAATTTGGAATTGGGATTTATTTGTTAATTTTTAACTTCTGCCAAGTTTGACCAAAAGTTTCTGCAAAACAACCTTCATTCCAACCCCGGTAAATAAAATGAATAGATTTTTTCACACTGCAAGAATCTCAATGCCTTTTTGTGCGTGTATGTGTGTCCAGATAAGAGGAAGTGTTCTGATAAAGAGTTCCGCTGCTCAGATGGAAGCTGCATCGCAGAACACTGGTACTGTGATGGAGACACCGACTGCAAAGATGGAACTGATGAAGAGAATTGCCGTAAGTTGATTTTGAGTTTGAGTGCACCTATTTGTCAGATGATCACCCCTGCTTCTGTCCATGCATCCACTGATCCATGCATCCATTATCCGTCCATCATGCATCCATCATGCATCATGTATCATGCATCCATCCATCAATGCGTCATGCATTCATCCATCCTCACATCCATTAATCATGCATCCATGTTTCAATCTATCCGTCTATGCAGCCATCATCCATCCATCCATCCATCCATCCATCCAAGCATCCATCCATTTAACATCCATCCCTCCATTGATGCATCCATCCATCCAAGCACCCATTATGCATCCATCATGCACCTGGTGGTGGTTGAGGAGAGACCCCCTCCACGTGATTGTAAAGTGCTTTGGGTGTACAGCAATACACAGTGCTATATAAATGCGTCATTAACTCCATTCACTCATTCACTCACTCACTCATTCATTCACATATCCTTCCATCCTTGCATCCATTCATCTTTGCATCTATTGATCATGTATCCATGTTTCCTTCTATCATCCATGCATCTTTCCATCCATCACTGCATCCATGCCTCCGTCCTTGCATCTATTAATCATGCATCCACGTCTCCATTTATCCGTCTATGCATCCATCCATTGCTTGCCTGTAAACAGAATCTACAGAACAAAACATACATGGTGAGAACATAAAATTTGGGCCCAACATTGACCGCTACACATGGAAATAAAGTCAGGCAAATTGTCATGTTGGTGAAGCTAAAGAGAAAATGTGTGTTAGTCATATTTCAGTTATTTTTCTGAAGTTTTCTGAATCATTTCTGCTCATTCTAGACCATCCAAAGCTGTGCATGTATAGTGTAAAGAGCTGCTTGACAGAAAATGAAAAATGTATATATTTGTCAGCTTATTTTGTAGATGGCAATCTACAATTTTGGCCTGCCAAAATATGTTCAGACACGAATGCAAAAAGATTTCACAAAACCATAGACTGCTACACTGCACTGGAAAACAGTTTACCAGAGTTTGGTTTAATAAAGGATCTCCTGATGTAAGGTGATCACAAGACATTTGCCACCTTTGAACAACATCTGTATGCACAGGGATTATTCTGCAAAATTGTGGTCAATGTCTCCACTTTTTTCATATGCTTGGATCCCAGTGATTGCTGCTTGTGACTGTTTATTTCTGTTATATTTGTTTTTGTTTGTTATTTATTGCAAATAGCTGTTGAGAGTGATTTGTTAGACTGTTTGCGGGTGCATGTGTGTGGGAGTGTAAATTACGTTACATAATTTCTCTCCCCAGCATCTGACGTGATGACAGCCACATGCAGTGTTGAGGAGTTTCAGTGTGCATATGGCCGCTGCATTCTGGACATCTACCACTGTGATGGAGATGACGACTGCGGGGACTGGTCTGATGAGTCGGACTGTTGTAAGGAACATTTGCTGTCTCACTCTCTTCTAATTTTTCGAAATGCCTCTTTTCTTTCTCTGCTCACAATCATTAGAATTAATTCTCACCTTTCCTTGTAAAAACAGCACACTTTAGCATACTTATAAAGTATATTATTTCTATTATAATTAAATCAAAATGTATTATAGTTTCAATTTATATTACCAATTAAGTTTAGTGTTTTTGAGCCACTTAAGTAGGTTTTAAGTACATCTTTGTGTAATTTCATAATTCTGTTGTCTCTGAAATATTGATAAAGTGTACTAACGAACGTACTGACAAGCACTTATGATAAGCTAAACTATACTTTAATGTCATTTTTGTTGAAATTTTAAAATTAAATATATGACTTTTAAGGCCTGGTTTCACAGACAGGGTTTAGACTAAACCAGGATTAGGTCGTAGTTCAATTAGGAAATTTAAGTAATTTTTTATAAACATGCCTTACAAAAAACATTACTGGTTATCTTGAGACACAACAAAGGCGCTGACGTTTTAAGATCAGTCAGTGCAAGTCTCTTTTAGTTGAAACAGTTCAGACATACATTTTAGTCTGGGACTAGGCTTAAGCCTGGTATGTGAAACTGGGGGTAAATGTAATATCAAACAAAACGCTACAGTTAAAATTATAATTAAGTACTTTACGTGTGCTTTAATATGTTAGTCAACACATCAAAATAAGTGTACTTTAAAGCATGACAAGATTATTAAAACAGTGATTTATAATGTACTCATTTACTTTGACATTAGTACAAAGTGCCCTTTTAAGTGTCCTTAAGTGTGTTAGGAATGAAAGTGTCCGTCTTTAAGTACACTTAAAAAGTGGCCTTTTATTGCATTAATATTATCTGCAAGTACAGTTTTTTTTTTTTTTTAAATTATACATTTAATATTTGATGTACACTACAAGTACACTTATTTGACTCGAGCTGTTTCATTTAAAATATTTTAGCATAAACGGTTCTCTTTACTGTAAATCTATGTGAATTTTTAATTTTTTAAAAAAGTTGGATTTTTATTTTTTTATTAAAATACTGTAAAGTTTTTGATTGTAATTTTACCAGTAGTGTGTTGTTCAATATTACATACAAAGTTAAAATATTTTAAATGTATTAAATTGCAACTTCATTGCAAATGTGTACTTTGTGCAATTACATATACAAATAAGTATAAATAAGCTTAAGTCCTGCTTTAATGGGTCAAAAAAGCACTCTAAAGTTCATCTAATTATATTTATTGTAGATTTAAACTATAATACATTTGCGTTTAATTGAAATTAAGATGTAATTTAGTGTCAAACATTTCACACTTAAGTGTATTCTTATAAAATAGTTTATTTCCATAAGTGCTAAATGCTAAAGTACACTACTTTTCACGAGGGTTATTCAAGGAGATTTTCTAATACATATTAGTTTCATATGTGTGTGTATGTCTGATTTGGTGTGCGTTTGTGTGTGACCGCAGCCTCCCACCAGCCCTGCCGTTCTGCAGAGTTCATGTGCAGCAGTGGCATGTGTATAAATGCAGGCTGGAGGTGTGACGGAGAATACGACTGTGACGACCAATCAGATGAAAAGAACTGCAGTGAGTAGCTGTTTTATTGTAGTATTTGTGTGTGCGAGTGGATTTCACATCTGTCACACGCCTCTTTCTCACCGTCAGGTACGTCGATGTGCATGGCTGATCAGTTTCGCTGTATGTCTGGTCGATGTGTGCGGTTGTCATGGCGCTGTGATGGGGAGGATGACTGCTCTGACAACAGTGATGAAGAAGGCTGTGAAAAGACGGGTAAGGATTATAAAAGCCAATTTACACGTTTTAACTCTTAAAGGAATAGTTAACCCAAAAATGAAAACTTGTACTCACCCTCAGGCCATCCAAGATGTAGATGAGTTTGTTTCTTCATCAGATTTGGAGAAATGTAGCATTGTATCACTTGCTCACCAATGGATGCTCTGCAGTGAATGGGTGCCGTCAGAATGAGTTCAAACAGCTGATTAAAAACGTCACAATAATCCACAAGTAATCCACACTACTCCAGTCCATCAGTTAATGTCTAGTGAAGCCGAAACAAGTCCATCATTAAGTTGTTTTAAGCTTCAAGCTGTCACTTTCCAGCTAAAATATAAATCCATAATCCATAACACTTCCTCCAGTGAATAAGCAGTCTGGTCCAAATAACGAAAGAAACATCCACAGATCAAGCACAGTTTACAAGCAAAAACAGTCCAAAACACAATTCTAAAGAAATATGTGGGTGGATTTTGACATGAGATTTTCTTTTCACTTCACAATACATTAACTGATGGACTGGAGGGGTGTGGATTATTGTGATGATGTTTTTATCAGCTCTCATTCTGACGGCACCCATTCACTGCAGAGCATCCACTGGTGAGCAAGTGATGAAATGCTACATTTCTCCAAAAATCTTCCCAAAAGAGACTTATATAGATTGTATAGATCGAATAAAATGATTTTTTTTAAATTATTTAAATTATTTATAAGATCTAGTAATGAATGCACCTACATGCTGTGCTTTGGGACAACAAAAGTTATAAAGATTACACATTTTGTTAAAATTGATATTTTAAGGATTAAACCTTCACACATACTGTGCATATAGTTATGGTTTCTGAAATGTCTGCATGGACGTTTTGATAATGTTTAGAAAACTAATTCATATTTTCTATGTAAAACGGTTATTTACATTTTTATTTGCCTTTTTATTTTCTTATTGTGTTTCTTTTTTACGTTCCCTTTCATAGAAACTCCTCCATGTGCGTCGGATCAGTTCCTGTGTGGAAATGGCCGCTGTATTGGCCAGCGCAAGGTTTGTAATGATGTCAAGGACTGTGAAGACGGGACTGATGAGCATCCGCACCAGGACTGTCGTGAGTCTGCAAAATGCACTATTACACGCAGTACCTGTGAAATATCACAAAAGATTAGTAGTGGTAGTTCCTCTGTGATGATCTGATTCCCTCCTCTTTTCTTTAACATTGCCTGTGTGTGTTTATAGGCTCCAAGTCAAGTGAAGAAAACTGTAATGTTAACAATGGAGGCTGCTCACAGAAATGCCAGATGTCTCGAGGTCTGGTGCAGTGCACTTGTCACACCGGCTACACATTAACACAGGACGGGAAGACATGCAGAGGTGAGGCCACAGAGAAGGGGAAAAACAAAGGACAGTTAATAAATGAGTAGACAGCAGAAAAGAGTTAAGAACCAAGGGGACGTAAACTTTTGAACAGGATTGAACAGTGTTATTATTCATTTTCTTATGGAAAAATAGGTGCATTATCTAAAATAGTGTTATCTTTATTTTTTATTTTATTTTATGATCAAACACTTAATTGCATGTTATTGTCAGTTAAAATCTGAAAATATATTATAGTTCAAATGCTACTTAAATAGGACTTAAGTACATCCTTACAATTACTTCTATTGTCTTTAAAATATGGTTAAAGTAGCTACTGCTGAATGTACTAACAAGCATTTATGATAAACTAAAATATACTTCAATGTAATTTCTATTGAAACTTCAATGTCATGTATCTAAATATATTCGTAATTTCACATTTGTAATGATGAAATTGCATTTTTAGTACATTTAAAATATATTAACCTTAAATTTAATATCAAACAAAATGCTGCAGTTTAAATTATAAACATGCACTTTAAAATGTAACATTATTACAAAGCACACTTTAAAAGTGTACTTAAGTGTGTAAAGAAACAGTCATGTAATGCCTTTTTATTTTGTAAATATATTATCTGCAGTTTAAAAAAAAATACTCTTAAGTTTTGAAGTACACTACAAGAGCAATGCAATTAAGTTCACTTCTTTTTCACAAGGGTATAAATAACGGACTTAACTTTTTGAAGAATCTAACTTGTAAAACTTTTGTATAGTACTGTATATGTATGCACAAGCACCAAAAATGAGTGTAAGAAGTGTGACAGTTTAATTTGAGGAATATTGCTGTACAGCATCACTTAAGTGGTTGCTTTTATTGAAACTTAACCATTTGGATCATTTAAGTGTAGAAATCCAGGGATGTTTCTGGCTTTTCTACATTGTTCACCATAGTGTTATTAGATAATGTTGCAGGTTCTAAATTGTTAAAGGTTAAACTGACTAATAAATGTTTTTATGTGATGTATTTAATCTCTCTAAAACTTTCCTGCGTTTGTGGTCTGAACACAGATGTTGATGAGTGTGCAGATGAAGGTTATTGCAGTCAAGGCTGTACCAACATAGAAGGAGGATTTCATTGCTGGTGTGTGCAAGGCTACGAGCTTCGACCCGACAAACGCAGCTGCAAAGCTTTGGGTGAGGCTGAATATCTACTGTGAAAGCTGGTTCGTCAGTGATTTCGGAACCAGGATGACTAATTTAATACAAAATGTTTTCTATTGGCAGGTCCAGAACCAGTTTTGTTGTTTGCGAATCGGATTGATATCCGTCAGGTTCTGCCGCACCGCTCAGAATACACATTATTACTGAATAATCTGGAAAATGCCATTGCGTTGGACTTTCATCATAGCGAAGAGCTGGTGTTCTGGTCAGATGTGACACTGGACCGTATCATGAGAGCCAGTCTGAACGGCAGTAATGTGGAGGAGGTTGTGTCCACGGGACTTGAGAGTCCAGGTACGCAGTCGTTTTCACTGTATGTTCCTCGTATTCACTGCTTTATGACTCTTGCTTGTTTTCCCAATTAGCTGAATAAAAAAAGCAAGATGCAACGAAAATTTAAAGGCACTTATAGTCAACAAGGCATAGACACGGTGTAAATAAGAGAGTGAACACAGCTGCATTGATTATAACAGGAGTGCAGACTCGTACTAAACTGCAGGTACACGAAACAGTCTAAAGTAGTTAGCGACAATTTCACTGATAGATAATGGAAGCGTTCCAGGATCCTTATCGCTCGCTTTAAGTAGAATTTGTTCAAAGTTTGAATAACAGTTTTGTTGTTTATGCTGCTTAGTTAAAGGGATAGTTCACCCAAAAATGAAAAATCTGTAATTTATTCACCCTCAGGTTGTTCAAAACCTATGAATTTCTTTCTTCTGCTAAAAACAGATGGAGTTATTTTGAAGAATGTGTTTAAACAGTTGCTAGTTCCTATTGACTTCCATAGTATTTTTTTGCCATGCTATGGAAGTCAATGTCTACCAGAAGCTGTCTTCATTTGTTTTAAGCAGAAGAAAAAGATTCATATTGGTTTCGAAAAACCTGAAAGTGAGCAAATGATGGCAGCATTTTCATTTTTGAGCGAGCTATGCCTTTAATCATTGAGTTTGACAGTTTAGGTTTTGATTTACAGACGTATAAAAGAGCAATAAAGTCATCCAAGAAGATTTCATGTGTATATGCGTGTGTATATATATATATGTGTGTGTGTGTGTGTGTGTGTGTGTGTTCTTGTAAGACCCACAGAGTGAGGACCAGATGTTCTCACAAGGATAGTAAGACATTTTTGACTTTGTGAGGACATTTGGCCGGTCCTCACAAGGCAAATAAATTATTAAAAATACTGAATGAAGTTTCTCAAAATGTAAAAATGCAAAAAGTGTCCTGTAAGGGGTAGGTTTAGGGGTAGGGTTGGTGTAGGACAATAGCACATACAGTAAGTACAGTATAAAAACCATTACGCCTATGAAAGTCCTCACAAGTATAGAAATACAAACGTGTGTGTGTGTGTATATATGTTTAACATCTGTCTAAAACATGAAGTTTTGAACTTTTTTTTTTAAAAATCATTCTTTCTATTATGTTATCATGTTAATGTGATTTGTGTTAGTTAGCTGTATTTTTTAGTTATTTTTTAACTTAATCAAAATAACCCAAATGCAGTTTGATTTGAGATTAATTGGTAAACACAATGAAAAACCGTGATTTTTGAGAATTGTTAAAAATGGAGTTATCTGTTTTTGCAAATGAACTCTTCATATATTACAGAGTGACTTTTCACTGAATGATAGATAACGTATGCAAAAAGTTATTTTCATGCTTTGGCAAGGAAACAAGGAATAAATAATACATAATGTGTAGTAGCAATAATAGTTTGTTTTAAAGCAGCAATAATATTTTTTTTTCTCCATATTATTATTCTTAGGTGGTCTGGCCATAGACTGGATTCATAATAAACTCTACTGGACTGACTCAGGAACGTCTCGTATTGAAGTGGCTAATCTGGACGGCACACAGCGTAAAGTGCTTTTATGGCAGAGGATGGAGAAACCCCGTGCCATCGCTCTGCACCCCATGGAAGGGTAAATATTCTGGCTGTTGATTTACTTAAATTATACTATAATTTGCAAACAATGCCGTTTTTCAGAAGGATATTCAGCACAATAAATACTCGATGCTTATTTTGGACTGGGTAGGAAGTCTTGCGTTTTAAGAGCTACAGTATTTTCATAGTACCCCTTGAGAAAAAGAAGTGCACTTTATTGTATTGAATGTGCACTTGTAGTGTACTTTAAATATTAAAAGCATATTTGGTTACACTTTTTTTAAGGTGTCTTTGTTATAGTGTAATTATACATTTAAGTACTGTTATTAAGCAACTACGTACTTACTATAAGATTAGGATTAGCGTTAATTGCATGTAATTATGCATAATTTATTGATATTATAATAGTAAGTACATGTAACATCCCAGGTGAAAAACAAGTGCACTTCCATAATGTACTTGTAGCACACTTGAACCCATCTTTCATACACTAGTACACTCAAGTGTACTACAGGTGGTAATTAAATACATTTTTTAAATGCAGAGATAGTATGTTAAAAGCACATTTTAGTTAATATCCATGTTTTTTCACAATAGCACAGCTGAGTACACACAGATGATCTTAAGTTTATTTTAAGTAGTACTAAAGAATCATTTTTAGAATATTAAGTACAAAATTAGTGCGTGAAGATAGAGCACTTTAAGTACATTATGGAAGTACACTTGTTTTTCACCTGGGATGTGTAACAAGAACACCTTAAAATAAAGTTTTGCTGTATATTTTTATAAACTGTGCTTGAAGATAATTTCATGTGAATAAAAGACCACTTAAGTGACTTAAAGTACACTTTTAAAAATAATAAAGTAAATATAAAAAAGTAATAATGCCACATTAAAAGTTCTACTTAAAAGTAGGTTTTAAATAACTGTTTTAATAATCTTTTGTTGTGCTTTAAAGAAGTACACTTTTGATTTTAAATGACATACTAAAGCACATGTAAAGCACTTGATTATCATTTCAGCTGTAGTGTGTCATTCAGTGTTACATTTAAAATATTTTAAATGTACTAAAGTGCAACTTTATAATTACAAATGTCTAGTTAGAAACATATTTAAACGCGTGACATTTTATCATAAATGCTTGTCAGTACATTCAGCAGTAATTTAACCATATTTCAAAGACAAATAGAAGTAATTATGAAATCACATATATTGATGTACTTAAGTCCTACTTAAGTGTGTCCAAAAATCACTCTTTAATTCAGCTAACTGCATTTAATATAAATTAAAACTATAATACATTTTAATTTAATTAAAGGCAAAAAGCATTACATTCAGTATATTTTTTAAAGTATACGATTTCCATAATAAATACTTTTTAAAAGTACTCTAAAGTGTACCTCATTTTCAAAACCGAGATCAGACTCTTTCCTCATTTTTGGACCCCTTTATTTTATGTGCATGCAAATTCTGTACATTTTATTATTTTAAGCACTGAAAATTGTCCCTGGAACCTCTTAGTTCTTTTGCATGGGGAAAACCCCCTCTTGTGACCAGTTGTTGTTGTTGTTCTGTAATAAGCAATGGTAAGCAGAGCATGAAACCATTCTGGTGACTTCTGGCTAAACTTCATAACTCAATTTGCTTCTAATCACAAAGGCTGGGCAAAAATTTCATCCAGGGATTGTCACAAGGTTTGAGTTCCAGCCGATGCTCATCGTGGCTCTTTGTCATAGAGGACAAAGGGGTTTATGAAATCTGGCTGGAATTCCCTCTCCAACAAGATTTAGCCCTTGTTTTCAACCGGCTGTGTGTCCACTGATTCTTACACACAGATGCATGCAGATCTTGCTGTATGTGAGAAATAATATGCCTCTGAAAAAAGCCCTATCCATTTTACTGATGGATAAAATGTATGGCGTTGTATGCTTAAAGGAAGGCTGGTAAAATCCTGAGGACAATAATTCCTGTCAAAGATGTGAGAAAGATGTGTATCCAATGTTATGTTGGTATCAAAAAGAACATTTAATTGTTTGCTTTGTTGTATCCTGACCGCATAACATTATAAAACAGGATTTCGGTCACACTTTATATTAGGTGGCCTTAACTACTATGTACTTACAATAAATAAGTGCAATGTACTTATTGTGTTCATACTGTATTGCAAAAACACTATTGCTGCTATTGAGGTGGGATACGGGTAAGGTTAGGGACAGGTTTGGTGGTCTGGGTAGGTTTAAGGGTGGGTTAAGGTGTAATGAATGGGTCAACAGTGTAATTATAAATGTAAGCACAAAAATTAATTACAGATGTAATTACATATAGGTATTTTTAAAAATATAAGTACAATGTAAAAACATGTATGTACACAATAAGTGCATTGTATCAAATGATTAATTTAAATGTAAGTACACAGTAGTTAAGGCCACCTAATATAAAGTGGGACCAGGATTTCTAATTACGGTACTTATGCTCTATCTTTAGGAAGATTTACTGGACCGACTGGGGAAATATGCCATGCATTGAATATGCCAACATGGACGGCTCTAATCGCAAAATAATTGCAGATACGCACCTCTTCTGGCCCAATGGACTTACCATTGACTACGCCAGTCACCGTATGTACTGGGTGGACGCCAAACACCACGTCATTGAAAGAGCTGACCTGGATGGGAAGAACAGAAAGGCTGTCATCAGCCAAGGTAAAAAAAAAACAAACAAAAAAAACATGTATTAATTGCTTTTTTTACCTGAAAGAAGTCTCTTATGCTCGCTAGGGCTGCATTTATTTTATCAAACATACGATAATATTGTAAAATGTTATTGGAATTTAAAATAGCTGTTTTCTATGTGAATATGTTATGTGTGTGTAAAGCAAATCAGCAAATTTAATTCAAGAAATCTGATTAAAATACAACTTTTAAAATACAAGTAAACTAGAACATTTTGTAGTGATTATTTCAGGAAACAGGGGTTACGACATCTAAATTCAACATTTTATGGATAAACGTTTTTTTAAAACCTAGCACATTAATTTTATCATCAATTCAGTTTTCAACAGCTGCACAGATTTGCAAAGGTAGATTAGGTTGGTCTGATTTTTTTCCCCCTCTAGCATTCTGTAGTATTTTAGTCTTCTGCTCATATGGGATAAGGAGTCTGATAGATAAATTCAGCTTTCTGTCTGATGTGTGATGGAGTGCAACCAGGGGTCTCTCTAAATGGCACACTAAAAAGGAAGCTTAAGCCTCGGGGTTTGCAGGAACAAAATACCTGTGCACCTGGGAAAGGTGCGGGAATATTTAGACCTGAAAACCGAGCTCTAAAAAAAATCCAGCGCAGATTTACTTACAGTGGTCAATGACAGATTTACTAGGGAGGGAGGCACCAGCATTATAAAAAATCAGGGTGCACACACACGGAGAAAAGATATGTTGTCTGGAAAAACAAGATCAAAAGTGAACGATGATTGAGATGACAAGAGAAAGGTACCAGCAAGGAGGGGGATGGCAGATGGCAGCGGAGCTGGGAACAAAAGATAAAAAAGAGAAGAAAAAGGCAAACAAGCCTTCTAACTCCAACCTAGCCTTGCTTCTCTACAAAGATAAGATCACAAAACCACCCCACGCTGTGTGTGTACACCTGGGGTAGGGTGAAAGGTGCAGAAAAGGCGGGAGATACAGGTGGGGTGCGGTACACGCCTATAGTCTGGCAGAGCGCCAGGTTTAAAGTATAAGCCGGAGTAAAACACGAGCTGCTGTCTTAAAATGAGGGTTCTAAAAGGGGTTTTCCACAGCGATGCTGTAGAAGAATCTTTTTTTTTTTTTTTTTTAACCTTTAGAACTTTTCTGTGATCAGTTCTTTAAAGAACCATTTTTGGTAATGGGAAGAACATTTAAAAAATCTAAAATTAATTTTTAAACCTTTTGTGGAATGGAAAGGTTCCATGCATTCTTAAAAACGAAGGTTCCAAAAAAGGGGTCATGCAACAATGCCATAGAAGAACATTTTTTTTGTTTCCCAAAGAACCTTTCAGTGAAAGTTCTTAAAAGAACCATTTTTATTAGTTCTTAGAACATTTTAAAAATGTAAAGAAACCTCATTTACTTTAAAAGAACCTTTTATTGAATGGAAAGATTCCATGGATGTTAAAGGTTGTTCGCGGAACCATCAATGCCAATAAAGGACTTTTGTTGCTATGAGGGAAGAACCCTTTTGGAACCTTTCAGTGAACAGTTCACCATTTTTTCTTTTTGTGAAGACATTTAAAATTCTAAAGAATCTTTTTCCAGCATGAAGAACCTTTTGTGGAATGGAAAGATTCCATTGATGTTAAAGGTTCTTTTTGGAACCATCTATACCAATAAAGAACCTTTATTTTTAAGAGTGTAGAGCAGAAAAGGAGGTTATAGTAAGTGCCTTTTGTTTATGGCGTTTGGTAAATTAAGTGCTTGCTTAGCTGATTTTTGAGAGATTTCATTGGGGTTGTTAGGAACATGTCTTAACCAGATTTGAGAAAATCATAAATGTGCAGTGCTCACCCTCCCCCGCCTCAGATTGACTGTTACTGGGAGGGAAAGAGTTTCTAATCCCTGAAGGATGGAAAGTAGCTAATTAGTGGTTTGAAAGTAGTTTACCTCTGCAGTCTGCTTTATATACAAATTTGAAGTTTTCTTGTCTAATTTTATCCTAAAATCCCAATAGAGCTTTGTGAAAAAGAAGCACACTTCAGCGTACTTTCAAAAAGGGTACTTTTTATGGAAATAATGTGTGAAAGGAATGTAATGTTTTCAGGCACTTGCATGTTAATTACAGTTAAATGTATTATAATTTAAATGTATATTACATGCAATTAGACTTTACAGTGCTTTTTTGACCTCCTTAAGTAGGACTTAAGTACATGTATGTCTTTATATGTATTTCATAGTTACTGTTGTCTTTGAAATATGGTTAAAGTACTGCTGAGTGTGCTGACAAGCATTTGAGGTAAACTGAAATTTTCTACTGAAACTGGTATGTCATGCATTTAAATATATTTGTAATTACACATTTGTATTGATGCATTTTCAGATTAAAAGATTATCTTAAAATGTAATAATGAATAACACAGTTCTACAGTTACAATTATGATCAAGTACTTTAAATGTGCTTTAGTATGGTAGTCAACATTAAAAATAGTGTTCTTTAAAGCACGGCAAAATAATATTAAACATGATTTAAAATGCACTCCAAAGTAAAACTTTTAATTTGACATTACTGCAGAAGTTTAGCTGCTTAAGTATTAATGATGGTTGTTATTAGACACAGACACATGCTTGGCACATTTAATGAGGTCACAGCTGTGTTTATGGAGTATTTTACAACAGCTTAGAATGCATCATCATCAAGGACTGGAACTATCTGATTTATAATTATAATTAATAAACACCTTAGAACAGCCAATCAGAGTCAAGAATTATAGTGTGCCTTGATATAAATACAAAAAAAAACTATTTACCTCTGGGTCACATTTGACCTCAACTAAAATATGTAGACTTGACGGTCAATAAAACCTGTAATGTTTTTACATGTGCACTTATTCAGTGTTGTGGAGAACCCAAAAGTAATTTGACCAAACGTAACAAAGCGCCATTTTCACTCTTAAACAACAGGAGCATAATAAATCAATAAGACCAATACTACAACTCTGTAATTCATGGGAAGAATCGTTGAGTTTTCTGTAGTTGATATTGTCATTGGTTCTGAGCTGGAACAAAACATTGGAAGTCAGTCACCTTTATGTAACACAGTTATGTCTTTAGACTTTTGCTGCTTGAGCTTTGGACTGCTGTTGTTAATCTTTGTTTTACATGATAAAAATCTGCGTTTTAGAGTATGGAGGCTAAAAATGTCTGTGAACTTTTCCTTTTGCCAGGTCTTCCACATCCTTTTGCCATCACCGTGTTTGAAGACAGTCTTTACTGGACTGACTGGCATACCAAGAGTATCAACAGTGCAAACAAGTTTACTGGCAAGAACCAAGAGGTCATCCGAAACAAGCTGCACTTTCCCATGGACATCCACACCCTACACCCACAGAGACAACCTGCAGGTCAACTAACCATAAAGTCCCTATTACTTGTAGTACAGTATACAATGTTTACAAACACAAATCAAATTTAACCAAATGCAACCTAGAAAAAAAATAACTTTCATTCCTTTTCACACCAATTATGATTACAGGGGCAGATTATTGATTAATGAAGGCTTGCTTTCACACAGTTCCTTGCACAATACACAATACAATACTTTTACCATAGTGCATGATGTGTAAACTAATACATTTTGATGTTTGCACCATAAATCCAGCTCCATATTTGGCTTTTCTGATGTAGTAAACTTGCTTGATGGTGCACCCGGTACAACAATGAACTTGAGATGTGGCGCATTTGGAAACAATTCGAACTATCTGGAAATGATCCGGTTAGGTTTCATGTAAGGTTTAGTGTAGATTGCACGTAATTTTCAAACACGATAAAGTACTAACCTTGGACATTTCATAACAACAACTAACATAAAACGTTGCCAGGTCCACGTTCATCTGTTTCTGATAAAACTGAACATGCTTTTAGCGCCAACCACTGGACATTTCACTTTGAAAGTATTGCGAAATGTGGAAGCAGCAACATAATTTTTGCTGCAATGTTGCTACAGTCATGTTTTTCCACTGACCCTAGGTTGTGTCAGTTATGGTAATTTTAAAAGCATTATTATTTTTTTTTTCTCTTGTTATGTTTAGGTGGGAGAAACCGCTGTGGAAGCAATAATGGAGGCTGCAGTCACCTGTGTCTTCCAAGCAATAAGACCTACACCTGTGCGTGTCCTACAGGCTTTAAAAAGGTGGATCATTATAACTGTGCCCAGAGTGAGTACTGCTCGTTTTAGTTATTTATCCATGATTTATATTTATCCTCCTTTCGTGCCACAACAATATCCCTTCACCTTAAGGGTACAGTAACATGAGAAGTGTGATACAAACTTCCAGAAAGTGATTGTTTGTGCATTTGTGCCAAGACAACAGATTTCTTGTACAGCAAATTGATTAATTTGTAACGCATGCTGGGAATCCACAAACCCTTAACATTTCAGCAATAAAGAAGTTCTCTGGTGTTTGATTAATTGGGACAAAATTTATTCTGTTGGTCTAAAATGTTGTTTTATGTACTGTAGCTTCAAGAAAATTGCATTTGAGACTCAAAAGGTTTGTGAAGTGGAAAATGTGTAGTTCCTTTAATTTTTAATTTTTATTTTTTTTACAGTGTCATATACACCCTTAACATCATAAGACGAATTATGATATTTGTTCATAATCAATAATAAGTCTGTGTCAATTGCAGCTGATCTCTAACTAACGGTCTTTGTTTACAAGTTAAAAATGAATAATACAGCCACAAACTAAACAATATATGTTATTTAACAACTCCAAGCTAAATGTCATTTTTCTTTTCATATTGAACAAATTTCTGATTTTGTGACATGTATGTACTGATAAACTTTTTAAATCTGAAGAACTGACAGGAGACCTTTGGTCTTTGATCAGGTCTTGACAAGTTCCTGCTTTTTGCCCGAAGGACGGACATCCGTCGAATCAGCTTTGACACTGAAGACAAGCTGGACGACGTCATTCCACTGGCTGATATTCGAAACGCAGTGGCCCTGGACTGGGACTCTAGTGAGCGTTATATATACTGGACTGACGTCACCACTGATTCCATCAACCGAGCGAAATGGGATGGAAGCAAACAGGAGGTTAGCAGGAATTTAGCCTGAGACACAAAGAGCAGGTTTTAAGATCAGATTGACACTGTTGGGCAGTGTCCAAAAAAAAAAAAAAAATTATTTATATAAAAATATATAAAAAATATAAATAACATAAAATAAAACAATTTATATATACACTGCTGATCAAAAGTTTTAAATCTTTAAGATTTTGTACTGTTCATGAAAGAAGTCTCTTATGTTAAGTCTCTTGCCAAGGCTGCATTTATTTGATCAAAAATACAGAGGGAAATTTTTGTGGAAATATTATAATTTGAAATATGGTTTCTATGTGAAATATATGGTAAAATGTAATTTATTCCTGTGCTCAAAACTGAATTTTCAGCATCATTACTCCAGTCTTCAGTGTCACATGATCCTTCAGAAATCAGTCTAATATACTGATTTGCTGCTCAAGAAACATTTGTCAATGTTCAAAACATTTATTACTGCTTAATATTTTCATAGATACTGAAACAAAATTTTCTTTGGTTAATAGAAAGTTCAAAAAACAGCGTTTGTTTGAAATATATATTTTTGCATCATTATAAATCTTTACTGTCACTTTTGATCATGCATCCGTTCTGAATAAAAATATTAATTTATTTCTATTTTTATCACACTTGGCCCAAACTTTTGAATGATAGTGTATCACAGTGCAGCACAACTGTTTTCAACATTGATAATAATCAGAAATGTTTCTTGAGCAGCAAATGAGCATATTAGACTGATTTCTGAAGGATCATGTGACACTGAAGACTGGAGTAATGATGCTGAAAATTCACAGGAATAAATTACATTTTAAAATGTATTCAAATTAAAAGTTATGTTTGATTTTAATAATATTTCCCAATATTACGGTTTGTACTTTATTTTTAATTAAATAAGTGCAGCTGTGGTGAGCATTAGAGACTTATGAGATTATTTATGTAGTCATCTTAATAAATACATAAATAAAATATAAAATGGAACGGAATGGAATAATTAGGGAGCGAATGTATATAATAAATGAAAAATCACAAATTATGCGTGTAAGTACTAATGCTTTATTTTTAATTGTCCTTTTAGTTAATCTGTTGTTCTTGCCTTTGATTAGGTCTTTTCATGACACTGCTGTTGGGTGTCTAGTGTATGAATGATTAATATTCTTGTATATTATAGGAAGAATTGTGTAAAATACTGACCCCTGGAGAACAAACTAGCAAAAACAAACAAATCCTCCCTTATGTAGTAGGTTGTTGTAATGTACTGTCATGTAATATGACAGATGATGTTCATGTTGGTTGCAGGTTGTGGTGGACACCAGTTTGGAAAGCCCTGCAGGTCTAGCTATCGATTGGCTTACACACAAACTGTACTGGACTGATGCAGGTACTGTTCTGTTATTAATTCATCTTTCAGATCCTAGCATCGGATCTAAGCTATATGCCTCTTTTCATCTTTTCGTGTAATAATTTCCATTGTTTAATTCCATTAAAGGCCGAGCGCACACTACAAGACAAATACTTTGTTTAATTTTTTATTTTTTTAGTTCTCCCTTGCCTCTTCTCACACCCTTTTATTCTAATTTAATTGAATGCGGATGCTATTGGTGCAACTACTCTGAGTGACATGCTAGAAGAGCAGTGACAGGCGCATGCTGCAGTCTGGAGTTTCATGCCAACTAGATATTCATTTTTTACAGTGTTTTTTTTTTTTTTTTGTTTTGTTTTCATGACTCTTTTAGGCACAGATCGGATTGAAGTTTCAAACACGGATGGAAGCATGCGCACAGTTCTGATCTGGGAGAACCTCGACCGTCCTCGGGACATTGTTGTTGATCCGATCGGAGGGTAGGTCAAGTACGGTGCAATATGCAATGTTGCAGTGTGTATATGTGTATATATATATATATGTATATGTATATGTGTATATGTGTATATATGTGTATATGTGTATATATGTATGTATGTATGTATGTATGTATATATATATATATATATATATATATATATATATATATATATATATATATATATATATATATATATATATGTATATGTATATGTGTCTGTGCCTGTCTGTAATGGAAATGGGCAGTTTCAACAACTGAGCTAATTCCTGATTCATGCGAGTCAACAGTCTTTTGTTACACCTCATTACTTTATTTGGTCTTTCCTATAATGATTAATAAGTATAGGAATTTGGCCTGTTCATGACCTCAGTTTTATATCCCAGTGAATCAGCAAGTCATGGTTTTTATCACTTGAGTGTTAACCAGGCAGAAGATGCTCATTTCTCAGTTCTTGCTTTCCCTGGGAATCAAACCCATGACCTACTTTTTGAGCTTCAGGAATGGTTTTATATATTTAAAAACGTGCAAATATTTAAAAATGAGGTTCCAATAATTGTGCCGCACTTTTTAAAAAACATTTTTATATAATTTACATCAATTAAAGGTTAGATTCTTGTGAATATCTTGAATGAAAGTTAAAGGAATAGTTCACCTCAAAAACGAAAACCGGAGGCCAAAAAAATTAAGGGTTGCAAGAAGTTTTGATAGAGCTGGTATTGCGTGACTCCTAGTTGAGGGTTCCAAGTCGTCTTTTATTTCCAGAAGCAAAATAAAAATAACATGGCTTGGCAAATGATTTGTTCAGATAATGTGTTCTTCTGGCATTCTGTCCTTTCTACCATGCGCTCTCGGTTCCCTGCGGTGCCTGTCCTTGCAGCCATTTCAAGCGCAAAACAGTTTAAGACATGCTTTTTTGGGGGGCGTTAAATAATGCCGCAAATACCAGTAATTTGACAAACGCAAATGTTAGTAAATCTCGTTGCGTGATTCATTAGAATACTCTAATGCGTCTAATTTTGCGTCTGAAAGGGAAATTCCTACAAATGCATAATCAATAAGGTCAGGCGCAAAAATAACTGTCCACGCCTTTTCAGCGCTAATTCATCACTGTGGGTCTTAAAACCTAACAGTACTATTTTAACACCAAAAGACGGTTTGCGCTGGCGCAAGCTGTTAGTAAAACTGGCCCAAAAAGTTAAAAACTTAGCCTTTTTAACAAAGGTGCCAATACAAATGGAGGATGCTTTATAGACTATTTGACAGTATTACAAGTAGTAATAGTAGCTGTTGAGGTTTACACAATATAAAGAAATGATGCATAACCGTTTTTGTTTCGCCTCACCATAGATTCATGTACTGGACAGACTGGGGTGCCAATCCTAAGATTGAGCGCGCTGGAATGGACGCATCCAACCGTACTGTTATCATCTCAACAAACCTGACCTGGCCTAACGGATTGGCAATAGACTATAGCACTGAGCGGCTGTACTGGGCCGATGCTAGCATTAAGACCATTGAGTATGGCAACTTCGATGGATCAGGCAGACAGGTAGACATGAGTTCTTTAGTTAAATTGATTTGCAGTTCATTGTTTCTCAGGTTCAACTTTTATTCATTCTTCTCCATTGAAGGTGTTGATTGGCAGTCAGTTGCCTCATCCGTTTGGGTTGACGCTCAATGAAGACCGAATTTATTGGACAGACTGGCAATCCAAGAGCATCCAAAGTGCAGACAAGCTCACTGGTTTGGACCGAAGAACGCTGGCAGAAAACCTTGAAAACCTCATGGACATTCACATGTTCCACCATCATAGAACTACAGGTAAAAGATCACTGGAGACTATCTCTATTATGTATTAATGATACTGTTATCAAATACAATTTAGTCAAAATTTTGGACATATTGTAGCTTTGTCAGTGTAGCCACTCTTTGCTGCGGTGCATCCTGGGTGCTTTATTATGAGTTCACTTGAAAACAACAACAACTGCAGATATTCTGTTAATAAAATAAAAGGCCACTTAAGTGACTTAAAGAGAGATGCTTTTGTGACCTGTTTTTTAATACACTTAAGTATACTTAAAAAAGTGCACTTTTTAATAAGGTCAAATGAAAAGTTTTAAATCATTTAGTAATCTTTTGTCATGTTTTAAAGTGCACTTATTTTGATGTTGACTGACTGACATACTAAAGCACATGTAAAGTACTTAATTATAATTTTAACTGTAGTGTGTTATTCAATATCTACAGTTAGTGAATTTTAAATGTACTGAGTTGCAACTTTGTCAGCACAAATGTGTAATTACAAATATTTACCTGCATGACATACAAATTTCAACAGAAATGGCATTAAAGTATATTTTAATTTATTATAAATGCTTAAGTACATTCAGCAGTACTTAACCATATTTCAAAGACAATATAAATAATTATGAAATACGCACGCGTACACATACATAAAGCTAATTTCATTTAATTTAAATTTAAACTATAATACATTTTCATTCTATTGCAATTAACATGCAGTTAACACTACATTTAAGTTGCACTGAAGTATATTCTTTTAAAGTGTATTTTCATAATCTTCTTTTGATTGGCTATGTTTTATGATCAAAATTAAAATGCATCAGATTCACATTAAGATCATTGTTTTAATTCAGTCAGGTTAGATTAGCGTTTATAAGCATATTTAAAGTTGTTGCATCTGTGCTATTTCGCAACAATACCATAGAAGAACATTTTGGTTCCCCAAAGAACCTTTCCATAAACCGCTCTTAAAAGAACCATTTTTATTAGTGCAAAAACATTTGAATAATCTAAAGAACCGTTTTCCACTATAAAGGACCTTTTTGTGCAATTAAAAGTTCCATGTATGTTAAAGGTTCTTCATGGAACCATTGATGCCAATGCAGGACCTTTATTTTTAAGAGTGTAAATAAGTTTTGTTGTATATTCAGCACATCAAATTAGGGAGTTATGCCTTAAAAGTATGCAATAAATTTGAATGAAATAATTTAAACGTATAAGTAGCATATATAAGCTTAATACATACAGTAAGCAGTTAGCAGCCCTGTTCTTCTTACTCCTGTTGACAACTGAAATGCACACGCATGCCTAGCAGATATGTGCTAAAGAGGAATGTGGGTCTCTGTCATATCGGATATCTTGGGTTTTCAGACGGAGGATTAAGGCCAGTGGTAACTGATCTTCAGTCTGGAGTCTCACTGGTGTATAATGATCCACCGAGACACCCAGAGGCCTGTTATCTGTTACATCTGATTGAACGGCCATTTCTAGCCCTCCCTCTCTCTCACCTGTCTCCATTCTTTCTGCTTTCTGTCTAAAGTCCAGACGCCCTGTTCGGTGAATAATGGCGGCTGCAGTCACCTTTGCCTCCTGGCTCCTGCTCCCAAAGCCTCAAGCTGTGCATGTCCCACTGGTATCAACCTACAGGCGGATGGCAAGACTTGCACTCACGGTAATGCCGATAAGTCCATGCTACTCTACCCGTCTCGAATATCTAAGAAACCAGTAATAACTTCTCATTCAGTAGCCATAACTCCACAATTGACTTGAAATTTAATGAAATGGCTGCAGGTGTTCTTTGCTTTTGGGATTCCAGGTGACAGTTCAGTCCGTGGTTTTTGTTGCAAGGGCAATCTTTGAAATTTGAGGCTCTTTTTGAGTAGCCTCAGGGGTTTAAGGGTCGCCGTTATGATGTGTCAGTGGTGACGTCATGGGGCATTTCTGAAGGTGAGAAGCCATTCGGTTTGCTTTGTACAATTCAGTTGGGGATTTGTCTCTTTTTGCACACTTAATTGCTCAGGGGTGGGAATCTCTGGCTCTTAGGGGATATTTAGTCTTGGCTACTTAATGCGTTTTGATTGTGTGAATAGCTATCTGATTGACAAAGGCTATTTACAGTAGCTCCGCCCACCAAAATGACAAAAGAAACCATGAGGTTAACTGGGACGGTGGCGTGGAGAGTAAAAGTGCTGGTGTTCAGTGAAATAATATTATATAATGCGTAGCATTGTTATCAGGGTACTTTAAAATACTGTGAATAATTCTATATACCTTATTATGAATTGTTTAGACTTTTAGAATGCATCGTTTTCATCAAAAGGTTTAAATTTATGTTATGATGCATAAAAGATATGTGTGCACTGACGTAAACAGACCTAACATGGAAAAGGAGTGAAGAAGAAAAGAAAAACAATTATGCTTTGTCAAAATTGACATTTTAAGGCATAATTTAAGAAATAAAAAGTCGAAATTATGACGCTGTTATAATTATGAAATTTTAAAAAATCAAAATGGATACATGCAGCCTTTTCTCAATTTCGACTTAGTATTTCAGAATTGTGACTTATCTCATAATTAGGACTTTTTATCATAATTTTGTCTTAATATGTAAACATTTTGACAGTTGTTTCAATGTAGTATGTCATAATTTTTTACTTTTTATCTCAAAATGATTACATATTAACTCATTGTGAGATACAGTTGAAATTGAGATACTAATTATGTCATAATTAAATGTGAAAAGTACTACTTATTAAATAAAAAGTTGATATTGACATAAGTTAAAGTTATGACGCTAGTTATAATTATGAGATTAAAATTTTTTTTAAAAATTGATATAGTATTTTTTTTTTGCCTTTTTTATATCATAATTTCGATGTCAGAACTTTCTTATGGCATAATTTCATCTGTGTCATAATCATGATAAAGTCAAAATTTTGACTTCTCTTAATTATGGCTTTTAAAGTCAAAATTAGGACTTAGCAAAGCATGCTTTTTTTTCTTGCGTGGTGGAGATGGGCTTCCATATTAAAGCTGAAATTGGATGTGGTGTCTGTATGTTGATTGCTTATATTGTTACCATGCTCAAAACTAACTACTATTAGTGCAAAGAGCCTCTGCCTGTAAAATTGACTTTAAGGTCTGTTCACTGAGTCAGTTTGCGCTGAGAAAGGGAAGTGCACTGCTCTATCAGGGAGGTTTGTGTGGAGGGAGGGAACCTGAGCAGTATGAGGAGTGTTTGGAGCTGTGGTTTGCAGAGGAGAGTTGGGCGGAAGGAACATTGTGGTCGTCCAGGTTAATGTCAAAATGTCATGTAGCGTGTGAATCGTACATCTGTATGGTGAGGTAGTTTAAAGCTTACATATGCTGCCTGAACAACCAGATGTGTTTACTCTTGACCAAGTCATGTCTGAAATGCATTTCAAACCATTTCCTAAAGAGGTTAGAGTGATAGGGTTGCGGTCTGTCTAGAATGCATCTCGGAAAGCCTTTTACGTTCTGTCTTTTCTTGAATGGATAGCTGTTCACTGAGTGAAAAAGCATGAAGTGTACTTACATCATACATCACTTTCCACTTTTGTCGAGTGGAAAAAAGACACACCCTTTGAGTTTCACAGAATAAAGAATATAATATGGGTTTGGAACATCATGAGGGAAAGTCAGTACCTGTGTTTCCATCCATGCATTTTTGTGTGAATTTTGAGATATTGCATTAAAAAAAAATGCTGGATGGAAGTCTTAAAATGGAATTCAAATAGTAAAAAAAAGGTAAATGGAAACACATTTACTGAATAAATTCCTCAATGCACGGCAAACAATTCACACGACTCATGCCTCAATAGATCATGTAATTGGATAATGGCACCACCCACGCAATCAATCTCATTGCACAGCATCTAAAATATTGTTTTAATCCTTCTAAAATACTGGAATTATTTGGTATAATTACCTCTCAGAACCGTCTCACAAGATCCCAAACATCAGGCATCCAAATGCAAGATAACATGACAGCATTTGTTTTTGTGTGAAAATCACAGGCTTCCTTGCTTGCATCAGCTTTATTTTTGTATTCCTGATATTTTGCTCCATTTTCCCAGAAAGTGACGATTTTGTTCTCTTGAACACATGGGATGGAAACGGTGCTTTATTTGCAAATGTTTTATGCAAAATTCCAATTTTCTTTGCAGAAGCTTAATTTTTGAATGAAAACATTGATGTTGTTTATGACGGATGTTAATTGTTGAGTGAAATGTTCCTTATTTTCTTTCATCTCACAGCAATGAACAGCTTCCTGATCTTTGCCCGGCGGACAGACATCAGAATGATTTCTTTGGACATCTCGTACTTCGCTGATGTGGTTCTGCCAGTCAGTGTGTCTATGAAGAACACCATCGCCATTGGAGTGGATGCAGTAGAAGGTGTGAGGAAACTCTCAATGTATAGACACTTTCGCTTATTATGTTCATTTAGGGAACATCATTATGAATATTTTCCTGCTCCTGCAGGTAAAGTGTACTGGTCAGACAGTACATTAAAGAAAATCAGCAGAGCCAATGTCAATGGTACGGAATATGAGGACATTATTTCAACTGGTAAGGAGTCTACTGTTAACCTCAAAACTACTTGCGGTAATCGTATTCCTTTTATCCAGTCACTCAACGTCTTCACTCATTTGAAGTGTTTCCTCCACTCTTTTAGGTCTGATGACCACAGATGGTCTGGCAGTGGATTCAGTGGGCAGAAAAATCTATTGGACGGACACGGGGACGAACCGCATTGAGGTGGCTAATCTAAATGGCTCCATGAGAAAAGTGCTTGTGTGGCAGAACCTGGACAGCCCTCGTGCCATCGCCCTGTTCCATGAGATGGGGTAAACCATTTGCCCTTTTCCCTTCAGGCTCGGATTTACTTGGCTCGTATTTAGTGGGCTATGTGTCATTCACCATATACCCTTGAGAAAAAGCCACTTTATACTAGTACACTTTACCAGGCTTTTATTGTGCAAATAATATACTTTAAAAGAATATACGGTTACAGTTTATTTTAAGGTGTCCTTGTTACAGTGTATTTATACATTTAAGTACTGAGTAATTTTAATTAAATACATGTATATGTGAATATACTTAAGTATGAACTGAATGTAATGTTTTCAGACATGTTTAATTACATGTTAATCATAACTGAATGCTAATGTATTATAGTTAAAATTTATATTATATACATTTAACTGATCTTTAGAGTGATTTTGACCCACTTAAGTAGGACTTAAAGGAACACTCCACATTTTTTTGGAAATAGGCTCATTCTCCAACTCCCCCAGAGTTAATAAGTTGAGTTTTACCGTTTTTGAATCCATTCAGCCGATCTCTGGGTCTGGCGAGAGCACTTTTAGCATAGCTTAGCATAGATCATTGAATCCGATTAGACCAGTAGCATCGCGTTCAAAAATGACCAAAGAGTTTCGATAGTTTTCCTATTTAAAACTCGACTCTTCTGTAGTTATATCGTGTACTAAGACCGGCGGAAAATGAAAAGTTGCGATTTTCTAGTCCGATTTGGCTAGGAACTATACTCTCATTCCGGCGTAATAATCAAGGAACTTTGCTGCCGTAACATGGCCGCAGCAGGCGCAGTGATATTACGCAGCGCCTGAAAGTAGTCCCCAGCTAGGTAACTAGTTATAATATAGCTGGGGACTACTTTCAGGCACTGCGTAATATCACTGCACCTGCTGCCGCAGCAAAGTTCCTTGATTATTACGCCGGACTGGGAGTATAGTTCCTAGCCAAATCGGACTAGAAAATCGCAACTTTTCATTTTCCGCCGATCTTAGTACACGATATAACTACAGAAGAGTCAAGTTTTAAATAGGAAAACTATCGAAACTCTTTGGTCATTTCTGAACACGATGCTACTGGTCTAATAGGATTCAATGATCTATGCTAAGCTATGCTAAAAGTGCTATCGTCAGACCCGGAGATCAGCTGAATGGATTCAAAAACGGTAAAACTCAACTTATTAACTCTGAGGGAGTTGGAGAATGAGCCTATTTCCAAAGAAGTGGAGTGTTCCTTTAACCACATATTTATATGTAATTACGTAATTACTTTTATTGTTTTTGAAATGTTGTTAAAGTACTGACAAGCATTTATGGTAAACTAAAATATACTCATGCAATTTTTATCGAAACTTCTGTCATGTATTTAAATATATTTCTAATTATTACACATTTTTGCAATTTTACTTGTAGTTGTAATATACTACGAATGCACTACAGTTAAAATCAAGCACTTTGCATGTTAGTCAACACATCAAAATAAGTGAACTACTTTAAAGCATGACAAAAATGTAACCGTAAAACTTAATTTGCTATTATGAAGTGAACTTTTTAAAAGTGTACTTAGGTGTGTTAAGAAACAGTCATGAAAATGTCTCTAAGTCACTTAAGTGGCCTTTTATTTCATTAATATATTATCTGCAAGTACAATGTTTTAGGAATTTAGTGCACATTCAATACAAGTAAGTGCAGTGATTTTTCACAGAAGTATGATTGAATGAGTGAGGACTTCGGAGGCGGGTGGTATTTACAATAACTTTATTAACATTCTGGTTCTTTATAGCATTTGATTGGACAGTTGAATCCGTTTTTGGCTAAGAAGATGGAGAGAACTTTATAATTCCACTAGCATCTAGATGTCGTCCATGCTAATAGACAGACTTAATTTTCATAAAAATAAAGATAAAAAATCTGTCTTTAGGTACATGTACTGGACGGACTGGGGTGAGCATGCCAAGCTGGAGCGCTCCAGTATGGATGGTTCTGATCGCGTAGTTCTGATAAATAATAATCTTGGCTGGCCTAATGGACTGGCCGTGGACAAAGCTGGATCACAGCTGCTATGGGCCGATGCACATACTGAGGTTAGTGTGACCTGAAGGGTGTTTTAAGGCTGGAAAACACTACACAACTTTTGGGGGACGAAACGTCACTGGCTGACCAGTATCTGCAGACTGGCTCTGATTTTCCGTAGCCAGAGTTGACCGATTTCTCAAAATTGCTTTGTGTATTATGTGCACAGACTCTGATTCCATCCAGTCATTGATATTTTAATTGCAGTTAATTTCAGAAAAAATGTGTAATTGTTTTTTTTTTGTTTGTTTTTTTTTTTAATCGATTGACAGCACTAATTTTAACCCTTTAAAGCCTGACATATGAAATAATACTAAAAAAAATCATTTTTTTAAATGAAGCACTTTATTGAACCTTTAGACAAAATGTAATTGCAATTCATTTGCAATCTCAATCAAACTGCAGGTTATTTTGATAACTAAAAAATACAGCTAACTAACACAAAAACACAACATAATTAAAAACATGATTTTTGAAAATTTAAGATTGAGTTATCTGTTTTTGCAAATAAACTCTTCATATCATATTTCATACATCAGGCTTTTATGGCTCATATAGTATGATATACTGAGAAAATGGAGGAAAAACACCTCAATTTTATTCAGAGTCTCAAACTGAGCAAAAAATATGCAATTTGGTGCAGATGCAAAAAGTGATGCAATTCTGATAGCTTGTAATGTAAATCAGTGAGATCTTTATAACAATATAACAGACTACATGGATGGACAGACAGACAGACAGACATTTTTAGGGACGAAAGTCATGTAGAGTAATCCAGATTTTAGTGTAACACCTTATTTAAGCTTCCTACTGAGGAATAAGAAAACGTATTTAAATGCTTGCTGGTTGAATTAAATAAAATAATGTGTTTTTCCATTAGCGGATTGAAGCATCTGATCTTAATGGTTCAAACCGGAGGACCCTGGTGTCTCCCGTCCAGCACCCGTACGGTCTCACTCTGTTGGGGCCGCACATGTACTGGACAGACTGGCAGAGCCGCAGTATTCATAGAGCGGACAAGGACACTGGAGCAAACGCCATCACGGTCCGCTCCAACTTACCCGGCCTCATGGACATCCAGGCTGTTGACCGGGCAAGACCTTTGGGTAGGTTATAAAGTACATGTTTTTACTGTAATTTATTGTTTATTTCATATTTTCATTCTCTAAGCATTTTGCATTGTTTATTGCTAAATAGTGCATTGATTGGCCTCATGTTTCAGAACAGTTAATTAAGTTCCAAAAAAATAATGTTCCTGTTTTTAGACCTAAATTTATTTTTGTGACCAGTGTTGCTGTTGTACGCTAAAACTTTTAAAAATGGTTAAACATGAATTAAAATAGAGCTGAAATCAAATCAAATATAAATATTGGATGAAAAACTTAAAACTTGAAAATTAGAAATGTTGCTAATGAACTAAAATATTAAATAATTTTATTTCAACTAAATGAAATAGTCATTTTAAGTTGAAGTACTAAAATAGAAATTAATATAAATTAAATCTAAATATAAATAAAAAAGACAGTCCCACTTTATATTAGGTGGCCTTAACTACTATGTACTTACATTTAAATTAATCATTTGGTACAATGGACTTACTGTGTACATACATGTTTTTCCATTGTACTTATATTTTTAAAAATATCTATATGTAGTTACATCAGTAATTAATTTCTGTAATTACATTCATAATTACACTGTTGACCCATCCCTTACACCTTAACCCACCCTTAAACCTATCCATACCACCAAACCTGTCCCTAACCTTACCCGTATCCCCCCTCAATAGCAGCAAAAGTGTTTTATAATACAGTATGAACACAATAAGTACATTGTACTTATTTTTTGATGTAAGTACATAATAGTTAAGGCCACCTAATATAAAGTGTAACCAAAAAGACTAATGAAAATGACCAAAGCACATAAAAAAAATACTAAAACCTAAACAAAAAATAAAAGCTAATGGAAAGTTTATAAATAATGGAAGCTTGTTTCTGCCACAGGACATACAAATTAATAAATAAGATATTTACTTGCAATTCTGAGAAATAAGTCAGAAATTCCAAATATAAACATTATCTGGAATCTCAATCTCCTGATTCAAACTTTTTTCTTTGAATTCTGAAATTTATATTTTACAGTTCTATTTTTCTGTTTCTGCCACGGAATAAAGATTTAATTGGTAATTGCGACTTTTTATCTCACAGGTCTGACCTTTGTTCTTGCAGTTGCAAGTTTATATCTCATAATGTAGACTTTTCTTCTCACAATTGCGAGTTTATACCTTAAAAATCTGATTGCCTCTCAATTCTGAGTTCATATCTCACAGTTCAGATACAAACTCAGAATTGCAAGAAAAAACTTATGAAACAAGCTTCCATAATAAATATAGTAGTATATGAATATTACTTCAACTTCACAGGTGTGTAGTACACTCACTTTTGTTACATAAAGTGTCTGCTTAATGTCAGGTAAGCATTAACCACTCAGTCTTCATGAACTTTTGTATCTATTTTCCAGTAAACAATTATAACAATGTTCTTAAAGTACTTTAATAGTAGGTAATTGGTGAATAATCGTGTGAATTCAAAGGCTTAGCAGAGCTTGGCATGTAATAATACAAAAATGATGTAACTTTCTGGCATAATCGTCCTTCCCCTCCCTGCAGGCTTCAATAAATGTGGCAGGAGAAACGGTGGCTGCTCTCACCTGTGTCTGCCTCGGCATAATGTGACGTCTTGTGCGTGTCCCACTGGTATTCAGCTGAAAAGTGATGGGAGATCATGTGACAATTTGCCTGAAACGTTCCTGCTCTTTTCAAATCGTGTCAGTGTTCGAAGAATCTCTCTAGACACTAATGACCACACAGACGTGTATGTGCCTGTGCCCGAGTTGCATAATGTGATTTCTTTGGACTATGACAGCGTGGAGAGGAAACTCTACTATACGGATGTGTCACTGGATGTTATAAGGTATGCGTCTAATAAAATATAAAAAAAAGAAAAAGCGTGCTTAATTGGATTGAATGAACACTTGCGCTCTTAAAAGAGTATTAAAAAACAACTACTGTACTTGCATATATTATTAATTAAATTAAAGACATGGCTATGCTTGTGAACACACTTAAGTACACTTTTAAAAGTACACTTTATAAGTACATTCTAAATTATGTTTTGGAAATATTTTGTCATGCATTGTTTTTATATTGCATTAGTGACGTGTTATTTATCTTTGAAATTTCTGGAAATTTTTAGAAGTTTGAATTTCTTTTTTTCATTCTGTCATTTGCTATTTAAGTAGAAATAAAGCACTGTTAAGCTCTTTTATTATATTTTTTTTATTTTGTATTGGTATTTTCTATGAAATATTTCATTCTTTTCAGGCGGGTGGATTTAGACGGCAGCAATATGGAAACTGTGATCAGTCAGGGTCTGAAGACGACTGATGGACTTGCTGTTGACTGGGTGGCCCGTAACATGTACTGGACAGACACCGGCCGTAACACCATTGAAGTGGCTCACTTAGATGGTACGTCTCGGAAAGTTCTGGTGAATAACAGTCTGGATGAACCAAGAGCCATCGCTGTGTTTCCTAGCAAGGGGTGAGAACAGCAAGCTTATTATCAGTTCATTGCAGCTTTGTTGCTTTATGTATTTATTTGTGAAGAGAAAATGAATCCTGAAAAGTAAAACCTTTAATCTATTTCTAAAGGACTGTTTTACCCAGTGTTTGTAGTTTTTGTACTTGTATATTATTTATATTTATTATATATTTATTAGTATTTTATATAGATATGTGGTGCTGGGGAGGAGGAGGGCTAAAGAAAATATATAAAAATGTAACATTAGGTTTTATTACATTTTTGTTTTTTAACAATTACACATTTTATTATTACAATTTTAATATTTCTTTATGCATCGTTAAAACTCATACACAGCCTAAATTTTTACATTGGCAGTCCAGGATGTCACAAGGCCAGTTTCTCTTGAAATAGCACACTCCTCAGTTTTTAAGAGTTGACAAAAAATGGAGGTGACTGGGTGGAAAAAAGAGATATATTATACTGTTTGCCTTTTAAAGTATTTGAGCCTGATTTCCTGAAGGCAAGGCTGAAGAATGCTCTATCTATATATATATATATATAAATAAATAAATAAATAAATAAATAAATAAATAAATAAATATAAATGCATATATTGTATTTTGACACTTTTGGTCAAACTAATGGTTTAGTTCCATTGGTTACAAAATATCGAACTAAGTTGTATCTGCAGACAAATGATTTTAGAATATTAACTTCACTTTTCTGAGCCACTTTTCAGTGACCTTTAGCCAATTGATCTAATTTATCATGAATAACTGAAATCAGTTCCCAACGATTTTTAACAGAATAATCACTAGTGTAGTTCATCATATTAAAGCCCTTAAAGTTTGACAGCCAGAGAGTGTGTAGGACTTGTGTCTTCATTTTAAACAATATTTTTACAGCTTCATGTTTTAAAATCCAACAAACATTCACGAAACGTTTTGGTTGCAAAGACAGAACCCGTGTCATGTGAAGTGGTTGCTTTTGCAGAGTGGATTAAAATTGTCAAATGTTCACCTAGTTATGGATTATCCTGCTTATACCATGATCACTTGTTAGCATGCACAACCTGAAACTGTTTTGGACAAATAAAAATAATGGTTAATCTTTATTAGTTATGTTGTATATGGGGTAGTCAAAGTGAAGGAACACTGTAAGATTGCATTTATTTGAATGAGTGAGAGAGAAGGGAGCTTTTTAAATTGTTACTTTATTATTACTAATCAATGCATTTCATCATTTTATTCTTTGGCAAGGTTCCTGTTCTGGACAGATTGGGGTCACATTGCAAAGATTGAGCGTGCTTACCTGGATGGCACAGACAGGAAAGTCCTCATCAACACAGATCTGGGATGGCCAAACGGCTTGACACTGGACTATGATACCCGCAGGTAAAAGAGGAAAATTCATTTAAAAGAGTGGAGAGTTATGATAATGATATTGTTAGAAGCTGATAGACGTGCAAAAAGGACCTTCAACCCATATCAACCAAATTCTGATGCACCGTTAGGCCACAAACACACTGCAGACTGATGGTTGGCACTGTCGAGTACATAATGTCATTCTGTACACACACAGTTTGGTCAGTTATGGAAGTGACGACTGCATTCTACATTCTACTCCACATATGTTAAATCCACATATGTTCAAATAGTAAGTTTGTAAGATTGACAGCTATAACAGGTAGCTTACATATTGTATTCAAGTCGCTGTTGTACCAACAATGTCAGTCCTCTTTCTTGTTCTCATGCTAGCCACAAATAACTGTAGTGTAGTAACAGTGACTAACATAAAAATCAAAGATGGCAAGATCCATAAAACTGGAAAGTCTTATTACAATCGACACAACATAAGTTCAGCTGTTCAAAAGGCTCAACAAAACAAGCCCAAATTAAGAGACCTGCAGCAGCCAAAATAAGCCTGAATACGAGACCATATTTAGAAAATAAGACCAAAAGATCGCAATCCAAGGTTGGCCATATTTATACACACTGAAACACCCTTTGATTATAATTAGCAGGGATGGCAACAAGAGTGAGTTGTTTGAAAGCAACAACTTTATAAGCTTGAACAAAACAGTGCCTCTGTCAATGGCGGTTATCTCATCTTTGGGTACTAATATTACTTTGGTCAAACAGGTTGGTACTCATGCTTCTTGTTCACAGTCATGGTCATCACTATGTTGGTCATTGCAATTTTTTGGGGTTATGCACACTGAATGATTTTTTATTTATTTATTTATTTTTTTTGAGGGTGGGATTCACTACCACATTTAAACACTGTTATCACTAGGTTGCAGTGTGTATGTGGCTTAGATGTAACATACACACTATTGCAGGTTTTGAAAATAATTTTCATTTGAAATGTTGATGTCTTTTCCTTTCTTTCTTCAGTTGTACACCTATATAGTTATACTTTGTTTTCAATGCCACTTTACCACTAACAACAACTGGCTTTGACTGTTCAGGTACTTTCCATGAATAAGGCACAGTTAGTGTCCCATTATAGGGGTAAATTAGGGGAAACATCATTTGGTCCCAAAGTAGCTAGTGACAACTGAGTTAAAATTATAGACAAACAGACATACAGGTGGTGCTGGGGAGGAGGAGGGCTGCATAAATGGGGAAAGATATTTAAATATATTGTTTTTATATTATTTACTTACTTTAATTATGGTATTTTATATGGTATTTTAGTATTCCATTTTTAAGGGGAAATTGGAGAAAACAACATTTGGTCCCAACTCAGTGACAACTGAGTTAAAATGATAGACAGACAGACAGACAGACAGACAGACAGACAGACAGACAGACGGGTGGTGCTGGGGAAGAGGAGGGCTGCATAAATGGGGAAAGAGATCGATTATATTTAAATATTATATTGTTTTTATATTTACTTTAGTTATGGTATTTTGAGTAAAATCAAATAGACATTACATCACAAATCAGAGTTTTAACCTCTTAACTGTCACGATTAGACACATGGCGCTGTTTTTTTATTGTCTTTTTTCTCTATCACACATTTTAGTAAGCATCGTAAATTAGATATCATTTGAAATCTTAACACTCAGTGTATCCTGTGAAAACTATTTTGAAATCAGACATTACAATACCATGGAAATGGTACTTTAAAACCTTTCAGTGGGCACCTCCCTTTATTGGGTGGTCAAGTGTCATATTACAAAATTTACTTTATTTCAAACTTATTTAGACATATGAATTAGATGTTATAGCAATTTTAGATTCCAAAATATTTAGTAAAATATTTATTTTACATATAGTAGTCAACATTTGAAGTGGAACAAAAAAGTTCATCAAAGTTGTCCTAAGACAAGAACGGGTATTTTTTTTGGGATTTAGGACAACTTTGATGAAAGGTATTGATCCACTTCAAATGTTGATCCATGTTCAAATATTTAAATGCTTTCACTTTAGCAAAAATCTGCTGATTGTCTTGTTTAAAAGGTTGACAGTTAAGAGGTTAGACAGCATTTAGACATGCCCCAAATGTTATTGAAAAAGAAAACAGCTGATATAATCTTTAGTTTGACCTCCTAATGCTGCATTTCAACATTTTTGGGGGGCATCTCTTATTTTTCACTTTGTTCATCTGCTCTAAAAATGGCTTCTTTTAAGCTTTTCCGACTCTATTTTGTACCATAATCATGGCAAGTACCTTCAAACATTTTGGAGAACACATAACTGAAACTTCACGTGATTTCATGTATAGGATCTTTTGGGTGGATGCTCACTTGGACCGCATAGAAAGTTCTGACTTGAATGGCAAACTGCGTCAAATTCTCATCAGCCCCGTATCACACCCGTTTGCCCTCACGCAGGTACCTTTCCATATCTGATCCTCACCCTCACTTAATCTGTCACTCACCTGCACCTTCATCACCCTCTGCTCCACTGACCCGTCCTCTTTCACTTATGTCTCTGCATTTTTAACCTTAGCATGTTGTTCTCTTCTTTTGCATCTTTCCATTTTCTGACCCTCCTTTTTCTTCCCATCTTTCCTCCCCCCCCCCCTTTTTTTTTTTTTACCCCCTTTCTTTGTCCCCAGTTGAAACCGGTATACTCTCCTTTAACTCCTTTTTCCCGAATCTCACAGCAAGACCGTTGGATTTACTGGACGGACTGGCAGACCAAGTCTATTCAGCGAGTAGATAAGCATACAGGTCGTAGTAAGGAAACTGTGCTGGCTAATGTAGAGGGCCTCATGGACATCATAGTGGTGTCGCCACAAAGACAGACTGGTAAGATTGACTTGTTGAGACTGAGCTGAAGAGTCTACGAGTGTACTTTATTTTTACTCTAATGCACAACGCACACTTTGAAAGGGATTTTGTGATATACCATTTGAATTTGAATTATTATTAAAGCAAGACACTACAGGTAAATAAAGAGTAAACTAATAACTGTTACCATACTTCTCTATTTGATTAATTGCAGTGAATTAAGACTATTGTTTTGTATCAAACATTTTATGAAATGTTTAAATATGCAGTTGGTGCATTATACGATTAAATATGCACTAATTTCCAGAACATACCATTTTTGGATATCTCTATTTATTACTCCATAAGTTATCCAGAAATTACCACAAAAAAAAAAAAAAAAAAAAAAAAAAAAACACTGTTTAATAAATAAATATAATATAATATATAGTATAGTAAAATACAATATAATAATATTTAAATCCCATCTGTGATCCAATACAGTGTTTCCCAACACTGGTCCTAGAGGCACCCAACACTGCACATTTTATTATTAAAACAAACTAAATTAAATTTCACAACAAATTCATTGGCACATTTGAAGAGAAGTCCTGGAATACGTTCATCAGAGAAGGAAGAGGTCCAAAATGTGTGCTGTTGGGACTCAGTTGGAAAACACTGGTCTTTTGTATGCTTATGTGCAATTAAATGTCCAGTAATTATATTAAATATTAATGTCGCGTATAAACAAGTGTAGTTTCCTCATGTGCAATGTGTTTAAGCATGTTGTGTTTAGTAATATTTTCAAGATTGAGCATGTGTGATGAAGAAATGTTACCATTGCCATTGAAACGAATGCATCCTTAAGATTTACTTTGTCTTTCTAGGAACAAATCATTGTAGTGTGAATAATGGGGGCTGCACACACTTGTGTCTTGCGCGGGGTAACAGTTTTGTGTGCGCATGTCCAGATGAGCCTGATGGCAGACCTTGCTCTACAAGTGAGTTCAACGTGCAATTATTATTTTCAAGAAATGACTGTTAAACACGGAGATGTTACACAAATTAATATATTCATGGCATGACTGTTTACATCTACCAGTTTACCATCTGTGTTATTGTAGTAGTATTTATAGGGATGCATGATATTATTGGACCAATATAGGCCGATAATGGCTTTAAATGTACATATCGGCATTGGCCCAATATGAAAAATGATGCCGATATATCTTGCCGATAAGAGGAATATGTTAACTCACATGTGCTCAGGGTGTGCTAGCGTTCTTGAAGCAAAGTTTTGCCTGTATGGTGATTAGATTCACTGTTTTGGATCGCTGCATTTAAACCTAAGAATGCACGTAAAGAATGACATGTTCGGTGTGTGATAGAGTAAACGGTAATAGCACGTGCAGCGGCAGCCTCCCCCAGGTCCTAATGCCCACTCAGTAAGGAGTTTTAATTCTGTAGGGGGAATTAAATAAAATGAGTTTCCGTAGGGGAAACTTTTAATAAAATGACAGTAAAATACACAAATAAAATAGTTTCTGATTAAATAAAGCAGTAATTGATGTCATAAAATCATGAGTATGTTTTGATTTAAAGGTCAGAAGCTATAGCTTACATGAATTTAAAAAAACAATCACAAACATGACACTTGAAAATTAAATAATTTTATATATACTGATTTATTCATTAATGTGTATTGTTATATATTTTTAAACAAATTGTGAGCTCTAAAAGATTTTTCACAACTCTTGCTTTAGACCATCTACAAATGTTAAAGCTTAAAATAAAATGTTAAGGTTACTAGTGCATCTTTCTGAAAAAAAAATGCAGCAATTGATATATAGTTTATTTATAGTTATTTTTAAAGCTTCAATGTACTGTCATTATAAAATAACTTCATTGTTTATTTAATTCTAACAAATAAGGTCTTGTTAAAAACTAACCAAAATTAAAAATAATTTGCTTATAATTTCCACACAGGAGAGACTCGGTGTTGTTTCCAAACAAAAGGAAATATATCGGTATCGGCATCGGCCAAAATAAGTTTAAAAATATCGGCATATCAGATATCGGCAAAAATCCAATATCGTGCATCCCTAATTATTTATGTATGATTGTATTTAATAATATTTTGAGGCAATAATAATTTATTAATAATATCATTTATTAATTTTTATTATTTCTAATTCTATTTATCTTTAGATGATTACAATTGCAACACTGATTATTATCATCAACCAGATTAAACCAAGATTCTGTTATCTAGAAATTTGAATAAGAATATGAAAGATTTTCTATATCAGAATTTTGGCCTATGTAAACACCCTCATTCAGATTATCCATTGCAAGTGAATATTCATGTATATTTGCGTTAATTCATTTCAGTTCATTATAAAGGTTTTTTATGTAATGTTTACATTTTATTTCAGTATTTTACATTTTTATTTTTTCAATTCATAATTCTTTTTTGTTTTTATTTAATGAGTGCAACACTGATTATCATAACCAGATTAAGCCAGTATTCTGTTTTATATAAAGTTTTATGATATGCCCATATGAGTCAGAATTTTGGCCCATGTAAGCATCTTTCCATTGCAAGTGAATAATAATTGCATGTCTTTATTATTAATTACAAATTTAAAAAAAAGCATACTGTAAATAGTCTGTAATATTCCAATTCTGTTTCTGGACTAGTCTCTGGTTACATTCCCACGGCACCTGAGAAAGACTCCAAAGGTACTCAAGCCCCCAAAAAACACCCCACAGAGAAACCTCATCAGGGCCTGTCAGGGGTCAAGTAAGTCAACTGCAGCTATCCAGTCTAAAAAAAAAGTTTTCTTTAAGAATTAAGTGAAATAATGTCAGTATAATCCAATCTCCTTTTTTTTCTCCTCAGTTGTACAGATGCAAGTCTCAATCAAGAGGACTGCATCCAGAACAATGTGGTGTCTGCACCTCGTGGTAAATAAATACAACTGATTTTAAATAGTTGCATAAGATTAAATCAAGCATGAATTGACCATTTACAACTTCTCTTTATGAAGATGAGAGCCCTCATATCAGCTACGTGATTGGTGGAGCTCTGTCGATACTGGCCATCCTGATACTCATCGCTGCATTCATTATTTACAGGTAAGGTTAAATACTTTATGCACTTTATGAATGCTTTACTTTTCTCAGCTGCTCAAGATGAATATTTGATTATGTTGTTATTGTTTGCTTTCAAGGCACAAAAAATTCAAGTTTGCAGATCCAGGAGTGAGCAACTTGACTTACAGCAACCCTTCGTACAGGACATCAACACAGGAGGTTAAAATAGAGACTGCACAGAAACCCGCGATAAACAACCAGCTGCGATATAAAAAAGAGGTATTGTTTATCGTTCTTGCCTTTTGAAGATTTCGCGAAATAGTCATTTAGATGTGCTGTTGTTGTTTGACGTCAGCCATGACTGATATAATTGTTCTCATCAAGATGAACTGGTATTATATTTTTCATAAGCAGTATGTCTCAGATCCCGCTCATCTTTTTTTTCCCCCATGTTCTCCATGACAGCTCAATCATCCTTACAACTCCCTTTCTCCTTTCATCTTTTGACATCCCCCTTTTATTTTCATCAGAATGGCAAACAAGGTAGTTCAACAAATTGGGAAAATATTACTTCCCATTTTTAAAGTCAGCCGTGTGATTGTGACCAACTGCTTGATCTCAAATCCAGCATCTTTTTCTTCTTGCATGTAAAACAATTTTTGCATCTGAGTGCAAAAAAAAGATAGCGTTTATAGTTGTTACAATTTGTTAAAATGATAATACATCGTTATAGGCTGGTTTCTTAGTATATTCTGCCTGAGGTTGCATGAAGTGAGCATTGCCTGTGAAGTGCAGTGGTTGCAGTGTTTTTTTTTTTCTTTTTTCTTTTCTTAATGCCATAAAAAGAAGTGCGGTACTGTTTTAAAATTAACATTAAGTTCCCCAACCAGTCAGTGCATCACATTATAGAAGTAAAATGGGTTGTGAGTGCAGTTTCATGTTGACTTGATGATTGTAATTCTATACATTACAGTAACTGTTCTATAATATATACAATGTATACTATGTACTGTATACATAAATAACTATACTACTAAAATTAGTGAAAAAAGTGTGCTCAATTGTGTTGAATATAATGTGCATGTGAACTTGATTATAATTTGTGTCGTTCGATATTAAATGTAAAGTTAATATATTTTAAATATGCTAAATTTCAGCTTCATCATACAAATGTGAAATGACAAATATATTTAAATACATGACATACGAGTTTTAATAGAAATGAAATTGGGGTATATTCCAGTTTACCATAAATGTTTGTATGTACAACCAGCTATAAAATTTAATCATATTTTTAAAACAATAGAAGTAATCTGTAGCTGAGTTTGTTTCTTCATCAGATTTGGAGAAATGTACAATTACATCACTTGCTCAGCAGTGGATCCTCTGCAGTGAATGGGTGCCGTCAGAATGAGAGTCCAAACAGCTGATAAAAACACCACAATAATCCAGACCACTCCAGTCTATCAGTTAACATTTTGAGAAGACAAATGCTGTGTGTTTGTAAGAAACAAATCCATCATTAAGATGTTTTAACTTTAAACCTTTGCTTCTGGTTAAAATATGAGTCTATAATCATAATAACACTTCCTCCAGTGAAAAAGTCCATCCTCTGCTGTCCTCTCACATCAAAGTCCCCCCACATATTTGTTTAGAATGGTTTTGGGCTGTTTTTGCTTGTAAACACTGCTTGATCTGTGCCAATTTCTCTCCTGATTAAGAGGAAATTACTTTTTCACTGGAGAAATCAAAATTATGGATGGAGGAGTCATATTTTAGCAAAAAGCAATTGTTTAAAATTAAAAAAAACATCTTTATATATTTTTCTCTTACAAACACACAGCTTTTTGCTTCAAGACATTAATTGATGGACTGGTGTGGTGTGTTGTGTATTGAGATTCTGACGGCACCCATTCACTGCAGGGCATCCATTGTTGAGCAAGTGATGCAATGCTACATTTCTCCAAATCTGATGAAGATACAATCTCATCTACATCTTGGATGGCCTGAGGCTGAGTACATTTTCATTTTGGGGTGAACTATTCCTTTAAGTGGGTCAAAAGCGCACTAAATTTCAACTTATTGCATTTAATATAAATTCAAATTATAATAAATAGCATAACATATATTTTTAACATTCAGTTGCAATTAACATGCAGTTAAGTGTCTGAAAACATTGCATGCATTTTACACACGTGTTCTTTTAAATTATATTATTTTCATATTAAGTGCTCTTTTTAAAAGTATGCTAAAGTGCACTTCTTTTTCACGGTAATTACAGTCAAACCAAAATGTATTCAGACACCTTCAACATTTCTCACATTATCAGTTTATTCACTATAGTTTAGAAAATGGTAATAAAATAAGACGAGTCAGAACAAATTCATCTTGATTAACGTCATAACTTTGACAGAAAGGTATGTAATGAATTTGGTTGAATAGCTGTCAGCTGTTAAATTTAAGTACACATTTAGATAATATCAATTTAGGTCAACCAATTACCAAGCAATGCTTGATTCTGTTCAGTCTGTGGTGTAAAAAGGTTGCATTAGCAATTAAAGAAAAACACGTCAGCAAAATATGCTCAGGTCAAAGTGTCTGAATCATTTTTGATCCCAAATTTTACCGGTAGTCCACTGTATGAAGAGTTTTTGGGTGTAATATGTCACACTTTATTTTGCTACCCTCACTTACATAAATGAACTATAGTGCCCTGCACCCACTAGTTAAAAAAAAAAAAAAAAAAATTCTGGTGTCTGAATCATTTTTGATCCCAAATTTTACCGGTAGTCCACTGTATGAAGAGTTTTTGGGTGTAATATGTCACACTTTATTTTGCTACCCTCACTTACATAAATGAACTATAGTGCCCTGCACCCACTAGTTAAAAAAAAAAAAAAAAAAAATTCTGGTGTCTGAATCATTTTTGGTTTGCCTGTGTCTGCCAAATCGAATCTCACTTCAAATGCTATCTGTAGGTCCAGGGCGTTTGTGATGGAGGCTACACTAAAGAGAAGATCCGCATCGTGGAAGGCGTGTGTCTGCTCTCAGGAGACGATCTTTACTGGGAAGACTTGAGACAGTTGAAGGTGTGCCGAGGAGCCGGGCTTCACGCCTGCATGCGCACGGATACCGTCTCGCTACAGGCGAGCTCTGCCTCTCTGAATGACGGAGAGACCGAACAGCTGCTGCAGGGCGACCAATCAGAGTGCTCGAGTCTCAGCACCGCCCACGCCGTGACGGCTCAGCATCACAGCGCGCATCCCGACACCGGCTGGGTCCCCAACCGTAAAGCCTCTACTGAGAGCGAAGTGTGAAACTGTACTAACAAACACGGTCAACATGGGGGCAGAAACTTCTGACCAGAAAAAGGCTTGAATACACTGTTATTAGAAGTCAAACAGGTAGGTACGGTCATACGGACCACACATATATATATATATATATATACACACTAGTGCTGTCAAACGATTAATCGTGATTAATCGCATCCAAAATAAGTTTTTATAATATAATAATAAGATATGTGTGTATACTGTGTTTATTTTATAATACAAACACATGCATGTATATATTTAGGAACAATGTTATGTTTATATTTTAAATATACTTGAAGAGTTCATTGCGGATAACTTTCATTGTGCGTTCAAATTAATCTCAATCAGACTGCAGTTTTTTTTTTTTTTTTTTTTTTGATTAGGTTAAAAAACTAAAAAATACAGCTAACTAACACAATAAAAACATGATAACAATAAAAAACATGATTTTTGAAAATAAAAAAAAAACGGAGTTATCCGTTTTTGCAAATAAACCGTTCATTTATATCAAATATAAGAATATAAATGTATATACATGTAAATATTTTCAAAATATATACTGTATGTGTGTGTATTTATATATGAAGAGTTCATTTGCATAAACGGATAACTCCGTTTTTAACAATTTTCAAAAATCATGTTTTTTTTTTTGTTGTGCACTCTCAATCAAACTGCAGTTGGGTTATTTTGATTAGGTTATAAAATAGCAAAAAATAAAATAAAAATACAGCTAACTAACACAATATAAACATGATAACATAATAAAAAAACATGATTTTTGAAAATATAAAAAAACCCCGGAGTTATCTGTTTTTGCAAATAAACTCTTCATATACATAATAATTATACACAGTAAACATACATATATTATGTAAACAAAAACTTTTATTTTGGATGCGATTAATCACGATTAATTGTTTGACAGCGCTAATATATACACATATATATACTTAAGCAACTGACACAGAGGAAAGCTAATGCATACATACACCAACAGCCAAATTAACTGTAAATAGATTTGAGACAGACCTCATACTTGAAAGTTTCCTTTGCATTACTCTAAACGTCAATAATACACACACAAAAACGGTACGGCGACATTCATGCACACAAACCCTCCATCATCTCGCTCGGTTCATCTGGATCGCCTCTCCTCTCCTCTCCTCTCGGACTACGCAACAGCTTTTTTGTAAACTACGGAGAAGGACGAAGCACGCTGGAGTCAGAGACCTTGTGAGAAGGAAACAGAAAGAGTCTGACACAGATTTTGAGCCTTTTTTTGTACACGAGAGAAACTCTTTGAAGTAAACTGCTTTTTGTTTCTAATGCGAGCTCATGTTTTCGGTTTAGTAAACGCTCTCTCGCGAGGTGTGTCAGCATCCAGCCCTCATCTTGCCACGATGAAATGTATTTATGAACTTTCTGTACTTTGGATTGGGTTTTTAATGTTTTCTTCTTTTTGAAGTAGTTTTAAAAGCATCAGGACTGTTGAAAGACTCGTTCTCACACGTTTGTGATGGTGCCAAAGGACAGAATTCACACACACCTGAAGAATCTGTTTTTCAGTTACACTGAATATTTCTTAATAAATTACAATCCATTTTAAAGAGTATTACAGTTATTTTGTCAAGGATGAAGCCAGTTTTTAAATATATATATATATACCGGGTGTCAAAAGTTTGGAATAATTACGATTTTTAATTTTTTTTATGTGTCTAAGGTTGCATTTATTTGATCAAAAATACAGTTGTGACACATTACGATTTTAAAGAACTGCTTTCTATTGTAATATATTGTAAAATGTAATTTATTCCTGTAATGCATCGCTGAATTTTCAGCATCATTACTCCAGTCTTCGGTGTCTAATATACTGATTTACTGCTCAAGAAAAGTTTCTTATCAAAGTTGAAAACACATTTTCTGTCTGAGGTAAAAGAAATGAATCGTTTTATTCAGCCAGGATGCATTCAGTTGATCACAGTGACATTTATAATGTTACAAAAGATTTCTATTTCAAATAAATGCTGTTCTTTTGAACTTTCCTAAAAACAAAATGCACAAACATATTAAGTAGCACAACTGTTTTCAACATTTATAATGAGAAGAATCTCTATTAATATTTGAGCACCAAAAGTAATAGTAGTAAATACAGCCTTGGTGAGCATAAGAGACTTTACAAAAACGGTAAAGAATGTTAATTATTCCAAACTTTTAACTTTTACGGTACATGGTTCTGGCTTTTCTTCTTTTGATGTTAAACATATGTTCAGAGTTGATTTAGCAACCAAAACAAACCACAGTCAACCAGTAAAGCACCTTTGCACTTGCACATGATTTAGCCGTCTATGAAACGATAAGGCTATGCTAATGTGTCGGTGAATGCGGCTGATGGGTGAACGTCACAAAATCTGTCAGGATCGTGTCCAGGTCATGTTTCCCCCGAAATCAAAAGAAATAAGACGCCGTTTTGTTCAAATTTTCTAGGAGTAAGCCCATTATTTCTCAGTACCGTAATGCAAATAATAATAATAGATTCTCGTTATTGTAATATATTTGAATTGTAAAGTATTTATACATCGTGATAGTGTTTTTGTATTTGCCTTTATACTGTAATACCATAAATAAAACAAATACTGTATTTTAATTCATTAGAATCCAGTATGAGATTCGTTATTTAGGATAATGAGCGTGAGAACGTAGTTAATGTTCATGATTATAATAATCTCACTTTGCAAAAGTTCTAAACATTCTAAAATAGACTTTTCTTTTTGTTTTGGGTTGAGCTTGACTTGGACGTGTGTTTTTTGTTGTTGTCGTCGTTGTGAGATTCACCTCTATATTTGGAAATGTTTATGATGCTTTCGAATTTGTTCTGTACAGGTTTATTTTCTGTAAAGTTTCTTTTTGAGGATTGTTATGAACCCATATGTATTTGAGTTCTCAAAAACACCTTGGAGGAAGTTCTCCAGGGTTCAGGACTATGTTTTTGCTGCTAAAACTCATGGCGCGTTCAGGCCACACAGTAGTTTATTGGTCTTGGCAGCTCAGATTGTTGGCTGACGAGGCAAGCGGAGATGAACGCTGTTTAGTTCCTCTTCCTCCCCTCCTTGTTTTTCAGAAAAGATGTCAGATTTTCACAGTGTATACAGAGTCTTTTGAACAAACATGCATTAATTTTATTCATTTAAATTATATAACCACTTCATTTGTTTGTAGGGTTGGTGCCATTTATTTAACAGAGTGCTCTTTGTCCTTTTTTTTGTTCCAGTCACATGTAACTGCTGTAAGTTAACTAAGATATATTTATAATTTTCATTGGTTGTAACTTGTATGTAAATATGAAGATGCTGTATATGTAGTTCTCCTTTGCAATACTAACAAGCTGTGTGTGACAGTGATTTACTTTGCTTTTTCTATCTTTAATATAAAACTGCATTTGCTTTTGAATACAAATATGGTACTTTTTTGAAATTTTGTTAAACATGATTACATTTTACATCACAATTCACAGATTTCTATAAATCTATCAGCCATGTACATACTTCTATGTGTTAGACATTAAGAACAACTACAAGATATGGGAGTATTATAACTAGGCAGCAGCTGTAAGACTTGTTGAAAATAATATAAATCTGCTGTATTTCAAATATAAGCACACCTCAATGGAGTAGCCTAATATTATATTTCTGAATTTACATAATCATATGGTGCCAGTTTCTTCAAGCTGTCATGAATATGTTTCAAGCAAAACTTGTAGGCTACAACTTTATCAAAACGATTTATCTTTCAGTTTTAATAAAGTACTTGTTAGCTGACAAGAACAGTCTTCAGTCAGGAACTTTAATGCGGTGATGTTCATTAAACAATTAATGGATAAGATTATAGAGTTTTTTGTTTTTTTTTTTTCTTAGCAGTTCGCTCAAAAAAATCTAGTAGCTGTAAGTTTATGTTTGTGTTAATCAATAACACGGGGATGAAATGGATATGATTTTCTGCGAAGGAGATGACAACCCAACCAGCGCTGGTGAGTCTGATTCGTTCCACTGAATCGGTTCGTTCTAAATGGTTATCTTTCAAGTTTATTTTTGGAAAATTCGAGTCATTCTTAATTGGTTCTAAACGGTCTGTAACTTTGGAAGGTTCGATTCATTCTAGTGAATCGGTTCATCCGAAACGGACCTATTTGGGAAGTCCGATTCATTCTAGTGAATCGCTTTGTTAGAACAACTCTTGTAAATAAATGAATGAATTACAAAAAAGATTCCCTAAGGAATTCAAGGCCCATAAATAGCAACGAATAGCCTTAGTACATTTGTAAATTTATATATTTATTTCTAAATGGTTAAAAAAGTTACCATTTTGGGTTATTTTAGTTACTGCAGTTTATCGTTGACATTTCATCATTCATTTATTTATTTTTATTTTTGCAGTTTTGTTCCCTTTAATTGTGGTTTCGAATAGATAGTTCAAGCAAAAATTAACATTTTCCTTGATTTATCTAGTGTTTTTTTTTTTGGTGTCAGATTCACACTCCGGCACATAGATGGCAGTAATGCATCGTTTAGTTCGTTTACAACCCGGCAGTGAACCCACAGAAGCAGTAGGATCAGTACTTTCCAGTGCTTCTACTGAATCATTTGGAGAATTTATTGAAATAAAATCCAGATATTATTTAATAAAGATCATTCCGTTGATTTTCGGCAGCACTTGTCATGAAAATGACAGAGGAAAACAACGCTGTTAAGCCGAATGTTACTGAAGATGTTCGACTGCTAATAAAAAGAAAGGAAGATATTGAAGAGCAAATTAAAGCATACTACGACATGCTCCAAACCGTAAGTTCAAACCATAGATATTAATATATACGAATTTAAATATGTTTTGTCATTAAACGGAAAGATACACTTTGTTGGCTGTTTGGAAGCTGTTTAGGTCGATCTCACAGAACGCGTTCTTTGCAGCGCAACAAATGGAGTGGATTTGAACGCAACGGTTTTAAAAGTTTAAACGTTTATATCGTGATGTCGTAACGACCAAATACGGCTTTGGCGCTCGTAATTAATGATAATTAATTACGGTCATGTGTCGTGCCTTGAGTAGTTTGACTGCATTTGGAGAGCGTTCAGTGTGTAGTGTGTAAACAAGAACGACAATAACAAGGGACATACGTAACGTGATGGCGACCTAAGTACAAAATAAATCACATTTACGGTTTGATTTTATTAAATGGTTCACCAAAACAGTGAAATACAGCATCTTAAACCAACTGGTTTTATATGGAGTCAGAATAATGTCAAAATTAATACAAGGACAGAATATGACGCACACATGCATTACGTTACATGCATAAAATGAAGTAATACATTACGTAATATATACAAAATATGTTTCCCAGATTAAAACAGAAATATACAGTATGCAAACGAAGTTTTCAATGTTGTATTCAATTCTGAAATTCCCTCACGGAAATTAACCATACTACAAATACCCCTCCAAAAAAACAACAACAAAAAAACATGGTTAGTATTGTTAAACTACAATTTAACCGTGGTTTTGCTACAATAACCATAGTTTAAGAATGGTATTAAAAATGGTAGTAAATCTGTGGTTATCCAAATGGTAATCTGCCAAAAAAAAAAACATGGTTATTATGTTTCTACCATAATAAAACCATGGTTAATTTTAGGGCTGAACGATTTTGGAAAATAATCTAATTGCGATTTTTTATTTTTATTTTTTCACCAATATTGCGATTGCGATTTAATATGCAATTATTTTTAAAGCTCTTTAAATCATTTTATAGTATGACCAACACAATATTAGTTAGATTAAACATAAATGTTCTTTTCTGTAGGCCAGGCCTATATGTTACGATGAAATTAGGTGATGCATGAATTGATATGAATGACATTATTTAACAACTACAATCATAGTAGTATATTGACTGATTTGTTGAACTTCCAGCCTTGTAAGCATGTAATAATTATGACAACATAAATCACTGACAAATAAGCCTGGTGTAAACATAATGAAAGTCAGTAACAAATCACACAAACTAAAGTACATTGCAGAAATATAAAAACAAATCTGTTGCTTTACCACACTCAGTATTTAAGTAATTAATTCAAAGTCACTGTAATAAACATATATGTAAACATGTGGTTTGCACTTTTTAAACACTGTCTGTTAACTTTAGACAGACTTTAAATAAATATGAATATATAATATATATAATATATATATATTAACACATGAGCTCAGTGAAATGTTCTATGATTGGGTGTTAATATTCTGTGCAGTAATTAGGTTAAAGCCGACGTGGCTGTTTATCTTTGGCGACGCCTGCCGAGAAGCGCCGTGCTCGTGGAAGTGGCATGATTTTGGGTGCACGAGCACCACTTGCGCTCCGCCTCCGCGCCGACAGCGGAACCGCCCGCGGTTTTCCGCTGTCTCCCATTGAAAATGAATTAGACATTCGCGACTGCCGCGTCCCATGTGAAAGGGTCTTAATATTAATATATTATGCTTTCTCTCGCCGTACTTTGTTGTCATTCACCGATAGATCTTCAAGTTGAACACACCTCTTTACTCTCGAGTGTCACGTGACAGAGTGTAATCGCAGGCTGCGGTTGAAAAATCGCGTTTTTTCATATTGCGATATTATCGCAAATGCAATTAATCGTTCAGCCCTAGTAATTTTCGTAAGGACTAACAGAAGTGTTAGTCTACCTAAACGATATGTATTTTTATACATTTTGTTATTTGTTTCTATACTTGTAATTAACAAGTGTAAATCAATATTTTTGTTTTTCAATTTTTTTTTACATTAAGTGCATTATTAAGTATTCTTGAACTTTCATTTTTTTGTTCAATTTTCAAATACTTTTTTTTTTTTTTAACATTAAAGCTACAGTCCTTAAGTTTTGCCTTTTTGTCGCCATCTATGTTTGAAAACCTGGAATTGCAGCTGCTTGCGGAATTATCTCGCTTGCGTGGGTTGTGCTCCAGCGCGGATGAATCTAATGAGGTGAATGTGTGGCTGTCGGTCACCGCACCGGTGTGGATATTTACTGTAGCCTACTTCGCAATCACAGATTCTAGCCTGCCTTGGAATATATGGCCCAAATAAGAATTTTCACCGTATATTGTCATCTGAACAAGTAAGTAACAAGTCTGCAACGTTTGTTCTGACCAACTGAGGAAAAAAGCATTAATCGCGCTACCAATGGTGATTAAATCTAACGATCGGTTAGCTCATATCTCATCAAACCGTGCAAAGTATTATTATTGTTATACTTTATTCTCAAAGTATTAATGTTATCAACATCAGCATTGAGTGACTATAGTGTGTATAATTTCTGTACAGTCTAATCTCTAATTGTCATACCATTCGAATTAAGAAATTCTTTTAACCCAAAAAGCAAACTATGCTCCCTTTGAACTGGTTTTCTTTAAAATACAAATCGTGTGTAATCCCATGCTATCTGTAATCAGAAGCACATTTAAAACTGAAATATACTTTAATTTCATTCATAAACACATAATCCTGTCTGGATTACAATCCGCCATCAAAACGATACATTTAATTATTCCAGCTGCTGTGAGAAAAGGCTACAAACGATCCGTCTCCTGCAGGATCCTCACATGCGATAGACAACTTCTTTAGGTTTACAGACGTGACGTAATGACGCGGCAGCATGCTCGAATTTCCTGCGAAAACCTACCCGTACCACTCAAATTAGAAAACATTATTATAAGCTAACCGTTGTGAATCAGGCTAAAGTGAGGCGATAGTTTGAACTCGATAGTTTATGTACTTGCTCAAATATTGATTTCGGATAATTTTTTACCCAAAAAAGTTACGGACTGCAGCTTTAAATAAAAGACATCTCTATTATATTAGTTCCTGTTCCCACCAATCAATTTTGAATAATAGATTGACCCATGTACTTTATAAGCCCACTCTGCACTTTTCACATTTGCAAAATTGATTTAATACTCTTAGGAACGATTAAAAAAAAAAATCTGATGCTATGCACTCAGACGTTCAATTAGACGGTGGTTGGTCCGCCCTCTCAGTTGTCTCAATGGCTGGGTTTTGGCCATAGATTTGTAATATGTGACCCTGGAGCACAAAACCAGTCTTAAGCTGCACAGGTATATTTGTAGCAATAGCCAAAAATACATTGTATGGGTCAAAATTATTAATTTTTCTTTTATGCCAAAAATCATTAGGATATTAAGTAAAGATCATGTTCCATGAAGATATTTTGTAAATTTCTTACCGTAAATCTATAAAAACTTTTTTGATCAGTAATATGCATTGCTAAGAACTTCATGTGGACAACTTTAAAGGTGATTTTCTCAATATTTAGATTTTATTGCACCCTCAGATTCCAGATTTTCAAATAGTTGTATCTCAGTCAAATATTGTCCGATCCTAACAAACCATACATCAATGGAAAGCCTATTTATTCAAATCTCAATTTAGATTGAAATTGACACTTAAGACTGGTTTTGTGGTCCAGGGTCACATATAGTTTATTATAGATAGCTTATCGCCATGTTGCTTGCTGGTATGTTTTGGTTTAATATTACACAGTAGGGGAACCAAGTCCTTCAGTCACAAAGAAATAAGGTGTTGTTATACTAACACATTTGGAATATGTTTTTTTTTTTTAATATTTATGTCTTCTAAAGACATTTCTTCATAACGTGTGTGTGTGTGTGTGTGTTTGCACAGCAGGTCGGTGTAGGCATGGACGCTCCTCTGGTTGATATGGAAGGCTTTCCTCGTGCAGATGTGGATTTGTACAAGGTTCGAACAGCAAGGCACAATATCTCCTGTGAGTACATTTTTCACCTGTTTGTTAGATGATTGTGATGAATGTTCTTATGCCTTTTCGTGTTAGTGAACAACACAAAAATACCATGATAATAGTATTGGCTTTTGGACATGTATAATTGTATATAAATGGGTAAAAGATGATAAGGGAGTTTCAAGCATTAAAACAATAATATTTGAATCCAGCATTAATTTTATTTTTGTATATTAGGATGTGTTCTTTTTAATTAAATTTTTTTCTAAGCATTTAATTTTTAATTAATTTCATTTTTGTGATTTGCAGAAAACACCCACTAAAATGACATTCGGTGTAACAATAATTTCCAGCTGACAATAATTTGACATACTGAAGTTAATGTTCACCCTACACACGAATAGTGGAAGCAATGTCAAATATTGGTGTCATTGTACAGAAAAACCCTCAAAATTACGAAATCTAATTACAATACTTAATAAACAACTGTCTCTCTCTTTATATATACACTACCTGTCAAAAGTTGGTAATGATTTCTTAACGTTTTTCAAAGACGTCTCTTCTCCCACCAAAGCTGCATTTATTTGATCAAAAATACAGTAAAATCAGTAATATTGTTAAGTATTTTTACAGTGTAAAATAACAGTATCTATGTGAATATACTGTAAAATGTCATTTATTTCTGTGATCAAAGCTGTATTTTCAGCATCATTACTCCAGTCTTCAGTGTCACATGATCCTTCGGAAATCATTCTAATATGCTGATTTGCTTCTCTCCATATATATATATATATATATATATATATATATATTACTGTATTTTTGATCAAATAATTGCAGCTTTGGTGAGAGAAGAGACTTCTTTGAAAAATGTTAAGAAATCTAAATTATTACAAACTTTTGACAGGTAGTGTATATATAAAGAGAGAGACAGTTGTTTATTAAGTATTGTAATTAGATTTCGTAATTTTGAGGGTTTTATATATATATATATATATATATATATACACACACACACACAGAGCTGCCAACCTCATGCATTCAGCATGAGACTCACGCAATTGATACTTTTCTCACACAGTCAAAAGTACGCTCAGTTAAAACTATAATAATTGGATATTGGCAAAACAAATTTGGTGAAGGCTCCCGTGTGCACTTGTGTTTGCCCTCTGGAAAGCATCAAGATTATTTACAACATGTTTTCGTAGCGCTGAGCAATGTAGCCATTCACAGACATATCTGTTGATTTCTTGGCCATTGCGTCCACTCACCTCTAAACGCCAGAGTTTTTTTCTCGCACACTTGCGAATCATCTCTCTGTAATACGATGTAAATAAGAGATTTGTTAATTATAAAGGAACTTTCTGAGATCACGATGAACACCTTTTTAGTGATTTTAAAGGAAAGGCTATTTGCGCACATTCTAATCCATTCAGAGTTTGAAAAAAAGGTTTGTTTTTCGTGCTGCTTTACAAGCAGCAAAGTTTCAGGAGTGACAGCCTAAATCCCTCATAAATGCAGGATTCATTTTCGAATGGCAGAAGAATATAATTTCTCAAAATAGATGTTCAAGCAATGCAGACTAACAGATTAATAGAAAAATATTTGAAAAATAATAGGCCTACTATTTGCAGTTGCAATTATTTATAAAAGTAATGATTAGTAGGCTAAATCTTGCAGTTCTTTGTACATTGCTATTATTGTAGTGGTAAAAAGTTAATAATGTTGCAGCACTGCAACAGTTATTTCCGATAATTTTATTATAAAAACACAGTAGGGGAAAGTGGAGTAATTTTTTACTTATGTGGTCCTCAAGATAAGGGAAAATGACGCAGAAGTACAATGAAAGTATCCAAATGTAATTTCAGGATGTTTCCTGTCATTTTCAATTATCAGAATATATCTATCTATCTATCTATCTATATATATATATATATATATATATATATATATATATATATATATATATATATATATATATATATATAAGGACAAAGGGTTCTAAAAATATGGCTTCTTATAAAAACGTGTTTCTGTGGTTCAGTTTGCCCCAGGGTGGGGGTAGGTTGATAAGTAAGTGGGTGTGAACTGACCATCTCATTGAATCTGATTCAAACCCATGTGAAATTTTAAGATAATTTAAAAACTAATTTAATAATCAAATTTCCTTTTTCAAACAGTCATATTTCTTTTCTTAAAGCTAACTTAAACAACATAAAACCAACTAAAGGAAGTGTAAATTTCAATCTTTAATTGTTTGCATTTCTGAAACAATGTTAAACTGTAATCTTCCCAAAAAACAGACTAAACAGAGAGTTTGTTAAATAAAATTAAATAAAAAACTGAATTAGGTCCCTATCACACTGAACACGTTTTTTGCAGTGAGAGGCGCCTTTTTTGAATTGTTTTCTGTTGGCACCTCGCGTTTAGCCGCCTGCTGCGGCAAGCGTTTCTGCAGGAATGCTCTCAGCTGATTCGGTGGTTGCCTAGCAACATAAAAAAACCGCAGCACACTGCTCTTTTTTTTTTTTTTTTTTTTTTTTTTTAATAAAAGTCACCAAAAAAGTCAGCGTGGTGCGTCTCACGTTTTCAGAAGTAAAAAACGCATTCGGTGTGATCGGATGGCCCTGGTGATAACCTAAATTAGTTGTGTAATATCACATTAAAATACCAGTTTATGCTTCAGAGATTTAACTTAACTACAATGCCTTATGGTGGGGTAAGTTAAAATGCAATTTACCCCACATCATTTGGATCACTTTGCCCCAGAGCTGCCATTTTGAAAAAAATAAAAATAGCTTGTTTACCAATTCAGGCTAATATTTATCTGTATGATTTGCATGGTATTATATGTTGCTAAATCACTTATATGCATCATAAATATTTATTAGACCTGGATAAATTTACTTTGATGTAACAGCCATTACATCTGTTACGCTAATATTTTACTTTGACAAGCCAAAACAGTTTTTAAAATAAATGGGTGACTTCCATTCCCCCCATGTGTTTCTTCTTTTCACAGTCTTCCAAAATGTAAGGGCACATAACAGTACATTTGTACAGTTGGCAAGATACAAGGTGTGGGTCAACTTACCCTTACCCCACCCTCCCTATGACAACCACTATATATGTGTGTGTAAACAACCCCAAATAACCAACCCACTGTGGGAATTCTCACTCCAAATTGAACTCAAAATTTGGCAGCCCTGTGTGTGTGTGTGTGTGTGTGTGTGTGTGTGTGTGTGTGTACTAATCATTTGCCATTTTTTTTAACTTTAAGTTCTTTATTTTTTTAAAAATATAATTTAAGGTTTACAGAATGATCACAAAGCTATCATGGTGGAGATCGAGGAGGCACTTCATAAGCTGCATGCAACAGCAAGGGTCAAACATGAGAAAGATGAGACAAAGATGGAAGTCACTGAGCCATCTGTGTCTCTGCCAGCCCCGTTTGCACTGGTAGATGCCGTAACACAGGGCTCCCCTGCTTTTCTGGCCGTGAGTTTGTGCCCCACTTCTAACTTAAAAGTTAAAAACTTTGCTTGTAAGTGAATATGCAACATTAGAGAACTAAAATGGGTTGCAGCTTGTAAATGTTGTTTCATGTTGACTTTAAGATCCTGTATATTTAAAATGATTACATTATACTGTTTACATGTTAAATGTGTTCTTCTAAGTTGCAAAGATTGCAAGGTTTATTGTGTTTCATAGCAGTACTTAAGTCTCTTTTGAGCCTATACAGAAACTGATGATGCAACTAGAGTTTAAAACAGATTTCTGTTCTCCTCTGTTTGTAGGGTTTGCAAGTTGGTGATGAGATTATAGAGTTTGGGTCCATAAATACACAAAACTTCAGGAATCTGCGTGACGTTGCTTCTGTTGTCCAACATAGTGAAGGGGTTTGTTATTCCTCCAAACGCTTTCCTTTTAGTTAAAAACTGTAGCACATTTACTTATTCGTTTTAATACTTTGCATTTAATTTTGTCTTTGTTAATATCTGTTTACCGTAGAAATCCCTACGTGTTGGAGTAATTCGAAGTGGACAAGAAGTACATCTTAATTTGACTCCGAAGCAATGGTCTGGTAGAGGACTACTGGGGTAAGTAATGTCTTTATTGTATTTATTCAATTTAATTAGGAAAAGGTAAAGGCTTTAAAGAACTCTGTTAAAAAACAATTGAATATCATTACTAGTGACATGTTTATTTTTCTGTCAATAGGTGCAACTTGGTACCTCTCCACAGATGACCAGTGAAAGGGCAAGGATCAAACAACGCACCTCTTCTGCACTAAATAAATCTGCATTGGGTTAACTTCAGTTTTGCTTTTGCATTCATTGTAAAATTGAATTAAGTAAATAAATGACCAAGGAGAGATGACAGACCATTTAGTATCAGACTTAATCTGTCAGAAAGGATGAGCAGAGAATTTATTAGCAAGGTTTTTACTTACCTTTTTCTCCTTTTACATTTCTTGCATCCACATGCAAAAGTTCTTAACATGTTTATGTTAAAACAGCTGAATGGTAAGAGCAGAGTCATTCTGAAGTGAGTGGGCTCTGAACGGTTGCATTAACTACATACGCTTCGTTACAGTTACAGTTTTATTAGAAGAACACCAGGGTAAATTATGTTTGAATTTTCATTTTTTGGGTGAATTATCCTTTTAATATGAGTGATACACATAGTACAGGATTTCAGTCTTTTGTTTTTCTTATATGAAAATTGGATTAAAACTGACTTGGAAACGTTTTACCATGCCTTCATTTTCTTCCTACTTCTCAAATGCCTTATAATTTCATATACATATGAAATATTACATGCTTAAAACTACGATAAAAGAAAATATGAAAAAGAAAATCACTTCAATATCTCATTGTGTAGAAATAGGTTTATACACAAACATATATATATATAGGTGGAGGGTAAGGCTATAGCCTAGTAACCTATTAAAAACATTGTAAGTTAGGCCTATTAATTGTAATGATTTCATTTCCACGGTTATTCAAGCAACGAATAAATTACATAGAGAGAGAGAGAGAGAGAGAGAGAGCAAAGAACACAGTATCAACGGAGCTTTTTGAAACTCCGAATCAGGGTCATTCTTCAATTGGGGTGGCAAATGAGAGGCAGAATTTGTAAAAATGTCTGTTTGTTTTTTCTAATAAAATATATTTCTATGCATTTAAAATTAGTTTAATATGCTATATCCGTTAAAATGAAAGCTTAAGAACATTTTGGTTTTTAAATAATTTCAATCAAACACTGGTGACACAGCCACTTATGTCTATGCCATTTTGAAGTAACACCACAGACTTTATATTGCAAGTTACTATAAGGTCTGGTGTTACCAGAAAAGACAGTAACACCACAGACAAATCTAGACACTTCTAAAATGGAGACTGCCATCATGATGATTTCAAGATCAGGGGGCATTTTGGAAATATTAATAAGTATGTATTTATCAAAATTTTATCAACCACAGACACTAATTAAGTGCGACACATGAAATTGTCAGAAATTTAGCTAAACTTAAGAAAATTAATAAGAAAGAATGCACCCCTCAGATCAACCAGCACCTGCAATGACCTTTACACGCAGGTAGTAGTCCAAATAGCATAACCCCTTTGTCTACCACAGACATGAATTTGGGGGACACAACTTTTTTCTTAAATATAACAAAATATTTATTTTTTTAAAACAATTTAATAAAATTGTACATGTTAAATAAAATCTATATTCACAATATGACCACTTTATTTGTGTTAAAATGTTATATTGTTGCGATTACATTCCATGATACCTCTGAGGTATGGCGGCAACATCCATATTTTGTTACAAATGCAATCTCTCAAACTCAAATATGTATTTTAAAACAAAAATGTAACTATTAATAGTGCACAAATTGTGTTTATCCTACAGAATACAAACGTTTTATAATCCCTCATCTCGTCTATCCTTCAGCTTGTCTGGATTGTTGGATCCACTGTTTCTCATCTTTCTCTTGAAAATATCCCATAGATTCCAGACGGGGTTCAGGTCAGGCATGTTGGCTGGCCAATCAAGCACAGTGATATCATGGTCAGCAAACCACTTGGAAGTGGTTTTGGTACTGTGGGCAGGTGCCAAAGTCTTGCTGGAAAAGGAAATCAACATCTCCATAAATCTTGTCAACAGAAGGAAGCATAAAGTGCACCAAAATCCAGACCAACACCAGCAGACGTCACGACACCCAAATCATCACTGACTTCAGACACTTCACACTGGACTTCAAGCAGCTTGGATTCTGTGCCTCTTCAGTCTTCCTCTAGACTTTCCAAATTAAATGCAAAATTTACTTTTATCTGAAAAGAGGACTTTGGACCACTGGGGAACAATCCAGTTCTTTTTCTCCGTAGCCCAGTTAAGATGCTTCTGACGTTGTCTCTGGATCAGAAGCGGCTTGGTGGCCCTTTTCCTGAAGACGTCTGAGCGTGGTGACTCTTGATGCACTGACTCCAGCTTCAGTCCACACCTTGTGCAGCTCTCACAAGTGTCTGAATCAGCTTTGCTTGACAATATTCTCAAGCTTGCAGTCATCCCTGTTGCTTTTGCAGCTTTTCCTACCCAAATTCTTCCTTCCAGTCAACTTTGCATTTAATATGCTTTGATACAGCACTCTGTAAACAGCCACACCTTTCAGTAATGACCCTCTGTGACTTACCCTCTTTGTGGAGGGTGTCAATATCTTCTGGATCATTGCCAAGTCAGCAGTCTTCCTCATTATTGTGGTTTCAAAGAACAAGAGATACCCGGAATTTATACTGTAGGGATGGTCATTTAATGAAACTCAAATATAAATATTCTAATATTTTGAGATACTGGATTTTTGACTTTCATGAGCTGTAAGCTCTAATCATCAAAAATAAAACAAAAAACTTTTGAAATGTTTTACCTTTACATGTAATGAATCTAGAATATTTGAAAGTTTCACTTTTTGAAATGAGTTACAAAAAAAGAACTTTGACGATATTAAATTTTTTTTAGATGCACCTGTATATAATATCAAAATGTACTTACAAATATCTTGAACCATCTTTTTAACTAGTCACTTGTCAAATCAATTGTAACTATCTAAAATGTAATTGTCAAACCAAAGCGTTGAATTATAAATTGGCGTGCCATAACATCTTATTTATAGAAGTGTATGGCTACATAGAGTTGGGATTTCCTTTAAGTTGTAAATGACATTTAATTAGTAAGAGTTCATATTTAGAACATTGAGTTTTAAATACACAAATCAAATTCAAGACATCAACAACGTTAGGCTATTTTTAATAGTAATATATTAATTTCAGGGATCAAAAATACATTCTGGATGTCTTTAATGATGAAAAGATAAAAAATATCTGTTATTAGAGTTAGAAAACAATTAGGGATTCAATGTAAATTACAGTATGACAAGTCATAATTGGATTACAGATATCTTGACTTCTCATAATTTTCTAGCAGATATCTTGAATTGGAATTTTAACAAGTAAAAAACTAATTTACGACTACTACCGCTTTAAAGGGTTACTCCGTTATTTTTGTTTTCTTTGCGTACAAAAAGTATTCTAGTAGCTTCATAAAATTACGGTGAAGTAACGCCGTTTTTGACGATGTCTTTCATACTTTTCTGGGCCTTGACAGTGTTAATTACTTGGCAGTCAATGGCCTCCTGGTTTTCACCCAAAATATCTTAAATTGTGTTCCGAAGACAAACAAAGCTTTTATGGGTTTGGAACGACATGGGGGTCAGCGATTAATGACAAAATTTTAATTTTGGGGTGGAATAATAATAACCCTTTAAATGACTAAACGTCTTGCCACATACGTTTTTTTTTTTTTTTTTTTTTTTCTTTTTAATTAATTTTTACATTTTGTTTTTTTGTTTTTGTTTTTTTGTACGAACGTCACAAAAACCAGGCGAAGCCGTTTCCACGTCCGTCGCGAAGGAAGTGCGCAGCAGGAGCGAATTTCCCGGATGGAGTTTTGTCGCCATATTTGGTAGCCGGTAGGATACAAGGATTTTAAGCTGCTGCTGCTGTTACTGCACCAAGAATCGCAATCTAACGTATTTATTCACTCTGCATCCGTCTGCACGAACAAACCGCGTCTCTCACCTTCACCTCTTCCACCTCCTCCCGGTCCCTGGTAACCATGGCAGATCGAGAGCACTTGGTTTACCAGGCTAAACTAGCAGAACAAGCCGAGAGATACGATGGTGAGTTGATATTTTGGGCTAATTGTGTTGCCACGCATTTGAATTAACGTACAGCAATGAACACAGGGGCGTCGTGTTATTCCTGATAAAAGTGTGTGCTGAAGCCAGAAGCTAAGCGCGATCCGTTCACACGTGTCTGTGTCTGTCGACATGGGAGGAAAATCCAGGAGAGCTGTTGTCTGGAAAGGCCTGAGCGAACTCAACCCAACCTCCTCGTTGTTTTTAATGAACTAAAGCAAATGTTGATCTGTGCTCACGTATTGCTAAGAATTGATCTAAATCTATGAATGGTTAATTTGGTATTTGGACAAGTAATGTTAATAGAATTAGTTGCGTTTGCTGGTAGCTTTGATCTGAGAGCATGCGATTCAGAGAATATACAGCGTTTAAAGCTACATTACATTGTTTTCATTTCGCTAAAAATGATCTACAAAATACGAGTGGGTTCAGATTTTAGGTGATGCAACAGTGACTAGGCTGAATCCAGCTGTTTATTCTGCACTTATTGAATGTGGGTTGATCAAATATATTGGATATTTTTACTGTGTCGAATGTTTTTATGGACCTTTGTGTTTTTTTTTTTTTTTTTTTTTTCATGGACCATAGAGATTGAAATTTTGTTCTGGATAATAGGGAACTAGACGGGTAAGGGTTGTTAGCTTGACTAAAACTATTAAAATACTTTTAAAAGCTTTGATTTTGAAGGTTTTTACCATCTACATGCCAAACAACAGTCAAACAGACGGAAAGATAGATGGTTAGATAAACCAGTAGATGGAGAGATGCTAAAGTTTTGGATTTGAATCATTGCCAAGTACAGCAGGCGACTTATAAACCACTGAGATGAAACAAATATTGCACTGCATAAAAGTGTGTTGCTTTCTCTCTCTCGAAGCATAACACTTCAGCTTAGAAGTCTAAATGGTTTAGTAAAAATAATAATAATAAAATATAGTGAGTAGGCTAAAATGATTAAGGAAGTGTATATTTGTTGGTGAATTTTAACTTGTGTATTGTTTTATTATTTTTATTTTATTTTAAATGGATACAGATTATTTGCATTTTTTCTGTGCTCAAAAACCGATATGCATCTGAGAGGGAACTAAATTAAGCTGTTTTATTTCCAAAATGCACTCATTCAAGACTTTTAGAAGTTTGGGACATGATTTTACAGATTACATGACTTTTTCTATTTCTAAGAGCCAAGATTTAACTATATATTAAGCATTTATGTAACAGATCTCATCCATCTGATCCAGTGGCTGTTATGTAGAAGTGTATTAAAGCAAAGCAAGGTTTTTTTTTTTGTTTTTTTTTTTCCAATCTTGCGTGAAATTCTCAAAACACCCACAAGATGGCAGAATTAATCAGTGGTTCCAGTAAAAAACAACAACAAAAATGATATCCGATGCTTAAATATTGGTAAAAATATTAGTACAACCGATTATTGGTTGAATTTTACTTATGTATACACTTAAATGTTATTATGCATGCCACAATGTGGAAAAGATCTGTCGCTATCAGTGAGACTTCAATTTATGCAGATGTAACATGTCTTGAGAGAAATGAGTACTTTTCCAAACCCTTGTATTAAACTAGCATCTGCTTCAAACATTTAATATCTGAACTTCCTACTTTGAACATTAGCTTTCTTGTTAAACCACTCAGTCTGTGGTATTCAGTGTTGTTTTGTACTAAATGTATTGCTCTCCAGATCTTTGTTGATGGGTTTCCTTTGTGTCGTTAAGATGATTCTTTCCTCTGTGTTTCAGAAATGGTGGAGTTTATGAAGAGCGTTGCAGGAAAGGACACAGAGCTCACAGTAGAGGAGAGAAACCTGTTATCGGTGGCGTATAAGAACGTGATTGGAGCTCGACGAGCCTCCTGGAGGATCATCAGCAGCATTGAGCAGAAAGAGGAGAGCAAGGGAGGAGATGGCAAACTCAAAATGATCCGAGAGTACAGACAAATGGTGAGAGTGCATGGAGCCTAGACTCCTGAGCATCTGGAGTTTATTGGCATATAGGTAGACCTGAGAAACAAAGATATTCGTCAGTGTAATAATACAGAATGAATGAAAAAATAAAACTAATCCAGTGACAGTTTCATGTCAGGTTATCATTACTTGCACTATAATAATTTTGTCTGATCTTCATCAAAAATCAGGTGATTTTTAAATGCTAGACGTGCTTGATTTAATATCAAATTAATATTTTGTATTAGAGGAGATCAGAAACGATTTGAAAACGTTTAGGGGGGGAAATAAGAGAAGAAAATTACAAGTTGTTTTTATTTTTATTTATTTATTTTTATGAAGTTTGACATGCTAAATACGAAAAGCACATTACTTTTTGTGCATCATTAACAGTGTTCATGAAAATATGTTGACAACTTATAAAAGCTAATCTATTATTACTCATGCATAGAAATGACACGGCACGTGCACAATATTGAGCTAACAACAGTTTAACATAAATGGTTATCAAAAGTGAGTCGTCCAAAACATTAAGTGCATGTTGGATAATTTTTGACTTTTATGGCCAGCCCCACAATGTTTGGACAAACCTCTAGAATGTTCCCATCCTCGCAAAAGCAAAATATCTTCAGAAAATAAACAATGCAAAGTTAGTTCAAAAGCTTATCTTTCATAATTAATGATAGAAGACAAATTTACTCGACTTAAATATTTACCAAAATATTGATTGAAAATAATTAGTGCAATAATAATTAGCAATTCAGAATTACAGAACCATAAATTTAAGTCAAACAAATTTTATCTCACATTGTGTAACCGATTAATTAGCTGGTAGATTTAAAAACCTATTAATAAACATTTAAATAATTGTTAAAAATACCTTAATGCTTTTTCTTTTATAATAGTTCAATACCTCAATCTATAACTTGAAATGCTTTGAGTTGTGAGCTCTATGGCTCAGAGACAGTAATGTGTGCAGTAATCTAGATGATGCCTTTATTACTCTTCTTACCTTTTGCAGGTTGAGAACGAGCTGAAATCTATTTGCAATGACATATTGGATGTACTGGACAAACACCTCATTCCTTCAGCCAACACAGGAGAATCCAAAGTTTTCTACTACAAAATGTAGGTGTTTGACGAATCAAAGTGCATGATTAGTATGCTTCAAGGTATACATTTAATAATTGCGCACGTTTCTTGGGAATCAAATCCATGACCTACATGAGGGAACAGTGCCGTGCTCTACAGAAATAAAGCCAGTTTTCATGTCATAGATTTAACCTCACCCATCTGAGAGACCTATAAAGTCCATGCATGCACTTTCTTATTTGCATTATAAAATTGTTATTGTGCCATAAACATGCATTTAGGACTTAATAGGTCTCTTAGATGGGTGAGGTTAAAACTGACATGAAAACTGGCTTTATTTCTGTAGCGCATGGCACTGTTCCCTCATGTAGGTCATGGATTTGATTCACAAGAAACGTGCGCAATTATTAAATGTATACCTTGAAGCATACTAATCATGCTCACTAAATTTTGGATTTAAGCACCTGCAAAATGCACGCGTGCAAATGTAAGTTTTTGTGGAGCATTATCAGTACATTTTGAAATTGAACCCCTGAATTGTTTACATTTTATTTTTTTTCAGTGCTTGCTTAAAGGGATACTTTTCTGTGAACTGGTTCTTTCAGGCGGTTTGTTTCAATGAACTGATTCACCAGTTTGTTTACGTAATCACACAGTGATGGAACGTATATGCTTTTATATTATTAAAGCGCCCAGTAATGATGTGAAATGTGGATGTTTTACTTGTTTGTTCACTTTAAATGCTTTAGACTAGTCTTCATTAGCCCACCTTTTTACAATGAGAAACCATAAAAACTTGAATTTGGCGCTTTCATTCAAGTGCTTGGTTCACGCATGCACATATCAGCTTTGCTTTTCTTTTTTAACAAAATGTGAATACCCCGAAAATGCATTTTAATGTTTCGGCATACAGTAGCCTACTTTATTCATTATAATGGAGTTGTGTATTTTTGAACACACAAATAGCTCAGAGCTCAGAATAGTCATCGTAGCTGATAAGAATCTTTTTACACACACTTATTTCGGTGTTTATTGTGTGTGTGTGTGTGTCTGCAGGAAGGGTGACTACCACAGGTACCTAGCAGAGTTTGCCACGGGTAATGACAGGAAGGAAGCAGCGGAGAACAGTTTGGTGGCGTATAAAGCTGCCAGTGACATTGCCATGATTGAGCTCCCGCCCACACATCCCATCCGGCTCGGCCTCGCTCTCAACTTCTCCGTCTTCTACTACGAGATCCTTAACTCCCCCGACCGCGCCTGCAGGTTGGGCTTCTGTTCTTCTCACTTAAACCGTGTTATGTTTGATACTAACTTGCTTCTGTCTCATATTAATATGCATAGACAGCTATGGCTAAGCAATGTTATTTTAGAGTAATTGAGATACTCAATTGAATTAATTTTGTTTTTGTAAAAAATCTTAAATGTCTAAATGGTTAGTGTATATATATATAAACAAGTTGATAGTATTTGATCACAGAATGCCGTCATCTGCCTCGTGAAGTTTGGATTTACTCTTCTCTTCTGATTATAACTGAATTCATGATGTACTGTAGAAAACAAACACTTATTTTCCTGTTTATTAATGTCAGGCTGCTCTGAAACGGTCCATATTGTATAAATCACTATAAAAATAAACTTATTGATACATAAACAGAAAATGGGAGTGTTGGTGTATAAAATCAGTTAACCGTGATGCAGTTTGTGATTCCAGTTATTGAGAGAGAAAAAGAAATATGATTTCAATCTCAGTTAAAAAGATTAATAATTTATTATTTTTATGAATATTTTAATACATTTTAATGCAGCTCCTGGTTGATAACCACAGAAACCCCATCTGAAAAAGCCAGTGTGACTCTCCACTCGCTCCTCCAACAGGTTGGCGAAGGCGGCGTTTGACGATGCGATAGCGGAGCTGGACACGCTGAGTGAGGACAGTTACAAGGATTCGACGCTCATCATGCAGCTGTTACGGGACAACCTGACGCTCTGGACCTCAGACATACAGGGAGACGGTGAGACATGCATGTCTTAGAGAAGGGAAAGCTGTTCTGCTATAGTTGAAGAAACAATCTGAGAAAAATCCATTAGAAACTCTGGATTACATACCGATTCAAGGCCCTTTCAGGAGCTGTAAAAACAAAATAGATCTTAAATGCACAGTGAAGTACAATGTGCTGCAAAAATCATTTTCTCAAACAGTATTTTGTCTTGTTTTTTAGTAAAATAAATAAACATTAAAAAAAAATTGAGGTTAGCAGAGTGAATGTGCGCTTTTCATTCAGCGCGTCTCCTTCACGCCATGTGCTTCTCATCCATGCTTGTTTACTTGTTTCACGCAGCATACAGCAGTGTTGTGCATTGTGACCAGTTGATGGGAAAAATATTCTTAATGAGTTTTAAAAAATCATAATTCATAATATATAATTATTTACGGTATTTTGAAGTGCCCACGGTAACAATATCGTGCATGTTCATTACCGTGATATATCGCATTACCGAATATCGGCACATGTCTAGAATAGAGTTAAATATATAGGCTACAACAAGTTTTAATCTGGCCGCAGAAAACACCGGTAAGCTTGCAGTTCAGCGATCTTAAATATCAGTTTTTATTTCTATATTTTTATTCAAGTGTACGGTTTCCATCATAACTCGAGTATGGATTTCGTCACGGAAAAAAGAAACTGCCATAATGTTAAAAAGAAAAAAAATAGAATTTTTTTTAAATAAAAAAAAGGTTATTTAATAAACTTAAAAAAGCTGCATTGATTACATTAATTCTCCATAAATTTAGCAGCATTGTCAAATAAGGGGCAGCTCCATTGACCTGTTGTTCCTAATAAGCAAATTAAACTAGGAACCCATTGAACCATGTTTAATAGGGTCACGTCCTATATGCACATGTAGATCTGTCTGTTTCAAACTCCGTGGGGTCTGTAAGTGCTGCTGCTGCTGTGTTAATTGTTTTGATGATCCATGACATGATTAGAGAGCCATGCTGTTGCCGGATGAGCTGCTGGCGTAGAGCTTTGTAGAGATGTTTCTCCTTAAAAATGATAAACATCCTACCACCTGATTGCTTTTAAATCTCTGCTAGCTTCAGTTTTCCAGTAATGAATCTAATTCGTCTCGGAGGAATACGTTTCCCGTCTTAACATGGTCACAGTTCTCCAACCGCTCTAATCGCTCCATTCTGCTGATGTAGATTTGTGATGATAAAACCTGCTTCATTTCCTCTAGAGCTGCTCTGCGCGAGTCCACTGCTGTCCTTCAGCTCATCCTGCCTTCCTCACACTCTTCCTCACCTGTCTGTCCGTCATCTTTAATTCTGCATGGCACCAGGTTGCGGTTGCAATCTGTGCTTTGCAAAAGTCCATTTCAGCTTTACAAGGAATTAGGGCTGGGCGATATGAGCAAAAATTCTGATTTGTGGTATACGGTGTATATCTTGGTATTTGGATTAAACAAATAAAGTGAATGTAAGCATCTAGGGCATATATTATGTGCAAAAGGGTTAAAATCACATTACATTCTAACATTGCAATCTAAAAACAAAAATAATGCTTTTAAAGCAAAAGTTAAATTAACTAAACTAAAAATTAAAATAATAAGACTAATTGGGTAAAAAGGCTATTTTGATTACCCCATTACACTTTACAGTAAGTGCTATCATACAAATGCACTTGTAGGTTTATAATTCTACATGTCACATTATTTATTGTCCAACTACAAATATTTCAGCAAAATGTGTATTTTAGTCAGAGTTATTGCGCTCCTATTTCATTGAGCTGTCTGTGAAGTTTAGCGGACTTCAGATGCGCTCGTTTCAAAGTACTGTATAGGCTATCGATATTAACGGTATTGCTTCATACCGTATCGCTTATAAGAAATATATTGATAGATCGTACAAACTCGATATACCGCCCAGCCCTACAAGGAATAAACCAATGCCAATGTGTCTCTTCTGATGCTGTCTTCATGTCTCCTCCTGGGTGTTTGTTGATTACTAATTTCTCACCGCATGCGGAGGATTGAAGAAAGCTGAAACCCCCGTGGAAGTGTTTGTAGTTGCATCAGTCGTCATCCACAGACACGTCAGATGGCACTGACATGCTTTTGTTTAATAATGATAAGAATAGTTCATTATGAAGGCTGTTTACGGCTAACATGCAACATTTTAACACATTAATATAGAATTTGTGGTCAGAATGTGTAGTTTGATGAAAATGTAAACAGCCTTTGGTAATTGTTCATATATTTGGAGTGTTTTTGAGCAAAATAATTAAATGAATTTAATGGAGGTGTTCCTTTTACTTTAATATTTCTTTGTTACAGCTAGAGAAATTTTACTAAAACATGGTGATGCTGCAGACTGTGGCCCACAGGCCCTGCTTTAGACGGTGAAGCCAGTTGTAAAGCTGTTTGAAATTGGTTTACAGTATCTAGTGACAAGCTGCAGCATCTCACGAATGCACACTTTGTGTGTCAGGCTCAAAACATGTAAGGTGTGGAGTTTGTCTTATAGTTTGCAGCCACTGTAATAACAAAGACTCGTTTTTTTTTTTTTTTTTTTTTTCCCCTCAGGTGAAGAACAAAATAAAACAGCGCTGCAAGATGCTGAGGATGAAAAACAGTGAGATGTGATCGCCAACATGCTAAACCCCCTTCTCTCTCTCTCTCTCTCTCTCTTGCTCTCTCTCTCTCTCGCGCTCTCTCTCTCTCTCTCTCTCTCTCTGCGCTCTCTCTCTCTCTCTCTCTCTCTCCATCTGTCTGTCTGTCGCTCTCTCTCATATGCATCCCTGTCTCTCAGGGAAGCTCATGGTGTCATAGAGAAGAGTTCAGATGCTAAATGCTGGTTCTGTCTATCACTTTATCTGTCTTTCTTTCCTCTCGCTTCTTGTTTCATACCTTTGCTCTTGTCTATTTGACCATCTACACTAGTTTGGAAGAATTAAGACTTTTAAATGTTTTTGAAATGAGTCTCTTCTGCTCACAAAGGCTGCGATTTATTTGTTCAAAATAATACAAAGTGAAATATTATTACGATTTAAAATAGCTGTTTTCTATGTGATTATATTATAAAATGAAATTTATTCCTGTGATCAAAGCTGAATTTTCAGCATCATTACAGTTATTACCGGTTCTCAATTATTAATAATAGCTATTAATCAATGTTGGAAACAGTTTTTAGTGCTTAATATTTTTGTGGAAACACATGATCCCCCCCCCCCAAAAAAAATTCTTTAGTGAATAGAAATTTCAAAAGAGCAGCATTTATTTGAAAAAAAACAAAACAAAAATCATGTACTATAAATTAATGTACTGTCACTTTTGATCAATTTAATGTACCTTTGAGCACCAGTAATTCACATCAATATAACTGAGCAGCAAATCAGCATATTAGAATGATTTCTGAAGATCATGTGACACTGAAGACTGGAGTAATGATGCTGAAAATACAGCTTCGAGCAGCAATAAATTTAAATCTTGAAATATATTCAAATAGAAAAGTAATTTAAAATTGTAAAGGTATTTCACAATATTACTGTATTTCTCATCAAATAAATGCAGTCTCATAGAGGAGAAGAGATGTCGTCTTTCACAAACAATCCAAATTTTTTCAAACGTTTGATTGGTAGTATGTTTTTAGGGGTTTTAGGGTTTTATTTTATTTCATTTTTTTAATCTTAAGTATTTTTTAATTAACTATTCACTTAGATCTTATGATTATACGAGACCGGATTGGAGAGTTTCCTCTCTGTAAGGTTTGGTTTTACTACCTGTTGCAAGATCCTCGAGAATCACACTTTTATTACATAAGTTTGCATTTGCGTATTTCTTTATCAGTGTTGTTCTGTCAGTTGTTGAGCTCAATGGCAATTATCGGAGGCATTTATTTTTATTTTCTTGAGGAGTAGAAACTCAAGCTGTTTATCATAAATTCACCCTCACAAACATTTCCTTAAAATCTAAGTGTTTTTATATTTGTCAGCAGGTTCTCTGTCTGTGGTATGGTGTGATGTGATGTGGTCGGTGACAATGGGTCAATAACTATAATGCTTTTCAGGCTTTTAGGAAATGAATGCAACCCTTGCCTCACTGTTATTCAGAGGCTGCTGCTGCAGAAATATTGCTATAGAGCCGTACATAAAGAGGCTTTTTGTGTTTTAATGGAGGAAAAAAAAAAAAATTCTCAAGATCAGATGCAAAACAAGCCAGATGCATTAGTTTTCCTTCAGTTGAGTATCAAGTGAAACTCTAGTTAGGGATTTTGGTGACACTTTACAAAAAGGTTTTATTTGTTAATATTAGTTAGCATGAGTTAACAATGAACAATACTTAAAAACCATTCATTAATCGTAGTTCAGTTTTAACACTTACACATTTTTAAAATCAAGTTATAGTTAATGCGCTCCAATTAACATGAATAAATGAACAACCGTTTAATAAATGCTATAAAATTTGATTACACTATTTTAAGGTTTCCTTAGTATTATGCAATTAAGTACTGTGTAATATTAATTAACATGTATTTACTATAGAATTTAAGGTTGCTTGTAATTATGCACGATACTGTTATTACTAGAGTAAGTACAGTAATGTGCAACAAGGAGACTAAAGTTAAGCAAATTAACAAATATTCTGCTAATTGCTAGTTCATGTTAGTTAATGCATTAATTAATGTTAACAAATGAGACTTTAAGTGTTACCAGGATTTCTTTGTGTATCTGTATCTTCGTGTGTCTGGCTCTCTCTCTCTCTCTCTCTCTTCTGTCTGCATCCTCATGTATTTCCTCTGTTTCTTCAGTACATGTGACTTGAATCTGATTTGTACTACTGTTAATTCTGCCTGAAGCCAACAAACACTTGTCTACTCATGGAGACACAGCATGGGATCGACTCGACCTTTCAGAAAAACCAAGACTAAATAAAAGAACTAATAAAACACTATCTTTACCTTTCTCGCCGTTTGAATTGATTTATTGGAGTTAAGGAGGTTCTTTTGTAATGGCAGGAAAAAAATACACTGGAAAAAATATGGTGATACAATTTTCAGTCAGAAATTGCTAGTAAATGACAATTACAAAAAACACATTGAATAAAAATAAAATTTTGTAATATTGTCTTGCGACACATGCTCCAATAATCTCCATTGATTAATTTACAACAATTATTTTGTTGTTGTTTTTGTAACACATTTACTCCTTCATGAGTGAGATTTGAATTCAAAGGCAGCAGACCAGGACAAATAAACTGATGGTTTCTCACTTTTATAAGAAGGAGAAGAAGAAAAAAAACACTCACTGGAAATAATATAAAATGTTTGTAATCTGTATGTTGCTTTAGTTTTTGTTCGTATGTGGTTAGGAGCATCTCCCAGCAGAGGCTAACTAGTCAAACCTATGACACCTACAGTAGAATAGGGTTGATAATGTTATTAAAATTTAACTTTTATTAGTAGCCTATTAGTGACTTAAATTACTTGTGTTGTTCTACATCCTGTCTCTTTAGTGGATAGTTCACCCAAAAATGAAAGTGTCGTCATTTTACGAATTGTGTTATCTAAATGATTAACTTTTTTTTACTGTTTGTCCACAAAATTAGAGTCAATGGGGTCCAAAACAACTTAGAACTTGGACTGCACTGACTTTTATTATGTGGACAGAAAAAAAGAGATGCATCCCTGTAGCTGTCCCTTTATCTTCTGCTCCATCAGACTGAGGGTCAGTAGGGGGCGCTAGTGCATCTCGGTAATCTGTGTTGGTGCTAATGTCCTAAATGCGTGTAAAATGTCCAGATGTTGATGCTAGATTCAGATGAGCACTTCTGCCCCTAGATTGTTTTCTTTACATTGCTCTTAAGACAAAAAAAAAGAAAAAAAGTTAAACAGTTTTTGCTGCTTCATATTTTTATGTAAACCGTATTTTCTTGTTTTCAGGATTCTTCGATTAACAGAAAGTTAAAACAGCATTTATTTTAAATAGAAATCTTTCATAACTATTATAAATGTCTTCAATTTTTGCATAATTTTGGATACAAGTATTAATTTCTAATTTAAAAAAAAATAGATACATACATGTATACAAAACTTGCCCCAAACTTTAGAAGGGTAGTGTACCAGAAGGCCTGTAGTGAACGTGTCCTCATCCAGCTGACACGTCTGAACACTGATGATTCCCAGAGCCGTGTTCATGTTCCTGTGTTGATCATCATCTGATCCAGGTGAGACTCATAAAACATCTCAAATGTGTGTTGATGCTGTTGCTTAGCTTCATGTGCTTTCAAAACAGAGCTTCTCTTTCTGTTGTCACAGGGCAATGGCGGTGAAGTCACAAGCCAAAAATAGGTTGCAGGTCTTAAAAGTCATACATGGTTGCATTAACATCTTGAATTGAAGTTTATCACATGATACCAGTTTAACATATGATGTGTGAATGTGTTTTCACAGCATTTACACTAGGAGAATGAGCTGTGCGGAGTCACATTCAACAAAATATTGGATTAAAGAGGTTATCAGGGTACGAACAGTACTTTTACAGCATGCCTGAAGACCTGGTCACACCATGATGATAAAGGTATAGTTTTAAAAATCAGTCTAAACTTAGAGTCCACAACTATAGACCTTAGTCAGGGTGATGCCATATTTATTTTTTTTGACAGGAATAAAAACAAGGCTGTGAGAGACAGAAGTACAGCACATTAAACTGATTTGACTGCTCAGGGAACTGAGGTTACAAAAGTAACCAGAGCCTTCCCTTTCGAACGTTCCCCATAGCGTTATACATTAATGGGGAAAGCATCCAATAGCGCTGTGATATAAGCAAGTGCAGAATGAAGCCGCTCTGCGAGCCCAGCCCCGGAGTGCCCATAATGAGGGCGCCTAAAATGCATGAGCCAAATGTGAGACCCAAGCCAACAGGCTGGGGTCTGCATAACAAGACCTTCTCCACTTATATAGGGAATTAGGTAAATTAAGCTGACAAAAACCATGCCTGAAAGGCAGGAACGTCCAGACAGCAAAGGCCAGCCGGCTGCCGCACATATATCACCAAATGAAACTCTGCTGGACCAAGCCCAGGAGGAGGCCATTCCTCTGGTGGAGTGGGCCCTCACTCCGACAGAACACTGTAAGCCTGCTGAGGCATAAGCCAAGGCTGTAATGTCAACTATCCAGCGAGATAGTCTCTGCTTTGTAACTGGCAGTCCTTTAGAGCAGCCTCCAAAGCAAACATAGAGCTACTCTGAGTGCCGAAATGGGCCAGAGATTGGGACCCTGCTCATTCTGTGAATTAAGAACAGCTAGAAGGGTAATGACTTTGTGCTCTGACCAGAGTGGAGAGCACTTTAGGCACATAGCTGTGTTTCGGTTTAACAATGACACTACAGTCAAAAGGCCCAAATTCAAGGCATGAAGCACTGACCCAACAGTGCTTGCAGGTCGCCCACTCCCTTGACCGATGCTTAAGCCAAAAGGAGGGAGGACTATGGATAAGTCCCAGGTCGGCACAGTAGGCAGATTCAATCTCCGATCTCCCCTCAAAAAATTAATGACAAGATTATTTCTGCCGACTAACAGCCACTTTGAGCGTGGACGGGGTACATCCCTGATCCAGCAGAAAGGTAAACACAGATGATACATCAAAACAGGACGGGTACTCATTCCGTGCTGCACACCAGTCAGAAAAGACTGACCACTTAAGGGCATAGAGGCGTTTCGTAGACAGGGCACTAGCCCCTAAAATGGTATTGGTCACTCTCGTGGGGAGCTGTAAAGACTCCCGTCGAGGGGTCAAACATGAACGCTCCAGAGCTCAGGCCGGGGATACCAAATTATGCCTCTTGCTTGAGAGAGGTCTGTCCTCAATGGTATCAGCCAGGAGGCTGCTGATATCAGCTGAATCAACTCGGGAATCATGTCTAAATCCTCCAGAGGGACAAGCTTGCCATAACAGTTTTCTTCAGCGCTGTCAATGGGGGTGAGGGCGGCAGAAGAAGCAGTGTGGATGTGCACTGAATAGGGGGCACGGCACATCCTGGTGAATTCATCATGGACTGCTTGGAAAAACGGACCAAGTCTCTGGCGCGAGGAGCGTTGACGGCGTCTTGGCAGGTAACACTCATCTAAGCGGCTGCAGGCGGGTTCTTCCGGAGCTGACCAGTCTAAGCCCAGCTCCTCCACGGCCTTCGTGAGGATGCGAATCAACTTGCTGTCCATGCCAGGCCCACACTGAGACTTTGAGAGGAAGGGAGCTAGGATCATCCACGGCAGAGGTCCCCAACCACGACCCACTACCAGGCCATGGAAGAATTTCTACCAGGTCGCAAGAACGTTCTGGGAAAAATATGTATAGATATGACACTCTGTTATTTATTGCGTGTTTATGATTGTTCTAATTACTCTGTATTTTTGTTGTATGTGATAGTTGTGCAATTTGACGATTTCATGTTAAGTAAATTAAAGATTGCTCTGATCTGTCACATATTAGGGGTTAAACGGATCGCAGTTGATCCGTAGCTACGTATGGACAAGACCCTACCATTCGGCACGCATGTGATTCACAGATGACTTTGGTAATTTACACGTTCAAGCAATTTTAAACCACAAGAAGAAGAAATGAAAGAGAGCTCAATTCGTTACTCACGCGCTGTTCTCACACACAAAGCGCACACAAGCATAGAGATGTGTTTCAGACAGTGCGGAAATACTGAGTTGCGTATAACCTACTCATAAAATTAGCCTGTCAAAAACCCTTCACAGCATTGTCATTCTTTTCCGAAAAAATAATATGATGTGACTCAAAAAAACAAACAAAAAAAACAATATAATGCGCTGAACCACTATATAATGCTATTATAATACTATATAATAGCCTTATATATATATATATATATATATATATATATATATATATATATATATATATCTGCATCCGAGGCTGTCAGCAACATAGAGTCATCAGCAACAGCTTTCTCTTCTGATCCGCCAAAAGAGATCAAGCCACTTTCTACAGACGAGGGGGTACTGATCCTCACGTGAGAATAACACCGGAGAATCAAAGTGCTGCGGGGAGAGTGAAGCACCTGGACCTGTGCCAGCGTGAGATCACTAAAACCCATCTTGGTCCCCAGGCATGCGACACACTCACCATGCCCATCTGAATCATGCAGGGGTTCACGCTCTGCAGTGCGTCGTTTGAAACAATGCCGCTAAGGAAATTGCTCTTTCCTTCCTCTCCTGGGGCCCTTCTACGGCGAGTAGCGGCTTTCTTCTTCGGCTTCTAGGCTTCTTTCTTCAGAGTCCAGCAGGGAGATGATTTTCACAAAAATTCTGATGAATGGTGCTCTGAGCTGACTTATATAGCAGTCCGCTCCACCCCTTTTGGCAGGTTGAAGTGCCATTTGTTCATGCAGCTATACAAACGTGAACAAATCAGGCTTAAGTACTTATACAGGAGTTTACTCCAAACAGAAGTTTGCCCCCGGGAGAGACCGTTTGAAAGGGAAAATTATATTATTTAAGTTAGATGCCAAGGAAACATTTCCCATTTTAATTTAAAGGGTGGGGTCTTATGCTATTTCATGCATGTTGAGTTATTTACACTGTTAAAGAGTTGGATTATCATGCTAAACATGGCCAAAGTTTCAAAAAACAATTTGGATGTAGAAGAGATTTTTTTTCTGTGCCAAATACACTCCTTTCCGGTTTCGTACAAGTTTTGTAAAGTTTTTTTTTTTCCGAGGATAGCTCTTCATGAAGGGTGGAACTCCTTGTATAGGCACTTCTCCTGGAAGACACACACATCGACCAGAGCGAGAACAAGGTAGAGGAGCCTATCAACACGCTTCATTCGGCAGCACTGCATGGGACTCAGGAAGAATGTCTTGAAAGAAGTGTGTTTTTGGTTGCAAGGGAAATATAACTTTGTTCAGCTTCCCAAAGAAGCAGCGTTACGTAAACAGTGGATGCAGTTTGTTTTTGCAGGGCAGCAACAGAGTTTTGCAAGTGTGTTTGTTGACTAACATTTTATGAACAAGGCCCAGTTCGACGCTGATACTGAAAGATGGAGCGGTCCCAACTATGAAAGATCCTGGTCATGATTCGGTACTGCAGACGGTAAGTGAAACAGCATCAAATGTTTAGATAGTAATCGTCACTCAAGTACTCGTCGTCAGGAGCTCAGCTGTTTTCCGTGGAGAATTGTAAAGCTGTATCTTTCTTTTATAAATATGATAAGACTAAAGACTCTGGAGATATGGATGCAATACTAGTAATGCATCCATATCATACTACTTAATAGGTAATCAAGATTAACATGAGATTGGGTGAAACTGTGTGGTATGTCCCCTTGTACTGACATGACAAACTAAAACTAAAATTGAAGTTTCTAATAGAAGTTAAAAACTATATAGACACGGAAATTACTTAAGACAACAAAAGTATTACAATTAAAATGAATACTGAAAACATAAAAATAAAAACTAATTTAAACTATTAATACAACCATAGTAGCTCAATGATGGTAAAATAACACTGGACAGAACCTCTCATTTTTATTATTGCACATTTTATTGCACACAAGAACAGACTTTTTTTTTGTACAGCATACCCTTTTTGGAAAAGCCATGAAGCATTTGATTTCCCCTGTCCACCATAATTATTATTTAGTGGTGTTTTGTGATTGCACTAACCACTCAGCAAATATCATCTCAGTGTCATCACTTTACAGTATTATTTGAATTTCACAAAACAGAAGTCACAGACTGCTCATCTACATACAAATTGGTATCAATAGTGAAAATATACAACCGTATACCTCTTCATTTTAAAAGATGTGGACATCAATAGTTGGAGGCCTCGAAAAAAAGAAATGAGTGATCTTTTAGCAGAGTATAGAGTAGGCATTATTGTTAGACTCGTTGATTTCCCTCCAGTCTAACACACAACACTACTCACACCATATCCATTATGTAATAATATAGAAATATTAAAAACACTTCAACTAGAATTTATAAAACTAGGCAAATCGTAGTTAAATATAGACAGTACATATTTAGTTGTGTGTACTTTCATAATAACAAACAGGTCTAAATCTATATAAATAACCCTAAATATTCTCTCTCTATTTTTTTTTTTATATTATGAACACTGTATTTTCAATTTGCAACTATTAAAATGAACCATTTTAGGAGGAAGATTAGAACACATGTATTATATTCTATAACAACCAGTTACAAACCTCTTTTTAAAAACATCCAAAAAACAACTATCAAAAATACAATCACATTGAATTACTACTACAGGCAAACCTGTTGTTTAAATATATATTCATAAATCGCTAAAAGATCTATTATGTTTCTACAAATATTCCCACACGTACATGAATCATCAAAGACAAATCATCTATCGTCTCTATGAAGTATTGCTACCGTCAGTGCAAACAGATTAAAGACAGAATTACCACAACGTGATTACTTGGCCAATAACTACAGGAAATAAACAGTCTTTATATAATCAGTGCTATTACATAATCTGATTACAAAACGAAGAACTTGTAATTAGAGTACAATTTAAAAAACAATAATAATATAACAAACAAACAAGTAATCAGAGTACTTTTTCATGGACTACATGCTGACATTTTACATTACCATCAGTCAACTGCAATAAATTAATTTGTAATTTACTGATGAGTTGTCTGTTTGGTTAACCATTATGTGATATGTCATTCCAAATAATGTCTTATATCCACAGCAAAAGTTAACTAGTCAAATTAAATAGTCTGCTATACTAGTTTACTTTTGTGTGCTGAATACTGATTGATTCTTAAAGGGATAGTTCACCCAAAAAATAATCACAAAAGGAGATATTTTGAGTAATGGTAACCAAATAGTTATGGAGACCATTGACTGTCATTGTATGGACAAAACAAAACACAGACATTTCTCAAAATATTTTCTTTAATGTTCCACCAAAGAAAGTAAATCATACAGGTTTGGTTCGTAAGTCATATATACAGGGTGAGTAAATAATGACAGAAATGTCATTTTTGGGTGAACTAGCTCTATAATTCACAAATTAGCGATTATTAGATTTTCATCAAAACATGCAATAATTAAAGAAACAATTTAAGGCTATTTGTGTTGTGTGTGCAGTAGCTTTTTGTCTTTTTGTCAGAACAATACAATATAATAGTGCTCTCTGGAGAAAGCAATATTATGAATAGAGGACTCTATTTTAGCTGGAAGCAACGGTTTGAAGTTAAACGTCTTGATGGATTTGTTTCTTACAAACACACAGCTTTTGTCTTCTCAAGATGTTAACCGATGGACTGGAGTGCTGTGGATTATTGTGATGACTCTCATTCTGACGGCACCCATTCACTGCAGAGGAACCATTGGTGGGTAAGTGATGGAATGCTACAAATCTGATGAAGAAACAAACTCATCTACATCTTGGATGGCCTGAGGCAGAGTAAATTTGCAGCAAATTTTCATTTCTGTGTGAATTATTCCTTTACGTCTGCAAGTCACCAAGTAACAAGTGTAACAGAGGTTTCTCCTCGTGCTTAAAGCATTTTGTAATCACTCTGGCCCAGCTCCACTACAGGTTTGTCATTTTCTCAGTGAGAGGGGCTGCATACGAAGGCTGGAACATTGCGAATGCAGACTGGCAATACTCTCTATTGGTGCTCTTGCAATGCAGCTCAGCCAATCAGAACACAGCAACAGGGCTACCCTTGTGAAAAAAAAAAGTTGTGAAGAAGAAATTGTTTTCAGTGTGCACTTGTAGTGTACTTCAAATCTTAAAAGCATATTTTTGAAAAACTGCTTGCAGATAATAAAATATTAATGAAATAAAAGGGCACTTAAGTGACTCAGAGACTTTCATGACTTTCTGAACACACTTAAGTACACTTTTAAAAAGTGACTTTGTAATGTCAGATTTAATTGTTATAATAATTTTTTGTTGTGTTTTAAAGTAGCCTTATTTTGATTACTAAAGCACATGTACTGTAAAGTACTTGATTATAATTTTTAACGGTAATGTTATTTAACATTGCATTTAAAGTTAATACATTTTAAATGTACTATATTGTAACTACATCATTATAAATGTGTAATTACAAATGTATTCAAATACTTTACTTCAACCGTATTTTAAAGACAACACGAGTAATTCTGAAATTACATGTAAAGATGTGCTGTTCAACTAATTGCATTTAACACATTTAACCTACAACACAGTTTCATTAATTGCAAATAACATTCAATTAAGTGTCCGAAAACATTACATTCAGCTCACACTTAGGTATTTTAAAGTATGTTACTTCCATAATAAGTAGGGTACAAGGGGCTAAAGGTGCCTTTGATATTATTTTCCTCTAAACCACTAGATGGCACAAAAATGATGGCACACTTTCCAAAACATTCGCTTTTCAAGGTGCTCCTGTATATTTGTCTGATCTTTGACACGATCGCACACAAAGTTGATTCTATGCTTACTTGATCTAATATTTTATGTTTTTTAAAATGTTGTAGATTTAAGTTAAATTAGAATCACTAAAATTAATGCGTAAAGGTGGTGTTGATCATTTTCAGTTTTGCTTAAGATAATTAAAGCAAAAGTTTTTAAAAAAAACGAAATAATAATGTAAAAGTATGGTATTTGGGGTAAAAAGCGCGCCTGCTGTTGGGGCTAAAGGCGCACAGTAATTAACATGATGATTAATAGATGGCTGACTTTTCCATTTGTTGACATGACATGGTTAGATTCAGATGGTAAATATCATATATTATCTTGGGTGTCCATATTAGAGATAATCACCATGTTTAGAATGAAACCATCATATCATATAATAAAATATAATTTGTCGTTACTACTGTAAATCTATATTAAATTATTATTGGATCTCCTTCAATGCTTTCAGAATCTTTACTCATTAAAATGATTCTGTTTCTGTATTTTAAAATATTTTTTATATTAATATTTAATGACAGTATATTTATTGAACACAAATTATTTTATTTTTCAAAATAAGCAGAAAATAGTACAAACTTTGCTAAAGTGATTGTTTTGAACAAGTATTAACATTATTTTAAAAAACAGTATTTTAGCTGAAGTATGTGTATCAATGCCGTGTGTGGAGTAAAATACCCCTATTGCCACCTCATGAATTTGTAAGATTTTTAAACAAAATAAACAACTTTAATGATTTATTTTCACACAAAATCTGTTGCTCCATTAATGTTCAATACAAATGTATATATATTTTTTTTCTGCAATTATACATTTTAGGCGCAGTGATTAGCACATTTTTTCTTAAGGTGTGCCTTTAGCCCCATTGTACCCTACTCTTTTTAAAAGTGTACTAAAATGTACTTCTTTTTCACAAGGGTAAAATACTGTCAAGAAGAATTACTTCTCCACTACAATGTCTGACTGTAATACTTCAGTGTTCTTGTAAGTCGTCAGCATCCTGGGTCGACTGAAGACAGAAACCATTATATTATACGGTAAACTTTCCAGCTTGAAGAAGTGCTTAATTAGTTATTCAAAAATCATATCCGTTTCTGCAGTGGACAGAACAAAGGACTGACCGGATCTTGAATACCATTCTGAGGTTGTTTCTGTAAAGCACAAAATTTCCTCTTGCTGCTATTCTGTACGCAGGCATGAAATTAGCCAAGATTTAGTACCTGATCTACAGTAAAAGCACTATAATAATGACACCAAAACAAGAACGCACTGAAGAGTGTGACGCCTCTAGAGCTGACCGAAGAGGATGGAGCAGAGCAGAAAGATGGCGTAAAGAAACATGAGACCAAAGCCTAATCTCCGATCCAGCTTCCAGCCGTTCAGATGCACACTCAGGACCTGGAAGACACACAGAGACAACATGGAAACTAATAGCACTGTGTATGAGTGTAATCAGTGTGCGACTGGGGGATTTCACTGCCTCTGCTTTTAAATCCCACTTTCTGGTCATTCATGTTTATTCCTGCTTCTGGTCATACAGGATGCATTTCCCATTTCTGACAGTAGATGGTGAGATGTACGTTTTCCTACCGGCATATTAAAACATGTCTTACAGATTAATCTGAGTGAAACATGAGTAATCTGAAATACTACATTAGCATTTTAGGTCTAATGTTTATAAATCACAGGTCACCAGTTTCACTAGCGATTGCCGTCATTGAGGCCAAATTTGTTACAGGCATTATTTTTGCATTTTTAGCATTTAAAATTACATTTCTATATTAAATATAATTAATGTAATAATTAAATTAATATATTTCAATCAGTTAATTCACAATAAATATTGCTATGTATTTTTACTGTTCATTTTTATACAATATACAGTGCTTTACACAACATAATATTGAAATTATTTATAAATTCAGTAAACGTCTGTCTAGAGAAATGTTGGAAATTGCACATTTATTTACTTTAATTTTAAACTCAATTGAATTAATTATTAGCTTTTCATCAACTCATGAACCCGCTGCAGTTCCCTCACCAACCACCTTCTGGGAAATCCTACTGTAGAGCAGTGGTCCATGTGAGATGAGCTCAGTGTAGATTTCTGTGAACTATTTGTCTATCTTTTATGGAATATTTTTATATTTTTAAACTGATTTGCCAATTAAGCCTGTGAGATCTGTGGCTGTGCAAGGTCTTAACACTTCTAGAACCCCAAAAGAAGCTGCGACCAAATATGGTGTATGTTCTTGTATGTACTGTAGTGATTAAGGGTAGACATTACTCACCGTGAGAAAGACTGATGCGAGCAGCAGGATCACAGAATAGACCAGGCCTTTATTATTGATGAATACCTGACAAAAGACAGAGCGGTCAGAGGAAAGCATCAGCGGGAACACTGCATCTGCACTGGATGAACAGTAAAACATGTCAAACGCTCACTGCTGATCCATAGTCTACTACAAGTGTCCTCAGAGCCCAGGGGAAGCCCAGTCCCAGCAGGATGTCAAAGATATTGCTGCCGATGGAGTTCGACACTGCCATGTCCCCCATTCCTGAGAAACAAAATGCAACCAAAATGTAATGCATTTTACAAATAGCATGCTAAAACAAGCTAGCAACACGTTGAAAGATCAAAATGTTAAAACATGCTAGCAACATGCTAAAATATTGTAGCAAAATGCTAAAACATGTTAGCTATCTATTTACTATCTGGCCTTAAAACCTTAAATTATACCTTTTAAAAATTCTTTAAACAATTTAAAATCTTTAAACAATCTTCAAACTTCAAGATTTTAAAAGTACTTTAAACTTTTCGCCAGGCTTTCTCAAGCCAACACCAAAGTTTGTCTTGACATTTTTTTTTTTAATCTAGTTTAAAACTACTCTATAATGAAATATTTATATGAATTTCACTGGATTTAATTTATTTGAATTCTAATTAATTTCTATTTCAAATTGATAATTCTACATCCTTTCTGCTACCTCAGGTCAAATTCAGACATTGAATTAGAATTTTAAAGACATCCTTTGTATTAGGTATCAAAAATTATATTAAAAAAAATAATAAAAGCATGCATACAGACAATTTATTATTCATATAAAGGTTACACACCTTGGCGGGCGACGATGAGGCTCGCCATGCAGTCGGGTACACTAGTACCGGCAGCCAGGAAAGTGATTCCCATGATGTAATCAGGAATATCTAGTGTGTAGCTGATGATGGTGACCTGCAAAACACGCCACATAATGACACAAATCAGCATAATCCACCAACTAATGGAATGAGACGATAGTAAAGATATGGTATATTTGGTACAAATATGGTATATTTAATACAAATGTCTATTTTTGATCTTTCCTTACCATCCACACCATGAGGTAGGAAAAAATAGCAATCCAGAGGGTTGAAGCAATGAAAGTGATCATGAACCAGCGATGCCAACGCGGCAAAACACAGTTAGGCACTGTGTAATACAGCAGAACAGCCAGCGGCCAGGACACAAACCACTTCAGACGCGCACAGTGGCCCGCTAATGCACACAAGATACAGAGACTAAATAACCACAAAATATTCATGATATTGATTACTTCTAAATAAATTTTTGGAAATTAAAAAAAAAAAATTATATTATATATATGCGCATGCATGCATGTTTGTATATACACAATTATTTATTGAGATGGACAATAATGGTGAATGGGTGCCGTCAGAATGAGAGTCCAAACAGCTGAGAAATACATTACAATAATCCACAAGTAATCCACACCTCTGCAGTCCATTGGTTAACATCTTGAGAAGACAAAATCTGTGTGTTTGTGAGACAGAAATCCATCAAGACATTTTCAGCTTCAAACCAATGCTTTTGGATACGAGTCCTCTATCCATAATATTGCTTTCTCCAATGAAAATGTTGTTTCTTCGGGAGTGGTGTGGATTACTTGTGGATTGTGATGTTTTTATCAGCTGTTTGGACTCTCATTCTGACGGCACCCATTCACTGCAGAGCATCCATTGGTGAACAAGTGAAGTAATGCTACATTTCTACACATCTGTTCTGGTGAAGAATCTACTCATTTTAGATGGCCTGAGGGTGAGTGCAATTTCATTTTTGTCTGAACTGTTCCTTTAACGAGAAGCTGCTTTAAAATAATCTGTTTTGTATAAAGCACTATATAAATGAATGTGACTTGATTTGACTTGACATTACATGCAGTTGTATACATATTAGACAAAGGTAACTAAAGATTCTTCAAGGCCAGCCAAAAGCAGCAGAATAAACCAATAAGCAAAACCTTCTGCATGTTTTAACACTAATAGTTTGAATTCGATCTGGTTTCATGCACTAACCAGGAATATGGAGAGGTTTGAACATTTCGTCCCCGTCCTCGTCCTCGTCTTCAGGCTGAGAGTTTTCCACCTCCACCTTCACTCCTTTCTTACCATCCGTCATTTCTGTGTCATCAGGTGTCTGCTGTGCTTCAACATTTCCTCCGTTTATGATCCCTCTAGAGCTGAAGGTCTTCACTGAGGTCCTGCTCATCTTATCCTCCCGGAGCAGTCTCTGTCTCTGAAAAGAGCAAATGAAAAGAGAGGAATTGACATTTTGTTGTCTCATTAATGTCAATGGCAGCTGCATCATACAGGGTTATTAAAATGTTCTTGTAAAACATGCTCCAATAATGTTTCATTCATAACTTAAAAAAATATTTTTATAGTGTACTTAAAAGTTTTATGTAAAAAAACTACATTATTAATTTTGACAAACTGTCCTATTTATTCTATATGATATATAGAACATGATGAAAATAATTGATTAGACATATTTGTCTTCAGTACTATCAAAACTATTACAGCTTTAGTGAGAGTTCAAATGAGAGTTCTTTTTTCAAAACAGTATGTTCAGATGTCCGAACAATTCGTTTCTTGTTCACATCAGATTTGAATTTCTTATTGATGTAAGCAAATTGCGTGTGTTTTGGCACGTGTGCAAATAAGTGCAATTGTCTAAAATTTGCACAATAACTAAATGCACATGGCTTGTTGATCAAAACTGATGAGTTGATTCTCAGTGAAACTGTCAAACTCTTCACAACTTCTAAACGTTCTTTCATCGTATGAGCTATCACATGCAGATTGATCCGTTCAATTATCAAAATCTATCAGACAAGCATGTAAATTCTGTAAAAAATCTGACATGGAATGGTTATAATGTCTGCTAAGTTGGCAATTAGGGGTGGCAAATTTTCCTGTAAATTTCCTGAAAGTTTCCAGAATTTTTGGAAAATTGTGTGAATTTTTTGGACACTTTTGAAAAAAAAAAAAAAAAAAGTACATTTTCAGAAACTTTTGGAAAGTTTCCAGAAATTCATTGGAAGATTTCTGCTCCTTTGCAACCCTACATGCCATTGTAATGAAATGGGGATCACAATGAGGATAACTGGCCTGGTTTCTTCCAAGGTTTTTTCTCTCACGATGACAAAAATGACTCTTTGTTTTTGTCCTCTTGCATTATTGACAAACTATTTTTTGTCAGCACAATCTGTTATGACAGCAAAATCATTACCATTTTTCAACGCTAAACAGTAGCGCTGTATAAATACGTTTATATTTGTACAGTACATTTATTTTTGTAGAAATGTGTTACGTGTAAATTATGAACATTCACAGTTGCTTGTTGTGGAAGAGCAATAGGAAGATAAGATATATACGAGTGTGAGGTGGTGTTGGTGTAAGGGGAAGACTAAAAATGAATAAGCAATGGTGAAAATTCAGTTTACATGTAACACATTTCTACAAAAATAAATGTACTGTATAAATAAAAATGTTCTTTTTTTATGCACTACAGCGTTCCCAATACATTTGTACCTACTGTTGAAATATGCATCTAGTCTTTCTCAGCCGCTTTGGTGCATTTCTGGAATCATCCTTAATATTTGCAAAGAAGTATGTGCATTTCTCAAAATAATTCGTACAAACAGCACCACGCAATGGATTACCTGCAAAAGCCAGTAACTTTACTCAAAATCTTTAGTTAATCTCTCAAATGTATTTATGTCAATGAACATATCAGTGCCATCAGAATGAAAAGTCCTTGTGTCATTGTTCACAAACAATATAGTCAAAATGTTTAGTCATGTTGTCAATATAAAAATGATGGCTGTAAATGATGGCAACAGTTTGGATGACAGTTACTGTACTGAAATGCAGAAGGCTGCGCTTCTTATGTATGCCATATATCCTTTCAAATGTACAGGAATTGAATTGGAATTTAAAGGATACTCTCTGTATTATGTAACATAAAAAACTGTTCACCTCACTGATGAGCATGCGTCCGGCCATAGTGAGACGGGTGCGTGGAGAGAAATGCGGTGTGATCATGACACGCAGTCCAGCCTCTGGGAATGAGAGCTGGTGTGGCCTCAGGATGAGCAGCTCATCCACCATCACCACTGAAGACTCCTGTCCTGAACCTGCTGGAGCTGAGAACAAATCCAAAAAACGCTTCTGCTTCAGCACCTAGACTTCACATTGGACATGCAAGCTATGAGAACCAATGCATTTCGTGCAAACAAAAAGCAATTCAAAACATGCATGCATGAGTACCTTTCCTCAACAGCACCATGGAGGTGTTACCGTTTGTTCCTGCTTCATCAGCCTCTTTATCTCTGGACGTTTGTCTCCTGACACAACATTGGCCCGGACTGCCACATGATCTCTGGACAAAGCTGGCAATCTGACTGTTGAATCTGAAAATGAGATTAAGGCAAAATATTTTTGCAAAATATTAGGGTTTTTTTCATGCCTTTTGGAAGACGTTGCACTATTTCATGCTTTTCATCTTCAGAAAGATCCTTCTTCCTCCCCGTTTTGCATGGAAACTAACTTGTTCAATGATGTGGAGACAACTAAATAGGTTTTCTATTTACTTAAGAAAACCAGGCAAACTATTTAACATACAAAACTACCAAATTTTGACATAAGTTTGATCGCATTGCTGTTAAAAGTGTTCACCGCCTGTTTGATTACATAACATTAACTAACTGCTTGATTTTTACTGTTCATTTCTGTCATATGGACATCAATTTGAGTCATCACTGATAAGCTATTACTAAATATAATGTATGAACTTAAATTTTCTGTTTTTTAATTTTCTTTAATTCTCTCTCTCTCTCTCTCTCTCTCTATATATATATTTATTTATTTATATTTATATATATATATATATATATATATATATATATACATATACATATACATATGGACCCACTTTATATTAAGTGTCCCAAACTATAATGTACTTAAATTTCAATTAATAATTTGATACAATGCACTTAACGAGTACATATGTATATTTAAAAATACCTTCCTCTAATTGCGTATGCATCGTTTCTTTATTTACATCTATAGTTACAGTCAACCCTACCCTTTAAACCTAACCAGACCACTACACCGGTCACTTAATTTACCTATATCCCAGCTCAATAGCAGAAAAAGTGATTTGCAATACAACATGAACACAAGTACATTGTACAAAACAATTCATTATTTTTAAACTAGGTAAACACACACACACACACACACACACACACACACACACACAAATATATAGCACCCTCTAGTCAGTGAGACAGTTTTTAAATCAGTATATATCTGTGATTTGTGTTTCTTAAGCAACCCTTAATCACATTGCATGTAAGTATGTACTAAAAACACATTATATTCACAGTGTAAAAGCATTATTTTGATGTTGTTTTTGTAAAAATGTCGGTCACACTTTATTTTAAGGTCGAATTCTCGCTATTAACAAACCATTTACAACTTTTGCCTAAATGAACTCCTAATTTGCTGCTTATTAATAGTTAGTAAGGTAGTTGTTAAATTTAGGTGCTTTATAACTACTAATAAACAGCCAATATGTCCATAATATAGGCACGCTAATAAGCAACTAGTTAATAGTGAGTGTTACCAAAAGTGTTACCAAAATGTTTATTCTTGTTCATCTTTCTAAATTTAAATCACATATTTTCAGCGCTTATCCGTATTACCAACATACATACTCATCTCTGAAGCTTTGTTCATTATTTAATATAGAAATGAAAATAAATGGTCACTTATTCATAATAGATATTATAATGTATCAATTCTGCAGTTTCACAGTTGCCTCATAAACTTCAACAGCTTCTCCGAAGGTTTTTGAGTCGCTGATTCTTTTTAAGGCATCTGCTGGTAACAAAGCACACCAGCATCCAAAACAACATATTCTTCATCGTTTCAATAGGGCTGTTGTATCTGTATTGGATAAATATGTAATATCTTGAAATATCAACGTCTCAGTTACAAAACATGCTTCGGCTTCCCTCCTCCAACAAAACAGAGAGGTGGATGTTTATCTGAGGCTCGAACAGCTCAAGCCTCCCCTAATGGCCTTAAAAGGTGCTTAATGAAGGTTGTTGTCGTGTAGAAGATCCTTATCTCTCTAGAAGCTGTGTTGTCTCTACAACACTGTTACTCATCAGCTCTCCTTTCCAAACAGCACATGAAACGTGCTGCTCTCTCTCATATACATGCAAGAGGTGGTGTGCATTTGCCATTGCAAAGCAATAAAGAGAAGAGAAGCTTGCAAACTGATATGATTGAAGCAATATAGGGAGGTCTGTGTAAATGTAGAGTGGTCTGGGCTATTATTTGATCTTGAAGATGATTTTCAAACTCTTGAAATTTCAATTTTAGTACTTCAGTATTAATTTTATGATTGTTTGTTACACTACAACTTTCCTGCCCTAACACATTAGCCTTCAGGCAGTTTTCAAGCACAAATTTCAGTAACACTGCTTTGAAACACAGTATGTATTGTTAAAAGTGATATGCTAATAAAACTGACTCAAACAAATGTCTTTTTTATGAACATATTATTAGGTTCCCTTTCGATATTCCACTCGTACTGCGTCTGTAAAGAACTTTTTTCCTCTTCAACTGAAGCCTTTTTGAAACTGCACGTCCATTGGTTCGTGCAGTGCTATAAAATCGAACCAATGGCTCGGCGGTAGCGCTGAGCGAGCCTATGGCTATGCAGCCTGCCATAGCCCGCCAAAATGGGCGGGGCCTCTGGTTATATAAGCGGCCGCTTCACCACCGCATCTCAGATTTCATCTCTTCAGCGATGAAGATTCTTCCTCGCTGATGCCGAGATTCACTGTTGAAACGCCTCAGCAGCCGGATTCGACCTCTTGTAGCACGCAGCACGCAGCTCACAGTTCGCAGTTCCGGTCTATCCCCTGCCGCCACCTGGCAACTATCTAAAAGAGCCTCACAAAAGAGCAAATACTAAAAGAGCAGCGGCGTTGTTTCAAATGCTGCGCCGTCATTGTAAGATGTGCAGGACTCCTCTCCACGCTGATGACTGTCATGCTGAGTGTGTGTCATGCTTGGGGAAATCCCACTAGCTTCCTTTTCAGAAAGTGACTCCGCTCCTCATGCCCTCCTGTCCTCTTCCTCCCAGGGACCTGCACGGAAGAAACAGTGGGGCAGAGGATTCGAGCAACCGGAGACGAGCGGGCTCACGTCGGCTCAGTGCCCGTGTGCCACGCCGTCACTGCAGAGAGAAGATTCACCGGTCCTCTTCACTTAACCTGATCAGCGTCCCTCTGAGGCTGTGAGCGACATGATCTCGTTCAGTGGGAGGGACGACGAAATGGATGACAGCCTTTCTCTGGCGGCTTTGGACGCGGAGGAGTTATCGGGCTCGGTGACTGACCCCGCCCTCTTGCCACCATCCTCCTCACGCAATGCCAGACCCAGAACGGACGAGGAGCTCGTCCGTGTGATGTCGAAGGCCGTCAGTGAGCTCGGGCTCGAGTAGTCTCCGCCTTAGGAGCTGTCTCGCAGCAGGCTGGACGAGTGGGTTTCTCCCAGGGCGCCAGCAAGCCCCCTGCCAAAGCTCGTTCCACTTCTTTCAAGCGGCTTCAGCGCTGCACTCTATGGCTGTGCTCCAAGTCTTCCAGGCCAAGATGCTCACCAGCGAGGAGGCTGGTCTCGATGCGGCTTCACTCAGGGACCTGAGGAGCAAGACGGACCTGGCCCTGCATGCCACCAAAGCCACCGCCCAGGCCATCGCATGTGGCACATCCAGTTCTGGCTGAAGCAGAGGGTTCCATCTGCGGCTTGGCGTCATGGTCGCCATCACATAACGGTGACTCAGGCCTTTGTGTCAGCCCTGACCCATTGGAGGGAGCCCCTCTGGCTGAAGCAAGGTGTGATCTTAGACACGGCGCACAGAAGGAAGGTTGTCACAACAGACGCTTCCAACCAGGGTTGGGGAGCACTGTGCGAGGGCAAACCGACCTTCGGTCTTTGGTCCGAAGAGGAGTCGGGTCTGCACATCAACTGCCTAGAGATGCTAGCAGTGTGCCGTGCCTGCCAATTCTTCCTGTCGGACATGAGGGGACACCATGTGCTAATAAGCTCAGACAGCAGGTCCGTGGTGTCATACATAAATCACCAGGGTGACCTCGTCTCGAAGCACCTCTGAACGCTGGTGAAGGACCTTCTTGTTTGGGCTCAGACCAATCTGCACTCACTGAAGGTGACGCAAGTGCCGGGCAAGATGAACCAAGGAGTGGACATGTTGTCGAGGAACAACATCTCCTCAGAAGAATGGACGTTCCACCCGCTCGCGGTTCAGAAAATCTGGGAAGTCTTTGGCAGAGCTCGAGTAGACCTCTTCGCCTCCGAAGACATTGCCCAGTCTATTTCACGAAGAGCACGGATGCCCTGGTCCACTAGTGGCCCAACCTCGCGCTCTATGCGTTCTCTCCAATCGCTCTGCTACCGCAGGTACTCAGACGAGTCAGGGAACAACGGCTTCTTCTAATAGCCCCCCTCTGGAGGAACCAGCCGTGGGTGTCGGAGTTATTCCAACTGCTCGAAGCAGCCCCGTGGCCCATTCCCTTGAGACGGAACCTCCTCTCTCAAGCGAATGGCACGCTCTGGCATCCAAAGCCCGAGTTATGGGCCCTGCATGTGTGGCCGCTCAACGGAAGCCTTTTGACCTCCCAGAGTGTGTCTTAAACACTATGGCAGAAGCTAAAGCCCAGACGCCTCTACGCTCTGAAATGGTCTATTTTCTCAGCTTGGTGCCAAGACCGCAACTTAGATCCAGTTACCTCTCCAGTTACATCAGTGTTTTTTTTTGATTCTGCAGGAGATGCTGGATAAACAGCATTCCTCATACACCATCAAAGTTTACGAAGCAGCCATAGCGGTCTTCCATGCCCCTATTGCTGGCCGATCGGTGGGCAGGAATAGTGCGGTGGTTCAGTTTATACGAGGCACCAGGAGAATTAACCCCCCACGTCCTCATACAGTTCCACCTTGGGACTTACCAACCGTACTAAGGGCTTTGAAAGGCCTGCCGTTTGAACTATTACAATCCTCGAACCTCAGATCACTCTCGTTTAAAACCGCCCTGCTGTTAGCGCTGGTGTCGGTTAAGCGAGTAGGAGACCTACAGGCCCTTTCCATCATCCCTGCTTGCCTGGAATTTGGGCCTAACGACTCTAAGGGCGTTCTGAAACCAAGGCTGGGTTATGTACCTAAGGTGCTCTCCACTCCGTTCAGAGCCCAGGTCATAGCGCTTTCCATGCTTTCCCCTTCGACGGATGACCAGGAATTGTCCCTGCTCTGGCCCGTCAGGGCCCTGAGGGTATACATCGAGCGTTCCGCCTCATACAGGAGATCGGAACAGCTTTTTGTCAGCTTCGATAACCGCCCTAAAGGTTGCCCTGTTACGAAGCAAAGAATTTCCAGGTGGTTAGTGGATGCTATCACCCTAGCATACTCCTCCTTGGGCTTGCAGTGCCCCATTGGAGTCAGAGCCCATTCCACCAGAGGCATTGCCTCTTCCTGGGCATGGTCCAGCGGGGTGTCCATTTCAGAAATTTGTGAGGCGGCTGGCTGGTCCTCGCCGTCCACATTTATAAGGTTTTACAACCTGGACGTCCCCGCCTTGCAGGCCAGAGTCCTTTCTACTTAGTTTGCCACCTCCAGCTAGTTAAGCAGTCTTATGGGTTCACTTGAACAACATTGTTCAAGTCTCTCCCTCACTTGGACGGTCCATATTATATAGACACCAAGTATCAACTCTATGGGATGACACCCAGGCCACAGATGACCCTGATGGCTTAGCCTGTGCTTGGTGTATTTTATTAACTCCCCTGGGTCTTACTCCCACGTGAGTCATGGTTTTGAGTCGTTCACCATCATAGCATGTCGTGATTGTACTGGTTCCCATCTTACAGACGCAGTACAAGTGGAATATCGAAAGGTAACGCACTTGGTCACTATCGTAACCTCGGTTCCCTGAGATATGGGAATGAGTTCTGCATTCCTGGCCGTGCTATGAGCTGCACGCCTCAGTCGCTTCATTCGAAGAAATTTGAGATGCGGCGGCGAAATTGTAATAATAATACAATTTATAATAATTACATTATTAGTTGTTAAAAAGTACATATTTTTAAATCCCTTGTGAAAAAAGTACACTTTAGCATACGTTTAAATTTTAAGTACACTTAAGAAGCCAACTAAGTCTTTTTTTTAAAGATTTATTTTTGGTCTTTTTTGCCTTTATTACGATAGGACAGTGTAGTGGAGACAGGAAGCAATGTATGTGAGAGAGAGGGGGGTGACAAAGCCAACTAAGTCTTGATTGTCTCAAAGTTACATTTTTCCCCTCATACACCCAGCAGTGTCAACATTTCATCTGAGGAGTTAATCTGAGTTTCCTCAAGTTCAGTTTGTGCATTAATGTAGCACTCTTTAACTAGCATTCCTTTAAAAATGAAAATACACGAATATTACTGACATGCTTGTGAAAAAAGAATGGACCTGGGTTTGGTGTTTTAGAAAATCTTGAAATATCTTCTAAAATGTTCCAAAAAATGGGTGATAAACGTAGAGGCACCTGAATACTTCAAGAACACTTTACAATACACTGTCTAAATGCACTGTGAAGGTATTCAGTATTTGCACTAAAGTCTCTGTGATGGAGAACTACATGATACCAAAGTCTCTTTAAGACAAGTCATGTCACTCGGAGGCCATCTTTGAAATGCCTCTCGGGCATCCAAGTGCAGCTCCTATCTCTTTGAATGGGGAAACATCAAATTCTCCAAAACTGTTCACTAAGCTTACGATTAAATTTCATATTTGAAATCACCAAAGAAATCTGACAACAACTGTATCATAAATGTTGTTTCTTTTGCTCAAATAGCATTATAAAAAGCTTATTTTTCAGGCTAGATCAGCCAGTGCGCATGCGCAGTCCTGAACGCACGTCTCAGAGTGCTGACAGTTTCTATAGCAACCGAGACTTCTAACGGCAGCTGCAGTGACGTGTTGACTTTACCGATTAGTGATTGGCTCTTTCATTCAGTAGGCGGGGCTTTCTGCGGCCATATTGAGCGTTGCATTTTTCCCCGTTCAAAACTATACGAGTGACACGTCTTGGGTATTCTATAGTCTTTGATGATACTCACTTCATGATAAGGATGTAGACTCCATACATGGAGATCAGAAGAATAGATTCCCACCTGTAACAATGCATTAATGATACAAAGATTATTAAAACAGCTCTCATATGTGTTTGTGAACATTACATGCATGCATTTAGCAAACGCTTCATCAAAAAAACAATTCATCAATGATATTAACTTCCCAATACTTCTAGATAATTACAGTACTGTAATACCTCTGCAAATACAATACAATGTTTCTCATCCGCTTGAACATGTGGACATGGCATGGGTGTAGTTATGAGACTTACCATACAACTCTTTCATCATAGATAACCTGGATAAAATGAAGAAAACGAAGTGGTAAAATGACAGGAATTTTCTGATGAATTTATCACAGAATTAAATCTACAGACTTGTGCTGACAGTCATTATTGACACCATATTCATACCTTAATGAATCAGAGGAGAAACTGTATTATACTGTTTCTCTCTCTTTTGTTCTCTCTCATATGTACAGTAACACATAGACTCACCAAAATCAAGGCCAGCACTGAGAAGATGTAGTACAGCGAGTCTCTGAACAGAGACCACCAGGTCAGGGCCACCGTCTAGAGCAGAAAAGGACAAAAGACACAAGAAGCTGTGGCAATATGCGCATTTCAAGTCTTCAGTGTGATTCCAATGAGCAATGGCAAAACTAAGTCTTTACGTGTGCATCTTATCATTAATATTTTGTAGCTCATTTGAATACTTTGATAGCAAGATGAGTTTGTCTACCTGTCGGGCAAAGATGCCACACACTCCAATGATGACCAGTATGTTGAAGACAGCCGATCCAACAATGGTGCCCACGCCGAGATCTCCCTTCGTAATGAACACACCTGCCAGTCAAGCACAATGGTCACATACGCAATACAAAATCACATTGATTTCACATTTTACTGTGTGGTATCAATTTTGAAATCAGAGTAATCGGTCAAATATATTAATATTCATCCCAGAAATGCACTGTTTGGCCATTTAACCCTATAAAACCTACTGTATCATATATGATATGCAAATTTCAAAGGTCTTTAAGTTAATGATCAAAACCTTGATGAAAAACCTGTTGTATACAATCTACTACATTCTTTCTGTCGTCTGACTGATTAGTTTACACTTGTTTAGCAAGTAAAATCCTTTTAGTATAAAAGACCACCTTCAGCTCTTGGTTCATGTGTTTTTATATTTTTTTGTTTTGTTTTTTGCTGTGCAATCTTTACTGATTTTTATAAACTAAACGTAAGAATAACTTTGATATTGTTAGTAATATTTCATGATGAACACTTACTGGACTGAAGCAGCTTCGGTTTATTTGATTATCCTTAAGTCATTTTTTAGAAATGTTTATTTGTTCATCTCTCAGTCATCTTCGTATTGCATTATATGTTTTGAAACTATAGACATTTGATCGTAGAACTAAGCATTCAAATATCATCTTACTAAGACATATTATTGGGAGATATACAGTTACAACTGACATTTATAGGCATTATGTTGTCCGCTTTACTGTTATAAAGATCTTTTTGATTTACATTACAAGCTTACTTATAATGTAAATCAATTACTTAAAATGTACTGTAGTATAGGTATGTATAGGAAGTGGAGGCTCAAAAATTGTGCAAAAGTGAACTTACCAATCAAGGAAGTAAACAATTCTGGAGCTGAACTTCCTGCAGCCATGAAAGTCGCCCCAGCCACATCTTCACTCAGCTGAAGATTCTGAATGGATGAATGAATGATGCATTTATATTGTGCTTTATTGTGTATTGCTGTACACCCAAAGCGCTTTACAATCATGTGTGTGTGTGTGGGGGGGGGGGGGGGGGTCTCTCCTCGACCACCACCAGTGTGCAGCATCCACTTGGATGATGCGACGGCAGCCACAGGACAACGGTGCCAGTGCGCTCACCACACACCAACTACAGGTGGATAGGAGCAAGAGATAGAGCCAATCAAGTGGATGGGGATTATTAGGAAGCCATGATTGACAAGGGCCAGTGGAGGGAATCTGGCCAGGACACCGGGGTTACACCCCTACTTTTTACGAGAAGTGCCATGGGATTTTTAATGACCACAGAGAGTCAGGACCTCAGTTTAACGTCTCAACCGAAAGACGGTGCTTTTTGCCAGTATAGTGTCCCCGTCACTATACTGGGGCATTAGGACCCACACAGACCACAGGTTGAGCACCCCCTGCTGGCCTCACCAACACCTCTTCCAACAGCATTCCAACATTGTTTCAATATATTTGTCTGCACTCATGGATACCACATCAGGTGCCATGTACTTCAATTGGAATGATTGGAACACCTGACAGATCTGGAAAATATTGACCTTTTTTTTTACCTCCAAAACATGATTTCATTTCATAATGATCATGAAACATGCAGATGGTTGCTCTGAGCACAACAAATATCAGATGAAGTGAGCCGTACTGTTTTTATTCACTTTTAACTTTAAAGGGGTCATATAATGCCATTTTTGTACAAGCTAATATGATTCTTTAGGGTCTAAATTGAAAGTTTGTAATATACTTTAATTAAAAATTCTCATTAGTATTGTAAGAAAACACTCATTTTACCTGCTCAAAAACAGCTCTGTTTTCAGCACACCGTTTTAGTGCGTGTGTTTTTAAATGCTAGTGAGCTTTGCTCGCCCCGCCCCTCTGTTCTGTGGGGCGTTTTTGACACAACACACGTGGAGTGTTGCCTTGACAACAGTTGAGGGTATATTTTGAAGAATGGCAGTAAATATGTGATCAGATAACATAACTTATTCTGGCATAATATTGAAAAACATCAATTAGAGTATTTATAGTCTTGGATCATATGCATTTGCAGGACGTAAACAGTATTTTGCAGGTATTGTGTTACCATTAATTTTCATGCAGTTATAACTTTTTTATTTATTTTAATTTTTTACATTACTTCTTAACAGATACCGTTATAAACCATCTACAAAAGTAAGCTTAGTGTAGTGTTATCATGTTAACTTTAATACCTGCGTACACAGTTTGTAATAACACAATAACCATAACGTTTTGTTCATTATAAACGTGGGATTATTAATTATATTGAGAACGTCGTAAATAGAAAACATGCATGTACCCTGAATGTAAACATTAGCCACATACATCGTGAAGCGTGCTAGCGATTTGCAAAGATTAATATAAAGATTAATATAAAGGTTAATTAAACGTTACACTCACTTCTTCTGGAGGTTCAGCAGGAACACGAATAGTTGGTACCGATTCTTTTTTCAGGAGCAGCTTCTTAGCAAAACCAGCTTTATACTGACCTTCATTTATAAAGCAGTCTGGTGAAAAATGATTCGCGGTTCGGACTTAGGAACATCAAAATGACTGCTGTGTTCATTATTGCACCCGAGAACAGAACACCACAATCGCTTAGACGCCATTCTGCTCAGAGACAGCTCCAGCGTATATCAACAATGACGCGCGGACTATGATTGACAGCTCGCTCACGAGCAAGGGCGGGTCTGTGTTGAAACACTGCTGTCAATCAACCATCGTGGGAGGGGCGTCCGACCGTGTGACGTCACGCGGTCGAACGGCTTGATTTGAGACAGGGTAAAACAAATAAGGAGATTAAAAAAAAAAAACACTGGATGGATTTTTATCATTTTATGATGGTTGTGTACAGGCACTGCCAACACACATTTCAGTACAATCAACTTGTAAAAGTGCATGTACCATTATATGACCCCTTTAATATTTGGTATGTCCACCTTTTGCAGCAATTGCAGCAGCAGCATCTCTCTGACATAGTGTCAATATATTTTCTGAGAACTTCAACACTAATGTTATCCCAGGCCTTCTTCAACTCAAGCCAAAGGCTTTCCTGTGAATGTACAATAGATCTGTCCAGTTTATTTTCCAACTCGCCCCAAATTTTCTCGATGGGGTTGAGGTCTGGACTTTGAAGGGGTCCAGTCCATCATTTTCAATGTTCCAGCAGATTCCTTCCGTCGCAGGTAGTTCCGGTAATAGTTAGAAGAATGTTTAGGGTCATTTTCCTCTTGGGAAAAAAATCCAGGCCCAATAAGACGACTCCCAGATGGTACTCCGTGCCTCACCAGAATGTGGTATACTTTCTTATCCATGATGCCATCAATTTTCACCTGTTCCTGAGGCTGAAATGGCACGCCACACCGTAATACTACCCCCTCTGTGTTTAATTATTGGCAAGAGACATTCATTTTTATATCTCTCCCCCTCCCTCCGTCGAACATACACTTTTCGCTTGTTGCCAAACTGTTCAAACCTGGGGCCTGTACCATGAAGCCGGTTTAGCTGGCTAGCCAGGTAAGTTTCAATTTAGTTTGTGCCAACTCTGGGTTTTAGGTACCATGAAAGTGGTTTGGTTTTTAGCAGTGTTCATCGCCATAGTAACTTATGCTCCACAGCTAACCTTCTCCGGGGCAGGTTATGTTAGGGTTTAGAGATCTCAAACCGAAATTTGATCAGCTTCAAGCAAAGTGACACATCTCTGATGCAATAAAGCCACTCCTCCAGTTTCTCTTATTCCAAATTAAAGGACGCTACATAGTAAAACATTTTTAAAGATAAAATCATCTGATTTTTATTTTATATTATTTATATAATTATTAAACCCTTAATTCATTACACAAGCCAGCTAAGTTTAATAGTAATTATTAAGCTTTTATTTAAAATAATGTAAACATATAGATAATATAGTGTATCTATAATATAGATAATGTGCATATAAATAAGTTTTAGAATCAATAAAACTTTAAACATGACTACATATGAGCTTAGATCTTTAAGTGTTTTTATACCTATAAATAAGATCAACTCTATAAACTAACTTTACAACTTTTACTTGCACTCATATGGTAAGATGTTATCTTTAAGTTTTCCTCTTTCATGGATAGATCGTTTCATGATCGTGCTGTGTAAATGCGTTTAAATTCTTCTTATTGTTCAATCTTTTAATCTTCACACTGACTCTCTCACAAGAAGTGAATCATAGTTTTTAGGCATGTGATTGGCTGCTCATTTCTGATGTCACACTGTCATGTGCACGCGCTCCATTAACTCAGGATCAAGCCTGAGTTGACAGAGAAAGTTGATGATCAGCTTCATGGTACCAACAAAGCCAGATTGGACTGTTTTGGTTTTGTCAACTCAAAACTAATCCTGTAACCTTGAGTTTGTTTAGCCACCATCATGGTACAGGCCCCTGGACTCATCAGTCCACAACACTTTATACCAATCTTCCTTTGTTCATTTCTTGTATTATTTTGCAAATTTCATTCATTCATTCAAATTTCAGGCATTTCACTCTATTTTTCTCTTTCAGTAATGGTTTCTTTGCTGCTATTTTGACAACAAGTCCTTCTTATCCCAGTTTCCGATGTTGATCTTGTCACACAGTTCCTGTGAGGTCTTTATTCGGTCCTTAAGACTGAGAATTTTGAGATGCTTCACTTTTCTGTCTGAATGTTTCTTTTGTCTACCTCTCTCCTTTCGGTTCTGGTGGCATCATGGAGGTCTAAAATGTACTTCACAGTGCTTGGACTGCATCTCATGTCCTTGGCTATGTGGCGGTAACTCCAGCCAGCATCAAAAAGGGCCTTTATTCGAACCCGTTGCTCACTCATTAGCTCCTTCTTCACCTTAGCCATGTTCAAAGAGCAACATGTGCTTTAAGATTACTTCTAAAGGCTTTGAATTTATACCAATTGGTAGTGTGGCTTCAGTGACAAAACCCTGATGTTACCCATCACTTAATGAGCAAAATAGGCCTTGCACATTCAAAAGAATCACACAGCTGTGTCCTAAGACTCTTGCATCATCATCAATTTAACCATGATCACACCTGACAATGATTACACAAGTAATTTGGCTTCTTCTGTCAAAGAACATGTTTGTTTGACATTGACAGTGAAATAGGCCTAGCTTGTTTTTTTGTAAGGAAAATGACCTAAATCTTCTTATAATCGCTCTATTCCAGGGTTCCTCAAATCTTTCCCTGGAGGGTAAATCTGCTGCAGAGTTTAGCTCCAACCCTGATCAAACTCACTTACCTGTGATTTTCTAATGATCTTAAAGACTCTGATTAGCATGCTCAGGTGTGTTTGATTAGGGTTAGAGCTAAACTCTAGCCAGATTTGAGGATGCCTGCTCTATTCTATGGTTTATAGAGCATAATGATGACTTTGTAGATATTTCATTCATTTTATAGGTATTAATGGCCAATTCATCAAAAACCTCTTAAATATGCCAAGTGTTCTAATAATTTTGGCCACCACTGTAATTGTATTGAATGTGCACATGTAGTGTACTTCAAATCTTAACAGTCTACTTTTAAAAAAAACTGCACTTGCAGATAATATAATATTAATGAAATAAAAGATCACTTAAAGAGAGACACTTTCATGACAATGTTTCCTAACACACTTAAGCACACTATTAAAAAGCAATGTCAAATTAAAGGTTTTACTTTAAAGAACATTTTCAATCATGTTTTCAATAATCTTTTGTCATGATTTAACGAAGTACACTTTTTTGATGTGTTGACTAACTATTATGCAATTACATATAAAGATGTACTTAAGTCCTACTTAAGTGGGTCAAAAATCATTCTTAAGTTTAGCTAAATGCATTTAATATAGTTTTAAACTATAATACATTTTCATTTATTGCAGTTAACAAGCAATTAAATGTCAGAAAACACTGCATTCACTTTGCATTTAAGTAGCTATATTCTTTTAAAGAATATTATTTCCAAAATAAGTGTTTTTTTTTTTAAGTATGCTAAAGTGTACTTCTTTTCCAAAAGGGTTCTCCAGCAGCATGAATCTCTGCAGTTTTAAATACTTAAATCACGACAGCTCCTGACAAATCGTGAACAAAGCCAATTCCCTGAAGGAACGAGAACAAAGGGAATTTCCCAGAAGGAAACACACCTTCCAATCTTGACATGTTAATTAACACTTTAGCCAGAGTTCATGACACATAGCATCAGTGCTGACCCGTCGGAGCAGGGAAACAAGGCTGTCATCACTTCATTTTCAGGATAGAGAAAGTAACGTGCTGTCATTCTTATTCCAGCTGAACTGTCTGACAGGCTGCTGCACTCACCTCTGAGATCTTCTCCAGCGACGGGACAAAATAGTCATCGCAAATGATAGCCAGTGCGTAGAACATATAGACAGCCTGCAACGAGAGGATAGATTGATAGATGGATAGAGGGATAGATAGATAGATGGACGGACAGACGGACGGACGGACAGACAGACAGACGGATAGATGGATAGAAGGATAGAGGGATAGATAGATAGATAGATAGATAGATAGATAGATAGATAGATAGATAGATAGACGGATAGATTGATGGATAGATAGATAGATAGATAGATAGATAGATAGATAGATAGATAGATAGATAGATAGATAGATAGATAGATAGATAGATAGATAGATAGACGGATAGATTGATGGATGGATGATAGATAGATAGATAGATAGATAGATAGATAGATAGATAGATAGATAGATAGATAGATAGATAGATAGATAGATAGATAGATAGATAGATAGATAGATAGATAGATAGATAGATTGATGGATGGATGATAGATAGATAGATAGATAGATAGATAGATAGATAGATAGATAGATAGATAGATAGAACAAATGAATGATAGAATGAATGAACGATAGATAGATAGATAGATAGATAGATAGATAGATAGATAGATAGATAGATAGATAGATAGATAGATAGATAGATAGATAGATAGAGACAGAATGATAGAACGAATGAACAATAGAATTAATGAACAATGGATGGATGGATGGATGGATAGAATGAATGAATGATAGAATGAATGAACAATAGATAGATAGATAGATAGATAGATAGATAGATAGATAGACGGATAGATTGATGGATGGATGATAGATAGATAGATAGATAGATAGATAGATAGATAGATAGATAGATAGATAGATAGATAGATAGATAGATAGATAGATAGATAGACGGATAGATTGATGGATTGATGGATAGATAGATGATAGATAGATAGATAGATAGATAGATAGATAGATAGATAGATAGATAGATAGATAGATAGATAGATAGATAGATAGATAGAACAAATGAATGATAGAATGAATGAACGATATATAGATAGATAGATAGATAGATAGATAGATAGATAGATAGATAGATAGATAGATAGATAGATAGACGGATAGATAGATAGATAGATAGATAGATAGATAGATAGATAGATGATAGATAGATAGACGGATAGATTGATGGATGGATGGATGATAGATAGATAGATAGATAGATAGATAGATAGATAGATAGATAGATAGATAGATAGATAGATAGATAGATAGATAGATAGATAGATAGATAGAGACAGAATGATAGAACGAATGAACAATAGAATTAATGAACAATGGATGGATGGATAGAATGAATGAACAATAGATAGATAGATAGATAGATAGATAGATAGATAGATAGATAGATAGATAGATAGATAGATGATGGATGGATGGATGGATGGATGGATGGATGGATAGAATGAATGAACAATAGATAGATAGATAGATAGATAGATAGATAGATAGATAGATAGATAGATAGATAGATAGATAGATAGATAGATAGATAGATAGATGATGGATGGATGGATGGATGGATGGATGGATGGATGGATGGATGGATGGATGGATGATAGATAGATAGATAGATAGATAGATAGATAGATAGATAGATAGATAGATAGATAGATAGAACAAATGAATGATAGAACGAATGAACGATAGATAGATAGATAGATAGATAGATAGATAGATAGATAGATAGATAGATAGATAGATAGATAGATAGATAGATAGATGGATGGATGGATGGATGGATGGATGGATGGATGGATGGATGGATGGACGGACGGACGGACGGATGGATAGATAGATAGATGGATGGATAGAATGATAGACAGAATGATGGATAGAATGATGGATGGATGGATGTGTCACTCACACAGAGCACGTGCAGTAGTATGGCTCCTCTCTTGCGCTGCTCTTTGGTGAAGATGTCCTCAGGGAACTCATGGATTGCTAATGGGAAAACACAACAGGGTTTAGACATGGAATCATCAGAAACAATTGTGCCTGCTGGATTTTCAAAAGCAATTTAGCTGAATGTGTGGTGGGCTAGTGGCATGTATGACACCAGAGAGTGAGAGGAAGATGAACTTTAATGACGACAGAACTCAAGTCTATTTATAGCAGCCCATCACTGAAGCCTCCCTTCTCCACACTCACATGAAAACATACACACTATAGACCCACTCTCTAGATTACGTTACCCCAGTAATGTGTGCCTGCATAAAAATGAGTTTTAGAAGAGTTTTCTCAACTGGAATCAAAAGGAGAAGATTTCAATCTGAACTCAAATAATTCTCATCAAATTCTCATTAAAGAACATTATCTGTGCCTGATCTCTGTGCTTATATGTAGGTAATCATATGAAACTTTGTCATTTGTTAAGTACAATATGGACATACTGGCAGCATCTAAAACGCAAGCAGTATTATGTATATACAGCTATAGAAATGTAAAATATTTATAAAGTCATTATTTCATATTTATTCCATATTTATACAAGTACATTGTTATAGATATATTTTAGGTCTCTTAAACTTATCCTCAAACCTGAACAAAACCACTTTTAAAAAAAGTACAGTGACATACATAAGTTTACTTTGATAACCCCTCTCTCATATATCTTTAAATATTTTTTATTTTTATTATTATTATTTTTTTATTTGTTCCTCGCACAGCACAGTCATATAGATTCTGAAAATTTCGATTACAGCCCAAGAATAAAATAGATTACTTTCATGATTATTTCATTGTGCATTTGTGATTCATTTTATGGTTGTTTTCATCACAGGATATACAGAAAAATACAGTGTGAGTAATGGTTGAAAGATTACAGGATTTTATTTAAATTTTTTTCTTATTTTAAAGTGTAGTCTTATTTAAAATGACTTTATCATGTGAAATGACTTGAAATGACAGTCACACTGAAAATGTTATAATATTAAATGTTAGAATTTCAAATTAAGTGAATAAGCCATCTGTGTATAATAAACACAACTGAAACAATATCTCATTGATCATAAATACAACAGAATCCACCTATTCATTCTATTAATGAAATATCCATAGATTAAATCTTTATCCATAGATAAACTTGTACATGATTCACAGTTTAGATGCTGTCAATACGTCAGTATTGAACGTTTTAGTGTTTGTGTGAACCACATTTTACATAAAATAATACTCATGCGATGACGTTGCTACTATCCACATTAATTTTATAGCTGTTTCTTATGGCTGTGTACATTTGTTTCTTTTTTTAAATTATTCTAAGACATTTTAGAAAAGACTATTTGAAGTTCTCAGTTGTGTACCATCACATCTCCTTCGACTCTGAGCAATAACATTTTCCACTAAGAAAAGCAAACACATGCACATGGATAATTTTCTGCCTTGCCCTTTATTTCCCAGACAGAACAACTTCACTCCTCCTTAGTTATTTACAATGGTTTCCTTTTCTTCAATTCTGTCTTTCTCGTCTTTTTTCCTTTCCTATCTCTCTCTCTCTCTCTCTCTCTCTCTCTCTCTCTCTCTCTCTATATATATATATCCTCCATCTCATTTCCTTCCTCTTTTTTTGTCATCTTTCCATCTTCTTCTGTAGCCCAGTGTCAAAAGACATGTTTTGGCTCTATGTAAATCTGAATCGCGCTGAAAACCCGTCCTGACGAGCTGCCTCAGCGAAGGCAGTTACTATGGCGACGTCTTCCCTAGGGCAGTGAATTGTTGACGAGCAGCGGCTGGAAGCCAATGGCAACAGAGTGAAAGTGAGAAACTGGGTGGAGGATATATCTTTCCCATGGACTTGATTTAGGAAATATGGAAAAAAAGGAGGGACCAAAGAGATGACAAGCAACACAGAAGTGCAACTGCTAAAAATACTCAATTTCCCTCTCCCAGGGGGAACGTCTTGGGGTTCTGTGAGAAAGGCGCACAGATATAAGACGGTGTTTGACTCCAACAAAAATAGAGAAAGTGTGTAAATCAGATGGCAGAGCAAGTGAACGATTTAAAGACAAACCAAATAACGGAAAATGTTAGGATAATGGAAAATTTCACACTTGTTCTCTATTTGAGCATTTTTCCATTTTTTGTAGTCTCGACCTCGTGTACTTACCAACATGTCAGTGCAACATAGGCTCATTGGAAAAATTTGTGCAAGATTCCAAAAATGTATCTATAAATACAATTCACTGCAGTTTTCAGCTGAAGTGAACACTAATAACAGTAACATAGCAACAAAGTGTATTCCTTTTCACAGAAATTATGATTTCAGGGGCACAATACTGATTAATAAAGACTTATTTTTATGTGGTTTCTTGCACAATACTCAGTTATGACCCTTTAGCAAAGTGCATGATTTGTAAAGTAACACATTTTGACATTTGCATCTAATAACCAACTCCATATATATGGCTTTTCTGATGTAGCAAACTTGCTCAATAGTGCACCCAGTACAGAGACACAAAGCCGCCAGGTTTGAGTCCTGGAAACACAAATCACAATAAAAGAGATCAAAGACTTCTAGAAGCAATCTAAAATTACATGGTTGTTTCAGCAAATGCATTTTTTAATCTTACATTTGCTTGTGTTAACATTACTGGATAGGTTTAACATAAAGTTTAGTGTAGGTGGTGTGTTATTTTCAAACCCTTTAGCGCCACTCACTGGACATTTAATTAACTAACTGTGGAGATACAAACAACAACCGATGTAGCAAAACATCACCGGATTTACGTTCATATGTTTAGGATAAATCTGAACATGCTTTTAGCTAGGGCTACACGATAAATCGAAATGAAATCGCAATCGTGAAAAGGCAAAAGCTGCGATAGTCATGCGCATCTTGTCAGCGAAGGACGGTTCTGTGATCAGTAGTAAATCTCCATCTGAAGGCCAGAGGGCGCTCTCGCTTAGAAACTCCAAATACACAGGAAGAAGAAATCCAGGAAATCCCTATAGCGGTAGCTGAATAAACAGAAGATTTAACTGCTTTTATTGATTCAACGTGACTAATAAACACAAGACTACGCCAATATATGATTTATCTGAGTTCTTATTATAATTTTCATTATAATAAAGTATATAATAATGCAATGCTAATCGATATAGCCTTAATCACTGCTTAGAATACTAGGAAATATGTTGTGTGCTTTATTCTGTGTAAGAAGCCATATCATCTCACAGAAGGATTTATTTCAAACATTCGACGGACGTTGTGAAGTGACTTTGGAGTAAAAACATGTTATTAAATGTAGTATTTTCATGTGCTTTCAGATGGAGCAACAATTACTACACAGAGCCGTAGTTCACTGAGAAGCTACGCAGACAGCAGTAATTATCGCAGAACTATATCTTCGATTTCATTATCGTGCGATTACATCGTCTGCGATAACGAACGCAATATTGCGTAGCTTATCAGTGAACTACGGCTCTGTGTAATAAATGCTGCTCCATCTGAAAGCACACTACTAATCACAGAACCGGCTTTACTGACAAGATGCGCATAACCATCGCAATCGATTAATCGTGCAGCCCTACTTTTAGCGCCACCCACTGGACATTTCACTTTGAAAGTGCCGCAAAATGTGCAAGAAGCACTGTAATATAATTTTGCAGAAATGTCGGCACAGGCACAAATTGCATCAATGTGCAAATAAGTCACTGTGACCTTTCACCTCACAGCAACAGACAACTGCTCCGCCTCTTAAATACAAGCAGCCAATTCGGGCCTCTTGTTTCCTTTTTTCTTACCAGCTGGAGCCAAGTTTAGCTCCAGTGCAGCTGCGCAAATCAGCAGCCCTCAGCAAATGATTGAAAGCCGCTCAAATGATGATGGCTCACCCAATCCTGTGTGACAGTTACTCTCTATATAAAGTATAGAGTGAAAGACTTCACTACACACTATTAAGAATAAAGGTTCCAAATGAGGGATTTTAGTGCGATGCAATAGAAGAACGATTTTGGGTTTCTCGAAGAACCTTTCAGTTAACAATTACATTTGTTCTCAGTTTGAAAAACCTTTTACTACTATAACCTTCTGTGGAATGAAAAGGTTCCATGCATGTTAAAGATTATTCACTGAACCATCAATGTCACTAAAGAACCTTTATTTTTATGAGTGAAAGAAAAAAAAACAGATAGAGAAAAGGCTTTGGTGGCTTGAATGTATGAGAGAAAAAGTGACAGCATCTGTCCTTCTGTCTGATTGTGTGGCTGCAAGCTAAGAGTGAGGGAAAAACTGCAGAAGAGAATGAGGAGAGAGAGAATGTTATGCTATTGACTTAAAATGGCAGGGTGTCTTGGTGTCCAGCTGGCTTATCAACTGCAAAACACGACCCCGCAGTCTACAACAGCAACACACTCAGGACTGAGACCGCATATACGCTACAAACCTGTGCATCACATACTACTCCATGGTTTTTATAGTTTACTAAAGACTAAAAACACTAAACATAAAATATTTTAGTACTTGAAATAAACTTTAACTTAAAAAAAAGCTACATTTCTCACTTTTCAACCTGATATTTTGATGTACTAAAATAACTAAAACTAAAATAAAAATGTATAAATATTATGTAGACATATTTAAAAAATAAAACGACAAAAACACAGCAAAAATAAAACTTTAAAAAATTAAAATGAATATTCTGGGTTTAATACATAAAGTTTAGTTCAGCTGACAGCATTTGATGCATAATGTTGATTACCACAACAAATGATCTTGTTTCTTAATCAATCAACTAATCAATCAATCAATCAACCAACCAATAATCAAATAATCCACAAATTTTTGCAGAATAATGAATGTATGTGCTATTATAACATTTTACATTTACACCTTATCTAAATTTTATATATATATAAAATATACGCTGAATGATTCAGGAAGGTGAAGTACATGTTTAAATCAGCACATTGTGTTTAAATAGCATGTCTCACCTCTATTAATCAGACCTGTGAATTCTGTCAAAGGGGGAAAATAAAAGAAACCAAGTGAGAATAAGTGGGAACGAATATCAGGTAGCTTGATCAGAACATGATTTACTAAAGCAGATACGGCTATAGAGTGACAAAGTCTCCTTTTCACTATGTGGGTGCAAGTGAGAAAGCCTCAGTTAGGTGTAAAATCCAAAAATAAAGCCTTTTTCAGGTTGCTGCGGAAAACGGCACAAAAATGTCTGTGGCATCATTTTCACTAACCTCTTTAGAACACTTCCAGTTTTTATTATAATTTAAACTCTTAGAGTCAGAAAAGTCAAAGATTTTAAAGGAATAGTTCAGCCAAATATTCTGTCATCATTTACACTAATTTTGTCACAAATCTGTTTGACTTTTTTATTTTTTATTTCTGCAGAACACAAAGGGAAGTCAGTGGGGTCCAGTGCTGTTGAGAGATAATATAACATATCTGATGCTAAACTTTCACAATCAGTCTCTGCTCATTTATGTTAATTAATATACATGAGGAGAGGCAGGTCTAATGAGATAGTAGGAAAAGCTACATTGACACCAAAAGGTTGAAATAATATTTCTAATGCTTTTGAAAGAAGTCTTTTCTGCTCACCAAGGCTACATTTATTTGATCAAAAAAAAAATAGTGAAAACAGTAATATTGTGAAATATCACAATTTAAAATAACGGTTTTCTGTGTGAATATATAGTAAAATGTAATTGATTGCTGTGATCAAAGCTACATTTCCAGCATAATTACTCCAGTCTTCAGTGTTATACATGATCCTTCAGAAATCAATCTAATATGCTGATTTGCTGCTTAAGAATTTTAATTTTTTTTTTACCAATGTTGAAAACTGTTTTTGCTGCTTAATATTTTTTTGAAACCATTATCAACTACAAAAGTTTGAGTTATGAAAAAAAGAAAGCAATTGTTTTATTCAGCAAGGATTGATTAAATGGATCAAAAGTCACAGTTAAGGTTTTTGTCCAAATATGTGTAACAGTGTGTACCATACACAAACAAAAATTGACAATGAACTGAGGAAACAAAGGGACTTAAACTAAAAAATCCTGGGTTATTTTTTAACCCAAATGCTGGGTTGAGACTTTTGGGTCAAATGTAACAACCCAATGTTTGGGTAGTTTTTGTGTTACTCAGATCCTGGGTCAGACATAACCCAGCAGTTGAGTTATTTATCACAGGGATTTTGCGTTCTCTTCAGGAAAGAGCAGTTCTAAGCGCCTTTTGGCCTTTTGTACACGAGACCCTTGCAGTGGTGGATAAGGACCAATGGGTTTTCCCCAAGGGACAACCCACTTCACATGATCAATTTTACACTGTGATGGCTTTGTGCCTTAGTCATGTGGAGGAAACCTTGGTTCTTAGCCCAGGGCCCTGTGCTGGGAGCCTCTTGTTGTCGTGTGACGTTTATGACAGATGCAACCCTCATGGGCTGGGGAGTGATCATGAGCGGTCGCATGCGCATTCGTGCAGTGAAACACTGTCTCACAGAACTGAGAGGCCATCATGTGCTTGTCTGCACAGACAACGCGTTGGTGGTCTCCTACAACAACCATCAGGGGGTCTGCGGTCATGCCCCTTTGCAGGTTGGCACACCAGATCCTCCTGTAGGCCCAGGGAAAACTCCTCTAGGGCACCTCAATCAGGGAGCAGATGTCCTGTCTGAGGCCTGGCAATGGAGACTTCACCTCGAGGTGTGTGGGGGGGTGGGGGGAGTGTGTGGGGGGGTGGTACCTCAAAGCTGCCCCTTTGTGGTCCGGCGCTAAAGTTCGGTCTACGTACCCCTGGACCGCGATTTCTACCCCTCTGGTTTGTGATTGTGCCCTGGTAACGCCATTTCGTTTGCATCTTAGGAGACCACATACTGTCTGCTCTGGTTCTCCCTCACACATCCAGCTCCTCTCAGACTAAATGGCATGGTGCAGGCGTGACATTTATATATAGCCGTAATGAGTCCAGTGACCGGCTTATACAGCTGTGACGGGTCGGGAGGCGAGCCTGTTTATCCGTGAGGAGTCCAGTGGCAGACGCTTATAGTCGCATTGAGTCCAGTGTCTTTTGATGTTTGAATTTTGATGGCTGATGATTGCAATCAAGGTAAAAACAATTGCATTGACATACAGGAGTCGTAAGTATGTCTGATACACAGTGTTTGAGCACTCTTGACGCACAGATCATATGTTGTATTCATGCACAGACACATTTCAGTACATTCACGTTGTTTCCACACACATTCAGGATTATGTTTTGATTTGTCTTGTGCATGTTGCTGTGTTTAGTCAGTGTGCACAAATGTATCAATTATATGAACTTCTTACATCATTTGGTTCGTTGGTGTCCTTTTGGAGTCTCCCAAGTGTCCTTTTTTTTTTTTTGAAAAGATATCTAAATTTATCTTGAAATAAGCTTGCAGAAAATACAGTTTTGTGAGAATCTCCCTTCAATCATTTGGTTTAATTTGCTGGATATAGTAAATAATGACAAAATGTTTGTACATATACATATTATTTACTATAATGTCAGCTGTCAGTTTAACGCATTAGCTTAATTAATTAGTTATGAAAAAATAACGCGTTTAAAATATTTTAACGCAGTTAACACAATGGCCCCGCCCCCAGACCTATACGTCATCTTACATTTCATCTAGTTGACTGTTGACAAATATGATGCAGGACGACAACTCTATAAATGCAGTTATGCCATAAAAATATTATCAAAAATTATATCAAGATATTGGGGCAAAAAATGCCCCTGTATGAGTTTTTGTCTCATATTTATATCATATGATAAGCGATATCACACCAGAGCAAGAGTAATATCACACCAGTGCTGTTTTTGTCCCGAAGAACATAAGTGCAAATGTGATTTTATACAACAGTTCAGTAAATAAGAAGTTAATAGTGTACAAGATTTAAACACGATATTGTGCGATTTTGTTCAGTTTTGCCAACAAAAATATTACCTATAAAGCCACAGCAGAATTGTTGTGCATCTACGAGCAACACAGCGATGTTTAGTTTCCTAATGAATGGTTTTGAATGCGTTTTGAATGAATGGTGTGAATCAATGATTCAGTAGCCCATTCATAGAGAGAGCTGTTTACTGAATTCCTGAATGAATCAGCCATGTGAACGAATCAACATTTAATAAAGACATTTACTGCCCCCTGCTGGTAGTTTTAGTTTTTTCTTTAGAGTATCATTTAATTTATTTAAAAAAAAACATTAAAGGGATAGTTCACCAAAAACTATATATATATATATATATATATATATATATATATACACCAGATCCTCCTGTGGGCCCAGGGAAAACTCCTCTAGGGCACCTCAATCAGGGAGCAGATGTCCTGTCTGAGGCCTGGCAATGGAGGCTTCACCTCGAGGTGTGTGGGGGGGTGGTACCTCAAAGCTGCCCCTTTGTGGTCCGGCGCTAAAGTTCGGTCTACGTACCCCTGGACCGCGATTTCTGCATATATATATATATATATATATATATATATATATATATATATATATATATATATATACAGTTAAGTCCATATATATTTGGACACAGGCACAATTTTTATTATTTTAGCTGCTGACAAAAACATATTCAAATTAAAGTTACCGTAATTTCCGGACTATTGAGCGCACCTGAATATAAGCCGCACCCACTGAATTTTCAAATAAAATAAATAAGCCGCACATGTCTATAAGCCGCAGATGCCTACAGGTACACTGAAACAAATTAACTTTACACAAGCTTTAACGAAACACGGCTTGTAACAAAAATAAATAGGCTTTAACGAAAAATAAAAAAATAGCAGTAGCCTAAGTTGCAACAAGATCTCACAGAATTCCGTGTAATGTTCACGGACTTAATTAACCTCCGAATCTGTGGTGGCATCACGGAATCGACGAAAAATCCGTGATGGGCTCACAGAAGTGATACCAATGTAAGTCAGTGACAGGCATCAGCCGTGCTCCACGCACGGATCCACTGGTTCAACACTTTAAATAGGAAACCCTTAGCATCAATATGCCGACGCGATAATTTATCGTCATCATTATTGTTCAGAACTGGGTAGGTTTAGGGTAGGGCTGGGGTCAGGTACTCCAGTGAAAGTATAACTGCATCGGAGTCACTCTTTTTACGTGGTCCGATGCAGCGCTGGTGTTGAACCAGTGAATCCGTGCATGGACCACGGCTTATCTGTGAGCCCATCACGGAATTTTCGGCGATTCCGTGATGCCACCACAGATTCGGGGTTAATTAAGTCCATGAACATTACACGGAATTCTGTGAGATCAGGTTGCATTGGCCACTATCTTCCTCCTCCTGTGCTTTAGTTGTCTTTTTGCACCGAGTCAATTCCTCCCGCTGCTGTTTCCAGCGTCTTATCATCGACTCATTAAGACCAAGCTCCCGTGCAGCAGCTCTATTTCCTTTTCCAACAGCCAGATCAATCGCCTTCAACTATGAAAGCTGCATCATATGCATTTCTCCGTGTCTTTGCCATGATGAGGGTGACAAAATGACTACCGTAATCAGAATGATGGGAAATTTGAGCGCGCTCGATTTAATCTAAACAGTAAACAAAAAAGTTGTTTGACCTTAACCCGTTCGGCAATTTCATTGGTCTAATGAAAGCTTCAAAAAACTGAGCGCGTCACAGAATGTGTGTGTTTTTTTTTTTTATTTGAAAGCGGGAAAAATCCATATATTAGCCGCGTCATTGTTTAAGCCGCAAGGTTCAAAGCGTGCGAAAAAAGTTGCGGCTTATAGTCCGGATATTACGGTATATAATGAATATTGGCATAAAGTGCACACTCTGAGCTTTAATTTGAGGGTATTCTCATCAAAATTGGAGGAAATGTTAAGTAATTACAGCTCTGTAATATGTACCTCCCCCCTTTTTCAAGGGACCATAAGTAATTGGACAATTGACCGTTCGCAAAGAGCTTGACTGACAAGCGATCTGACCAATCAGAACACATATATTATGTGCCACCGCTGCTATCCGGCATCTTGCCCGACATCTATGGCCGGTCTCCATAGAAATCCATGTTAAAACGACTGAATTGAAACTTTTTAAATATAACTAAATAAATGTGGATGGTGATGACCAGCCGGCGGCTGCACAGATCTCACCAATAGAAATTCCACTGGACCACACCCAGGAGAAGGCCATCCCTCTTGTGGAAAGGGCTCTCACACCTATAGGGCATTGCAAGCCTTCTGATGTGTAAGCCAAGGCTATCGCATCGACGAACCAGCGAGAAAGTCACTGCTTTGTGGCTGGCAAGCCTTTATGGCGGCCTCCAAAGCAAACGAAAAGCTGCTCAGACTGAATAAACAGGCAAGAGCGCTCTAGGTATACTCTGAGCCCTCACTGGACAGAGCATGTTCGGACCCTGCTCACCATCTGTAATGGGGAGCACCAATAGGGAGATCACCTGAACTCTGAACGGAGTTGAGAGCACCTTAGGAACATAACCATGTCTTGGTTTTAGAATGACTTACAGTCATGCTGATTGACAGCATTAATTTGACTCATTTGACTTATTTGACTCGTTAAAATGCCAATCAATTTATAACTTTTTTGAAATGTGTTTTTTCTGGATTTTTTTGTTGTTATTCTGTCTCTCACAGTTAAAATAAACCTATCATTAAAAGTATAGACTGATCATTTGTCAGTGGGCAAACCTACAAAATCAGCAGGGGATCAAACATTTTTTTCCCCACTGTAAGCCACCACTATCATGCTGTCCGACCGGACTAAGACGTGGTGCCCTTTTAAGGCTTGAAGAAAGGTTTTCAGGGCTAAGAAAACCAACATTTCTAGGCAGTAGATATGCAGGTGTTGCTCCGGGGCTGACCGGGAGCCGAACGCCGGATTGCCCTCCAACAGGGCGCCCCAACCCAAGTCGAACGCGTCCATTGTGACTACCTTCCTTCTGGAGGTCAGGTGTAACCTCATTCCTGTTTGGAACAGGCGAGAGGTCGTCCAAGGGGCCACATCCTTGATACAGTGGTGGACTACCCTGACAGAAAGCTGCCCCAGGCGTGGGATGGAACGCGGGCTTTGAGCCAAAACTGAAGGGCCGCATGTGAAGCAAGCCCAGAGAAATCACAGAGGTGGCAGCTACCATAAGGCCGAGCAGCCTCTGAAACACCTTTAGGAGGTGTGTCGTCCCCAGTTTGAGAGACGCCGCCAATCGCTGAATAGTCAGGGATCGTTCCGGCGTAATCCATGCCCGCATTTGGGCAGAGTCTAAAACTGTTCCCAGAAAGACTCGCTGTCTGGGCAACAGCTGACTATTGTACGAGTTGATGATCAACCCAGGCTCAGATTTCCGCTGAGGCTTAGCTGGTTTTGCAGGCTGAGTGGTGGGAATCTTTTGGCGGCCCGCAGCCACGGGGCCAGAGCGTTTGGGGAGGAAGTGACGCAGCGCCTGTGACGTCTTCTCAGCCTCCGAAAACCTTTCTGCAAACCCGTCCACAGCGGGGCTGAAAAGGCCCTTCGGTGAGATCGGTGATCCGAGGAAACCCATCTTCTCAGCGTCCCTGATCTCAGTGAGGTTTAACCACCAAACTGGCCATGGTCTTGCCGATCGCCTGCTTTCGTAGTGCGCAGAGCCAGGTCTGTTGCTGTGTGCAGCTCTTTGAAAGCCTCCTGGTGTACTTGGCCAGACTTTTCCATACCACGGAGAAGCTTGGCCTGAAACACTTGAAGAATGGCCATTGTATGCTGAGTCGACGTGACACCGCTCGAACCCGCTGCTCCGCTGTTTCTTTCTCTTAGGAGAGAAAGGATACGGGAGAGCTGAGCGAGGGGGACCGACGTAGTGGAAAAAGGCGATCCGCGAACGGAGACGGGAAAGACTCCTAATCTCGCAACGGGAGCATGAGCCTTCAGTGAGCGCAGCCTCTGCGTGGGTGCTGGCAAGACAGGCGACGCACTCACTGCACCCGTTCGTCTCATGCAAGGGAGCCTTGAATGAGCCACACTTACGGTGTGACATTTTCTCTTTAGGAAATTCGCTCTCGGCTTGCTCTTCACGTGCTGGATGGTGCTGCTTGGGTGTCTTCGACGGCGGTGAGCAGAGCTGGAGTTTCTTCTTCCTCGGATTCTTCTTGGTTTCTTCCAGAGTCAGCAAAGAGATGATCCTCGTCGCTGAAGGAGAATGATCTGATGAAATGGCGCTGCGAGCCGACTTATATACACGTCGGCTCCGCCCTTTCTGGCGGGCTAAAGCGCCATTGGTTTGTGCAGCTACACAAATGTGAACAAACCAGGCTTCAGTACAGAATAAAACAGGAGTTTTCCCCATACACAACGTGAAGTGAACGTTCGAAAGGGAACCTGTCATGTCCGGTGCTGTATGCATGGCTTGCAGCGCTTAAGTTAAAATACTGAGTGTGAAATAATAAAATGATATGTTAAAATGTGTACTCTTATCATTCTGTGGACAAAATCCTGTGAACTTCGCCCCGATCGGGAGCTGCATATGCACTTGTGCGCTCATCTGTTTTCAATGCAGCTAACCTCGCGTCGCTCATGTCATCTTCCCACTCATTAAACTATGACAGGTCCTTTACTGCAAAAAGACGGTCATTGCGACAATGTAAACTAAAGTGATGAAACTATGCACCATGCGTCTTTTTAAAACCATTTTCATAGGTTTCACGTTATATTGTTGGCTCTGAAAATATGTAAATGTGCATGTCCAGTAGCCGCAGCTGAAGTCCTTGTTTCATACCAGAAGTAACCTGCTCTGTATTGTCTGTCTGCACATTGTCAGTTTCCTCTTTGCTCTGCAATGTATTTTTCACTGCGTGAGAACATGGCATTGTTTGTCGGGGATAGCAACAGTAACTAAGGAGGGCGGGTCTTTGCAAATGGTCAACTGACTCAAAAGCTGTTTCATGTGTGTGTGTGTGTATATATATATATATATATATATATATATATATATATATATATATATATATATATATATATATATATATATATATATATATAGCAAAACAATGAATTATACTAGGTTTTAATCGATTTGTCAATCTCTAAATTGTATCAATACACAGCTAGTTTAATCACCGGTTTGTAGAAAAAAGATTGATTTGGATGTGACTTCAACCAGACAGTATAATGTGTTGTACATTATTACAAATAACTCAAGATCTTGATATTTGATTTGTTTGATCCAAACAAAATGTAAAATGACGGTAACAAACATATGCATTACTTTGAAATATTTCTGTCATGCTTTTGTCATTTTTATATTTCTGTTTTTATATTATAATACAGGTATTTCTGTTATTTATAACCAACAAGAGGATTTATTTGGTCCATGGGCTTATTAGGGTCACGTTCCCTAAATATTGGCCAGATCATATTCAACTGAAAGCAATTACTTGTGCTTATGCCATGTGACCTTAATGCATCATGTCAGAAGAGGATACACTCGAGGTCTGATTACCACACAGTCAAAAATGATGCAGCATGATTTGTTTTTATTAGACTGCAGTGATTGTGCTTGTCTGTGAGGGATTTTCTAGCCACCTACTCCTTCTGAAATGTACACAAAATATTTGGCCAATGCAAAGAACATCATGTGCAATGATTACTGACATGCCTAAAAATAGCACCTTCCCTTTCCTTCTCATTATTTATTTCCTCCCACCTTTCTCTCTCTCTCTCTCTCTCTCTCTCTCTCTCTCTCTCTCTCGCTGCCTCTGTCTTTTTCATCTAAGCTCCCTCTCTCACACGTCTCTCCACAAACACACGCACTCCCAAAATTTAGCATTCAGTTGCCAAGCAACACAAACCTCAAAGGATTCTCGTCTGAAGACAGGGTCTGCCGTCTCGTCCTTTTATAAGGAACAAAAACAATGGCGAGGACGAGAGAGAGACAGAAAAAAAGAAATCAATCTCAGACTTATTACATAATCCCCTCTAATTATGGAAGAGCAGTTTAAGGAACTGCACCTATTAAACATAATATTGCTCAGCTCTCACAGATGAGCAAAATACTGGAGATTTTGCCAGTGGCATTTCATCCAATTGCAGATTTGACATTGAGAGCAGTCATCAACTCAGGGCATTTTTGCTAGCTCTTTGAATTGATGTCAGCTGATTAAGAGCATGCAAGTTCAATTCAAGAATCATTTAGCCCGATTTGTGAATCAATTTTGACCAGCTCAAATAGGACAACACTAAGGAGAACTAAGAGCTGGTAATGTATGAACACTTGCACATATGTGAGAGAGAAAACTAGTAAATACAGTAAATTAGTCTTTATCTGGGGTGTTTCCAAAATGCAACTATGGTCACAAGTTCCGTCGTTATCAATAGAGTTCAACGGAACTTGCGACCATAGTTAGCTAACAATGCTTTTGAAGTACTGCTGACAACTAAAATATACTTTATATTAGGTGGCCTTAATGTACTTATTGTGTTCATATTGTATTGCAAAACACTATTGCTGCTATTGAGGTGTGATACGGGTAAGCATAGGGACAGGTTTGGTGGTCTGGGTAGGTTTAAGGGTGGGTTAAGGTGTAAGGGATGGGTCAACAGTGTAATTATAAATGTAAATACAGAAATTAATTACAGATGTAATTACATATAGGTATTTTTAAAAATATAAGTACAATGTAAAAACATGTATGTACACAATAAGTGCATTGTACCAAATGATTAATTCAAATGTAAGTACATAGGCCACCTAATATAGTAAGTAAGGCCACCTAATATAAAGTGGGATCAAATATACTTTAATTTATTTTTTATTGAAACTTGTGTCATATATTTAAATATATTCCTAACTACACATTTGTAATCATAAATATGCAATTAAGTACATTTAAAATATATTAACTTGAAAATGTAATATCAAATAACACATTACAGTTATGATTATAATAAAGCTTTAGTATGTTAGTCCACACATGAAAATAAGTGTACTTCTTTAAAGCATGACAAAATATTATTAAAACATAATGATTTTAAATGTACAAAAACTTTTAATTTGACATTATTACAAAGGCCACTTTTTAGAAGTATACTTAAGTTTGTTAAGAAACAGTCTTGAAAGTGTCTCTCTTTAAATGGGTCATCGCATGCAAAATTCACGTTTACATGTTGTTTGAACATACTGTAAATGTGTGTTTACACATCCACCATATAATAATAAAAATCCACCCGGTGCTTTTTAAGAAATCCTCAATAATAATAATCACTTTCTCAGATCAGGCTGTTCTGAAATTCTTGGCAGAATGACGTATAGTTCTGCACAGGCCGCTGCCACGACAACTGGTGTTTTACCTTAGACCCGCCCTGAGTGAGCTGTCATCAGTCCGCAATTGTTTCACTGCCTGGAGCAGATGTAGACAAGAATGACTCCTGAGCGATTGAGGTGTTTTGTTGTTGGATGTAATAAAGATCATAGCAGACCTCATTTACTCCCGACATCCGAACTGATAAAGATGCAGTGGATTATGTTTGTTTTATAAAGGGAATGCACCCCCCGATCTACCTAAATGCATTTATGTTCGCGCAAATCATTTGTAAACCAGCTTCACCTACAGATGAAGTGAGTACAAAGTTTTTTTTTTATGAATCTTTGCAAATCACCTTTCCTAATAATGTGCTAGTAAGCAAGTTCCGCGGCTAAATGCAGTTAAATTTTACAGCCTCAGAGAACGGCTTGTCACTCTACGGAAGAGAGGGGCGGGGTCAGCAGAGCTCATTAGCATTTAAAGGGACATGCACCGAAACAGCTTTCTGTGAACAGACCTGTTTTTGACAGGGTAAAAAGGGAGTTGTTTTACACTACCATTGAGAAATTTTAACCAAAGTATGTTATAGACATTTCATGAAGACCCTAAAGAATCATATCAACTTGTGGAAAATTGGCATCCAATGACTCCTTTAAGTCACTTAAGTGGCCTTTTAGTTTATTAATATTATATTATCTGCAAGTACTTTTTACTTTTAAGATTTGAAGTACACTACAAGTGCACATTCAGTAGAATTAGGTAGAATTATTTTGTTGCATGTATGCGTATGGGAGTTTAGTAATGTGGAGAAACCTAAAGTATTCAGGTTTTAATCATATTAATCTCTGAGTCAATAACTCATGTCATTTGTTCTAACACTCTTTGATTTGACCTGTTTATTGGGGAAATCAGATTGTCTATATCAAAAGATCTAGTTTGGTAGTGTTTTGGTTTGCTTTATCCCTGACATCCCTGATTTGAAGACTGCGTATCTTCAATGCTTGAGTGTACAGGTCTAATTCTGGCAACTAACAGTGCTGCAAGCATCCGTTCTGTCGTGTTCGCCATTATTTAAACTGCTTGCTGTGCTCACAGATTAAAGCAGACAGACCATGCTGTGATCACAGTTCTCAGTACTTTGTCTGCATAATACACAAACTGCAACAGAACTACAATAATAACAACAGAAGTATTTGTCTGAGATCAATGCCTGTAAGTGTTTTCCAGATGAGGCAGTAGAGTGTCTGTTCCTGACGTCTGTTTATGTTTCCTGTAGCCTCCTGATATCTCTGGACAGTGTATGTTTTCTCTTCCACCCCTTTTATATGTCCCTTTTTTTCCTGTTTTGCTACAGTAATTCATACATCTCAGCAACATGTGGCCTCTTCAGACAGAACTCTGCTTTCCGAAGGTCAAGCAGACTCTTGTGAAAAAGAAGTACACTTTAACATAATTTTAAAAGAGTACTTCTTATGGAAATAATGTATTTTAAAAGAATATACTTAAGTGTAAACTTCATGTAATGTTTTTGGACACTTAACTGAGTGTTAATTGCAATTAAATGAAAATGTATTATAGTTTAAAAATTTGTAGTAAATGCAATCAACTGAACTTTGACCTTTGACTTTGAGTGATTTTTGACCCTCTTAAGCAGGAATTCAGTACATCTTTATATGTAATTTCATAATTAGTCTTATTGTCTTTATACATTGACTTAATGTACTTCTTTAAAGCACTACACAAAATTCTTAATACAATGATTTATATATACTTTAAATATAAAACATTTAATCTGACATTTTACAAAGTGCACTTTTTAAACGTGTACTTAAGTGTGTTAAGTCAACTCAAGTCACCTTTATTTATATAGCGCTTTTAACAATGCAGATTGTGTCAAAGCAACTTTCCAATATCAAAATAGGAAAATTATTGATTAAACACTCAATTTTCAGTTAAAAGCATTTCATAATACAATGATAGGTAACACAGTCATGAAAATGTCTCTCTTTACGTCACTTAAGTGGACTTTTATTTCATTAACAGGTTTATGCAGGTTTTATCAATATGAAATTAAGACTTTTAAAACATTTAAGACCAAGTAAAAAAATTAAGGAACATACTGAAGGAAACAGAAAATAGAGATTATTTAAATTTTTTATACACATTTACTTGAGAATCAAAATAGCATCAGATAAAAAGTCTTGTTAAGAATGAAACCGATTAAAATAAAGTGAGTTTATGATTTAAACAAGAACTCAAATTAAACAAAATGCAAATGGGCCCAGAAAAAAAGTTTCCAAACCCCTACTGACATACATTTGTTCTTGTTTTAAGCAAACAATTCATTTTGTTCAAATTTTTTTTACGACTTTTTACATTTGCATCTCAAGCAAATATACCTTGAGTTTAAGGATGTTTCGATTTTTAGACATTTAGTTTTTTTTTTGCTACAAGTGCACATTCAATACAATGAAGCAGAGTTCATTTTTACAAGAGGAGTTTAGAGAATATACTACATGCAACCATAGTAGCCTAGAGCTACAAACACACACAAATATATTTACTGTGTAAATGTTGTATATCTTTCAAGCAGTGGCCTTTGGGGAAAACAAATATTTACTCTCACTCTTAGTAGTTTGTATAAATCACCACAAAACAGTCAATAAATAGCACACCATAAAATCTTAAATATAAATGCGAGATTTAAAATTTTCTGAATTGCAAACACTGTAAAACATTTTTTGCCCACCTGCTCTGGGAGTGTCAATTGTTTGATTTTCAACTTCATACTGCAGGACCCTGCGTCTGGGAAAGTCTGTTTCTGGCCACGAAGACTTGATCTCTGAAATGACATGAGAAATTAATATATCTCTACACCTTTCACAACCAAATGTGTACAGAAGTTTACTTCTATATCTGCAAACTGTCACTGCAACAGTCAACAATGTTAATGAAAACATTTACGAATCCATCAGGTAGACCAAAAAAGGTATTTGCGAGCAAGTATGCTTGAGTAAAAACATTCGGCACCAGAAGGCACTTCAAGCTCCACTACGTAAGCGTGCGTCCTGACGCACATACTGTACAACCAGAACCATTTTGTTTAGTTTTCCCTTGGCAGCATGAAAACACAACATTGTGGCACAGCTATGCAGCATCCTGTTCTGTTGTTCAGGGCAGTAGAGTTATATATAATATTGTGATGATACAGTACCTCAGAGATGAAAAAGTTTGTCACACCTACACATATACAAGTTGCTTTTTAAAATGAATAATTTATCTGCCATAAATTAGTAGATAAATTATGCAGTTCTGTAATTCATGACAGATTTGACAAGCAAAATTTAACAGCTGAAATCTGAATTTTGTTATTTTGTGAGATGTGTATGTTTGGACAGTCTACCTTAAATCAATATTCTCTGAAATCATAATTGCATTGCATTTTGTTGATTTTGCTCACTCAAGGATCCTCTGCAGTGAATGGGTGCCGTCAGCATGAGAGTCCAAACAGCTGATAAAAACATCACATTAACCCACAAGTAATTCACACCACTGCAGTCCATCAGATAATTTCTTGAGAAGTGAAAAACTGCATGTTTTTATAAAACCAAATCCACCATTAAGGCATTTCTAATCTTGGCTTCTGGCTAAACTACAAGTCTTCTATCCATAATATTGCTTTTTCCAGTGAAAAAGTCATCTCGTGTGAATAAGGAGAGAAATATGCATGGACCAAGCACCATTTACAAGCCCAAACAGCCCAAAACTGTTTTGTTTTAAAATATGTGGGTGGATTTTGATGTGAGAGGACAACATTGCATGAACTTTTTCACTGAGCGTTATTATGGATTATGAATTTTGCCAGAAGTGGCCGTTTAAAGTTAAAAGATGGATTTATTTCTTATAAACATGCAGCTTTTGTCTTCTCAAGATGTTAACTGATGGACTGGAGTGGTGTGGATTAATTGTGGATTGTTGTGATGTTTTTATCAGCTGTTTGGACTCTCATTCTGACGGCACCCATTCACTGCAGAGCATCCATTGCCGAGCAAGTGATGCAATGCTACATTTCTTCAATTCCAAAATAAAGAAACAAACTCATCTACAGGTTGAGTACGTAAAAAAAAATAAAAATAATAAAATAAAAACTTCTTTTCTTGATCTTTAAGTTCAGCTTACATTGTAAGCATTCAGATATTGTGTCTTTGCAAGCTTTCGGCCCTTCTTCCTTTCATTCAAATGAGGATGAGAGCTTTCTCTGCCTAGTTTAGTCATTGCGTCTGAATGTAGTTTTGGATGATAATTGTCTAAAAGCAGACTGGACATCTCATCATAATTTTGCCAGGTTCTATAGCCTGAACGTTTTTTTCAGTGAAGCCAGGTGATTAAGATTATTTCATTAAAAACTGAGAGGTGATTCTCACTAAAAATTCAAAGATTTCATTAACTGTTTATGTTAAAAATCTGTGATTTTTGAGTTCAAATTGAGACAATAGAGTGTGGTTTAAACTGCCTTAAGATTGTGCCATTTTTAATGTGCTCATTTCTCTGTTGTTCACAGTCTTATGGAAGATTTTTGAAGCTGTTCTCGACAACTGGTTTAAAAGCTGTTTCTTATCAGACTGTCTCTCTTGCTCACTTTATAGGGCATTTTTTTCCAGCTTTCATTTTGTGATGCTATATATGGGTAAAATCAGCTCCTCTGCTGCACTACCGTCCTCTCTGTCATCACAAAACATAAAAATGAAACAACTGATGCCACACACGAAGATCATGCTGAAACAGTTTGTTGTCGTGGATCAGTCTACTGTCAGAGGGTATAAACCTGTGGCTGTTCTTTACTCAAGATATGTCAAATAACCCAATTATGCAAGTACACTTGAGCAGAATAATGTTTGTTTTTTCAACTTGCACACACTGTAGACTGAAAGTGACCATTTGTCTATATATCATTACTGTGCCTTGTGAAAAAGCTAGGGATTGATGGGCACTTGAAGTGTACTTCAAATCTTTAAAGTCTAAAAAAGACTATACTTGCAGATAATGCTTATTTTCTGAATGTTATCATCCATGAGTTGTTTCGTATTTCGTAGTGCTTGATTCTTGCTGTATTGCTGTATGCTGCCCTGTCCTTTTGCTGTTTCTACTAACTATTGTCTGTCATCATTGTCTACCCTTCCAGTGTTATTTTTTCCTTGTTGCATGTACATTGTAAAGCGTCCTTGAGCCCTGGAAAGGCGCTATATAAATAAAACGTATTGCTATTATTATTATATAATATTTATGAAATAAAAGAAAGACACTTTGATGTTTCTTAACACATTTAAGTACACTTTTAAAAAGCGCACTTTATAATAATGTCACATTAAAAGTTTTACTTTAAAGTACATTTTAAACATTAGTTTTAATAATCATTTGTCGTGCTTTAAAGAAGTACACTTGTTTTGATGTGTTGACTAACATACTAAATTACATGTAAAGCACATGATTGTAATTGTAGTGTTTTTAAGTGTACTCAAGTTCTACTTAAGTGAGTCCAAAAGCACTCTAAAGCTCAGCTAATTGCATTTAATTTGAATTTTAACAATAATCATTTTTATTGCATTTAACATGCAACAAGTGTCCAAAAACATTACATTCAGTTTGCGCTTTAGTATATTATTTCCATAATAAGTACTCTTTTTAACAAGGGCTATCATGCTTCAATAGAAAATATGTGAAAGTCATGTAGTTTTATTGGTTTTACCTGGTTTGAAAGAGTTAGTTTTATTAAAATAAAATGTTAATGTGGTTGATTTTTGGGTTTTTTTAAATGTTGTAACTGATATTGCTATGGAAGCAAACACACAGCTGACGTGTTACTGTATGTCATTGATCATTCTGGTTTAAATAAGTGAATTATTTTTCCCAAACTAGTTAAGCATGAACCTCGCCCCCCCAGCTGATTGCACTGGTCAACTAAATAATGCAGTCAACCTGTCAAGAAAAGTTCACACTCATCAATTAAAAGTTCACACTCACTTAACTTGTTTGAATCATGCAAATATGAGAAATGTTACCAAATTGCCCAAGAAACAAAATGTTTTATAATTATAATATTATAATATCCAATTATAATATTAGCACTGTGTTTACAAACGTATCTGCTGCAAATAATATGTTTGCAAACCAATATTCATTAGTATTTAAACAGCCTCAAAAAAGCTCAAGTTCATATGCAAGGCTCATTTATTTTTGAGTGTTTCAAGAGGTAAATGCTTGATAAAGACAGCACCTCTGAGGTTCCCTAAACCACAAAAGTACTGATCTCTTAATATACAAAATAATAAAACTATAGGAAGCATATAATTATTGCTTTCACCCTTGGTAGGCAAATTTCTAGAATCAGGTTCTTTTGGTCACTTTTCAAACCCTATAAATCATAACTTGATTTAGGTAGGATACTTTACATTCATTGGTCTTTCTCTCTCTTACTCTAAATAATGAACACTATTTCATATCACCTTCTCTTTCAGTTTATAATGCAAAATCAGAAATATTGAGTTTTTGTTACTCAACTGGTAGAGCAGACACTACCAAAGGCAAAGTCATGGGTTTGCATCATAAAGGAAAATATTTATTATATTCTATCCAGCGTGGCATTGAACATGTCCATAATACAGCAGCAATGCATGTTAACTGCAATATTATATATACTATGGGTTAACTGTATGGGAAAACACCTTTCACTGGTGCTGTGACGCAGGTGTGAAGGGGGTTTTACTAGCAGGAGAAATCATGTGAAATAGTAATTTGCTGCTTTATGAATACCATTTGTGACCATGGACCACAAAACTAGTCATAAGCTGCACAGGTATATTTGTATCAATAGCCAACAATACATTGTATGGGTCAAAATTATAGATTTTTCTTTAATGCCAAAAATAATTAGGATATTAAGTAAAGATCATGTTCCATGAAGATATTTTGTAAATTTCCTACCATAAATATATCAAAACTTCATTTTTGATTGTAATATGCATTGCTAAGAAGAAGAAAAAACCTGCCCCTTTTAGACTTACACTCTATTCATTTACTAACTGCTTGTTTTCTTTATAAAAAAAAATAAAAATAAAAAAAAAAAACCTGAGCACTAGCTTCTCTAATCTATTTGTATTCTGTTTTCTTTTTATTTATTATACATTTAACAAAAGCAAAAAAGGCCTCTAACACTAGCTTGCTATATTCTTTTTCTATTCTGTCTGTTTTCTTTTTCTTTTATAATAATAATAATAATAAATAACCTTGCTACTGCGTTGGACTAACTGAGACTTTTTATAGCACTTGCAGATCATTGCTCTTTTGTTGCTTCCATTGTCCTCATTTGTAAGTCGCATTGGATAAAATCGTCTGCTAAATGACTAAATGTAAATGTAATGCAACTTCATTTGGACAACTTTAAAGGCGATTTTCTCAATATTTAGATTTTTTTTTGTTTTTTGCACCCTCAGGTTCCAGATTTTCAAATATTTGTATCTCAGCCAAATATTGCAAATATTATTCCAATGCATCATTGGACAACTTATGATAATGTATACATCTCAATTTAAAAAATTGACCCTTATGACTGGTTTTGAGGTCCAGGGTCACATTTTGGCTAAATTATTAGGCTATTGCCATTTTTAATGTATAAAAAGACCAACAAACTATTTAACATTCATTTATTTTATTTCATTTATGTTTATAAATCAGTATGCTCCTCTTCATTAGGAGCACTGATGCGGAGGCACACAAATGAGATTCACAAAAAAAAAAAAAACACACTAAAAATGCATGTCACGAACAGAAGGATGACCAAGGGATGATGGTGTAACACTAATGCATGTTTTGTCTATGATTGTCCTAACCTGTCAGCTGCAGGACCTGTGCGAGCCACACGACCGCGAGAAGCCCGACTCCACAGCAGCAGAAGCGCCTGGCGCTCCGTATCACCGGCTTCATCCCGCTCCGTCTGCTCCGCGCCCCGGACTCAGAACATGATCGCCGCAGATTCCTCCTGTTACAAGGCGGGGCTGCTAACTACCTTCTGACTAAACTAAACTTTTGGGTTGCCTTGTTTTTCTTCATCACAGTCAACACTGCGCTGTTGCGAACTGTTTAGACGCATCGTTCCGCTAAGCTGTTTTAGGTGCTCAGGTATCATCTGCTTCAAAGCGCGCAAATGCGCTCACATGCCATTGGATTTGGAGTGGTCGTTGTAAATGGTACCCTCTCTCTCTGTCTCTCTCTCTCTCTCTCTCTCTCTCATATACTCACACAAATCACACCGCTGCCACTTGAGGGCGGCTCTTGCCAATAGTCGTGCTGTAATCGTGGACGACCAATGAGAAAACACTAGGAGACGAAAGACTCAGTCTCGTACAGTATGTCCCTATTGCTCAAATTTTCCGAGATTGATTAATATATATATATATATATATATATATATATATATATATATATATATATATATATATACACACACACACACACATACAATGAATGATACACACACACACACACCTATATCAAACGATTAATCGCATTCAAAATAAAAGTTTTTGTTTACATTATATATATATATATATATATATATATATATATATATATATATATATATATATATATGTGCTGTGTATATTTATTATGCATATATAAATACACACTCACACATATGCATGTATATATTTCATAAAAAATAGGTTATGTTTATATATTAAATATATTTATTTATAATATAAATATAGACATGTAAATACATTTAAATATTTTCAAAATATATACTGTATGTGTGTGTGTTTATGTATACATAATAAATATACACAGAACACACACATATATTTTGCAAACAAAAACTTTTATTTTGGATGTGATTAATCATGATTAATCGCTTGACAGCACTAACACACACACACACACACACACACACACACACACACACACACACACACATATATATATATATATATATATGGAAAAAATTAATTATTCAATTAATTACTCATTTGTGTAGGCCTAGTTCAAATCTCAAATCTCTTGTAATAATGCTTTAAAGGTTTTAAGAATCTTCTGTTGTGCTTAAAAGAAGTGCACTTATTTTGATGAACATATATTTTGATTTTGAACATACTAAAGCACATGCAAAATACTTGATATTTCATTTAAAATAAATATAGTTATAATTTCTGAACTGCAACATCATCATTACAAATGAGTAATTACAAATGGCTATATTAAAATGCATGCCATACGAGTTTCAATACAAATTATATTTAAGCATATTTTAGTTTATCATTAATGCTTGTCAGTTTTCAGCAGAACTTTAGTCAGACATCAAAGACAATATAAGTTATTGTGAAATTACATACACTGTAAAAAAAAAAAAAAAAAAAAAAAAAAAGTTGAGTCAACTTAAAATTTTAAGGCAACCAGCTTCAGCAAATTTTTGAGTTTTCTCAACTTGTCGTTTTAAGTTTATACAACAAAAATATGAGAATCTCAAACCACAAAAATAAGTTGAGCAAACTCAAAAATCTGCTGAAGCTGGTTGCCTTAAAAATTTTTTTTACAGTGTATAAAGATGTACTTCAGTTCTACTTAAGTGGGTCAAAACAGCATTCTTAAAGGAGTATTTCACCCGAAAATATTGTCATCATTTACTCACCACCATGCTGTTCCAAACCTGAATAAGTTTCTTTATTATGTTGAACACAAAAGAAGACATTTTGAAGAATTTTGAAGAACCAAACAGTTGTTAGTCCCCATTGTCTTCTGAAGTAGGGAAAGAAATACTATGCAAGTCAATGGGGACCATCAACTGTTTGATTAGCATTCTTCAAAATATCTTCTTTCATGTTCAACATAAGAAAAAAACTCATACAGGTTTGGAAGGACATTCGGGTGAGTAAATGATGACACAATGTTCATTTTGGGTGAACTATTCCTTTAAGTTCTTAACTAATTGCATTTAGTATAAATTTGAACTAAAGTATTTTCATTTAATTGCTATGTTCTTAAAATTAATTTAATTACAATGATATGTAATTGTCTGAAAACATTACATTCAGTACTTAAGCATAGACTTCTGAAGTATACTATTATTAACCTTTTAAAACCTATTATAAAAGAAGTGTGCTTATTTTACAAGGGCGTCCTACCAGTAGGTGTAGCCCAAACTTTGACTGGTACTGTATAGCTATATTTGTGTGAGGCAATAGCTTTCACATGTTCAAAATATTGCTAATACCTTTAGGAATCCTTATATCTTTGCAGCTGCCACCTTCATTTACTTTCTGCATATTCAGATTTGTTACAACAATGATAGACTGGAGAGCCAGTGGCCAAGTAACGTTATTCAGAAAACTGAAACCAAACTGACTGTCAAATAAACTACTAGCAGATGTCCTTAAAGATAATTGACATAGAAAAAAACTTTATGATTTTCACCACCAGGTGGCAATGTTTACTGTGTGTATTTGCTCTTGGCGTACTTCAACTCCTCACTGAAGAATGTACTGTATGTGATAAGATATGTGATATGTAATATTTTGGTCAAATATTTTTTTTACAGTTTGATCATGAAACCAAGTGAAAACATGCTGTATTATCTCCATGCCAAAATACTCACTCACATGATTCATTTTCCATTTTGCAGTGAAAGGGACCAGACAACACAACCAATCAACATTGTCACTCTAAAAATGGTTGAGTAATGTTTTTCTAAAACACTTTCTAAAGTGCTCCCTCAGTTAATGAGAAACCACACACACAACTTCCAGAGCACTGGTGCCTCAAACCAGATAAACCACAACTTCAGCATGATGTCAGAGACATGTTTCTCTTCCACATTCTGGAAGATATCACACAGTACACTCTAGCCAAATAAAGACAAAACCAAGAGTATCGTTGTCACCAACAGTCCACACTTGACAAATATAACACAGAGAATGCCTTTGAATGCGCAGTGTTTAGAAAAGGTCTCTAAAGTTGGCTGGTTTGCATCCAGGTCCAAGGTGAAACACTAAGGGAGCTGCAAAATGAATTTTAGCCATTTCAGGTTGCATCTCTGAAAAACATCTCGACCTGGATGAAGGAAGCCTTGCGAAGACAGAGCTCCTTGTGATTTCTGCCAACTCGTCAATCGATGGTAACAGCACAGTTCAGTTTAGCTGTACACTAAAACTAATGCCAAACAGGGGTGTGTTTCCCAAAAGCATTGTTAGCTGGTCACAAGTGCCATCTTTACCAACAATTCAGTGTTTCCTGAAATCATTCGCAAACAACGTCAGAAACTTATGCGATTGGAACTACAGCGCTCAATCTGTGGTGAGAAGCACAGTGTATTGTTAGTAAGGCATGTGGACTTAAATAAATTATGCTCTTGGGCACAATAAGCAAGCTAACATGCAGTACAATCGATATCTACAATTCCATTAAAATACCTTTTAATCTATATATTTTAGTGCATCCTCAATAAGGGCAGATTTTGAAGAGTGTGCATGTGCGTAAGGAAACTGCTTAAGAGGGAACCCGGGATAAATCAAACATCAAATAAAGCAAAATGCTAAGGAACAAAACATAATTTAGTCATGAGGTGCCATGCTTGTTACAGCAGCTTCTCGAAGATCTAGAATTGACGAATTACCACCTGTGTGTGATGTTATTAATGACCATCCTATATTATTGAACCAGCGTGCTTCAAACAGTGGAGATGCGACCATGTTCATGACTAGCTAGTTAGTTTCATCGTTGTACAGAAAATGCATCCCAGGGATGGCAAGGAAACTTGAGCTTTGAGCTTTACTAATTGCATCTCAACAATGGCACAGATATGAAGGTTCAGGCTTTACCAAATCAGGTAAATCATGTTGGAGTATGCAGCGCAGATTCTCAAAGATCCAAGCTCTTGCCATTTCAAGACTGAACTACTGCAATGCTCTATTGGCCGGCCTTCCAGCCAGCGTGACTAAACCTCTGTACTTCATCCAGAATGAAGCAGCATAACACCCACATCACCGTTCTCTCGATCTCAGTCTACTTGCTGCTTTTGACGCTGACCTTCACAACGTCGTGTGGAGCCAAAGACTTTGGATATAGCAAGATGATGCGCTCATATTACTATGAATGGGAGAAAGTGCAATGCAAACTATGGCAGAATAAATCCTGCCTTTTAAATAAAAGAGGCAATCGGTAAAGTCATTGCATCATCGCAGCTTCCGTTAGAAGCTCTGAAGTCCTGAGATGCGCACTTAAGACCATGCTTTGGCTGGACCAACCTGATCAAATGCTATTTGAGTATAAGAAACAACATTTCTGACAGGACCACTATCTGCAAAGATGATTGACAATTATCATACAGTTTGGATTGGTGGTATGGTTCTGTTCTGGGTAAAAACTCCCTGCCCATCCATGCAGCCTAGCATGGATAAGACCAGAGAGAGCAGTGATAACCCCCTTAGGGTAAACAGAACAGAAACAAATGTAGCAGATATCATTAACGTCCTTAATGACATTTTAATGTAACTACATAATTCAAGATAAAGGAGTCTGATTCAACACAGAAAAACAGAAGGCCAAGTCCTGACTGTGGACGAAAGGAGGAGCTGGGGATGGAGGGGGCTAATTAGCTCCTGATCACAGCGATAAAGCATCATTTTCCTATAGTTAGACATGGATCTTGCAAGCTTGACTGACGTGACCTGCCAGAACTAACTCTATGGGGCAGTTCATGTTCAAATATTTTTGCTAATTTGTAGTGCTGTCAAACGATTAATCGCGATTAATCACATTCAAAATAAAGGTTTTTGTTTGCATAATAAATGTGTGTACTCTGTTTATTTATTATGTATATATATAAATACACACACATACAGTATATATTTAGAAAATATTTACATGTATATGCATTCATATATTTATATTATTGTATATATAAATATATTTAACATATAAACATAGCATATTTTTCTTAAATATATACATGCATGTGTTTGTATTTATATATACATAATAAATATACACAGTATGCACTCGTATATTATGTGAACAAAAACTTTTATTTTGGATGTGATTAATCGTGATTAATCGTTTGACAGCACTACAAATTTGACATACTGTAAGTTATTAATGTGAGTTTGGCAAGTAGTTTTTGAGATTTCAGAATGTCCTCATTCTAGCAGACAGCGCTTGGTCTTGGATTCCTGAAGTAACAAATAATGGCCCCCAAATGAAATAGCTTGGAATAACTGTATGTTTCCTCATGCGATCATCAGGGAACGAGCGGTTGTTTCGTCACAAAAAGGCACAATGTCGTTTTCCAAAACCTTCACTCTCCTCTTTGGTGGAACGAGCTGCCAATCTCTACTTCTATACTTAGCAAATAAAAACGTGTGATGTCCCTCAAAAACAGGAAGCTCAGGAGAGACAGGAAGCTCAGAACATCTGGGGATGAACTCCATGGTTGTGACAGGAAGCACAGGAAACTCATGGATGTCGGACAGTGGGAGGGCTTCGCTACAGGGTTCAGATTGGGCTCTGGGCTGCTCTGGTGGGAGTTCACTGGTGTTAATGATGACAAACCTGGGACTATAGCAAGGATGCCTATCCCTCTTTCCTCCTCCTTCCTTTAGTGGTCCGTGGGTGGTGGGTGCTGCCTCCAGATAGAGGTGCCGTCTCCGTGAAGTGAGAGCGGATCTTATACAGTACATCCACAGTGAATGACTCAGAAGCAAGGGCAAAATCAATGAAACTTTAAGTACACTCAATTTGGTCTCAAGGCAGGCTTGTTAAGTCCATGCTTAAAAATATCTTTGAGAGTAGTTTTATTGAAGTCAACCACATTCGGCGTTCAATTCACATAGAGGCGTAAAGAAATAAATACACTCACTTTGTCATAAAAGTGCTGCCTCTTGAAATTATAAGAGCTATATTTAGGGTTCTGTATATTCTTGAGGTCTGTGTCCGTAACATTGTAATGTAAAGTGACCTAGTTTCCTAGTTTATCGGTCAAAAGAACATTGATATTTCACTGGTTGTTTTATCTATGAAAAAACAACGGGGAAAATAAATTTTCACAACAATTGCTATTTACTATTATTAGAATGAATGATTTTAATGATTATATTATAGTCATATAATGAAGCCCTGAGTGTCTTAATAAAAGTCTCCAAAAATCACACTATGAAAAATAGTAGACCTAACCACAGCAAACAGCAAACAAATCAAAGAAGCATTGTAACAAAATGATGACTTTACAAAAAACATTACAAAAATAAAACAAAATGTATTTAACATATATTTCCAGACTTTTTTCTTATCACAAAATGTGAATATAGCTACTGTTTCAAGTAATATATATTTTTTTTAACTTATAAAATGTTATGTGCTACTGGAAATTAATCAATAAAAATGATAAATAAATAAATGGAATGAGCAATAAAATAAATGTAAATTAAAAATAAATAAAATAAAATAAATTGAAATGAGAAATATTTTTTATGTGCATTCTACCAATTTAATTGTTGCAAGTTTAATTTAGTTGAACAACTTTAGTTAAATTTAATATTTATTAATATCAGAGGTAACAACTCTGTTACCTGAGTGAAAGTACAGATACTACTGGTCAAATATTACTCCATTGCAAGTGAAAGTGTAAAGACATATTTTTACCAAAGTGATAGTACTGAAGTACTTGCTTTTAAAAGTACTTAAGTACCAAAAGTAAATTTCCTTTTTTATGTCAATGCACTGTTTTATTATTGTTGTATGTAATACTTGCAATACCTTATGCCTCTAAAGCAACTTTCAATACATTGCACCAATTGAATACCCTAACTAGCTTGTAGTATATCTTTGGAATAAAGAGCTTTTAGAATGTTAAAAACCTATATAAATGAAACAAGTAAGAGACCAAAAAAAATCCACATTTGAATCGAGTGGACAGTGAAATTGCTGTATATACAGACTGATTAGAAAAAAAATAAAACAACTGTAACTGTATAACTTTACAACTGCAACACTGCTTTAACAAAAAAGCAAAACAGCAACAGATTTATTTGAAATCAAAACAAACATTCATTAGTAATCACTCTTGTAAGGTTACGTGAAGTCTAAAAAAAGTCACGTTTTAGAGAAGAAAAAAATCACCCACTGACTTTCAAAGCTGCTACACAGTAACGACTTTTTACTTCGAGGACCTCAATAGAAATGTATTGGAGTAAAAAGTACAATATTTGTCTTTCAGATGTAGTGAAGTTAAAGTCATAAGTTTCCAGAAAAAAATAATACTCAAGTACAGATACTTAAAAAGTATACTTAAGTACAGTAATCAAGTAAATGTAGCCTACTTCATTACTTTCCACCTAATATTTAGGCTACGTTTACATTTAGTCATTTAGCAGATTCTTTTTTCCAAAGCGACTTACAAATGAGGACAACAGAAGCAATCAAAATCAACAGAACATCATATAATTATTATTATTTATACTTATCGACGTGTACTTTCACCCACATGCTTTAGATGTTTCATGTGAATGTAGGAATTACTGCATGACGGTGGAAGTTGCATGAAAAAGCACCGTTCAGACCCTGTTATACAGTAAACACAAACCGTATTACTGTAATCTAAAATGAGTAGTTTGTATGTTTCTACCTTGAAACCGATAAATTGATTATTAATAGCACTTTTCTCTCGTCCATGTCAAGTTCTTCATGGCATAAGTTTTGGCGCGCTACTGATTAACCAGTGTAGCTCTCAGCGCCCTCTGTTGGAAAAACTAATCACTACACAATTGCTCAGGTACACAGTTAGTCTGGCATTTTTGCAGTGCATTCAATTTAACAGTAATATATTTTACCAGTAAATGAACCCCTTTGACTATACACAATTTAAGTAATATTGCAAGCTAAATAGACCACAAAAGGTTAGTTCACCCAAAAAATAAAGTGGCATGTTCGTGTTTACCACAGTAAATACTTTTGACTTGTTCTTCAGTGTGTAAAAATATAGCACATGTTTTATCAAAGTACTATAAATGACATATTTCTGACACCAGCTCATACGGAAACAAGTTCAGTTTTTATTGCCAGGATCCCTCAGGTTCACAATACTTGATCAATCCCTATTAGTTAAAAGAAACAAGTACAGCTCCAGTGATCACCATACCATTTCTTTGTATGTTTTGACTGCACGGCATATTCCTGTTGGTCCAGTCATAATTCTTTCCGGATATCATAGACCAGTGTGCATAGTGTGTGGTTTGCCATACACCTACATTTTTAGTTTCATGTGACGATACTTGTTTATAAAAGTGCCTGCTTGTGATTCTGTTTTGGGAGCTGATCATATATGGGATTGGTAGATAGATATACTGCTATTTATTGGCAGATTTGGCAATTTAGAACAGTGATTGACATAACTACTAATAGGGACTAAGCTTAATCTGTAAATCTGTCCTCGGGCATGACATGGCTAGCAACATGACATAAAAAAGAGCAACACATCTAAGAATGATCGCTAACAAAGTGGAAAATGCACATTCTTAGGAGTGGCTTGGATTGTTTGTAAGAGGCTTTTAAATGTCTGCAAATGCCACAGTTGCAGTGGAACAAGGCGAAATTTGGCACTACAACAATTCACTCGCATTTTCCAAGTTTATCTGCATGATTTGCATTGCTTGATTTCCTGGAGTGGCTGTGGCTTTGTTCCAGTGAAAGCAGGCCGTACTTTAAAAGACCTTACAGATGTTTCAGGGCATAATATAAGCATCACATTTAAAACAAAAGGACCAACATTTTGTAAACAACAGTAAAACTGAATTGTAACACATAAATCAAACAGTAAAGCATTACCATATGATGAAAAGCATTTATGGCTTCATAAAACACCATACCATAAAAAAGACAGGGATTAGTTTGACATTTACAAACCTGTCCCTTTAAAATACATGTAATCACAAACGTGTTTGAAAGTAATTCAGTCTAAATGCATTTGTTTTTTTGTTTAGTTTTTTTTTTTTTTTTTTTTTTTTTTGCAGATGAAGCGTCCTGACCCAATACATAACGCAAGTTATTTTTAACTGGAAACCACTTGGGTTGCCACAGCAGTCCAAGAGTTAACATTTCAGTATCGACCAAAAGGTAATTTCACAATACAGCTTTAACAATAAAAAAATAATGATAAAACTGTTAATAACATGAAAAGATGGAATGTCACACATAATTTCCAAGCAGCCACGATTGAGTTCCTTTCCAGTGTAATTTCAGCAGTTTTCCACTACGGAAAATCTCTTAACGATTGATATTATTCCAGTAAAACAAAATATGACCTGCTATCATGTCATGCCTTAATATTCTTACAATTTAAAATAACATCAATTAAAAAAAAAAAAAAAAAACATTCATTGGCTCACAAATTTGCATCCCTTCCAGTTCAAATATACATATCTAGCAATAACATCCACATTTTCAAGATTAATAAGTTATTACATTTTTATAAATACATACACAGATACAGAAGGTGGCTTAGAAATTGCTTGTCGCACTCGCGTGCTTTCACAGCCTCCAACCATCTAAAAGACTATGTCGCACACAGATGAACAGGAAATAGTTCTTTTACATTGCTCTTTTGCTATGTAAATCCCACAAAATGCATCAACGATTGCATCAGTGTACTTCCTGTCTCTCTGCATTCATCAAATTCAACAAATTCTCCACTAATGGCAACAACTAAACTCCAGTTCCATCTGGATACAGATTTACACACATCAGAGGGAAGTAACACATATTTTGGCTCTACACTTCTTCACAGAGAGGAATAAAGATATAGATTTATAATTTTATCGTAATACATCAGAATCTGCTGGTACCAGGTTATCACAGTGACTCTAAAATAAAAAACATTTGAAGGGGAGAAGACATGTATGATGTACAGTAATGCTGAAGGATGGTTATGTAACATTTCGTTTCCCTTTGCGGTGGTGCCGTGCGTTTCGTTTTCGTTCGAGTGTGTGCAGGCAAGAGTCCAGTCACATTATCAGTGCACCTTTAGGTGAGGTAAAGAGTGATATGCGGGTGCAATATGGAAAATAAAAGACAAAATAGCAGTTTTATAAATATGTGCTGTCTCACAGTTCAGCATAAAGCACTCTAGGCAATTTGTGTGAGAACAAAGTAGAACTGGTCTGGCTGCAATCTTTATAAATAGAAATGCTCTATTTTAAGTCATGCTTTCCTTAGTAACTTAACACTAAGAATTGTTTTCTTCTCAAATCAAGAGCCCTACTTCATCTTCAAGCAGGCGTCTGCAAGGCTCATTCAGATTCAGTGGGATCAGGCATAAGGCTTCATACCAAAAAAAAAAAAAAAAAAAGAGAGAGAGAAAGAAATTTCAAAGATCACGTCTGACACTTTGTCCCATTACTAACATCCAAATGGACAGTTCTACAACTGTGAAAAGGCATGAAATGAGCATTTTGTCTCTGATAGGTGTCACAAAATATACAAAGTCCAGTGAATTATTCCAGTGCTGAAATCTGATGCCTGAATTCTGAATTCAAGTAGCTATTTAAAGCAGGAGTTAATTTTCACCTCAAATTGTCAGTGCTAAAATAAGAAACATTCCAGGTTCAAAGCCAATTACCACTGAAAATCATTTCGACTTGTCTGGCATGTTGTACCCTTGTGAAAAAGACATACACTTTTAAAAAGTTTTGTTTTTACTTATTACAGAAATAATAGACTTTAAAAGAATAAACTTAAGTGTGAACGGAATGTATTGTTTTCAGACACTTATGCTAATTGCAATTAAACAAAAATGTTTAAATTTATATTAAATGCAATTTATAATTGACGCAATTGCAATTAATTTATATTAAATGGAAAAAGCTCTTTAGAGTGCCTTTTTGACCCACTTAAGTAGCATTTCTTTTCATGTAATTTCATAAATGTCTTGTCTTTGGAATATGGTTAAAATGTTGTTGAATGCACTGATGAGCATTTACAATAAACTAAAATATAATTTCTATTGAATCTGGTAGGTCATGTATTTAAATGTATTTGTAATTTAGTACATTTAAAATGTATTAATTTTAAATGCGATATTGAATAACACACTGAAGTTAAAATTATAATCAAGTACTTAACCTGTGCTTTAGTCAACACATCAAAATAAGTTCTTTAAAACACAACAAAGGATTACTGAAACTGATTTAAAATGTACTTTAAAAACTTTTTAAAAGTGTACTTAAGAAACGTAGCCATGAAAGTGTTTCTCTTTAATTACACTTACATTAAATTGCCTTTTATTTCATATCTTATCTGCAAGTACCATTTTTTTTTTAAATATAGTACAAGTGCACATTCAACACAATTAAGCACACTTCTTTTTCACAAGGGTAGTCACAAACAAAAAATGTACTATTTCACCAAAATGCATGCATTTTATGATTTTCATTGTTGGTTTGCATTGCTCCTGATGTTTTGCTAGCATATTCACTCTAAAGATAAGCAAGAAGCCTTTTACACATTGCCAACAGAGAAAAGGCTAGAACGGGCTCTACCTATTTTTGATACTGTGATGGTTAATAGAGGGTTACAATCACACTGACATGTTAATAATTTTCCTCTAGTATATACACTGAAGGTCATAGTCTGAAGCCACCTATTTCAACACAAATAAGGTGAATGTATTGCTCGGTATCTGGACACGATCGTTTGTTTGTGTACACTATGTAGTAATCTGATGAAAAATACTTAAAGATAATATGATTTTGAACATTTTATGTCACTAAATGTTTTCCAAAGTCGAATCTGACGGTTGCAAATAATGACTTTTGGACAGTCAGATGTTTTTGAACAACATTAGCCAATGATGGAGATCAGATCTTGCACCAAAGGCTATCATTGTTAACAAGCTGTCACAGTGATGGGACTACTTAAACCTAGCCCTGAAAACCTTTTAGGGTGCAACAGAGATGTTAATTAAAGTATAATTTGAGTAAGAATGTACGTAAGCCGGCCAGTTTGTTTTCGTGCACTTTTCTAGTAAGGCTTATCAATGGTCTTGTCACTTAAGAGACATTTTTAGGGATTTGCTAACATTTTCATTGGCCTTTTCATGCGTCTTCTGATCTTTCTTGCTGCCATGGTTTGGCCTTCGATGCTAGCAGGGTTTGTTGACGTTGCAGAGCAGTTCGGTGACTTTAATGAGCCGTGCCACGGTGCTTTGGGACTCCTCCTGCAACCGCTGGTTGTTCTGCCTGAGACTTTGCACCTCTGCTTGCAGCATTGCCTTGTCCTCTTTCTCCTGTGGGAGGCATGCAAACATAATGACTTTCAGGGTCGAGCGTTCTCACTCTATATTGGCAGGACACATCCACGCCACATGAGGGGTTGCTATGTCTGAATATGTCGGTGGAATGACACACAGATGAAGAAGACAATGGCTGAAGCTGAGGAAAGGATGGCTTGCTTGACTTGCACATACAACAAAATATGCCACATTATTACATGCTGCAAAGCAAACACTGATCCTTTGATCACTTGCTATACGAAAAACATATATAAATGCATGCATTTTTTATATGCTGTTTTGCATGTATATACAGTGTTTGGTGTCCGTAATATTACTAAATATTTTCTAAAGAAGTTGGATCAAAATTCAAAAACGGTAATATTGTGAAATATTATTATAATTTAAAATAACCGTTTTCTATGTAGGCCTAATATATATTTTAAAATGTTGAATTTTGGGAATAATAATAATAAAAAAATAATAAATACATCTTACTGACCCAAAACTTTTTGATATAAATTATTGGCATTTCACCAATAGCAATACATTAAATATCAATATAATTTAACAAATTTCACTTGGAATGCATATCTAGTAATTACTTGGACATCTTAAATTTCCATTTCTTGTGTGGAAAAAGTTAGTACACCCCTCAATCTTAAGTGCCTTAAACTCAGTCAAATCCAACAAAAAATAATAAGTGAAAATTAGAAAATCACTAAACAGGATGGCCATGCTTTATATGAACCTTATTATACTGCTCTGGGCCGAGTTTCCCGATAACGATTGATTTTAGCGCTTAAGAGCGTTTTCTTAAGAGTCATTTTATGAACGTTCGTTATTGTTGCACGTGTGTTTCCCAAAAATGCACTTAACACTGCACAAAAAAAATAAAAAAATGAATAAAAGAAGCAATGTAAGAAATATGCTTCAAAGACTGGGAAAAATAGGGATAAACTCAAAAAAGTGTGTCAATGGCTTGCTGACGTGCACGAAAACCAGCCATGTATTAGACCAGGAAATAACGTCTCACATATTATATACAATAATATATGTATTATTATATATTAATGTTAAATATATAACTATTATATTATATTAGCCTATATTATATTATATTATATTATATTATATTATATTATATTATATTATATTATATTATATTATATTATATTATATTATATTATATTATATCCGAACTGTCTGGAATGCAGCATTAGGTTAACATTTCAACAAATGAGCGTGTACTACAAATACGAGCCATTCTATAAAATGAAATTTCAGCACTTGACAAACAGATAGCGACTCCTAAGTAGCACTTAAAGCATGGCTACGTGCGACTGTCATTTAATTTACATGTGTATTTGCTATTTTGTTTTCAGCCCTTTTTAATTATTTAATTGCATTATATATATATATATATACACACACACGAGTAATAAAGTGTAAGTTTAAGTTTCGATTCTTTTGGGAAACAGACCATAATATTAAGATTAGTCGTATGATCATTTTACAAACTTCTTAGGCATACGATGTTTTGGGAAACACAGCCCTGGTTTGTTCATAAACCCTAAACAAATAGCAAAAGAAAAATCTAAATATACTTTTGGTCAATTGAATGCAATCATAAAAATAATGTGCATAACGGAGGACTAACAGTTATTTCTGCCAAGTGGGCGCAAGATCGCCTACAAAACTGAAGGGGGGTACTTATTTTTCCACAGTAGACTTTTTGAATACATTTCTGTATATTGTAGATTGAAGAAGCAAATTAGTAGCTTTTATTAGTTATATTAGTAAATCAGAACCTGCATGCAAATTAATTCTTGATTGCAGCAAAAAGAAAAAAAATGTCCAAATGTGGCATCAGACATGCATCAGTGATAAGAGCATTCATTAAGCATTGGGCACTCTTGAAAAGAAAAATACATGCATTTTTAATAATGTTCATGCATCCTAAATTATATTAAAGCATAAAAAATAAAAAAAAAACAAAGAGCAATGATGCCTCTAAACATGGTAGTAATTCATGGCAGACTGTTATCTGTGCATGTATAATAATCATATTTTATAAGGCCACACTTTTCTCTCAAGGTGACCGAAGTCTTCAGTAGACTATGATTTACCTAGATGAGTGTGCTGGATAACTGTGGGACATTATGCAGTCAACCATGCTCACCCTCGCTTTCCCTTCCTGACCTTATGCGGATAATGGGATCAAACAAAAGAGAACTGAGACCCTGGATCAGCTATAATATTCATCCTGACTCAGGGACCTTAAAGCTATAATATAATATAAGTGTACATGCACTTCAGTCATACAGTTTTGAGTTGGTGTTAATGGTCTGCAGTAATTCTATAATGTTTGTATGTGTGTGTATATTCACACATACACTATGACACACCAACTCTGTGTGCTGACCAGCCAATCACAATTAACCTCAAATCTCTCCATTTCCTAATATCCATTGTAGCGAATGAGCAATAACAACAAAACTACAACACTAAAGAAATTTAGCTCCCAAAAGCATGGAAATTTTGAAAAGTTTATGAAATGTTATTTGTCTCTGGATAATTCATCATTTAATGGAATGTTCAGGTTCAATAGAAGTTAGGCTTGGCAGAATCTTTCACAACTTTATGGCAAAATTAAAGCAAATTATGCCAAAAATGCCATCTTGTTTCGAATCCGGAGCAGTAATCACAATAATAATTCATATTAAATAATGAATAGTTAACGTTCTACTTTAAATCGTTAATTTTTTTTTATATTCCATTTTGCCCATTTTGTGTTGTTGTAAAATAGGAAATAGCAAAAAAATAAATAAAAATAAAATAAAAATCACTTAACCCCCTAAGTTTTGATAAGATTATGTTTTCCATTCCTTAATAAATGATTAGGTTACACTTTGTCTTAAGGTGTGCTTGTTATGGTGTAATTATATATTTAAGTACTGAGTAATATTAATTAACAACATGCGTAGGGTTAGGATTAGGGTTTGATTTAAGGTTAGTTGCACGTAATTATACATAATTTACTGTGATTACTACAGTAAGTACATGTAATGTGTAACAAGGACACTAAAATATTAGTACAACATATTCCAACTTAACACTGTATCTTAAAACTGGGCTATTTCAAACCAAGAAACTGAAGGCTGAGTCATTTATCTAAATGAACAAATCCCTGTTAATGAAGAGTGTCACATAAAAATATGTGGTAACACTTTACAATAAGGGCCCATTAGTTAAGGTTAGTTAATGCATAAATAGCATCACCTCTTTCACATCCTTCAAGGAATAGTTCACTTTAAAATGACAGTTTGTTGAAAGTTTACTCACCCTCAGGTCATCCAAGATGTAGATGAGTTTGTTTCTTCATCAGATTTGGAGAAATGTAGCGTTGCATCACGTGCACAGCATTGGATGCTCTGTAGTGAATGGGTGCCGTCAGAATTAGAGTCCAAACAGCTGATAAAAATAATCTACAAGTAATCCACACCACTCCAGTCCATCAGTTAAAATTCATTGAATTGATTCAAATCCATCATTTAGACATTTTAACTTAAAACCATTGCTTCCAGCTAAAATAAGTCCATAATCCATAATGATGCTTCCTCCAGTGAAAAAGTCCATCCCCCTGTTGTCCTCTTACATCAAAATCCACCCACATATTAGTTTAGAGCTGTTTAGGACTGTTTTTCTAGTAAACGGTGTCTGTGCATATTCCTCTCCTGATTCAGACCGTATGTTTTCCCTGAAGAAAGCAATTTTATGGATAGAGGACTCGTATTTTAGCCAAAGTTTAAATTTTTAAAAATGTCTTAATTATGGATTTTTTTCTTACGAACACGCAGATTTTGTCTTCTCAAGATGTTATCTGATGGACTGGAGTGGTGTTGGTTACTTGTGGATTATTGTGATGCTTTTATCAGCTGTTTGGACTCTCATTCTGACGGCACCCATTCACTGCAGAGCATCCATTGCTGAGCAAGTGATTCAATGCTACATTTCTCCAAATCTGATGAAGAAACAAACTCATCTACATCTTGGATGACTTGAGGGAGAGGACATTTTCAGCAAATGTTCATTTTTGGGGTGAACTATTTCTTTAATTTTGTTGTTAATCAAGTGAGAACTGTCACACATGTTGTTGTTTTTTGTTACTGATTGAGTAAAAATCTCATGCTCTACTTGCCTTAACTGCCATTGGTGGGTTAGTGTTGAGAGTGAGCATGGCTGCCCATTGTCCCTCCAGCAATCTTCTCATCTCCTCTGTTCACCCTGCTCAATGACAAGACAGGTTTCTTTTGCTTGTCCCGCCCTACCTCTACAGTCCCTCTGTTTGATTGGCTCTGTGAAGTAGCAGTGGCTCTTTGAAGTAGCGAAGAGGGCAAGGACTGGACAGGGCAGATATACAGACAAGGATGGGTGGATGTATTGAATGGGAGATATTTGAAGGGGTTACAGTGTGGGAAGTGTGCTGCGACAGAGAGAGCTGTGATGTGACAAACCCACAGAGGACAAAGTACCTTTTGGAGGTCGTCCTGCAGTCGCTTCAGCATGGCCTCTAACTGGGACACTTTCTCCTCAAGGTGACCAGGCGAGTCACTGCGAAGGGAGGGAGGGAGGGAAAGAAGAACACGAAAAAACTAAATGATGTCCAGTCAAGCGTTTAGATTAATTTTGATTTGTTTTAGTGTTTTTGAAAGAAGTCTCTTCTGCTCACAAAGACTGAATTTATTTGATCAAAATTACAGTAAAAATTGTAATACTGTGAAATATTGTTACAATTTAAAGGTGCCATAGAATGCATTGATACACTATTTTAAATTGTTCTCTGATATCTACATAGAAGGTATGAGGCTTAGGTGAGGGCAAAAATTCTCCAGAAACGGTTTTACATGTGCATTTACAACCCTAGGATTTCTCCCTAGAATGAAATGGTCTGTTATTGGCTTATTTGGAAGGGTCATGACTAATAATGTTGAGCTCTGCTCTGATTGGCTGTTCCACAGAGCGACTCAATGTTGAGCTCTGCTCTGATTGGCTGTTCCACAATGCGACTCAATGTTGAGCTCTGCTCTGATTGGCTGTTTCACAGTGCAAAAACAAAACATTTTTAATTATTCTAAACTTTTGACCGGTAGTGTATTATTATATGATATATATATTTTCTAAAAATACCCCTGTGCCTGATTTGGCCACTGTTTGAACATTTAGACTTCAAAGTTGTTCCTAAAGTTATTATTTTTCAAATATTTTGAGCAATTTTATTCTTCCCAAATTCCAAAGTTAAAGCAAGAAAGTGATGTATTAAAGTCTGCGCTCAGAAAATGCAGTACAAAATACTGTGAAATAGCATAACAATTGAATTATATTGTAAAATGTAATTTATTCCTGTGATCAAAGCTGTATTTTCAGCATGGTTCTTAAAAGCTGCCAGAATTAAAGTTCTCTTTGAGTTGTAAAGGAACATTTGCTAAGCGCCTTGCCTCATGTTTTGAGAACTGAATAATCTAATGTCAAAGAGTTCATGGTGCCGTGAGTCAGCCTCACCTGTCCTTGATATCTTTAAACTTGGTGTCTGTCTGACCTAGCAGGGTTTCTGGGGACGCATGTGATCCATCTCCCGACGTCCGGTCTGAAACCCAGCAGGAAACAACATTGTTAATATTCCATCTTGTCACAGAAAAGTTACCAGACCCACTCTTTTCAGAGAACAAACTACACTGACTCACTCCAACTCACACTTTCACATGTTCAAACACATTTCATCCTCTGAAAATTGCCATTTCTCACCTTCTCGAGACAAAGCTTCCAGAATGTTACGACAGGCGTTGGCCAGATCAGAAATCGACTGCCACTCTTCCTCAGACGAATCTGTCGTCTCTGAGAGAACTGAAATCAACAAAAAATATTGTAAAGGGGCTTTGTGGAGTATTTAGATTTATTATGTGTTGGCATCTACAAGAAGTGTTTTTGGTCTCGAAAAGACAATGATAAAAAAAATATTTTGAATTCTTTAGTCAACATTGACCCAGAGAAGCAACTGATGATTTTGAATGATTTTTCAAAATTGTGAATAAAACTAAGATTATTGGAGTACGTTTTACATACTATTGACACGTTTTGCATACTACATACCAGTCTTTATACTTCAAAAATTCATGTTTAAATCAATGTGTTACATGTTGTTTCTTTATAATTAATTGTGAAATTTACTAGCAATTTCTTAGTTAAAACTGTTTCTACAACTTTTTTTTTTTCTTTTTAGCGTAGACAGTCAAATTTGCAACTGTTTGGAGTTTAGTGGAATTCTCTATTCATCTGTCATGTTAAGACTGAAATTATCGTTCTGTGCATAAACAAATATGGACATTTTTGGATTCGTTTATGGTTTATGACCTTCTCTGTTCTCTATTACATTCATTCCCAATGGATGTGAAGTTATTCCATCTTTTTTTTAAGTCCTCCTGAGGCTCTCTGGTTACAAAGCAGACCAATCACAGCTGTTGTGGTCTGTGTAGATGCAACATGAGTTACACTAGAGAGACAAACGGCACAGGATACACTTTAACCACTGCAACTTTGCAGAGCTTACAGCATGAATCTGACGCAGAAGTGTAAATAGGCCTTTAGTCTGTTTTTAAATATGAATAGTTTCAAAAGTTATTCAAAAACTATTAATAAACTTTTTTTTCCAGTTTATATGTACGTCTAAGTGAAAGGCATGATGTAGGATGTATGATGTATGATGACTTATTATGGAAATAACCGTTTAAAAGAGTGAAATGTAATGTTTTCTGACACTTAATTTCATGTTAATTAAAGTTACATAAATTTATTAGTTGAAATGTATATTTAATGCAATTAGCTGAACTTTATAGTGCTTAAGATCCACTTAGTAGGACTTGAGCACATCTTTATATGTAAAATTACGTATATTGTCTTTGAAATATGGTTAAAGTACTGCTGAATGTACTGACAAGCATTTAAAATATACTTTAAATGTCATTTCTACTGAAACATGTATGTCATGTATTTAAATATATTTGTAATGGTGAGTTTGCAATTTTGTACATTTCAAATATATTCACTTTAAATGTATCACTGAAAAATACTATAGTTAAAGTTGTAATCAAGTACTTTGCATGTGCTTTAGTATATTAGTCAGCACTCTTTTTTTAATGATTTAAAATGTACTTTAAGGCTAAATTTAATTTTACATGATTAGAAAGTGCACTGTTTAAAAGTATACTTAAGTGTGTTTATAGACATGAAAGTGTCTCACTTTAAGTCAAGAATAAAAGTGGCCTTTCGTTCTATTTTATTAATATTATATAATCTGAAAGTACAGTTTTTGAAAAATATAATTAGGGTTTATAAGTAAAGACAACTGCTATTACACAATGATGAACAAGCATTATTCAGAGCTGAAATACATTTAAAAATATAGTGTTAATATAATTGCTAACTGCGGCCTTGAATTTGCATACAAGGGGAGTTTCAGCAAAAGTTTTAGTATATCTCCTCAAGGGACAATACTACACAAATGAAACTTGGATATATTTTAGAGTAGTCAATGTGCAACTTGTATAGCAGTGCAAATTTACTGTCCTCTAAATATAACTCAACATATAGCCATTACTGTCCAAATAACTGGCAACAAAAATGAGTACACCCTGAGTGAACATGTCAAAACTGTGTCCAAAGTGTCAATATTTTGTAGGGGCACCATTGTTATCTAGCACTGCCTTAATCCTCCTGGGCTTGGAGTTCACCAGAGCTGTACAGGTTGTTGCTGGCGTCCTCTTACACTCCTCTATAACGTTTGGGGTCGTTATTATGTTGGAAGACTGCTGTTCGGCCCAGTTTCTGAAGGGAGGGCATTCATCTTCATCATGCTTCAGTATGTCTCAGTACATGTTGGAATCCATGTTTCCCTCAATGAACCACAGCTCCCCAGTACCAGCAGCACTCATGCAGCCCCAGACCATGATGCTACCACCACCGTGCTTGACTGTAGGCAAGACACAATTTTCTTGGTACTCCTCACCAGGGCATCACCACACATGCTGGACACCATCTGAGCCAAACAAGTTTACCTTAGACTCATCAGACCACAGGACATGGTTCCAGTAGTTCATGCTCTTGGACAGGTTGTCTTCAGCAAACTGCTTGCAGGCTTTTTTGTGAGCCAGCTTCAGAAGAGGCTTCCTTCTGGGACGGCGGCCATGCAAACTGATTTGTTGCAGTGTGCGGCGTATGGTCTGAGCACTGACAAGCTGACCTTCCACTTCTGCAACCTCTAAAGCGATGCTGGAGGCACTCATGCGTCTGTTTTTTGAAGCCAGCTTCTGCACCTGACGCACAGCACAAGGACTCAACTTCTTTGATCGACCCTTGCGATGCCTGTTCCGAGTGAAACCCGTCTTGGAAAACCTCTGTATGTCACTGGCCACTGTACTGTAACTCAGTTTTAGGGTGATGCCGAACTTCTTATAGCCTTGGCCATCTTTGTAGAGAGCAACAATTCTAATTCTCAAATTCTCAGAGAGTTCTTTGCCATGAGGTGCATGTTGAACATCCAGTGGTCAGTATGAGGGAATTGTACTCAAAGAACCAAATTTGAACTGCTCTAAAACAAGATACACAAATTTGTATGGTCCTGTCAAGCAGACAAAAACATGAACATGATGAATAGGACATGTGGCTTTGCATGGTTAAACGACGTATAGCTGTTTTCACGTAGGGTGTACTCACTTTTGTTGCCAGCTTTTTTGACAATAATGGCTGTATGTTGAGTTATTTTCAGAGGACAGTAAATCTGTACTGCTATACAAGTTGCACACTGACTACTCTAAAATATATCCATGTTTCATTTCTATAGTATTGTCCCTTGAAAAGATATACTAAAATGATTGCCGAAATGTGAGGGGTGTATTCACTTTTGTGAGATACTGTATGTGCCTTATTTAGAAGATGATAATGATAACATGATGATGCTCTTGTATTTGTTACGTCTGGTCCAATTTTCAATAGCAAGACTAGTGTTAGTAAGCAATTAGGAGAGAAAGACAACTCTTTCTTTTGAGAGACAATAACTTTATACACGGTGCACTTTCAGATTTAAAACTTTGTAGGATGTTTTCATTTACTTAGAGCTGTGTTACATACTGCATGAAAGGTAATTTTCAAAAATCCATAATAGGGGCACTTTAAAGCAAACAGCACCATCTGTTGATTTTTTTTTTTAAATTGTATTTATTTATTTAAGTTTTTTTTTTTTTTGCCACATTATTTCCCTTTGGTGGCTGTTTTATGTACAGTACAGTACAAGTTTCTGAAGAGAGCTTCATCCTCGGACAGACCACCAAAAACTATTTTCCTAGTGCTAATACTACAAATCAAACCTTTCACACACATGAAAATATAACGTTTAACTGATCATATTTATATGTGAATATAACATTAACTGCAGTTAAGCTTGGTTTTTGAATTGGACAAAGTAAAAGGTAGTTCATACTGACAGTCTGAGTTTGTTGAGTATTTACACACAAGCACATCCATATGCATTTTAAAGGAGGGCCTGGAGAGATGTAACTGCTCAACAATCAAGGGGCAGAGGCACAGAACAGATGGCCCAGAGACAGTGTCTTGATTTGAGGCCGTTTAATACCCTTATCCCAACCAGCCCTAGCCTAGCCCCCATCTGTCCAAGCTTTACACTCATTTGAAAATGTCAGTGCCATTCAGGCCATGATTCGTATCTTTTAAAGCTTGCTGAATTTGCTTATGGAGGGGAGGTTGGTCGTAGATCAGCTTATTTTTAAACAGGCAGCATTTACACCACAAGGGCTCAGAAACAAAAGAGACTGAATGCAGGAGCAAGGGAAAATGAAACCTCCCAGAGGAAGAGGAAGAATGGAGCCTCCATGTAGCAAAAGGCAAAAGAATATAAGGGAGGATGAGGTGATGAACAGAGCAAAAATACTAACAGATAAGTGATTTAACTAAATACAATATATCATGATCTATCTATCTATCTATCTATCTATCTATCTATCTATCTATCTATCTATCTATCTATCTATCTATCTATCTATCTATCTATCTATCTATCTATCTATCCATCCATCCATCCATCCATCCATCCATCCATCCATCCATCCATCCATCCATCCATCCATCCATCTATCCAAATAGGGGAGAGATGGCATTATCAATAGTAAGTGAAAAGCGCCAAATTTGGTTAAGAACCAGGCTTTGATTTCATCTAAACATTCCAAAAGGGAAGGATAAAGAAGAGTAGAGGCTTGGAGGACAAATAGAGCTGGGTATTATCTGCATAGGAATGGAATTTAATACCAAATTTCCAAAAATATGATTTAATAGGTAGATAATAAATAAAAGAGGGTCCAAGACAGAGCCTTGAGGAACACCAGTAGTAACATGATGAGGAATATGATCTAAATGTATCTTTCTATATGTATTTGTAAAATATTCAATGATAATAAATATTTAAAATATGCAAAATACTCAAGGAACGTTTTCTACATTTGTGTTAGTTAAAACAAGGACGAAAGACAACCGATCATTAAAATGTTCATTAAACTAAAGTAATCAACAACCCAATATAATAATACACAAAAGTAAATACTGTAGCATTATTTACTTTCTTTCTTTCTACTTAAAAGGGACATAAAATTAACACTTTCCCCCTTTATATATTACTAAAACATTTTAATACATCCAAAATACTACACTACAATTTCTGTGAACATTTTTAGTAGCGGAAAAATCACAGAAAGGGCAATTGAAAGAGCAATTTTTAGAAAAAAATGTTTTAAACTATTTCATTCAGTATGAACTGATTTACAGAAATGTATCAGCAGCATTTTAAGGATGGAATGTACTACATGCACTATAAACAAAACACAACTTTTGCCCCAATTTGCATTCTGGATGAGTCAACACAAGTTGCTGAATAGTATAGTAGTTTTGTTGTGTGTTTTGCAACTTTTTATTTGTTTATTTTTTAATGTGTCTACATATTGTATATTAATCTTTATTTCATTTTTAGTTTTAGTTAATTTAAATCAAATTAAAGTAAATGAAAATGAGAAACATTTATTAGTGTTGATAAGTTCCTCTGTAACCATGTGTATGATCTGTAAAATCTGGTCAGATTTGCACACATTCCAGCCTTTAGATTAAATGAAAGAACTCCTGCTGCTTTTCAATTAATTACAGAGTTAAACCTCTCATGGTTTAATATATCTAAAGATCCCATCTGTACTTGTGGAAACTGCACTTATAGATTACCAATGAAGCTAAAATAAAGCTTCATATGTTTTGAAGCCATACAGTGATTGTAGACGTACCTATATGAATGATTATTTAATAACCCACTGCAAATAATGGCCTGCTGTAATAACAAGGGTGTGAATTTATAACATTAAATACATGAGCCATTTAAAAATAATAAATTTAACCTGTAATGTTATTGTGGTAACATTAAGAAACTTACTCTTAGTGATAGAGTTATGGAGGCTCAGAGCTCTGAAGTTTCTTTCTGCACTTTCCATGCAGGAGGATCTCAAGGTCACATCACTGACCGACGGCTGCTCTTCAGGCCCCTGATCACATACAAACTAGACAGAGAGGAGGAACGAAACCATCAGTGAGTAGAAGTGGCAGTATGACCTCAAAGTTATGGTACTGTCATATGTATGTAGTAATTATGCATACAATGTAATACAGAGAATTAAATGCTACAAATGAAAGGTTATTTCAAATGAATCAATAAAATATTTCCTGCATTTTCTTGTTGTAACTCATACTTTGTCTTTTGTCTTACTGAGCATCATTCATTCATTCATTCATTCAGATTTTATTTTATGGATGCAAACCAAAAAGTTAAAATAATTTATACATAATGATAAGTTTGGCATCAATAAAAAACAGTTTAGAGTTAAAAAAAGTCTCAAATAAATAAATCAATCAATCAATCAATCAATCAATCAATCAATCAATCAATCATATAAATAAATAAATATTTCCTCTATTTTCTCATCTTATTCATCTTACTTTCTCTTTTGTCCCTACTGAGTAATTTAATTTAATTTATTGGATTCAAACCAAAAGCTTAATTACATAATTAATGATAAGTCTGGTATCATTAAAAGACAGCTTTTATACAAGACAGCTTTTATTATAAGAATAAAAGATTCAAAACAATCAAACAAACATTTACATTGAGTATTTCTTTATTAACTTGAATATTATCTGATGGGTGCAAACCAAAAGTTTATTTATTCTTTTAATTTACTCTTAATTACTGAAAAGTCTGGTGTCATTAAAAGCATTACGCTGAGTTAAAACAAAAGGGTCAAAAAAGAAATCAACTAACTAACTAAAAAAATAAATCAACAAATAATTTTTACTCAATGCACTCAGTTGGACAGAAGATAAAGTATGATGAATATGAACAGATAAAACGCAGGAAATAGAGCGAGTGAGAGAAAGTGATTTTATGAGGGGAAGAAGGGAAAGGATGAAGTGGGAGGAACAGAAGGGAAGGAAAGAGAGAGAGAGAGTGGGAGACGGATCTGAGAGGTTAAAACCCTTCTGAAAACACAGCAATGACTTTCCAAATACAGAGAGTTACACAAGCGGATCCATCAGATGCCCTCTGTGTGGGAGACAGATACTGAACAAAACAGCAGCACATCATGCCATGATTCAGGTGCTTCAATGCATTGTGCTCTTCTGTAAGTGTTCGTGTCCTTAGTATTGTTTCTAAGTAAGCTGGACAATTAGACATATAACGGTTCACTTGTTTTCACCATGCATCGATTACAAATGCAATTGCGTCAATCTTGAAACATGGATTTCAGAATCGTGAATCATTTGTTTTGGTTGAGATTCTATTTAAAATGCTAAAATATGAATGAACCGTGATCTTGGCAAGAATCATTCAACATTTTAAAATATGTAAATGCTAAATTCAGGGTTCCCACGGTCATGGAAAAAGTAGGCAATTTTAATTATAATAATTTTCAGACTGATAGTTTTCATTGGAAAAAAAATCAATGTTTAAAAAAAGGAAAAATAGTTATATGGAACACTTTCCTAAATGTTCTTGGCTCTAAAATATTTTATTATGGTTTATTGATATGTTAAATTAGTTTTTAAGATTTTCAGTTTCAATTTAATTTTAGTTAAAGTTTTAGTAAATTGGATGTGTTTTTCTTAAATACGTATATATAGTTTTTTTTTATTATTAATTTTTAGTTTTAGTTTATTAATTTTTATTTAGTTTTAGTTATTTTAGTAATTAAACTAAATGAAAATGAGAAATGTTGCCTTGGGAACTAGCTGAAAAAATACATTTAAGTTTTTAAATATTTTATTTCAGTTAAATTTTATTTTAAAAGTAATTTTTAATGTTTATGGTTTTAGTTTTAGTTAACTATAATAATTTTGGTTCAAAATGACTTTCATTCATTTTTTAGCTTTTAAAATCAATTCTTGACTGAAACAAGCAATGCACGGAATAATAGGGAAATTTAAAATTGTTATTTCCAGACCGAGAAAAAAAATCTCTCTTTTTTTTTTTTAAATGAATGGAATATGGAATAAATTCCGAATATTTTATAATACTAATCAGTTTTCATTTTTAGTATAGCCATTTATATTTAATTTAAGTATAGTCTGAGTAATTTTGTTGTTTTTGTTTTGTTTTAACTCTAAAATATTTTATCAACACATTGCATTTGTTACATTTCCAAGCACATGGGTTTACTTTCAAGTTGCTTGGTGAAAACGTTCTTAAGTAGTTTGTCTTTTTCCTACCTAAGAAATATTAGGAGAAGCATTTACATAAACTATCAATTCATTTGAAAAAAAAATACAGAATAAAAACAACTGAACTCGATTTGAATCTCATTGTGAATTGCATCGAATTTAATTATTCTGAACTTGAAAAAAATCATTCTTGAATCAAATCGAAAACCTACAAACGGGTTTGTTCCTATAAAGTAATGTATGTGTGAGAAGGAAGACATTGACACATCCTGGGCTGCTATGAGATTCATTGTTTCTGTGCCTATTGTGATCATTTCTCGCTTCTCATGACAATCAGTGCATTCAATAGACTGTTTCTGCCATCAGCTGTAAAACAATGTAGTGTCTTAATGAAAAGTGAGCAGTGTGTGCATTAGATACCTGTTCCTCTTGCTCCAGAGGCACTTTGGGTTTGACTGCCAGTATGAGGTCAGGGGTCTCGTCCAGAAGCTCTCCAGGGTTTTCATAGATGTGCCTGTTTGCTTTCAGCCCCACGTTATCATATACATGCCTGACAGACAAACACATTCATAGAGGAGAAACATCAGTTAAACAGAATAAATAAGAGGTAGAACAGAATAAAAAAAACATTTTACAGCATCCAAAATACTACCTTACACTTCACTACTATAAAAAGTATCTTTTTAAATTAAATTAAATATTTGTGTTGTTTATTGTGCTTATAAATATGAACGCTTTCCAATTAAAGGCGTCGTACATATTCTTGGTTACTTTAATTAGAGTACTTATTACTGCAATAATAGATTTAAATGAATATATCAACTGAATGTAATGTTTTCAGGCACTGCATGTTAACTGTAATTAAATAGAAAATGTATTACATGCAATAATATATTAAATGCAATTAGATGAAATTTAAAGTGCTTTTTTGACTCATTCAGGTAGGACTTAATTTTATAAATACTTCTATTGTCTTTGAAATATGGTTAAAGTACTGCTGAATGTACTGACAAGCATTTATGATAACCTATACTTTAATGTCATTTCTACTGAAACTTGCATGTCATGGATTTAAATGTATTTGTAATTAAATTAAATGTATTACATTTAAAATGTACTAACATTAAAATATAATATCCAATAACACACTACAGTTAAAAATACATTTTTAAGTACTTTACATGTGCTTTAGTGCGTTAGTCAACACATAAAAAGTACTTCCTTACAGAATAATAAAAGATTATTAAGACAATGGATTTAAAATGTATTTTAACTAAAACAACAAAAAAATAACTTTAAATTTGTCATTATTACAAAGTTCACTTTTTTAAAAAAAAAGTTAAGAAACAGTATATTCAGTGTTTATTGTTAATAAAAGCTAAAATGATCAAAAATCAATATTCGTTAAAATAGAAGAAAATATCCTGTAGATATTAGATGTAAACTTAAATGTAAAATTAACTTTAAAAATGTAGTAGTTTAAGTAATGAAACTAAAAAAAAAAAATTGTAGTTTTAATAATTTTAGAGTAAACTAAAAAAATTAAAATGTTGCCTTCGCAGTTAAATGGAATAAGATCAGTTGAAGTACTAAAATTAACTAAACAAAAAGAAATAGTAAAATTGACAAAAGGACGTTGCAAAACATGCCAACTGAAAATACAAAAATAAAACCTAATTCAAAACATTAATAAAACTATAAATAATACTAAAACAACACTGTTGCAAAAAGGTCATTTTAGAAGCCTGATTTATTCTGTTTAAGGAGTACACAGTTTTTGAGTGAAATGAGATCTGTATACCCTTCAATGATGTCCTGATACGGAGGGTGTCCTTCCAGCGAGTAGCTCCGTGTGAGAGAGACGGGGGTGACTTCAGGGCTCTGGCTCTTCATGCTGTCCTGCAGGGAAGTCGCCCGTAAGAGAGGCAGGCTGGGTGGAGAGAGGAGCGAATCTGTTTCCATGGGCTCCGGGAATCCCATCTGCTCCTCCTGTATCTCCTGCTTTGGAGTTTCCCTGTCTGGTGTCTTATTTTCAATCTCTTTCTTCTCCTCTTTCTCCCCTCCGCCGCCATCAACCTCAACTTCTTCATCGTCATCCAGAACCCAGGCCTCGCCTGACCGCCCCTCTCCAGATTTGCTCTCCGCGTCCTGGATGGCCTTCTGGTAAAGCTCAGAGAAACTCCTAAACTCAGACAAACACAAGAACAACGGGAAAAGAAAGTGATGAACAACAAAGTTTCAGCTCATTTATTTCAGCGCATTCATTTCACTGTTAGTCATGGATGAAGAGATCAATGCTGCTATTTTGGTTTTCTTTTTTGAAGCATATTACATAATCAAAGACTTACATAAAGCATGTTGAATAAGTCGCTGTATATAGGATTTGAAAAAAATGCCATTTTAACCCATGATCTCTCTGTGTGTGTGTGTGTGTGTGTGTGTGTGTGTGTTGGATGGATCAATAAGCATTATGAGAGTTGAATGACATCTGGGCAGCTGGTGAAACACTGACTAAAACGTGTTCATGTCAATAGAATGAGGTCTGTCCTTCATTCATTTGCTCCCTCCTCCTCTCTATCCATCTGTTTCCCTCCCTAGGGAGCATAGATAAAAATATACAATACAAATGCATATGTACAAATAGATAATTGGATAATAGATAATAAGATATTAGGTAGACAATAGGTAATTAGAAAATAGATCATTCATGAGGCCGTATAATAATTGTGGCAGATGAGTAATGTATTGGACAGATATGAAAAAAGTGGCTTTAAAAGTCAATGTATTGTCAGTCCACAGCAATTGCAATCAGGTTAGTCAGCCTAATTATTTTCATTACTTAAATTAAACTTAATTTTAAAGTTTTTGGAATTAAACTGCTCAAAAGTGACAGTAAAGACATTTATAACGCAACAAAAAAGATTCTATTTCAAATAAATGCTGTTTTTATAACTTTCCATTCATCAGAGAATCCTTGGTGGAAAAAAAAAAAAAGTTTCCACAAAAATATGAAACGGCAAAAACGGTTTTCAACATTGACAATAATAAGAACAATTATTAATAATTGAGTACCAATAATAATTGATAATAATTAAGCAGCAAATCAGCATATTAGAGTGATTTCTGAAGGATCATGTGACACTGAAGACTGGAGTAACGATGCTGAAAATTCAGCTTTGATCACAGAAATAAATTATAATTGATATTATACTGTATATTTACATAGAACGCAGTTCTTTTAAATTGCAAAAATATTTCACAAAATTACTGTTTTTACTGTATTTTTATCAGATACATGCAGCCTTGGTATATGCAATCTTGTTTCCACCATGGGATAAAAATTAAAAAGGTAATTGCAATGCAAGAAAAAAAAAAAGGTCTAAATTTTGAGATAAAATGTCACATTAACATTTAAAAAAAAAAAATAGAAAAAAACAGAATGATGAGGTGTAAACTGAGAATTCTGAGAAAAAAAAATCAGAATTCTGAGTTTTTATCTTTAATCTGAATTGTGAGATAAAACCTTTTTTTAATTCTGGAAATGATAAAATATAAATTATTCTGGCTTTCATATTGGGAAGCAAAGAGACTTCTTTCAAAAATGTAAAATAAAATTCCTTATCAGCTTTATGCTTTTGAGCGGTGGTTTTTGAAGGGATACACATTACATTTACCATCATTAATTACATTATCAACAGCACTCCACTCACTGCTTACTACTCTTAACTCGTCAGCCCACTTTTCTCTAAAAATCATGGCAGTGTATGCATTCTTTACGTCATCCCCCCATTTTATCCACTTCCTCTGACACACAGATAACCCGTCACCTCTATTACCTGCGTGGTTTTCCGTTCTCGTCTGGGGGAATGACTGTGATGTGGATCTTTTGAGCCATGCGGAGGAGTCGGCTCCGCTCTTCCAGGCTGAGGTGCACCAGGACCTGCCCACAGAGACGAACCACACGAGCCCCCAGCTGCAGCCCGCCGCTCTCTGCGTATCCGAACCGCTGGAGCTCCGTTACAAAGCCTTCCTCGCTCATCAGGAAGCCCGGCTGGCCAACACCGTCCCGCAGGGGAGTGACCTCACGTGCCTCACAGCCTCGCGTCACCAGCTGCGGGGAAGTACAGAAGCATCATGTTAAAACGGCACACAGCACATTATAAAGCGCTCCAAGTCCTAACCCTGTAAAGCTGGACATATGAAATAATAAACCATTAGACACAACATCTTTTTTTTTTTTTTTTTTGTAAGTATCATATTTGATATATCAGGCTTTATAGCTTATATAGACTGATATAGTGAGAATATGGAGGAGAAAACAGCTCGGTTTTCTTCAGAGACTCACAAATATGCAACTTGGTGCAGATGCTGATATTTGTATGGACAAAAGTTGACGCAATTCTATATAACTGAGATAACAGTATAGCACATACCTGCATAAAATGATAGAAATACTATTATATTAATTATTATATAAATATTACTATTATATCATATCATTGCTCTTTTGTTGATTTTGACTGCTTCCATTGTCCTCATTTGTAAGTCGCTTTGGATAAAAGCGTCTGCTAAATGACTAAATCTAAATATCAGACGTCACCCTATATCTCCAGCAATAGTTTTTTTAAGATGGTATTTAAATGCTTAGTTTGATGATCCAAACATACAGTCAAACCAAAATGTATTCAGACACCTTTTTCGCTATAGTTTAGAAAATGGTGATAAAATATGACAAGAACTCCGAGGTAAACTGTGTCAGAATAAATCTTGATAATGCCATCCTTCTGTCAGCCTGCCTCACAAATGAATTAGGTTGAATAGCTGTCAGCTGTTAAATTTAAGTACACAGTTAGATAATACAAATTTAGGTCAACCAGTTACCAAGCAATGCTTAATTTTGTTCAGTCTGTGGTGTAAAAAGGTTGCATTAGCAATTAAATAAAAAACACTTCAGCAAACATGGTCAGGTCAAAGTGTTGGTCCCAATTTTTTTTTTTTTTTTTTCTTCAATTTTACCGGTAGTCCTCTGTGTGAAGAGTTTTTGGGTATAATATGTCACAGTTTACTTTATTTTGCTATCCTCACTTACATAAATGAACTATATTGTCTTGCAAAAAATAAAAACAATTATATCTGGTGTCTGAATAATTTTTGGTTTGACCGTATAATGCAATGCAACACAATGATGATTGAGAGATGAACAAATAAACAGTACCTTTAGGGGAACAACAGCTTCTTGTTTTTTTTATATTTGATTTTACATACTTGAATGGCGGCTGAGAATGTGCTTTCAGGACCATGGACAGATCTCATACTAGAATTGTCTGTTTAAAGTAATTCAATAACCAACAACTTTCATAAACCAGTACATAACAGGTTTCTATTGCTGCAAGATAAACCTGGGTGATGGAAAAGGCTCTGCTATTCTGGGGAGGGATGAACTATCTTTCCACACTTTAGGTAGGACACAAATTTCCAAATGGAATTGCATGATATATTGTCGTCTTATGAAACGAAATGATCGGTCAGCACAAGAAAATGAACATTATTTTCAACATTATTACCTGTAATCCACAGCCTTCTTTTCAGCGAACTGGTTCTTTCAGACAGTTCGTTTCATTTAACTTGTTCAAATAACTGATTCACTAGTTTATGTATGTAAACATGCGATGATGTAACATATATGTAATTATATTATTAAACCAGCTAATAATTATGTGAAACATGGATGTTTTACATGTCTAAATCATATAAAGTGAGCAAACTAGTCTTTATCACCTCACCTTTTTACATAAACATTGAGAAACCATAAAAACCTTCATTTGGCTCAAGAGCTCGGTTCATGCATCAGTTCCTCGGTCCGAGTCGAACTGTTTCCTCAGTTCAGTGAGTGTTGGAGGAACTGGAGCGCTGAATCAGTTCATTCATTATAGGATCATATATACGCCAGTGAGGCATCCGAAAATGAGTTTTTGATTGAGTGACTTGTAGATCTGTGCTGCTTAAGCCATGATCTGTTTCAGACACTTCAGTCTGATTTGGTGAACTTGTTCAACTAGCTCACCAAAAGAACCGGTCCAGAAACCGAACATCACTCCAGCCCGTTTGCTATGGATTACAGGTAATAATGTTGCAAATAATGTTCATTTTTTTTGCATTTTGCTTCATAATACCGCATTATATCATCAGGAGCCATGGGTATTAATTTTGTGCTGCCTGTATATGCTTTTTTCACTCTCAAATGATGGTAGCTGCTGACTCATATTTCATTGAATCATCAAGGACCTCAATGTCAGCTAACAACCTTCTTAACTGTTCTACTGAAGAAAAAAAAAGTCACCTACATCTTGCAAGCCCTGAGGGTGAGTAAATTAACAGCAATTTTTAATTTTTGTGTGAACTACACCTTTAAATACAACAACAAACAAACAAACAAACAAACAAACAGCAAGTATCACATTATTAACACTTTCCCTGCCAGCATTTTTTTAAAAAGTTGCCAGCCACCGCCAGCGTTTTTGCTGATTTTCACAAAAATTTCATGGCCCCCAGAATATTTTGTTGTATGAATATCTGAACTTGCAATACATCAAAATAAAGATCAGACCCTCTACTTTCTATTTTATTCTAGCTTCAAGCATTGTATTTTTTTTTTTTTTATCAACACTTGAATGTAAGTATGTTTCATTAAAAAAAGCTACATTTTGAGCACATTTTTTATCAAATACTACATCTGGATCATATTGAGTAATATTATCAAAGCAAAGATGCAGTAGATGGCTTCCATCAGCACTCCTAAAGCTTGCACAGGCCTTTACCACTTCCTGAATTGACATTTCACTCTGTAACATTAGGCAGTTTCATTTATATGTGGTTAGTGCTGATGATCACATTATTTTTTATATGCATATGCATACATATGAGATCGCTCGTTTCTGCGTCTTCCTGGTCTGTGTTTTTGATCGGCACTTTCTAGCAACAGACAGCGGCGTCTCATTAATAACGGAAAATTCTGTGTTTGGCGGGGAAAGAGTTAAACATGAAATTTGAAGTAGAAAGATTGAAATAGTAGTCTCTTGTAAAACATACTCCGATATTCTTTGTTTTATTCATATATTACACTAAATCTCACCTCCAGCCTCTGGACAACCTCCTTAATGTCCTCAGCTTGGCTTTCTGACATCGTCACAGTCACTGCCTCGCCTCTCTCGTAGAAGATATCCAGCGAAGGGCCACCCTGAGCTCCAGGCTCGGTCACAGCCTTCCAGCCAATCACATCGCGGCAGCTGCAGTTGAATATGACGGTTCGCGTGGATCGCTCTATGAGCACGACCGACTCCGCCGACACGCCGAGCAGACAGGACAGGCTCAGACCGTTACTCTCGCCGCCCTGAACGACGGTGACGGCCCACACTAAAGCACCAGCGCTGTGAAGCTCTGCACCTTTAGCTCCCTTTAGCTTCTCCTTGCGCTTCCCGCCCAGCGACAGCAGGGGAAATTTGGTGGAAGAATCAATGGGCGTTGTGGTGACGTAGTTTTCCGCTAGGTCTTTTAGGTACTCTTGCCGCGTACGTGTGGCCATAGAGCGAAATTTCTCCGATTTCTCCGCTGCGTTCTCTGCATTAATGGCTTTGGCAAGGAGAAAGTCACGGAAGGCAAGAGAACGTGGGAAGCGTGCACCTTTAGGGAAGAGAGGACCAAAGAGAGGGATGTCCTTGGAACGAGTTACTGCAACTCTAAGAAAGGTGGAGATAAAGACATGTTTCATTTTATTTGTAAATTTATTTTTTTTCTTTTTCTTCAGTGCTTTTTGTTGGCTGTCTTACCTGTAATAGGTGTTTTCGGTGCAGGGCTCGTGTACTTGAACAATGATGAACACATGCTGAAAGTGAGAACGGATGGCTTTGGGGGTGAAAGGTAAAGCACCTGGCTCCTGGAAGACTATTGTGACGATATCATTCCCTATGTGCCTCTTCCTCAGCAACTAGAAGATAACAGTGAAAAAGACAGAGAAACTTTTAATTGTAAATGCAGTGACTCAAATGAAAAGTATACTAGCAGTATACTAAAGTCATCAGACCCTTGAGAGAAATGTATAATTTGTAGTGTATTTCAAATCTAAAAAGTATATATATATATATATTGTGACGGTTCGACGGCCCTCCCCCTCATCATCATCACCACCCCGTCCCTTATTCGCCGCCCTTCACCAGGCTCCCGACTGGAGTGGGTGGATGAGAGGAGGGGCGTGGGACCAACGTGGGCTGGCGGCGTGTGATGAGGCACAGCTGGACTGAATTAAGCCTCATCACCGCCGCCGTTAAATGCCGAGCGCGCCTCTCCTCGGGAGACCGGTCTCTTCCCCCGTGCATGCACACTGGTGTCCTCGTGGGTCCAGGAAGGGTGCGTCGAGGGACATCGCGCCGCCGAGGATGTGAGCCGCGGAACCTCCAGGGTCATCGTGCAAGCCGCACCCGTATAACGGCCGTCGGGCCAGGATGCCGGGCCGTCCATCCCGCCAATGCCCGTAAGAGGCAGAAGAGGAAGAGCCGCCGCTCCAGAGAAGCCGCCGCCCCTCGTGCCCCGGACCGCGGGAGCGTGTGCGGCCACCTGACTCCGCCCCTTGCCTGGACCCTTCCCCTTTGGAACACTGCCCTCCTGCACAAGCCCCGAAGCACGACGAGGACACCAGATCCCCCCCCCCTTCTTTGGACACTTCTTTCCCATGGACATTTTTATTTTATTATTTTTGTTAAATAAAAACCTCTCCGAGGCCTGACGCCACACCCACTGTGTCTGTCGTTGGCTCCTCCCGTCACAATATATATATATATATATATATATATATATATATATATATATATATATATATATATATAAATCACTCTAAAGTTCAGCAATTGCATTTAATATAAATTTGAACCTAAATAATAATTAACATGCAATTAAGTGGTTGAAAGCATTACATTCAGTTCACATTTAAAGGAGTCACGAACTGCCTTTAAATGGGGTTTTTAACCCCCTCATCAGAATGTTCTGTTTGAATAGGCGTGGCGGAATGTAGACTCGGAAGGAAATGCCCACTGCTATGATTGGCACACCGTTGTGTATGTTTGACGCTGCAGTGATTTAGGTTAAAAGAGCATAAATACTCATATCAAACAATCTGTTTAACAGACAAAGCAATACTGACCATGTAATGAAAACAGTTTCTCACACTTGTGTTGCGACATTACGGTCAGATCCAATAGAATCGGCACAGCATCGTCTTTCAGTTTCAATCTTTCTGAAAATACTGCATTAAATTGTGCCTTGTTTGTAAACGAGTCCGTGGTAAAATTAAGTGAACAAAGGACCAAGTTCTTACTGACGCAGTCTGGATCTTCATTAAAAATAAAGTTCATCCACTCTTTTGCTAACATTGGGAGCAGAAGGAAGGCAATGCAAAGATGTTTTGTTTCCACAACTTGGCACTGCACAGTGTCTTGTCTTCAGAGCCATCGTTATCGTTTGGTTTCTGAGTAGACCAGTGCTTGCCTCTCTCGTGCGTGAATGTGTGAATTGGTAGGCGGGGTAAACAGGCAACGATGTATAATCGGTGGGCAGGGCTAAACAGGCAACAATGTAAAATATGTGGGAGGGGCTAAACAGGCAACAATGTAGAATTTGTGGGCGGGGCTAAACAGGCAACAATGTAAAATATGTGGGCGGGGCTAAACAGGCAACAATGTAAAATATGTGGGCGGGGCTAAACAGGCAGTGATGTAGAAGCAGGCGTTGATCTGTGGAGGCATGTTTAGTCACACTATTACATCATAGATTTGTACATTTCACAAGCTGTCGTTTTGGCAGACTGCCTTCAATATAAGCTGTTTTCAGAAAGTACTGAGTTCTGAAACCTACAGGATGTTTTTATAATATAATGACCTCTTATATGTCAAAAGATCAAGGGAATTTTGGTTTTTCAGTTCATGACCCCTTTAAGTATATTCTTATTCTGTAATAAGTACTGCTTTTCATTATACACTAAAGTGTGTTTATTTTGCACAAGGCGAGACACCAGGTGATTTGCACATGCATATCCCAATACTTATCCTATTGCTGATTTATATCATTGTGCTGTGAGTAATGTTTTTTTATTTCCTTTCCAGGGATAAACTGCAAGTGGTGCTGAGTTTCAACGTGACATTCTAGGGGATTACCTGTTGTGTATTGTTGGGTGTGTATGGAAGCATGGTGGAGACATGGAACATAATCTCGTAATCCTGGTAGCGAGTATACAGTGAGTGTGTACCGGTGGAGTCCGCTGCAATTAAATTAAAAAACAAAAAAAAAACACATTAAAAACAGTAATATTGTGAAATATTATTACCATTTCAAATAACTGTTTTCTATTTGAATATAGTAAAATGTAATTTATTCTTGTGACGCAAAGCTGAATTTTCAGCATCATTACTCCAGTCTTCAGTGTCACACGATCCTTCAGAAATCATTCTGATATGCTGCTCAAATCAGCATAAAAACGGATTATTATCAATGTTGAACTGCAGTTGTTCAGCTTCATATTTTTGTGAAAACTGTGATAGATTTTTTCAGAATTATTTAATGAATAGAATGTTCAAAAGAACAGCATTTCTTATAAACAGAACACTAAAATCATTACTGTCATTTTCAATCAATTTAATACATTCTTGCTGAAAAGAAAGTATTAATTTCTTTAAAAAACTAAATATTACTGATCCCAGAACGTTTTGAACAGTTTATGTGCAAACACCTAATTGTGCATTTACATTTATATTTTTGTGGAACAACTATAAAAAAGAATAATAAATATCGCAATTACATTCTACTTATATACACCAATACTATTTTACTATAGTGTAGTTATATGAAGATTGAATGCATGTTGATTTTTTGGTCTCACTTTTGGTGTCTAGTTGAGCTCTGTATTTCTCCCAGCCCTTGAGTCGCACTCGCTCTCCAAGAAGGTCCAGAAATTCATCAAAAACTGGCCCGGCGCTCTCGTTGTTATACATGTCCTCTTCAGTACACTGTCCTGCTCTGCAGTACATAATGCCCACCTTACGCTGGAAATTCAACTTCACACATATAAAACAAACATTAACAAGGATGAAATTACAACTACTTCTCCAACTTGATTTTTACACACGCAACATCATTCTTCCTCATTTTGTAATTAAGCCGGTTTCACATTGCATGCACAAGTGTAAGCGGAACAAAAGCGTAACTACAAAAGCAGGCTTATATGTACAGTCAGGTCTATATATTTTTGGACACAGGCACAATTTTTAATTATTTTAGCAGCTGACCAAAACACATTCAAGTTATATAATGAATATGGGCTTAAAGTGCACAATCTGATCTTTAATTTGGAGGGTATTCTCATCACAATTGGAGGAAAGGTTAAGGAATTACAGCTTTTGAATATGTACCTCCCCCCTTTTCAAGGGACCATAAGTAATTGGATAGTTGACTCAAAAGTCATTTCATGAACAGATGTGGGCTATTCCTTCATTATTTCTACATCAGTTAAGCAAGTAAAAGGTCTGGAGTTGATTCTAAGTTTGTATTTGGAAGCTGTTGCTGTGAACCCACATCATGCAGTCAAAGGATCTCTCCGTACAAGTGAAGCAAGGCTTCAAAAACAAAACAAATCCATCAGAGAGAAAGCAGGAACATTAGGAGCGGCCAAATCAACAGTTTGGTACATTCTGAGAAAAAAATAATGCACCGGTGAGCTCAGCAACATAAAAAGGCCCGATGTCCACGGAGGACAACAGTGGTGGATGATCGGAGAATCCTCTCCATAGTAAAGAAAAACCCTTTCACAACATCCAGCCAAGAGAAGAACACTCTCCAAGAGGTAGACGTGTCACTGTCAAAGTCTACATTCAAGAGAAGACTTCACCAGAGCAAATACAGAGGGTTCACCACAAGGTGCAAACAAGACCTGATTAGACCTTGCCAAAAACCATCTAAAAAAGCCAGACCACTTCTGGAAAAGCAATCTTTGGACGGCTGAAATTAAGATCAACCTGTACCAGAATGACGGGAAGAAAACAAGTATGGAGAAGGCTTGGAAGAGCTCATGATCAAAGCACACAGCATCATCTGTGAAACATGGAGCAGTGTGATCATGAGCTGCATGGCTTCCAGTGGCACTGGGTTACTGCTGTTTAGTGATGACGAGACAGAAGACAGAAGCAGCCGGATCAATTCTGAAGTGTATAGAGATATACTCTCTGCCCAGATTCAGCCGAATGCAGCAAAGTTGATTGGACGGCGCTTCATAGCACAAATGGACGATGACCCAACACATACAGCAAAAGCAACCCAGGAGTTTTTGAAGGTAAAAACGTGGATTATTCTGCAATGGCCGAGTCTATCTCCTGATCTCAACCTGATTGAGCTGCATTTCACTCGCTGAAGACAAAACTAAAGGCAGAAAGACCCACAAACAAACAACAACTGAAGTCAGCTGCAGTAAAGGCCTGGCAAAGCATCACAAAGGAGGAAACCCGGTCTCTGGTGATGTCCATGAGTTCCAGATTTAAGGCAGTCACAAGATTCTCAACAAAATATTAAAAATGATCATTTTATTCGTGATTAAATTTATTTTTCCAATTACAATTGAGCCCTTGAAAATGGGGGGGGGGGGATAAAATGGTTGTAATTCCTAAGCAGTTTATGTTATATTTCTGTTCAACCCCTTTAATTAAAGCTTAAAGTCTGCCTTTCAACCCATTGTAGTGGTGTATAAAGGCAAAAGCACAAAGACTGTATATAAGTTACGAAGGTTTATACATTTAAATGTTACAGTTTGTTTGGAAATACATTTACATTTATGCATTTATCAATGCATTTATCAGATGCATTTATCAGTGACTTTCCAAAAGCAATTCATCATAGAGTTAACTATAATCATAATACACAATACCAGGTTTATTAGACTACTAAAATAGGAAGCAAGGCAGAATGCTTTGAGAAACAGCATTTGTCAAGCCAGTTCACATGACTTTGTGTTTAAAATAGAAGTATATATACTTATATAGTATATATATATATATATATATATATATATATATATATATATATATATATATATATATATATACACACACACACACACAACATAATATTTTAAGATGTTTGTTGCTACACTATTTCTAGCAGCCTTTCAGTAACTGTCAGCAAACACAAGAAACTACAGAAACCAGCTCAATATAACAGCTCTTACCCCCTGCTCGTCCAGTTTGAGGAGCGTGTCTCTGACTTTAGGGGACGTGGAGGCCAGTCTGAGGCAATGTAGGTTGAGATCGGGCAAAATAAACTCCAGCAGTCTCTTGGGCGAAAGGCCGCGTGGTGTGGTGTGGCGCGCTGCGGAGGGAACGGACTCCTCCAGGATCGAACCTCTCAGGGTCTTCAGCTGCAGAAAAACAGCAGGGACCAAATAATTAATGAGTGCAAAAACATAATGTAGAATTAAAGGAGTCATATCATATACATTTCTTATATTTATTTTTCCCCTGAGGTCAATAATATAATGTAGATTGATTTACAAGGTATTCGAATCTTATGAATTTACAAGTCAGAATTTCATCTTACTTTTTGACCAAATAAGGCAACTGCACCAAATGTGTTTTTTACATATTTATTTTGGCTGTTTTGGCTTCTGAATAAAATTGAGGTGTTTTTTTACTCCTCTTTCAGCTTCATGTTCTCTTATACTATATGAGCCATAAAAGCCTGATTTATCAAATATAATACTCAACGAAAACACATGTGCAAACTTTTTAAAATATTTTGTTTAGCAATGTAAATGTATTCATAAATATATTACTGTAATGAATAATGATTAACAATATAACGTTCAAATTGTGATTTAAAAAAATAAAAATAAAATGAAAGGGGACATTGTGCAAAAACATTCTAGTGATCATCTCATTCATTTCAAACTAAATCAAAAGCAGGGAGAGGGTGGAAAATTGCCTAATTTCTGAGCATTTTTTTCAGGTAGACATTAAAAGCATTATAAATGGACCTCAAACAAAAAATAAATTCCTTAATCTCAAAATCTTTAATGACATCTGTGTGTGAGAGAGTCTTGTATTTACTTCAGTGGTCCTGAAAATGATCCTGTAGTTGTACTGGGACCCACTCGATCCCTCTTTTTCCTCCCTGCGGAAACTGACGGCCACCGGCCCCAAACGATCGTCCATGCCAAAGAAATTCTGATGGTCTGGAATAAAAGAGGGAAATGAAGATTTTAACAATTCATACAAAATAATGTAAATCAATAAATGTGAAAACAACAGAAACAAACACCAGAATATTGAACAGCAGAAAAAGAGGAACTGTGATTGTGTAACCTTTGACGGCTCACTACTGAGATGAACAAGCATGCAACTACTAAACTACTGTACAAACTGTATGACAGTGTCCTGTATTATGAGCTTAACATCCAAAGTGTTTTTTTTCCTCAACATATGCAACTGTACACTATTTTTAAATAGCAAATTATTGTGACCACCTCAGCTGTATTAAAAAATTAAGTCTAACATATTCCCTCCTTTTAGATTTCATATGCAACTATTATTACCACAGTAAAATGATACATTTTAGTAATTATGATGATGTGTTATTTAAAAAGAATGTAATTTTGCGCATTGCATCCTTGGCATCCTACCCTAGCATTTGAAAAATCTGAAATCTGATTGTACTGTACTCTGAAGTGCAGAATGAGTCATCAAAAACGTTGATCTGTACTCTCCGCACCCCTAGTTTGAGAACCACTGCAGTAACGCATACATTATCTAAAATAAGATACTTTTTAATTATAATAAAATACAATTATACATCATAAATAAAAAGCCAAGATAAGAGGACGATAAGTGCCCCTCGACACATATAACTAAAGGCACTGCTTGCTTATCTGGACAGAGAGTCTTCCTGACAACTGCAGACACAAAAGTCTAGCGTTTTAACTTGAAAAATATCTCATTTTTTTTTATTCTGTTGAGCACAAAAGAAAGTCTAAAACAAAATGTTAGGGACTGACAGTCTTTTTTCTGAACATCTCCAGCACTGAATGTGAATGGTGACTGTTGCGCCATCTGTTGTACTGTTGTGGGTGAATTTGCATTTTGTTAAGCCCAACACATATTTCGTGTTAACAGACCATTTAAATGTCATTCACTAAACCTTTTCTGCACCACATTTGATGCAAATGGCTCTTTTCAATCAGAAAATTTGGTCTCAGAAGACTAATAAATATGGAACAACAAGATATACAAAAACATTAAGTTGGTTTAACAAAGGCAATAATAGACAGAAAAAAATTGCAAATATTGCACCTTCATGGTTCCAACAGCTATTCACAGGGGCTTAAAGGGACAACTTTGAACCTTTTCTGCCATTAAAAGGCACATATTAGTACCTTAGAGTAGTAATACAGGACTGGAATTGAGAACCACTGCCTTAAGGTACTACTATGAACCTTTCTGGGGCAAATAAGTTATTTATCTTTAAGGGGCACATTAGTGCCACCGAATAGTAATAGAGTAGTGTATGAACCTGTTAGGGGTAACCCTTATCCCTTACCTTACTGTTGTAATACTGTATATAGTAGGACCCCTTAGGTACTTCTACAAACCTTTTAGAGGTAAATAAAACAAGTACCTTGGAGTAGTAATACAGGGGTCCTCAAGCCTGTCCTGGAGGACCCCTAGCACTGCACATTTTGTATGTCTCCCTTATCAGACACACCAAAATCATGTCTTGCAGTCTCTACTAACGAGCTGATGAGTTGAATGAGGTGTGTTAGATAAGAAAGACATACAAAATGTGCAGGGCTAGGGGTCCTCCAGGACAGGTTTGAGAACCACTGCTCTATATAGTAGTAGCCTATAAGGCAGTGGTTCTCAACTTTAGTCCTGGTGACTTAGTGTTCTGCACATTTTGTATGTCTTCCTTATTTAACGCACCTGATTCAGATCATCAGCTTGTTAGGAGAGAGCTCCATGAACTGAACTGAGGGATTGTTTAAGGCTGGCCGCACACTAGAGGATTTTAAGGCCGATTTTAAGCCCGATTTGTACCCCCGAACGAATGGTGTGGCTCTATTCTGTGGTGTCATTACGATTATTTATCTGCTCCCAATCGAGACGGAGCATCGCCGAACACAAATGACTCTTGTTCGGGCTGCCTCTGACGTGATACCCGCGATAGCCAATGAGAACGAGCAAGCATCATTCACCGGATGTTGCGTGCTTCTACAGCTGAAACTTGGCAGCCACAAACACAACATGAAAGCAGAGAATATCACCCGTATTCTTTTCTATACTTTGTTTTTCACTGTGAAACAGAACACGTGCCAGGAGAGCCAGCTGACAACATCGATTGTCCTCTATTTGTTTTTCTTCTCTAGTCACGTTTGATCTCGCGAGTGTCAGTGAGGTCTCGTGTGACTGTGAAATCTTTCCTACAATCTTCAAGTGTGTGGTCTCGCGGTCTGGTTGAATTGTGTGGTGTGTGCATTCAGAGGATTATAAGGCTAAAAATTGATTGAACTGTCTCCCATGGTTTTAAAATCGTTTAAGATTTGAAAATCGTCTAGTGTGCAGCCAGCTTAAGGCCAAAGTATCCACCTTTTTCTTCAACACAGAAGTAAGTCTATGGGTAAGACTTCCAGTTCATTAGCCGCTATAGGGAAATAACGAGAAGAATAACAATGTACAGTAAACGGTAAAACTGTTTGCACTACAAACCAGTGTGTTTATAATTAAGATAATCCATTAAAGGGATAGTTCACCCCAAAATTAAAATTCTGTCATTAATTACTCACACTCGTGTCGTTCCAAACCCGTAAGACCTTTGTTCATCTTCGGAACACAAATTAAGATATTTTTGATGAAATCCAAGAGCTCTCAGACCCTGCATAGACAGCAAGGTTACTACCGCAATCAAGGTCCAGAAACGTAGCAAGGACATCGGTAAAATAGACCATATGACATCAGGGGTTCAACTGTAATTTTTCGAAGCCACAAGAATACTTTTTGTGTGCAAAGAAAGCAAAAATAACAACTTTATTCAACAATTCTTCTCCTCCTCATCCCGTCTGCAGTGGCGCGCTGCCATTGTGGAAAGAGTATCACGACGTATGCCCTTGCTTTCGCATCATGTAAACAACGCATGTGCATGCTGACATATGTGTTACGTAAGCAGCGACACCATGCACATGCGTCATTTACATGATGCTGAAGCAAGTGCATGCGTCATGATACTCTCCATAATTTCTGTTGAACCCCTGATGTCACATGGACTATTTATGTCCTTGCTACATTTCTGGACCTTGATGGTGGTAGGACCCTTGCTGTTTATGGAGGGTCAGAAAGCTCTCGGATTTTATCAAAAATATCTTAATTTGTGCTCCAAAGATGAATGAAGGTCTTACGGGTTTGGAACGGCATGAAGGTGAGTAATTAATGAAAGAATTTTCATTTTTGGGTGAACTAACCCTTTAAAATAATATGGTAAGACACACCAATCTGCAATATCAAGCAGCAAAACGAGCTGTTTTGTACAGCTAAAAACAGCTGAACACAGATGGGACCGGAAACTAGACCCATAGAATTTACAAATGGCCACGCCTGCTCTTACAGGAAGAAAAAGGTGGCTGACAGACATCACGATGTTAAGCCGGCATTGTGATTCCTTCCCCACCACCTCTTCTCCCGCATTCCGATGTGTACTATGGAACCCCAAAAGGGAATAAATATGAGATGGGAGGAAAAAAACTGTATTTCAATACTTTCTCTCACAATCATATCGTTGGGTAACTATGCTGTATATAAATTGTGGGCATCAGAGAGCCGCTATTAATATGCAGGGCATTGAAACCGGTTTTGAATGCGTGCTTGTGTTTTACTTTCACTTTCGAGATTCGCAATCACACTTACTCTGTTCATACTATGGAGCGGCAGTACTTAGCACACATTTTACAAGATTAGATATTTGTCAGTGGAGCTCAGGATCTTAAAATCATTTGCCATCGTCCTCAGTCATCTCTCCTTACTCTCTTTAAGTGAAATTTTATGTACTGTAATGAAACAGGCTACCGCTAACAAGCGGATAACCATGTCCCTTTAGTGGCTCGATAGAATGTGTAAAGGGGCGGTAAGACTGCACTTTTCGTTCCATTGACTTCCATTCATACGTATGCGAATGCGTCAGAAAAAGTTTTGCATTCCGCTGCGTTCCAAAGTTTAAGCTTGGTGAACTCTGACCTTAGAATTCGCATCACGTGATACCGTGTGACCAACAGCAGATCGGTACGTCACAGCATGACCTCGTAGCTGAATTAAAAGAACATCAAATTAAAACTGCTGCAGGAAAGTGTAGTAGATTGTATGATTTTGCATTTTAGATGTATTATTATTTATTATGAATTGAATCCTAGTTTTTTTGGACCGTTGCAGCATCCAAGGGAATTTTGCATGCTCAAAGTCTGTGTGACCGCAAATTTATTTGTTTTCTGTGCGTTTCTGAATACGGATTCACGCTTCGGGCCCCTTCATGTTAGACACTGTACCATGCCAATTTGGTAGACATCGCCAAACCCTAGTGGATACTTAGTTTTTTACACATACGCTAGCATATGCGCACAGTTCTACACCATTTACGCAAAGGCAGGCAATCTACACATGTGCTCTAGAAACCTTCATGTTTGTGTCTGCACAATTTTTTTTCCAGAAGTTATGACCGATAACAATGTTTTTGTACTCTTTTAAACTAAAATTGCTGCTATTTCATAACACTTAATGCGAGTAATGCGTGTAACTAAAACAGAAACATTTTAAAGTGTTTTAGCCATTCATTTACACAACAACTGCATTTTTGAGGCCTGAAAACAAAGATTTGAAAATGGCTTTCAACGTGCAAGTTTTTGAAAATGATATCATCTCTGTGTAAACTATGAAAACACAAATTCGTGAAAACGGTGATATCATACGCATGATTATTACATGTTCAGTCTATAGGAATACGTTTGTGTGCAGATACCTAGGGTTTATTTACAAGGTGACATTGCCAACTACTGGCCCGGCATGCATTATACTGTGTATTCAGTTGTTTTCGCGGACCTTCCTCATTTAACACATTTGAATCAAATCAGCAGCTCTTAAGGAGAGACCTCCATGAACTGAACTAAATGTGTCAGACAAGTGAGACATAGAAAATGTGAGGAGCAGTGGGTCCCAAGAACCAGAGTTGAGAACCACAAGGTGCCTATGAGTACCTTAGAGTAGTAATGCTTTATGTAGTAGTACCCCTTAAGGCATGCGTGCCCAATCATATTCCTGGAGATCTACCTGACTGAAAAGTTCAGTTCCAACCTTGCTCCAGCTGGTTTGGGTGTGTTTGATCAGGGTTGGAGCTGAACTTTGCAGGAAGGTAGATCTCCAGAAACAGGACTGGCACCCCAGCCTTAAGGGACTACTATGAACCTTTTAGGGGTAAATAAGGCAGAAAGGTGTCCCTCAAGGCACCCAGTGACAAACTGTTGTGCCCCAAAAAGTATGATTTTTGCACCTTTTTCTAAGAGTAAAGTAGACCAAGCAATGAAAATAAGTAGGGCTGCCCCCTAATAGTCGACTAACAGTTAGTCGGCAAGAAAAGGCTTAGTCGATCAAAATTAATTTAAATGCTCTTTCTGCCGTCTAGGTCTCTGTGAACCTGCGTAAAAAATAAATAAATAAAATAAAATAAATAAATAAAATTAACCGAAACTCCATGGTTGCCTCTCAGACATGAAAAATGTATCTACAGAAAGCGAAATTTCTACTTTGAAATGAACCAATTCAAATGGAAAACAAATATTTTCAGATTATGTAATCCGTCTGAAACGTGAATGTCCATTGTGGAGATGACGAGTCAGTGTCATCGACTTTATCACTGTAGCCGAAAATACAGAAAACACTGGTTTATCAGTGAATTATTATAATGTTAAGGCAGTCTTCTTGCTGTTTTTTCCCTGAAGCATTCATAAACATTACTTCTGCGGTGCGCTGTGGCAAGCTTTATGTGAGCGTTTGAGCACTTATAGGCTATAGGCAATTAAAGGCTCATCATTATGAATTATATGGTTTATTAATATAAACGTGCGATTAGTTGAGTAATCACTTCAAATGAACAACTATTTTTCAATAAGAAAATCTTTAGTTGAGGGCAGCCCTAAAAATAAATATGTGAAATGTTTCTTCAAAAAATGCAAACATGCTTCGCCACACACACACCCTCACCTTTCATGTAAAAGTACTTGTGATAGTACCGAGCCCCTAGGTCTGCATGCTCTATGAAGTAGTTACTTTTCCCCTGTGCCTGGACGTGGCTTTCCCTGGGCTCCTCTAACACGGACACAGCATTGTTGGGACTTTGAAGACTCCTCCACCTGTGCCAGCCGGCCCGCGGCAGGCCGAGCCCCACGCTCTCCTCGCCACCCATCTCATTCCGAAAGTGAGGACAGCTGAGCAGGAGATCATTATCGTTCCCATCTCCTTCGTCAAGCAAGGACTGCTCTACATCTTCCGAGCTAGTCCCGCTTCCCGAGCCGCCTCCGCCCTGAGAAACCGAGGAAGGTGTGGATTGCGAAAGCGGACGGAGCTGAGAGGCAGCTGACGCTCCGGACGTGATGTTCTTCTTGCGCCCAATGCTGTCCCGATTGGTTGCAGCCTCTGACAGGTCGAAGAGGATGCTCTGTACATCATAGTGTGCAAAATTGCGCACCCAAGCACCACCTGGGGCTTGGTCACAGGAAAACTGAGGGGCCTGCGGAGGGGGCGGTTTGGCCTTCTTCCCGAGCCCCTCTGGTTTGGGGGGCTTGACCGGTTTTGATGTGTCTACTGCTGGGGCACAGTTTCCTTGATACACGCCGTCCACCTCAGGAGGTGCCTCTTGCAGACCCAGCAGAAGAAACGGATCTCTGAAGCGCAAGGCATTGGGACTGAGAACACCTTGATCTTCCGAACTGGGATCTACAATCTGGGTTTGTCTTTCAAGTGAGGACAGGCTACCGTACTCTCGGTGGAGGGACTCGCCCTGCCCAGCGGTCCCAGATTTGTCCCCCCCTACTCGGAGCAACTTCCTCCCGACTTGCCCTGTTGAATCCAAATCTCCAAGGGTGACGTCACTGTTGCTGCGCTGCATAATGTGTCCACGACCTACCGTCCTCAGATTCAGCGCAGCTGCGCTGGGTGTGACGCTCTCGCTGTTTGTTCCCTCTCCCTCTCTCCTAGGGGGCCATTCTACCACGACTCGTGTCCGCACGCTACCACCATCCTGCTTGGGGTCAAAGTTCACTCTTGCTAGGGTCGGGCGTGGGCTCTGCCTGCGAAACTTGCGGATGAAGAGATCGTCTGACTGCATGATTTGAAGTTGTGGGAAGCTCTGACTTTTCAGTTGCCCTTGCCCCTTTTCTTATGCCTCTGCGCCAATTTACTGCATCTGTGTGAATAAGTCAGGAGTTTTTGGGGAACTCAGGTGACTGGCACAATTGTTTCTTGTTCTAGCCATGAACGCTGAAATTCTCCAGCACTGCCAGCAGATCTCCGTTCGATAGGTTCCTCATTCACTAAAATATTCAGAAGGGCTGAGCGCAACCTTCTGCTTTGGAATAAAATAACAGCCGTGCAGGCTCCAGAGATGATTTCAATCTCTCTGTAAACATTTTAAGTTCTGACATACAGGATTGCTCTCATCATAAATATTATAGGATGCATCCAGCAGAATGACTATGACTGTATGTGGACTGACTGAAACTGGATTCCCAGTCTGGTTTATTCTGAGTCAGGTACGCCTCGTTGTGACTCCCTGTTCACGGCTGACCAACAAGCTCTGCCCCCTTAGAGGCCACGGCTGCATCCTCCGCTGTATTCCTGAAACACAATGAAACAGGTTATTATTAGTTTGTATGTGATAATAGATGTTGCATTTTTTGTAAGTTACATTGTGTTGCATTGCAGTACATTATATGCTCTAGTAAAATCTGCTTCACCACTTACTGTATTATGCTGTACTCTGTATTGATCTGTGCGGCTATTAGTGGGAACAACCTCTTTAAGTTATTTATAAGAGAGTGGTTTGTTGATTGACTTTAAACAATCACTTACTTCTTATATTAAAAGTGGTCTGACTTTCGTCATGTGGACAAGGTTTAACAATCTGACACTAAATATGAAACTACAATCTGCGTACTGTGAAACACGCTGAAGATGGAAATATGAGTAACCTCTTTTCCCAACTAATAAAGCACACAGAGTATTTTGAGAGGCAAACATGTTGCACATTCAGTGATCCATTTAAGTATAAAGCTTGTTTTGTGTTTTGTTACGTGTTTTGTGAAGAGTGTTTGCGGTAATGAAAGATCATGTTGGAAACATGCATGAAAGATCAAGTACACTTCAAAATTTGGTCAAAATAATTACCTTGGCGAGTATTGGCACAGATGGTAATGTCTTGGTAATGTGAACATGCCAAACAAAGATATGATATGTTAAATGAAAACAACTAACTGCTGTTAATAGTATCTTTAATAAGTTATTATTCGATAACTTGACTGCAGGTAGAAACCTGAAAAACTGTATCTCTGTTGGCTTTGTTTGTTCTATTGCTTGTGATTTGTCTGTTCTTATTTTATTACTAGATGTTTGCTTTTTATTTGTCTTTAATAACAGCTGAAGAACTAAATAAATGTTGCTGTAATACTGAAAATCATTGAAAACTTCACTGGTATTGATATTGACTCTGAAACCATGCCATCTTTTTCCAGCAAAAAATAACTACTATGTACTGATTTATACAGAAAATGTCAAATAAAATGACTAATAGAAAGATAGAAAGATCTGGAACAACATTTTGCAAGAGAAAATATATTTAGAAAATAATTGGCAATTTGTTATGAATTTATTCAATTTTCTATGTATATGCTCCAGTGTAAGGCTGGGCAATATGAATTATCACAATTTTTATATATATATATATACCACAATATATCAATATTTATCACAATATTCATTTACCATTAAAGGTTTTACCATTTAACATTTTTTATTTTACAATGTTCTCTGAAGTTCACTTATAATGTTAGTGTGATTTCACAGAAAAAACATCATAATTTAGAAGTAATAGGCTATTTTCTATCCTGTTTTTGAGCCTCTCTGCAGAACAGTCTGTTTTTATAGGCAGGGTGCATTTAAGACTTGCAAGTAAAGGCCCACTGCTGTGATTGGCTAACAGTTTTGCTCTTAAACATGGGTCATTTGGGTTAAAAACCTAAAAATAGTGGTAAAAACACCTTTACTCAAACTTTTGTGTTGGCGACATTACTACTGGATCCAAAATAGTCAGACTCAGCACTGCATTATCTTTTACTTTCAGTCTCTCTGAAAAGCCTGCATCATACTGTCTTGTTAAAAATCAATCTGTAGTAAAGTAAAGCAAACAAACAAACAAACAAACAAACAAACAAACAAACAAACAAACAAACAAACAAACAAACAGTGTTTCACTGACGAGATCTGGAGCTCTTTGCTAATTTTACCCCGTGTTTACACTGGACGCAAGCGGCGCATTGCGACTATACACAACAGAACCAATTATAATCAGCAATTCTGTTTACACTGGTTGCAGCACAGACTGACACAACAAATCTCCAACAGTTAACTAATGTCGCGTTCTATTTCTGACGTACTCCAAGCATTCGCGCTGCTTCTGACCTGAAAGAGAAATGGATGCACAACAGCGCTCGCGTCCGATCTAGATATACGGTGTTAGGATCACAACGAAGGCAATTCAAAGACTATTTTTAACACACCGTGTCTTGTAATTTTGCAACGTCATCTGTGTGGTTCTGTTGATGGAGTAATCCAGTGTTTGCATCTCTCTAGTATTTCCTCTCCTCCTACTACAAGTGCGTTTCAGTGGGCGGAGCTAAACAGGCAGCGATGTAGAAGTAGGCATTGATCTTCTCCTGTGGAGGCAGTGTTTAGGGCACTTTCCAAAACTAGTCGTTTTCTGGGCTTGGTTTCAATAAAAGCTGTCTTAAACTAACGAGAGAGTTTTGAAAGTTACAGGATGTTTTTATAATAAATTGACCTGTTATATGTCAAAAGATCAAAGGAAATTTGATTTCTCAGTTCATGACCCCTTTAATGAGGAGGGAAATGCTTTACACATATTTGCTAAACCTTGAAAATGAATACAAAAATAACTAGTTTGCTCACAATTAAACTGCACAGAATAACCTTTTAATTTAGAGCCCCATGAAATCCATTTTATTTTCCACTAAATTCTGTTTTCTGTTTAGTTTTTTCTTCTGAATTCTGTTTTATGATTTAATACCATTTTATAATTAAATATATATATATATAATGAAAATCTAATATTTAATTCACAACAAAACAATGCATTTTTATTTTCTGTCAAATAAGATGCTGCATTACAGAAGTGTATAAATTAAAACATGGGTTAAAAATGTCTTGATTTAATGATATTCCTCAAAAATAATAATAACAATTATAATAATATAATAACAAATATATAATAATAATAATAATAATAATACTTTGAGAAGTACATTTTAGTATACAATAGTAATATATTTCTGTCATCATTTCTTAAGTTAAACCAAACTTTTATTTTGGCAGGTTGTCATGAAGATCTTTGAGTTTCAGTGTGTATTTAACAGTAGTTTTTTCTCAAATGAAAATGAAAGGTGAAGTGACTCACAGAGCAGCTCTGGAAATATACTGAGGTGCAGATGCTGAAAGCAACATGAGCGAAACGTGAGTTCGAGTTTGTATATCAGAGGAAAATATGCCACACATTTACACAAAGACACACAGAAAATGCAGACTTATTACAGTAGCTATACATGTACTGACTGGCTGCCGTCACATTTATTTCTGCTGTTACATTAATCCATACTGAGTACAAATGTCCAGAGCTTATCATCATTATTGACATGCATTTCACCACAATCTCAATATGATATCATTTATCGCCCAGCCATACTCCAGTGTAGGGTTTGTTTGCTCCAGAACACATATTCTAATTCCATTTACTCAGTAAATTCTCACAAAACATGTTAACCTTTCCTGGGCAGTGATGGACCCTGCAGAGGTGACACATGCATCGGCCTATAGCTCATTACAGAGCACAGCTCCCAAACACAGCTGTTCTTCTTACCACTTACCTAAAAGATTACGATTTCTAATGAACCGCCAAATTAAGATGTTACCAAACGTGCCCCGTTCCTAATTTACACACACTGACATACAATTGATTTGAACTGCATATGCAGCCTCTTTTCGAACCAGGGACTGCTCACATTAAGAACAATGACAACAACAAAAACCATGTAAGATCTTCGATGTTATATGTACACTCTACATGTGGCTGTGTAATTGAGCATGTAATACCTGACACACACATTTATCTAACAAATCATGCGCATTTGTCTTGAAATAAGGCCTGGGGGGGAGGGGGGGCACAGGCCTATTTAACCACCAGTGCAAGCATGAAGTGAAAAAGGTAGAACACTTTTCATTTTTATACACTTCCTTTCTGTCAAAAATAGCATAGAGACTATGGTGTACATCAGACCACATCCACCCAGCTGACCTGCACAATAGCTGCTCTGCTCACAGGAGGAGGGGGCTTCCTGCAAACTTTGCCAATACATCGGAAAGTACTCATAAAATATGTAACATTGTTTGCCAAGTTTTTTAAGTCCAGGTTGCATGATTTTTGCTTTGCTATTTGCTCTGCACACACCCTCTTTCTTTCAGGATCTCTAGCTCTGCATTCTGGTTTCTTGGGGAAAGGAGGAGAGGAAGATTAAAATCACAGACACATGTCTGCTAACATTTATTTTAATGTTTATTTTTTTAAAACTATGGCAAGCAGTTTTGTATTTTAATGTCACCGGTGATCTTTGTTGCAATTTAATTTTGACAAATCATAAGCTTTACAACTGTATTTGTAAAAAGCCTATTTAAAACTCTCTTATTGAGTTTTTAACTAGTAAAAACTCCAAATACAGAATTCTACTTTCACTTTAAGTGAAAGATCACTTTATTGCAGTGATCACTTTATTGCATATATATAAAATTATATATATATATATATATGTATGTGTGTGTGTGTGTGTGTGTGTGTGTGTGTGTGTGTGTGTAATTGTAGAGCTCTTGAATCAAATTACAGACAAAAACATATACATTTTACTTTTAGTAGTTAAAAATAAACATTTTCAATCTCAATCATGACATGATGACTTTTGACTAGTAACAAGTAATAATTTCTATAATAAAGCTCTGCAACCAAATTTTTACTCCTCATCAAATGCAAAACAAACTGTTTACACGCCTTTCTTTTTCCAAACATTGCTGAAGGTAGACATTTATGGATATTGACATTTAACCAACATATTCAACATTCCTCCATCCATCCAAAATACTATAGTACAGTCCATACTTTGAGCTGACTCCCGGAGATACAGAGAACTCTTTGAAAATCAGTGTTAATGCCCTGCAACTGCTTTAACTCATTCTTGGCCTCATCCACTGCCCCAACACTTTCCCGCCTGGCCTTTTATAAAAGCCCTAATAAATATTCATGATATGCAATTACCATAATGAGTTGCCTGTGAATAGAAAGCTGTAAGATGTGATTCTGACTAGTAAGAATTACAATCGCAGAATTCTTTAATTACATTTTTGCTAGTAATAATGACTTTGATTATGCTGCATATATAATGCTATTCCAACCTTGTAAAGATCTTAAAATTACTAGTTCTAATTTTATTCTAAATGCAATAATTTTAGATATCTTTAACTGAAAATTGACGAGTACAAATATAATTCTGACTAGCCAAAATGTAATAGCTAGTTGTAATTACAGATTAGAATAGAATTACAGTCCAGTCATATTGAAATAAGTTAAGTAAATTAAGAATAACCTGCATGTGATTTTTTTTTAGTCTTCATATCATTAGACAGCTCTTAAATTAGACTTGTGAAAACTCAACTGTAGATCTCTAAAATTAAAAAAAGGAAGTCAACTGAGACAAATAAATATTCCCATAACTGAATTCTGCACATCAGCCCATACACATCCATGCTTCACTAACATGCTAACTAAACATGCCTGTGACAAACTGGTGCATCCCTTGTCAAAATTGCATCATAAATATCCAAATTTGCACTAGTAATCAGAACTGAGTAATGATCAATAATGCTGGAAGCTTTAGGATAAACTGGCTTGCCACTGAAGACACTAAAAGAATGTGTTGGCGTTTTGGTCAGATGTAAAAAGCACCTAATATTTCAGGAACATAAATCAGAATATTTGACATGAATGAAGCCATCTGGCATTCTTGCAAAAATCGTTATTATGCAATGAACTTCAAAAAGTTTGGTAAATCCACAATCCTTTTTCCCTTCACAATTTTGAGACCTTTTGGGCTTTAGCCAGTAATACTGAAAATTTGGACCTATCTCATTAAAACTTTCAACATTATATTGAAAGTACAGGCCTTTAATCAATGGATGGCTCCACGCGCATCCACAGATGTCTGGGCTAAACCCGAATATCCACTGACCCCAGAACCGCCCTGAGTGGGTCATGTCTTTCTTTCTCCGCATCGTTTTTGTGCTGATGTGCCATTTCTTTCCTATGAGCATCCATGCACTAAATTGCATCCAAATGTCGCTTAAAAAAATAAATAAAAAAAAGAGGGCAGTGCAATAAGAGCAGTGTGGATGCAGTTGATAATCTGCTTGCCTCCGACTCATCAACGCTTAAACAAATCTCTTTACGATAAATTGAGCGTTTATGAGCACTATAACAACAAAGGCTGCTTGCACTGAATAGACGACGATATGAATCAATGCCTGCTACATTTCAGCAATGCCAGCCGGAACAGGACGAACAAAGAAGCGAACAGCACATCCTTTCTCACTTACAGGATTGCATCAGTGGCATTCGGTGTCACTCGCATTAAAACGGCGTTCTCGAACGAAACTCACCGACGACAAAGCGATGTCTGACAGCTGTCTGGTCTCTTCCGCTCTCTCTGTTTCCCCCCCTCGGGTAATTCTTGTCGAACTGACGTCTTTTAGGCTAAATCATGCTCGACGAATGAGTCGTTTTTGCACAGCGACTTCCTGTGATTTGCAACCTCGAGAACAGGTGCAATGGTGCAGCGAGCCCTTCCGACGCGCGCGCCAGCCAAGCTCCAATACGGAAACACTGCGGTGATGTATTTTAAAGGTGAACGACGAGGATTTGACGGTTTCATCTCTCTCTCTCTCTCTCTCTCTCTCTCTCTGTCTCTCTCTCTCTCACTCACTCACTCACTCACACACACCCGGTTCAGCGAGCGTCCTGATCTTATTTCACACTCTCCTCTCTTGAAAGAGACGGGTTTTCTGCTTAGTGCAGATTTGGGGGCAAAATATGCGCACTGAGCAAATGCAGCAGAATCGAATGCCAGAATTGGTGCTTCTCCCTCATTGTAAAGGCAGAGATGTTGCACGGAATAAATAATGCGTTGGATTGGAGGGCAACTGCACATGTAATTGAATCGCAAAGATGGGTTTATTTATAAGGAACGAACGCTTGCTTTGGTCAACAGCAGTTCAAACAATCCAAACAAGGATTCAACAGAATCTGGAGTGAATTTCGTGTTAATTATGTCGTGCACTGAACACATTTGGTCTTGTTTCCTCTTTCTGAGATGGGAAATTACTGAGACCCCATTCTCAGCCCACCGATTCAAGTTTCAGTTTCACTTCCAATTTTCTTACATTTGATAAAAAATTAAATAAAAAAGCCTAGTACAGCTTTTTATTGCTATGATCATTTTAGATGTTAATGTAGCTATTTGCACAAAGCTTTCCTTAAGACATTTGTGTACAGTCTAATGATTAAGCCCTCAAATAAAAAGGAAAAACCTTCCCAACACTGCAAATGCAGCAGGCTAAATGAATGCCTTATTTGACCTTTTTTATTGTTGTTCATGGGCCTTGTGAATTTTAGTGACTGCATTTGGGTGTGCAGTGGAGACTATTGCATGTCTTTTTGTCATTTATGTTTACACTACATAAAACATGTAGGATGCATTATCAAGCACCATAAATATTTCATAGTGTCAATATGATTATCCTGCAGCCTCTCTGCTTTCTCTCACCTGTTTTCAGTTTCAGGTGTATCACCTGCTAATGTGTTTTTTAATGTTTTGAGTTCATGCATGATTAATTGGTAGCTGAAAATAGCTGCAAAAATGTAATATATATATATATATATATATATATATATATATATATTACATGTTTCCCGCAACCCCAGCTATAGTAGTCAAACTTTTCATAGATGCAAAAATAAGTTGTTTTAATTTACGTAGCCCATTACTATTTAACGGTGTAAATATTACATTTCTTAGAGGAGAATGTCTCTGTTAAGAACATTATTATACTATATGTAAATGAAGAGAGAAAGGAATCAAAATGAATAAATCTGGCTCTTTAATGTTTAACCTACAGCATTTTTGTGAATTTTCATACTTGCTGTTGTCCTGTATTTAAGAATCTACATATAGATCATTGCTGATTGGGAACTAAAATGTAAGCATTTGCAAATATAGGACACATATATTAGAGCATTTATTGAGCAGGAAGTCTGATTTAAGATGAAGGAACAACAATTTATGTTGAAGGGACAAAATATGCTGAATAAGTTGCACTTTCATAAATATAACTTATGTACTGGCAAATACACAAAAATAAACATACACTCTAAAAAATGCTGGGTTAAATACAACCTAGCACTGGGTTAAATATGGACAAACCCCGCAATTGGGCTGTTTTGACCCAGCGGTTGGGTTACTGGCCAGGCGGTTGGGTTAAACATTTAACCCAACTGTTGGTTGAAAACAACCCAATTGCTGGGTTTGTCCATATTTAACCCAGCATTTTTTAGAGTGTAAATAAGCATTACAGGATAATTGTCACGTTTCGCTGGAGCACGTACCGAGGAGACACGGAGACGTAGGAGGCATGGGGAACAAAACACAAAACAAACACAAGTCTGACAATAATATCCTCATTTATGTATTTATTATTATTATAATTGCCAAACACAAAGTAGCTATTAGATGCACTTGGTTAACCTGACCTTTAATAAAAAAATAAATAAAATAAAAAAACAGTTTTTGTATGCATTTATCTAAAAAAAAAAAAAAAAAAAAACAGATCTATAATGACTGATACATTCCTTCAAACCAATTTGTAAATGGACCTGAATCTAATTCTAAGTCCCTCTCATTTTACCCCAAAAACGCACCTTTGAAAATCAAAATGACATATTTAAATGTTTTTTTTTTTTCCTGTGCAAATAAGTTCTTCATGCCTTAAAATAGCTTGAATGTAACTCTACCCTTACCTCATGTAGTATGTGCAGATTACTGAATAGTGTTCGGCAGTAACTAGTTACAGTAATTACATTGCTTTTTGCAGTAACTAGTAGTGTAACTAATTAATACAATTTCAGTAATAATAGTTACCATCCATAAAACAGCTCTTTACTTAGTTACTTTGATGCATCAAGCCCTATTGATTTGTTTGTTGAAGTCCAACAATCCAATAATTCCTAGATTTATTTTGATAATTTTCATGTCTTGCACAGGCACATAAAGTCAGCAGTGCAGCAGGCGAGCTTGGAATATAGAAAAGCTTACATTCAGCGGATGGAAATATTGCTATTACATTGATTTTGTCAGGAGAAAAGATGATCTGAACATGGATTTGTAAGTTGTTGCATTAGTTTACTCTGGCATTACATGGCTTACCCACCCACATCCCTCTGATCCTGATATAAATTGTATTAGAAAATGAATCATTTTCAAATGGGATTTCTTTTGATAAAATACATTCTGAAATATCATCGTATATGGGTAGCTACAATTAATACAACACTTTCATTTAAATGTCACTATCAGTCACCGCTGAGTGTTAATCCAATATGGATTGTGGTCAAATGATGAAGCAGAAATAGGTAACACTTTATTTTAAGGTGTCCTTGTTACATGTACTTATAATTATATTAACAATAAATTATGCATAATTACATGCAAGTAATGCATTTTAGTTAACGCTCTCTACAGCACTGGACATGTAACAGTAATTGATACCATTAGACTTTGGCTTGACTATGTTATCAAACAGCTAATAGTATAGGTTTTTTATGCTTTTTTTTCTCCGTGTCCCCACAAATTAGTATGCAGTCACTGCCCCCCACCCCTGTATTTCACATATCCATATTTCAGCAAAACAGTTTTGATTTTGAATATTGCAATGACTCACAGCTGCCTATGCAAAACACTTAAACCCTATCAAGTTGCTATGATACACAGCTTGCTATGATGCCCAGTGTTTCTTACAGTTAAATTCCCTGTATGCAGTGAGGGATTAAACAGTGAAAAGGCTTAAAAAGCTTTCAGGCACGAGGGCTCGAATATTGACCTCGCTGAATTCTGCTGCACTAAATGCGAACACATACACAATAAATATGTATTATATAAATAATACTTAGATTGAAGAACAGAGAGCAGAGTAAAGGGGAATGTGCTTTTTTTCAGAGAAGCTGTATCCTATGTTTCTTGCCTGACTCTGACTGTCACCCTTATTATAGGGTCTGCTTCCTGCTTGACAGGAAATGATGTGATGCCGGCTGACCTTTATGTATGCTGGGAGAATGAAACTGTCATGCCATCCTGCACGGCCTGATAGAACAAGGTTAACTTCCGTTTGGTTCAATGTGTAGTTTCTCTCTACTTTGTTTCACATTTTGTAACTGATTTGCACAATAGACATGCTCTCATAAAAAGCTAAATTATTATTTTGTCAATAGAATTAGAACAATGTATGTGCATGCTTTGTATACAAAAAATACAAATGCTAGACTAAGGCCCTGTTTACACCATTAACATGTCTTGTGTGAAACAATCACAAGTGGTCAACCAAGACAGATTGCAGTTATCACACACGTCTCAAACAAATCTCCTGCGATCATTAGTTTACGAGTGTCTCTGATATCTTGAGTACAGTTGCCTTAAAAAGAGAGATCTTCCACAAGACACAAAAGAATAACTGAATTTACAAATTTACATCAGCGAAAAAGTTCAAATCTTCTTGGTTCTTCTTATCATGTTTTACTTCCTCCTCCAGCATAACGTCATGTCAGTCTGTCACTGCAAGTTGATATTATACTGAAAAAGCTCTGTGAATTATTTAGCGCATATCGATATTTATAAACAACTGATATAGCAGTGAGTAAAATAAAATCAATATTTACAGGCAGTGCTTTTGAAGGATGATCATTTCACTTTGCCACTTAGCCAAAAATGTCAAAAGAGAATAGTTTCACCACTTAAAACATTACAACATCCTGAAGGTGCAATTCAGTACATTCAAAAAAACAACAACTTTTAAATGCAACGTCAAATAACACACTACAGTTCAAATTATAATCAAGTATGTGCTTTAGTATGTTAGTCAACACATCAAAACAACACAACAAAAGATTAAGATTACTAAACCATAATTATTTAAAATACACTTTAAAGTATAACATTTCATTTGATGTTATTGCAAAGTGCAGTTTTTAAAAGTGTACTTAAGTGTCTTAGGAAACAAAGTAATTCATATTATTCTACCTGCAAGTGGCTTTTTTTTTTTAAATTTACTTTTAAGATTTGAACTACACTACAAGTGCACATTCAGTAACTTCTTTTTCACAAGCGTCCTGAAATTGTGCATCAGTTGTGTCTCTACCTCATCTCTCTGCGCTTAGAGAGCAGCCCAAGTAAAAATTGGCTGCCCCGCGTTCCCCTAATGTGGTACTAGTGCAAGGTCACCCCAGTGCTTGAAGCGACACTATTTTTAGCATATGACACTGAACACTAAATAAAAAATAAATGCCACTTTATGTTCAGTGTCAAAAAACGGCTGCTCGACAAAAATAGCAAAGGACAAAATAAACGTGTCCATGAGAAAATGTAGTAAAGAACCAAAACACGGAAGGACATGTTTAAGGATGGTTATTCATAAGCAAACCATCAGACCATATTCAGGACATGCTTAAAAAGTCATATGTTTTTGCTTCATCTCCAATGCAAACTTTAGAACAAGAACAAAACCTCAAGCAGGAAGTTCAGTTTGGTTCACGAGGGTGAAATGAAACAGTCTGGCCAATGTTGCATGTTTTCATGAGAAAAAATGTTCACAGACACAAATAGGAGACACAAGCAGACCTCACAATAGAGAAGGTTAATGATGCTTTTTTTTTTAGAGCTGTTGAACCTGTTGGTTGCATTTGAAACGGCAGGTGCTTTATGAGTTGTGTGTTTGTATGACACATGAAGAGGAAGAGGAACTTGCATGACAAAACAACACAAAGGGAATTAAACTCGGTTATTCAAACAAGAGTATTTTATTCCTTATGCAACTATTGTTTGGATGTTTTCTATGTGTGAGTTCAGGTGACTTCCTCTATCTATAGGTCCATGTATGTACACTGTAAAACCTGATAAGTTAAGAATACTCAAAACATTTGAGGAAACTAACAATTTTTTTGTTTTTTTTAAGTTAGTAGAGCTTAAAATTTTTATGTCAAGTGGGGCGGGGCTGAGAGCAATGGGAGCCAAGCCAAGCCTTGTTTCCATAATCCCACCCCTCTTATCACAATGGTAATTATATACAACTTGCTTCCATCAACAGCACATTCATTCCGATTTTTATAGGTTAGTACTCGTTAGCAACTGGTGCATGCTAATGTAGTTATCTAATAGACTCACGACAACACTTGCATGTAAATAGTCAAAAAAACAAACAAAAAAAAAACATGCAGTATACATAGTCTTAAAGTTTTGCTGTACATCCTTAACCTAACCAAAGGCTCTTCACCACAACGGTAACACTACAAAACCAACATAACAGAAACCTATGCAAATCCTAACATAACACAACATTTAAGTTCTAACTTATGTCTCTCTATATTAATCTTGTGCAAAAACACACACAATAACACTTAATTTCTACATTTATTTTCTTTGTTGTCTGATGCAAAGCATGGTGGTCACGATAATTTTAAGTTCACCTTACTACAACAACATTATGAGTTTACAGAACTTATTTCAATTAAGTCCAATGAACTTTCATTATTATTTGAGTGAAATTAACTCATTTCATTTAATTCATTTCACTGTTTGGTTTTACAGTGTATGTACAGTATGTGCATGTTCCTTCCTGTATTATTAACAACTTGTGTATATGTGGGTTTATTATGACAAAATTCCCCCTTTGGAGCAGTCAGTCAGTGATCACTTTATTCATGAAGAAAGTACACTACGCAAGTCAAAAGTTTGGAATAATTAGGAGTTTTTAATGTTTTTGAAAGAAGTCACTTCTGGCCACTAAGGCTGCATTTATATGAGCAAAAATACAGTAAAATAAATACACAAATTAATAAATATTATTACAATTTAAATTAACTATTTTCTATGCAAATATTTTGTAAAATGTAATTTATTTGCCTAATGTTTTTCATTCAGATGTCTGTGGTAAGAACGATTAAAAGAAATCAATAGTTTTATTCAGTAAGGATACATTAAAATGTGACAGTGAAGTGACATTAAAGACATTTATAATGCTACAAGAAATTTTCATAAAAAAAAAATGCTGTTCTTTTAAACTTCAAAGAATCCTGAAAAAAAAATGTATTACCGTTTCCACTAAAATATTACATTTTCAACATCGAACCATTATTACAAATTGAGCATCAAAAATAACTGAGCAACAAATCAGAATGATTTCTGAAGCATCATGTGACACTGAAGACTGGAGCAATGATGCTGAAAATACAGCTTTGCATCACAGAAATAAACTACATTTTATAATATTTCAAAGTAGAAAACAGGTACTTTACATGTGAGAATATTTCACAATTTTACCGTTTTCACCATATTTTTAATCAAATAAATGCACCCTTGGAGCGCACACGAGACTTCTTTCAAACACATTGCAAAACTGTAATTATTCCAAACTGCTATTGTAATTATTTTATTTCTACAAATGCAAAACTATTTAAATTAGGAATTAGTTTAATATAAACTCAATAGTGGTCTGTATGTCCTCATTAATGTGTATGTATGCATTTATGTTTAAAATATCTACAGAAACGAAGCTTTTTGCCCAAGTGGGCAGGAAGAACAACTGTTCCAATGAAAGAGAGCGAGACACACTCACAAAAAAGATAGAGAGAACCCTTCCCTCCATCACTACATCCATTATACTTCTGTCACACAGTCCACTCTGTCCATACTGATGCCTCTGCACCTGCGTCTGCTTCAGAGCCTTTCACCACCCTCCTTTTCCTACTTTACATTCTCCTCCCATAGCACTATTCTCCCCCCCAATTTCAACTAATATAAACATATACACTCTTAAAATATAAAGGACCCAAATGGGGGGGTTCCGGGTTCCTCAAAGAACCTTTCAGTGAACAGTACTTTCTTAATGTGAAGAACATTTTAATATTCTAAATTAGCTTTTGCCAAGATAAGGAACCTTTTGTGAAATGGAAAGATTCCATGAATGTTGAAGATTCTTTATAGAAGCATTGGAGCTAAATAAGGAACTTTCATTTTTCAAGTGTATGTCATCGTAAATTATTAAAGAAATGACATGTATTAATATTAGTATGGAACCATCTTTGTAATTTTGTAATTTTTGTAAGTTGCATCTGTTAGTCCAAATATTGTAAAAGTACATGGCATTTATCTGCTGAAAATAAAGCAGTAGGTGTGAATTTACACATTTTTAGCTTATTAATATCAACTAGGCCATGCCAGCATTGCTTGATATGACCTTCCTAGAGAGTCTATTCTCATGACCTAATTAATATTAATGAGTCAGGGTGAGCTGAGCCCTGGGCTCGGTTCTTCTAATATCAAGCTCATTTGATTTGTCCATCAAACCATTAGTTTCAGGTTTCATACATTTGCTTGTTTCAAGGAGTTTAGAGAGAGTCTGCTAAGCACAAATGTAAACTATTTACAAAATAAACATAAGAAACTGGACAAAATAGTGTGAATATTTCACAAAACAAATTAAAATAGAGTATCCTGTTCAACTCACATTCAGAGTCTCAAAGATTTGACGAAAATTCACTTGATAAACTTGATAAACATCATACACTCTAAAATCAAACACAGACAAATTAAACAAAATATGTTATTTAAGCTGTAAGCCGAGGTGTGTTCAATTACTTTTTAAGAAGATGCATTCAAATAGGATATATCATTTGTAAGCACAGCAAATGAATATTTAAGAATCATCAGTCAATCATGCATTTTTTTAAACAGAACTTATACAATTAGAACACAGATCACAGTAAATATCTATTTAATGTTTTTGGTATGTATGAAAGAAAACACATTTTTCACATTCAGCAGAACTGAATTATGGGCTGGCGATTGAGATATTATTGGTCATTAAACATATCTGTGAACAAAAAAAAAAAGAGACTAATAATAATGAGGCCTGAGATTAAGAAGATGCTAAAAGTTCCTTAAATTGATTTAAAGTCAGTGAGTTCCATCAATTTGAATGTCTTGCCTTTATATGAGACGACAGTTGAGTAAGTGATTGAGAGTGGGATTGAAGCACTGTTGCACTTTTGAAAGCTATGGCAAAATTTAAAATGTTTTAATCTATGAAATATTATAAATCATGTTGCCTTTGACCAGAGTGATTTGCTGAAAACCAAATGCGGATGATGAAAGGTAATTAATAGTCAATGGAATCACGGCTTGCACGTTAGTCTCACCCATTGCCATACATGGTTATAATGTCTATGATTACACAAAATAAACTTAGAGATTTTTTTTTTTTTTTTTTTTAGAAAAATGGGGGGAGAGGTTATTACAAAGTAATTAATTAGATGAAAAAAAGAGGGCAGAACAAAACAACTATTTTATGAAGTGATTGTGTACTCATTTGTTAGATTTGATTCATTAGAAAGCATGCCATTTTTAGATAAAAAAAAAATAAGCATGAAAGTTCACCCCTAACTATTAAGCAGATTGCATGAAAACAAATTAGTCATCAATTTGCCAAAAAGTAAAACAGTTATGAATCACCATGAGACTGTGTTGAAACGTCTCCCTTACATCCTTGACTGCAAATGAGCTGCATATACATATAAATACCAGATGCAAAGCCTCCTTTAAATAACGTTGTGTCTATTAGCACATGGTTCTGATTGCGTAAGTATTCTTAAATCACCCATATGGCCACAAAGTTTGCATGCAATTTGTTAGACTGTGCAAGCAAATTAGAATCTTTAGTAAATCATAGCCTAAACATACTAAAACCAGCCAGATGGAGTCTTTTGTGTGATCAGATGGAGAAAAAAAGAATTATGATAAATGCATTTTGAAATTAGTTTTGATGCACTACAGACTTTTTTTTACTGTAAAATATACGCCTCCCCTCAGTCACAGCAGCAGATACCACTGCATCCAGCACGTCCAATCAAACCAGCCAGTATTTAAATGTCTGGAGACTATTGAAAGGCCTCTTATCAGATCTCAGACCGACCAAAACGTAACTCAAACAATCAAGCAATTGTCAGATGGCCAGACAGAATTAAACAGAAACTGTGCACAAACGTCCTCTTTGTATGTGAGTGCCTACAGTTTTGTGTGAGAGCGTTCGTTTTTGCTTTCCTCACCGCAGAAGAAAAGTCACACTGCTCTAACGGTTGCTTGACCATTTATCATTTATTGTAATGTCTGCCATCATATAACATACTGCAAGATGAGAGCATTGATCCCAGTTGAGTCTTCAGGCATGTTATAAGCTGCAGATATCACTGCATCGTTGTTGCCGTTAAACACACTCGATTTGAATGAAAAATGCTACTTCTGCAAAATGCATTAGCTTAATAAAAAAAGGGCAGCTAATGGTTGGCATAATGGCAGTATACTATAATGTAGGCTATGTGATGATTAGAAGAGTTAGAACAGAGTTCACACTTTTTTTTCCCTTTCTTCTTTTCCATTTTGTGTATAATGTCTCCTGATTATCTTCAGTCAATGCCTTTAAAAAGGTAAATTCATTGCTCAGCCCCCAAACATTCTCAGTATAACAATGTAATACAACCCAGCTTCTCTTGGGTTCCTGCAATTATCACCAAATAGTCTAACATTTCAAAGATATATCACAAACCAATTGCAAGAGTCACACAAACAGCTAATCTAGCACTTGATATGCTTATTTTTTGTCACAGACACCACAATAACCATAAAATAAGAGTTTACAGTGCAAATGTAAAAACTAATGTTAATATATCAATGAAACACACAAATTACCAAATTAAACACACCTCCTCATTCTATAGATCTTGGCATAAAGACACAAACACACAGCTTTTCACTTCTCAAGATGTTAACTGATGGACTGCAGAGGTGTGAATTACTTGTGGATTATTGTGACGTTTTTATCAGCTGTTTGGACTCTCATTCTGACGGCACCCATTCACTGCAGAGCATCCATTGCTGAGCAAGTGATGCAATGCTACATTTCCCCAAATCTGATGAAGAAACAAACTCATCTCTGACTTAAAAACTAAATATTTATATATTAAGGATTTGTAAACATTTTGTACTCATATAAAGTTAATGTGTAAATGATTAACGCTTTAGACGCTGTCAATATGTCAATAGCGTGCATTTGAATGTAAATTTAAATAAATGTACGCTTGGTAGAATCACATTTTATGCAAAATACATACAAATAAGATCATGTTGTCCAGACAGTGTAGGATATTTTTGTGGCCTATCTGATAATGGGATCCGTCTCCCTCTCTAGCTCTTAGGGTATATAGAGCATTAGGACACACATCCACATCAACACAGCTTCCCATCATTTGGGTCGAAGCATTTAATATTTAAGTGTGCCATTTTAACATTACACTCTATATTTAGCTTCACTTGCGTGGTAGAGCAGGTCAGAGGAAGATAAATGGAATAAGAGAAAAAAATACTGAATGTATTCATCCAATTCATTCATTATAAGAAGTCTCTTCATCCTTCTTAACTCACTGTGCAAAGTTTGTTCATCTTTGCCAAACTGATCATCACATTTTTGTTGAGTTTCAACATTGGTGCAAATTTTTGTGCATTTCTTAGCTTTTCTTTGATAGTGTTATCTCACGCAGCAGTTGGTGTTCGTGGCATTAAGCTCGGAGTTTCCCACAGACACTCGCAGCACTTTTATTGATTTTTGACTCTTTGCACCTCAGAAATGCTAACACATACACATACTGATTTTGAGCACTGTTCTTTCTTGCATTATCTTTTGCTTGAGAAATCCTTATATTTCATCAGAAATGATACTGTATGTCTCGTTTTTATACATGAAGAGATAAGTCTGTACTGTGTTTAAGTATACAATGGCAAAATAATTTCATGTATTTGTCTTTAGTTTATGTGAAATGTGTTTCTACCACACGTACATTTTTTTTTTTTGCACCAAAGCAATAAACACTACAATACTGACGTATTGACAACATCTCAAACTTACAAGCGCTCCTATTCTTATTTAATCTATTAATATTTAATTCGTGGAACTATTCGGTTGATTCTATTGAATTTAATATCAATGATTTTGCGTTTTCAATCTCATTCTAAATGTTACATTCTGTGAAATGTTACATTTACGTGACTGCTCGAATTCACATAATTTAAAACAAAACTACACTTACAAACCTGGACATAAATAACATTTCAGTAGTTTTTAACCATTATTGATTGATTTGTTTTGAATGTCGCGCATCATCTCATGTACTGCTTTTTTGATCATTTTATAAACTATTGCAATTACACACTTGTCAGCCTGTTACGCTTTTCTGTAGGGTTTGGTTTAGAGATATGAGAGATTATCTACATGATGGTATACTGTAACTTAAATTATTGTGACAATTATTGTGTGTAATTTTTATACAATTATATATTATTATATAAATGCTCCTGTTTAGGTTTGGTGATGAGGTTAAACGATCTATATGAATACTGTATATCTATAAAACGGTAAAACTGTCACTATATGATATAAATGCTTTATAAGCATTTTACATTTCTATATTTTAGATGCTGTGAGCACGTCCATATTGTTTGCGTCAGCATCTTCCCAAACGTACAAAAAAATATGTTTTTGTATCTGTAAATGTTATCTATGAATATCTACAATCTATAAATATGCATATAAAGATAAGTACTTAAGTGGGTCAAAAAAATTCAGTGAGCTAATTGCATTTAACATGGAACTAAGTGTCATAAAACATTACACACTTTACATTTCACGCTTAAGTATATTCTTAAAAAAAGCTAAATGGTACTCCCCCCCACCCCCCCCTTTTTTTGGAGCATGCAATTGTAGAGTGCGTCCTAATAATATAATCTGAAGCAGGTTCAGCCTCTCATAGATTGTTTATGAGTAATGACTTTCACCAGAGTCACACCTCAGGCCAAAACCAATCAAATAAACCCAACAAGCGCATGTGTTACTGAGAGGATGAGAAAAAACATCATCACCCACAGCCGAAAACAAATGCGTCAAGGTGCAAGACACCGTCGTGCAGTTACGCACATTACCGTCAGTTTCACAGGGTCAAGTGCTGCCGTCAAAAGCCATGCAGTCGTACCCTTTGTTGTGCATGCTTACGTAAGATATCTCTGCTCTTCCTATTCTTATTCCACTCCCTCCGTTCTCATCTATTATCAACGTATCCCTAGAGCCTGGAGAGCAACCCTTCCCCCATCCTAAATGAGAGAGAGATTGATAGAGACACTACAGTGCATCTTGCATTTTTTTCCTTGCCACCTTGAACACCAGCAGCAGCAGAAGCAGAAGCAGCAGCGCTTGCGGAAATAAGTTCAGTGCAAATCATCTGTGCAAACGTCACAATCCTCCTTTTCATGAATCTACACAAATCCCATAAAATGTGACAGAAATCGTTACCTTTTTAAATCGGCTTTTCTTCGCTCATTCCTTCAAATTCTTTGTCTCCATGTCCGCTGTCTGTCTTCATCTAGTGCACATCCTCAGCAAAGGTCTGCAGTGGCTCGGTGTGTGTGTCAGTCTGTATGCATGTGCATGTATGCGAATGCAAGCCAGCGATGACGTGCAGACGTGTGAAGCTAGCAGAGCACGGTTTCAACCTCAGACATCACTTCCTCTGCTTCACAATGTGTTTCCCTTTACTGTGTTGACACATCCTCTTCTCTGCCTCTCTGTTACTTGTGTCCTCCACACAAACCGCACATGCAAACGCAGAATGGGCTTGTGCACTGAAAAAAAAAACAATTTTTCATTAAGAAATGGCTCAAATTTACAGTTGGCATTGAATTATACACTGAAATAGTATTCCAGTAATCTTCGAAAAATCATTTTTACAGTGTACAGCAAAATGGGCAAGCTTGTGTGAAAAAAACATTGATCTTACCTTCCAGATTTCATCTCAGCTCTACATTAAACACCTTCGTCTCTTCTCCTCACGCCAGCATTTTTGTGATCTCTCTGCTCGCTTTTTGCTTCACCCAAATATATTAATACGGAAATGCAATCCACCGTTGACAGCTTGCTGTAAGAAGCTCACATCCTGCTGTTCCTACGGGGGCAGGTTGAATTGCTCTCTGTCTTTTTCTGCCCCTCTAGCATGCAGTCTTTAATACCCATTCACATCAAACTAAAGCCAGCCCCTTCCTCCGCCCCGCAAACGCTACTGCACTCCACCCCCTCCTGTCTTTTCTCTCCTTCACCCTCTTGCTTGGATATCTCTTGCCCTCTGGCTCCTCAGCCTCCTCCTCACTGTAGCTACAGTAATCCTTTTTCTAGCCTAATATAGGGATGATTAGAGAGAGACTAGATTCGTATTGACTACAATAAGGGTCCCAAAAGGGGATTTCGCAGCAAAATTTAAATCATCTAAAGAATCTTTTTTCACTTTAAAGAACATTTTATGGAATGGAAAGATTCCATGGATGTTAAAGGTTCTACATGAAACCATCAATTCCAATAAAGAACCTTTCATTTTTAAGTGTATATCCTATTTTCAGCATTTTTGTGCATGCACCATTGGGAAGCATGTACAGTATGTGTGTGTGCATAAACATAAACACTCCTGACTCACGTCAGCACACACATACACAGTCATTCGGGATGTGCTATAATGACTAAGATTGGGAGCGGCTCTCCACCCTATTCAATATTACAGATAGAGGACTCTCCTATGGCTTGGCCATCTGGCAGCAGAATGTGGGGTGACCCTCCCTGATACTAACCCAACACCACGGATGCAGGGGAGGAGTGATTTGGGGGGTTGGTCAATGTACACACACACACACACACACACACACACACACACACACACACACACACACACACACACACATACACACACACACACACACACACACACACACACACACACACACACACACACACACACACACACACACACACACACACACACACAAAGCCTTTTGTTTGACTCCCAAATGACCATATTAATGTTATACAGGAAGGTATGAGTTGGTTCCATTGCTGGCTAAATATATGTATCAGAAAGATTTGTTTATTTTTATGAATTATGTATATTAATTCTAAATGCATTTCTTACTGAAACCTTGCAGATGAAGGAACCACAATCAGAGCTCTTCTGGAGCTGTGATATTTGTGTTAATTAATTTTCGCACGTTAAAAATTAAATACGACCTCACGTCGTGTCAATCACGTTTACACACTGCCGAAAAAAATTCGGATCAGGTTCGATTTTCTACGTTTTCGCATCCGTAGCATGTATTTTGATAGGAAAGGATGGGGAATACGAAAAAAACGCATGTGAAAATTTTGGACTCAGTGTGCAATGACCTTAACACTTCAAAATCATTTTCTGTTAATGAAGCTTGAAACAAATAAAATCATATGTAAATATTAGATAAGAAAACTTAAAAACTGAAATATATAGGTTTAAGTTACTACAATTAATAAAAATTAATGATAGCTAAAAACTGAATAAATTATAATTAAAATGACAAAATCACACAACAAAATTACTTAAATTAAGATAAAAATTATAATTCAAAAAACTAATAATTGAAAATATTAATTAATACTATATAAATAACATTTTTAACAAACTAAAAAAACATTCAAAAATCAACTAAAATTTTAAATTTCTGTAAATGAAGCTTGAAATAAAGCTAAAATATAATTAAACATATATTACATGAAAAACCTATGTTTAAATTGAAGTACTAAAATGATTAAAACTAAAACTGAAATAAAAACAAACTAAAGCTAAATAGAAATATTAAAAACTAATAAAAATGAATAGAAATCAAACTAAAATTATGATGAAGTATAACAAAACAATTACAATATTATAATAGTATATAAATAATACTAAAATAACACTTATGGAACCAGTTAAGTTTTTCTTTTGAAATTTCTATTCATCAAAGAATCCTGAAATAAAATGTATCTCAGTTTTCACAAAAATACGAGGCAGCACAGCTGTTTTCAACATTGATAATAATCAGAAATGTTACTTGAGCAGCAAATCAGCATTTAGACCGATTTCTGAAGGATCATGTGACACTGAAGACTGGAGTAATGATGCAGAAAATTCAGCTTTGATCACAGAAATAAATTATATTTTACAATATATTCACATAAAAAACAGCTATTTTAAATTCCAATAATATTTCACAATTTTACAGCATTTACCATATTTGTTTATCAAATAAGTGGGGCTTTTTTTCTCTCAAATCCACTTCAGGCAGTTCTATAGTAAGAGTTTTATAGTCAATGTTATACTTGATAGTATTTATTTTTATATTTCACAAGTAAGATGGGTTCACAGATCGGTGATACTGGTTTCTCACAAAGCTTCTTTCATGACTTGTTTAACCTGGGTTGTGGATGTGGCTTCAGGCCGCAGAGATAATAAACAAAATAAAAAGGGGACTCTAATATCCTGGGTTCAGTCCTACTGTATTTACCCAGGTATTTTTAATGATTATATGGTCATCTAGTGGACATTGTTGGTACTGTTGCAGTTTTGCAGATTACAAGTGCATGATATGATGCTAGTGTCCCTAATGCTTCTAAACTGCAGATTTAGTCATTTTTAAGTATTTATAAAAAGCCAGTTCTCTGTTTTTCTTCATTTGCTTCTATTTTCATTCTACTCTCTTCTCATGAATAAAACAAATCCCCAATTTAATCTTCTTTATCATTTTTCACAGTATTATTAATACAATCTATAAACACAATTTCGCCATTTAGTGGTCATGCTGAGGTTTGTTATACATTATAAAATACAAAAAAAAAAAAAACCCTAAAAACTACAAGAGGTTGGTTTGGTGTAAACAGAAGGACAGTCATGCAGAAAAGTACCTCATGGTCACTGTGAAGTATGGTGTTTCTTTGATGTTGCACGGATGTTTTTCTTCCAAATGCCCTGGACAGCTTGTTAGGATACAAATACAGCATATATTAAATCAAAACCTGACTGCCTTTGCCATGAAACTCCAGCAGGACAATGATCCAAAGCACACGTCGAGAGAAAAAATTAAAGAATGAAGATTTTGCCGAGGACACCACAATCCCTGTGGAATGAGCTGGAATGAGAAGAGTAGCTGCTTATACTGTTAAAATATAAATAAAAAATCTATGTATATATGTACATTTTATATACATCTTGCGACATATCGAGAGGTTTCAAGGAAAATGGCACCCCTTAAATTGCACTGGTGTGCACACTACAAGATGCACACTACACATTTGCATGTAGCACAGGGCAGGAGACTTTGGGAAAGCAGGTGAAATTCAGCCTTTGGCAAAGGGATTGAGAACAATATTCTCCATTGTGTGCCATCAACAATATGCCTACCTGATGCGGAGGAAAACAAACCTGAGGGGAGCTGCACATTCACAATGCGGCATTTCCATGAGCAATATCTCACGAGGTCTTTTGCTGTCAAGACAGAAGGCAACATTCAACCGTATCTCAAGAGACTGCACGACGGTGGAAAACTGCAAAATAAATAAATAAACAAACTATTTTTGACTCATAGCATTTATCCCACAAAATCCACCTGTCTACAAGCTGAATGATTGCAAAGGATATATTATTGATGAATGTTTTCATTTTATCAGATTCAATATCACTAAGACATCAAAAATATAATAATAATAATAATAATAATAATGAGAATAAAAGAAAAGAAAAGCTATATGTAAACATACTGTGTTCCACAGTTTTTACTCAACTGAGAAAAATGTTTTACAGTAAATAATGTTACAAATGTTAAACACAACAACAACATAATGATTAGTAGGTAGCCTATAGCCTATCCTGTCGAGCAAAAAATAAAAATAAATAAAATAAAAAATGTATATATGTGTGTGTGTGTGTGTGTGTGTCAGGGTTATGGTCTGTTTTGTGTTTGTCTTTGTGCCATGTGTTCCTTGACCCAGTTTCTCCCTCCATGTCCTTATTTGGGTTTTCCTGTTCCTGTCCTCATTTAGTTCTATATGCTCCAGCTGTGTTTTATTAATTAACCTCGTTTACTCCCTGAGTCCGCTCCAGTGTCGGCTCCAGCCCCGGCCCCAGAGCCTGTTCCTCCAGTGCACCCTCCAGACTCCCTCCGAGCATTTAAAGCCCTGCATTTTCCCCCAAAAATGTTGGGGGGCCATATATCCGCCATGGCCTCCTGAGTCCCAACTCAGGGAGCCACAGCGGAGCAGAGAGTGATATATGCAATCATATTATTTAGGGATGCACGATATTATCGCACCAATATCAGAATTAGCTAATAATGGCTTTAACTTTAAATATTGGCATCGGCCCAATATGAAAAATTATGCAGATATGTCTTGCCGATAAGAGGAATACATTAAAGGTGCAGTATGTAGGATTTTGACTATACTAAAGCATAAAAATACCATAATATGTTTGTAGATATTTAAGAAACATGCTAATTTAACATACTTGTTTATCTGAAAAACAATGCTACAGTCAGTTATTCTCCTTTTGAAAATGTGCATTCCGGTGTTGTGCCGAATTCTGACCCCTGCCAGATTATCACCCCCCTTGTATTGGTAGGTTTAGGGTTAGGTGTGGGGGAGGGGTTAGGATTAGGGGTGGGGTTAGGATTAGGCAATCAGGTAGCGATTTCAATGAGGGGGGTAAAAATTTGGCAGGGAGTCGAAAATAGGCACAACACCGGCCCGGAATGACTGTGTTTGTTATGGTTTGTGAAACCCGCCCACTGCCAGTTTACAGAATTGTATTTCGGCACCGCGGGTTGCCAGTTGGCGGAAAACACAGTTTATTTAATTTCATTCGTCGGCATGTGCGCTCGTTTCTGTTGGTGCGTCAAGTCTGAGGAGGAGGGGCTGGGTGAAAAAAACCGTCTCCAATATTTTGAATTTGGACTGCAATACCTAGTTCAACCGCTGGGTGTCAATCCTACATACAGCACCTTTAACTCACATTTGCTCAGGTTGTGCTAGCGATTAGATCAAGACAGCAGTGTGGCTCATTCTTGAAGCAAAGTTTTGCCTGAATAATGATTGGATTCACTGTTTTAGATCGCTGCATTTAAACTGAGAATGCATGTAAAGAATGAGCGTTCGGGGTGTGATTGAGTAAACGGTAATAACACATGCAGCGGCAGCCTCCCCCGGGTCCTAATGCCCGCTCAGTAAGGAGTTTTTATTCCATAGGGGGCGCTGTTGGCCTACTTCTAATAAAATGAAAGCAAAATACACAAATAATATTTAGACTGTTGCTGAGTCCCAATGTGCCTACTTATACTACGCCCTGAAAGTATGTACTATTTTGGTGAAGAAAAAGTACACACTTTTGAGTGTGTAGTAGAAGAGTAGGCAAGCTTTGGGACATACTATCATGTCACACAACTGCGTCTTTAAAGGACCGCTCTGTTACCTGTTACAAGCACCCTGTCACTGTAAACAGGCCTGTCAATCATCTTGTCACAGTTAACATCCTCCACATTTCATTTCATTTAACTTCCTAGTTCCTACCGTATTGGAGAAAAAAGAAGTAGCTCATTGATCTTCCAGTAGCGGGTCTTTCATGCGGAGAACTCTGTTCATATTCTCTGCATAATGATGCATTTAAAAGTTAACGACCAAATTGATGTTTATAAAAGTTCACGTTGCTGTTGCAGATGAATTATAACACGGATAACAATAAATCAATATTTTTTACCAGGTTAAATGTTGATTATTAGTAACTCGAACCCCTTTTTTTAAACCTCTCTACCTAAAGGTTGATCGCGCGCATCCACCACGTTTGTAGTTTTTCTAACGTTTTATTCGTGTTTGTAGTTCTGGACCGAATCCTTTGCCAAGGCGCAATGGATTGTGGGCATCTTTAGCCATTAGAGTGTGCATGGATCCACACTTCAAAAATCGACCTGAAATTGTAGACCATCCAGGGACTTTTGGCGTACTCTTTTCAACATACAGTACTATGCTTTGGGACACACTTATTGTAATCTCACATACTATTTAGGATGGATAGTATGAACATTGTGTTATGATAAGTAGCCTAACTTAAAATGTTTTTATTCACATTAACTTTCAATGTTAAGTTCACATTAAATATAAATCAGTCGTATTAAAATATGTTATGGCATGACACCCATATTTAATAGATTACATTATTAGGTTACTTTGACCATTGCCCACTAGATCAACTAACATAGTCTATAAAGGTGAGAATCAAGATATTTCATGATATGCGTTTGGGAATGTTGTGGCCGCTATATGCCAAATGATGGCTACCCCCCCCTCCATCCCAACTCATGCCCCCTCAAAAATAATGAGTGCATGACGCCCCTGGTAGTGCAGTATTGGGCAAAGTAATTTGTTTATATTATTATAGTTGTTATTACCACACCAAAGAATTACCGCAACAAATTAATTCAAGTACTTCACTGTAGTATGGTTCAAAAACACTATAGTAGTAGGCTATTTACTATAAATTACTATAGTATTATAGTAATTGGCTACGCTAAAATATTCTAGTGAGAATTAAAACATAGCTACAGCTTACTGGCCTGATGGTGAATGAGATTGCATGTTACCTGACACTTTTGAACGTTTGTTGTGGAGACATACTTGAAAAGCTGAATGTAGATGACATGATCAAAACCATCAGCACTGATCGCACAAAAAAAAAAAAAAAAAAAAACTCGGCGGCTATATTTGCAACGCCTCTGGGCTGCTCAGACCAAGTCCAATCTAAATTAATGGAGGAATCCTGAAATCTCAAAAATGGCTCGCTGAACTCGCAATTAAACTACATTCAAATCAGCAACAAAATCTGAAATGAATTGCCTTATGAATGATTCTTATGCTCAAATAGCGTTTAAAAAGCTTATTTTTCAGGATAAATCAGGCAAACTGCATGAGCAATCGTAACGCGCTTAAGACTGCGCATGCGCATCTGCTCCAGTGTTGCCAGATTGGATGCATGATTTCCAGCCCAAAAGCGAAATATGTAAATCGAAATAATGACGACAAAATAAAATATAATGCTAGATAAATTTCCCATGGATCAAATCGAGGAAAATACATTAAAGAGAACTACCAAATATACCGGTAATTAAAATATGCAAGCAGACACTGTCAAAACGGCAATCAAGAAACGAACCGATACCCTCGAAAAACACATGCATCATTTTCAATGTCAACAGTCAGAATTTAAATGCAAAAAAGTTCCCAATATAAGGGATCAGAACAAGCAACGTAAGTATAGGTAGCCTGTTTCACACTCCTTCATGCACACACCATTCTGTATGATAATCCGACAATAAAAAAATTTAACAACAACAATAATGCTCTTACTTTCGTATCGCTATATAATTTCATACAGAACTAAGTTTTTAGTGAAGTTCATATTGAACATAATATAGAATTTTGCATAGTCAAAACTAACAAGTCCAGCATCTTTAAATGATATACCAATCTGGACCATTTAAAAGATAAAAGACGGGATCGTATGGCCTAAATAGATTTTGATTAAATAATTTATCTGTGCTCTGATTTCGTTGCAGTGATAGCCTTCATGTCATCTCCCTCAACAGGTGTAATTCACGTTTTGAAAGTTAAAACACTCTACACTCTTTAACATCGAACTTATAAATAGGCATCATGGTCACTTAAATACATTCGAAATCAGATCCATTATCCCGCTAAAAACCCGTCGCTCATGAATCATCACGTCTGTCTGCTAAACCCTAGTGATTGGCTAAAACTGCGGCCGCGACTTCAACATCAGCACCAGATGTTATGTGTGTTTAGTAACCTTGTGATGACTGACTGGATGCATGCAGTATATATGCACACTTGGGCTTGTTTGTTAACCAATCAGCCTATACAACTTATATGTTTTGAAAACCGCCAAACTGACCAAAAACCAGCCCAAATTTTGTCCACCCGCCCAAGCCAATATATACCCGCACAATCAAATTCAAAACCGCCCAATTGGGCAGTAGCCCCTCACTGCAGAACAAAGATTCGGGGGGCGGGGTTGGATCCACATCCAAGGGGTGGAGACGGGTAGGTTTAGGGATCAGGGGGTGGAGTCGGGTAGGTTTAGGGATCAGGGGGTGGAGTCGGGTGGGTTTAGGGATCAGGGGGTGGAGACGGGTAGGTTTAGGGATCAGGGGGTGGAGTCGGGTAGGTTTAGGTAAATGTAAGGTGGGAGGAGTTGGATCTAGATCCAGCCACACCCCGTGGATCTTGTGTTCAGAAACCCGCCCAATCTGGCAACACATTCGGCTCTTCTAGCCTCAGGTTTGTTCTTCTTCTTCTTCTTCTTCCGTTTTTTGGCGCGTTGCATTCTTTGTGCATCACCACCTACTTTTGCTGTTATTCAGTCATGATTCATGTATAATCAGTTTTTCCTTGTTTTGCTCTTGCCTCTTTCTCACATATCCACCCATATATTATATATAATTATTTGATGCTCCTTCCCACTCCATCTCCCAAAGTCCCACCTGGCGCTGCGTGTTCAGCTCCTCCAGATTGATTGGCCCCTAAAATCTAGAATAGACTAGATCATCCTTATTCCTATTAAATCCTTTCACTTAATCCAGTAGTATATATATGTGTAGCCTCAGGTTTCTATGGGAACCGGAACTTCTAAAGGCTTTTGCAGTGACTACCAATCAGGGATTGGTTCTTACATTTAGAAGGCGGGACTATTCCGCCATATTGCGCGATGCAGTTTTTCCTATTCATAAGCATAGGGGTGAACCGTCTTTGTATTTTTAGAAAAATCTTTGTCGCTATTCACTGACATTCATGTTTTGCGAAAGCTGATGAATTTATGTGTAAATCTGACATACTCCCCATAATTTTCCCCTCATATTTTCCCGTCTGGGAGGTGTGACCAACGTGAATTGCATAAATCCAAATAGGCCTATAACAGATATATCAGGATATTTTGAGGACACCAGTCAAATTTAATCAATTTCTAACACTAGGGGGCGCTACAACTTAAGAAAATCGTGCAACTATATGGCCTAAGAAGTCTGTCAGTTATTTTTCTGACTGTATCACAGTTAGATTCTGATTGCAATATAAATGCATGTATTTTTTTTTTATTATCCCAAAACAGCAGTCTAAGCTGAATTGAATAAGTCATGCTCATGTAATTTAGTCACTCAAATATCAATATTTATTGTAACTGAAAAAATCCTACACACCTGCACATTAAAAAGTTGGTTGCATGAGAAAAATACATTCAATCATCACCAAGAAAAAAAAAAACTAATATTTTGTATTACAGAACAAACATATTTCAGTGTGCAACACCACAGATTTACTTCAATGTAAATTACATTCTCACTCTAAACACATCTTCCTTTCTCTTTTAATTAATGACAAAACACTGTACATATAAAAACAAAACATTCAACGAACAGCATAGGATATATGAAAAGAACATATCAGTTAATATGCATACAAAACGTGTTACATGCCTAACTAACATAAGAATCAGATTTCCCAGACTAATATCAACAGTTTCTCAGATCATTGGAAGAATTTTGTAAATCACATCTTAACAGCTAACGCTACAACAAACAGTGCATTAAAAAGAGACAGAACAGGATATTCTCAAGTTTGAAACATGAACTTAGTGTTGTGAAACAGATGATGTTTTTGGCATCTCACAACAACAGAGCCAGATTTTTTTTTTTAAAAAGGGATGTTTAACATCTTTTGAGCACAGAACCACAATAACTACTTATAATTATATTTAATTCTTCAGCAAAAGCCCATGGTAATGTCATTTCCCCATGAAGATGCCATTTTCCTATTCACATTTTTAAATCAGTAACTTTAAAATAAAGTATTCTAAAATAAGGTATTGATATCTCCTTTGGTGCATGGAGCCATTTAATCATTTGGGTTACATCCAAACCATCACGAGTGTCTGACCCTTTCAGTTAACTCAGATGCTTTATCAGTTAGTGTTTAATGCTTAGATATGCAGCCGGAAAAGGCTCTGGACATGTAACCAAAAGCTGATATCTAATTTTCCTGCGTACTCATTCACCAGATGGAGAAAAAAAAACAACAACCAAAAAATACAAAAACAACCAAACAAACAAACTTTGGCGGGAAAATGTTCAGTCATTTTGTGAATAGCTTTACAGAAATTCATTGTTTCATTTCAAAATCTTGTTCACACATAATATTTGTGGTGTGAAAGGAGGGCCTTTTAATTCTATATAATTCTAATAATCCTTTTTATATATAGATCACTGTTTTTTTTTTTTTTTTTTTTTTTTACAGCATTCAATACAGATGCATCAGTTATAGCTAGAATATAAACTACTTATTTTATTGAAGTAAACTCTCTCAAGATACATTCATTTAAAAATTTTTGGGATTTTTTTTGATTCAATAAAATCAAAGGTTTAAATAACATCACAATTGATTGCATAATATTTCAGATGCACCACACCTGATCTATGCCACCATGAGTTTACACAGAAATTCAGCCATGACTGCTTTGGTGACATTAAGCTCCAATTTAGTTGCATTCACAAAAAGATCGTATTACTACAGTGAAAGTACTTAAAATAATAATAATAATAATAATAAACACCTTTGTACCTCAGAACAGAGTCACTGAAAATTCCTCCTTCTCTTTCTTTATTTTCTTTTCTTTTCTATTTTTTATTTATAAAAGTAAGATTACAATGTATTTCAAGCAACCTGGGAAGAATGTACACCATAATGATAAATCCTACAAATATGCTTGAGATTTTGAGATATGTGTGAGATTACATTCAGACTTCAGCGGGGAAGAGGTGGCTGATCAGTTGCAGCTTCAGTCCAGCAGATAGCAGCATGTCCATGTCTCCCATGTGTGTGTCAGGCTGTGATCCCACAGTTCAACCCTTACTCTGGAGCTTTTATTCTTCAACACTGTTGTGCTAGGTGTGATTGGAAGAAATTTGCCTCAACACAAGACTCCTTGTTGACATGCTGATCATTTGTGAAGTCTGTACAGCCTAGTGAAAAATAAATATACTTAAATGTATTTTAAATACATTTATTTCATGCCAAGTATACTACAAATACATTTTCATATTTATGTACTTAATAAAATGCCCTGCAACTGGTATACTTAAAAGTTTGCTAAATTGGAACAACTAATTTTGTGCTTAATGCACGTTAATTGTGCAGAAGTAGTGCCGAAGATATACTTGGTATATCTGATTGTGCTAAAGTGGAACTATTGCACGTACACTTCAGGTACACTTTAAATATCTTGCGTTTAAAGACTGATATTATTCAAAGGTCGTACAATCCTTATCAAAATTGACATTGAAACACATTTTAGACTTAATATTAAGAAATGTGCATTGTGCACAAGTAGTACGCCAAATAAAGTTTAATTATAATTTTTACATCAGTAAGTCTCGAGTTATCTGTCAGTAACAGATTTTAACCACACTTAGTATGTAGTACATGTATTTTAAATGTATTACTTTTTTACTAGGGCAGTTAATAATATTGAGTTAACAATACAATATAATGTATAATGTTCTAACTTGGTTGTTTTTTTTCTGAGAAATGCAGAATGTAGGTTTACCAGTTCAGAGGTGACAGTCAAAAACACCCTGTTCAGCTGCCTCTACATCCTCTTCTGTGATGACTGAAGAACAAAGATCAAGCAGAAATAGGCAGAGACAGTCTGGTAAACACAGCTCATCTAGGTTCTGCAGTTATGCGATGTGTGTGTGTGTGTGTGTGTGTGTGTGTGAGAGAATGTACCTGTGTTCTGCAGATTAGACGGGGCATTGCTGGGCAGAGGAAAGCTGTAGGATCTGGACTGCAGTGATGGTGGTGTCTCATGACTGATGCTCTTCGTTCTTTTACGGCATTCGACTGTCAGGCGTCCATGACATGCTTTATGACAGTTCACACCACATACTGAGAGAGAGAGAGATGCAGCATTAGTTTTTAAGGGTGGTGGATAAAGGCGAAAAGACAGTAAGCAAGCTCTCGTGAAAAAGAAGTGTGCTTATTTGTAGTGCACTTCAAAATTTAGATCTTAAAAGTATATTTTACGATAACAGAAAACATAATAATGAAATAAGAGGCCACTTACTTAAGAGACACTTTTCAAGATATTTCACACTTAAGTACACATTTTAATCATTACGTTTGAATAATCTTTGGTCATGGTTTATTTTAATGTGTTTACTAACATACTAAAGCACTTGATTAGAATTTTAACTGTGGTGTTTATATATATATATATATATATATATATATATATATATATATATATACTACATTTAAAGTTAATATATTTTAAGTGTACTTAACTGTAATTTCATTGCAAATGTGTTTTTGACACATTTATAGTTAAGTACATGATATGCAAGTTTGAAAAGAAATGACGTTAAAATATATTTTAGTTTATCATAAATGCTTGTCAGAATGTTCAGCAGTACTTCAATCATATTTCAAAGTCAATAGAAGTAATTATGAAATTGCATACAGTGTAGATGTACTTAAAACCTACTTAAGTGGGTCAGAAAACCACTCTAAATCAGCAAGTTACATTTAATATAAAATATAATTACATTCATATTATTTATATTAATTGCATTTAATATAAACTTAAACTATAATACATTTCATTTAATTGCGGTTAAGAAAAAGTAAGATTTTTTAGGTACTCGAGTGACACGTCAACAAGCTCTAAAAACTCTACAATTAAGATGCAAAGAAGATTTTTCTCATTTCTTTCAGATCCTTTATTTTCCCACTTTACTCATTTCTCTCTCACTTAAATGTCAACACCAGCTAACTTGACCATGTTTTTCTCAGACAAACAGTATGTATAGGTCTCCTCGAAATACAAACATGGAACTGCTGAGACAGCATCACAGATTACGCCTGCTCTCTGTCCTAGCCAGGCTTTCCTTTTATTAAAATAAACTGAGACTTATTGAGAGTATTGCTCCCTGTGCTATACTTTGCCAAGCTCTTTTTGTCACCACTTAACAGAAATAATACCACTGAAACGCTGAGCCGTATAATGTCATTTATACTTCAAATATGCTTTAACTTTGAATCTGACACAGCTTCAAGGGGGATAGAGAAGATGCAAAAGCACCATAAATGTATCATAAAAGCAGTTCATATTACTTGTGCTATAATCCATGTCATTTAAACCTATATAATAGCTTTGTGTGAGCAACTGACTGAATTTGTTTACTGAAAACCCTGACATCCACCCTAGCTCTCCTTGGCACATTCATGAGTTTAGAGAATAAATAATTATTTTGAGTTGGATAATTTCAATGAATGATCTGATACACTTCACATAACTGGACTGAACGATTCAGCCACTAATCAGATTGATTTGGTTCTTGAGAACAGCTTAAATATCAGTCTGTTTCCCACCCAAAGCTATCATATGACTTCAGAAGTAATTTGGGATGCTTTCATGATAATTCTACAGTCCTTTGGAATCCTTTATGAAGCTTGAAAGCTCCAGTGCCCATGCACTGTAATGAACTCTATGCATGATCATTTCCGCATTTAACCTCAGAGGCCACTGCGACTTCTGGTGCAGAGGAAATTGTAAGAAAATAAGGCACAGAATTAAATCTCGAGGAAGTGTTAGACAACAAGACAATGTAATATTGATACAGTCCACCTTCACACTAAAGGTATTTACAGCTTCTGGAACTCATTACTAAAACATTATGGTTTAATATAAAATACAAAAATTCTATGTTTTCTATAGTTCATATATAATATGCTACAAACACGCACACAGGCAGCTCTCTCTTACCTTTGCATTTGTATCCTTGTTTATAAAAGCCCCATATCTTAAAAAAAAGAAGAAAAGAAGTTATTTTTGAGGAAAAAAAGACAGATGCAGAAAGGATGTGGAAAATAGTACGGAGAAGAGAAGAGGGAGGGACTAAGATCAAGAGAGAGAAAGAGAATCACAGCAGGTAAACAATAGATGAAAGGGAGAGCACAAACACACAACATCAGAGGCCACACACACACACACACACACACACACACACACACACACACACACACACACACACACACACACACACACACACACACACACACACACACACACACACACACACACACACACACAGGTAGATCTGAAAGTACCACATACACTCAATGGAAGGGATTGGGGCACAACAAATAATGCACAGCTACACACCACACTATGCTATAAATAAACCAGCAGATCAAAGCCAATGTGTTCAGGCTAGAGCTAATTTCTAAAACTGTCCATCTCAGGAAACACAAGATGCAATCATTTAAAAAAAGAATGCTATGAATCTGTTTCTATATGCTTGCATGAGACTTACAAAGCCAGTGCAGTGTTCGCAGAAGGTGGGTTTCACATATGTGGTCTCAATAAAGGTGTGTATGAAGCCCATCTTACAGTTGAGCAAAGAACTGGCCTTCATGAAGTAATCTATCATCTCCTCCCTGCTGATCTTTCCATCCCTGATAAATGGAGAAAGACAGAACATAAAATGAGAGAGAAAAACAGACACTCAGAAACAGTCAATAAGATCCAAACAATGCAAACCGAGTTCATGTGCATATTTCATACAGTTAGTGGGGCACCTCATAACAAATCAGTATTACAAGAGAAGAGGCCCAGTAACTCATGACATCTGCCTATGGGTTGTAGACTTAGTGAAATACATTACACGACTTCTAAAATCTGAGCATACACTTGCTTACTTTGTAAATGGTTACAGAGAAAAATTACAACATTTCTCGTTTGGCATCAATACACTTACTGATTTTTATCGAGTTCTCCAAACTTGCTGAGATAAGGGAAGTTATTCCTGATACACTCAAACTCTTCACGTGAGATGAAGCCGTCGCCGTTTGAGTCGAAATTTTTGAACACAGACTGTGAAAAGAACACATAAAAAATGCATCTCCAACAATACATCTTACATGCTGGAAGGAGCTGTAAATGAGCATATTGAGCCTGTTAAATTATATAATATAAAGTTACTGTCAGTGTAAGCAAATACATACATTTGACCCAGCACTAAGCCCCATTACTGACGAATCCTACATTGGCAACTAAAAACTAGACTTGGCCTAGTTCAAAAACAGAAGCCTGGAGTCTCAAGATGAAGAACTTGAGCATCTTAAAAAAGCAGTGCTCAGGTCGTGAGATGCTGAAAAAAACAGCGAGATGCAATGCTACGACCAAAATATCATAGACAGAATACAAGAACACGTCCTCTGCAAATGTCCACTAAGCAAAATCTACCTTTCAGAGACTGAATTTGATGGATAATATAGAAATTTCCATCACACATTTCTTTGTCAAACAAATTACTAGAACTGCACGGTTAATCAAGGAGAGTTTGACTGAGTTTCAGCAGTAAATAAGACCAGTGGGGTTTAGTAAAAGGCTCAACTCAAGTGATGCAATGGATTTGACACAAAAGTGTGACAAAACAAATTAAAATGAAAATAATGTTTTTTATTTTTTTTTTCTCTTACTTCCACCATCTTCTCGATATGTTTGCTGATGATAGCAGGATCGGCTTTAGGCTTGACTGACGCTGCCCACTCATCAATCATTGATGGCTGTTTAGGAGCTGGACTGGAGGAGGAGGTTGAGTTCTGATCCACCAATCAAAAAATAAAGTCACATTATTATTTAAATCGAATCTTGTGAGTTTACTTATTACTGTAAATTACTGTAAATTATACATTTCTTTATGACCAATACATTTCTGATTGATGAACATGAATGAATATATGATAAATTAATAAAATTAACCAAAATTTATAAATATATAAAATTAACCAAATAAACTGGCTGGAAAACTGACCGATGGTTTTGCAGCTCTGGGTTCCCTCTGTAACGAGAGCTGATAAATCTCTTCTTCTGTGTGGTACTGATCCAGTGACACCTATACATAAGGATTCAATAAATTACAAATGAATAATAGAACGTTTTAGGAAGAATACATTCATTATTATCATTATATTCTATATAGACTCTGAATCAATTTTTGGTGTGCGTGTGTTTATCATAACTTTTTATTTATTCAAATTATAATTCCTTAAAGAGGAAAAAACCATGGAGCCCATTCCCATCACAGGTTGGTAGATAAATAAATAATAAGCAAGTAAGTAAAAGGTAATTGTGAATTTTTATCTCACAATGTCTTCTTGCAATACTGTTATAAACTGACAATTTGCAAATTATGTCAAAATTTCCTTTCTCAGAATTGCAAATTTACATCTCACAATTCTGATTTTATAACTCACAATTGTGAGTTTATATTACACAATTCTAAAAAAGTCACAGTTACCATTCAAATTTTTTTATTCAGTGACAGAAACAAGCTTCCATAAAAAAATGTAATGTAAGAGTCAAATGGGCTATGAAAACAAAGTTTAGAGACTCATCAAAAAGGCTGTTGCTGTATGCATGTTTGTCCCTTTCTGAAATGGTTAGCTTTTGATCAGACATGAATTCTCATGGTATGTTCACCCAGTGCAGCAATTACTGTAATTATTCAGGAGACTCTATGTAGAGTTGTTCACGTTCTGAGGACTAAAAGATATTTTGTTCCTATGGCAATGCTATGGCAACGGTGAAATGTATCTATTTTTGGATTTACAACAGCAAAACTCTGCCATTAGCAAAAAAAGTTTGTGTAAGCTCATTCCATAATAAAGACTTCTCAAAACTTGTTTTTTTCCATGTTGTGTGTGGACAGGTGGAACTGATTGAGGAATATGGGATACGCAAGCTGAAGTCCAGTCTTCCACATATCTTCCAAATAATACTGCAAGGATTGCATACTTTTATATGCAGAAACTCAGAAAATTTAGCATTTTCCGGTTCCATCGTCCTGAAGTTTAGTTGGTTTTTTTTTTTCAATGGGTTTTTGGTCAAATGTCTGATACGGTTTGCGTTTAACACAAGCTCAAGATATTTTCAAGTTTTATTCTACAACATAAAATACACTAGGAATACCACCTTGTGATTTGTTTTTTTTTACAGCTTTTACTTGTCTTAAAAAGAAAACTAGTGGATAAATTGGACTACAGATTGTTGGGGAATTTAAACAGGATCACACCGAACAGGTAAACTCATCTACACACTAGTCGCTTTCACAGCCGCATTGTGTTTATAATCGCACTTTTGCAAATTATTGGTAAAATGTATTTTAAATAAGTTGTCAGAAGCTTATCGGAGGTGACATTAAAGTCACACGACCATGGTGTAGTTTGTTTAAAGCCTATGTTTAGCTTTTAACCTCTGCATATTGTATTTTGGCCTTAAAACATGTCAGAATCATAAACTTTTGTTGGTCACAGAGCTTATTTTGTGCAGTAATCCAAAAGCCAATGGAAAAATCTGGTGTCCTTGTTACACATGTTACATGTACATACTATTGTAATAACAAAAGTATGCATAATTACATGCAAATAATCCTACGCCACACCCTAATCCTAACCCTAACCATATAGTAAGTACATGTCGTCAATTAATATTACTCAGTACTTAAATGTATAATTACACTGTAACAAGGACACCTTAAAATAAAGTACAACTGAAAATCCTTGAGACAGCCTGAGTGATGCTAACTTACAGGCTGGCCTACAAAAATATATTTTCAGAGCAGGGCTCTATGGTGGAATCAATATATTTTCTCAAACTAGCCAATGAAATGCGTTTTTACAAATAGACACCCATTCAATCAGTCAGTTTTATCCTAATCACATTAAGACAATACATAAAACACATGCACTCACTGTAAGTAGATTGAGCAAGTCTGTGTTGGCCTCGATGTTGGGAGGATTGTTCTGCACGAGAGCCAATTCCTGCAGGATGGCATAGAGCTGCTGAGTTTTAGTCAAGTTGACTTGAGTCTTCTGTGGGTCTGTCCAGTCCGCAAGAGCGACATGAACAGCTATCAAGTCCTTGAGGTTAACAGCCAAGATTGGGAATCGGAAACCAGTGCATTCAGCGAATCGGCGCCGGTACTGACTATAGTTTCCACAGGACGTCAGCAGGTCCAGCAAACTGTTAAAGATCTGAAAGAGATATTTAGATGGTACTTGTCTGAAATAATCACATCGGGTCTGATGTATATGTGTTTGGTGACAGGTCTTGTATGTACCTTATTAGTTTCACTGCTGATGTGTGCCTGTGTCTCCTTCAGCCTAGAGATGGAGCTGTTATTGAGACCCCCGACCACCGCCATCAGCGTGTTGAAATTCTGCAGCTGCAGTAGTTTCTATAGAGCGTGAATTAGTGAGAAAGAAAAAGAGGATGAAGTTGACAAAATCTCAAAAGGCACCTATTATGCTCCTTTTTTACAAGATGTAATATAAGTCTCTGGTGTCCCCAGAATGTGTCTGTGAAGTTTCAGCTCAAAATACCCCATAGATAATTTATTATATCAGTTTGAAAATGCCAATTTTGAGTGGAAGCAGAAACAGGCTGTTTTCGTGCATGTCTCTTTAAATGCAAATGAGCTGCTGCTCATTTCCAGAATAGGGATGTCCCTTTATAACTAGTGTCTCAGATACTCCACCAAAAAAACAGCTGTTTCATTTTGATTATCATGTCTATCGCACTGAAATCATGTGTTTTAATCTGTATTAAACATTTCTGAGCACACACATCCAAAGTACGCGCACAGAAAGCGTACTTAGTTCCCTTTCATGTCTTATTGCGTTTAAACTGCCAAATGCACACAAGGTTATGTTAAAAACACACATAAGTTACAAAAACACAGTCGGTTATGTCTGGGAAAGAACTTGCATGTTTATATTAGATCTGTGTATTAAGTGACAGCAGCGTAATATACTGTATCTATACTGCTCTCTACGCTGTTAATATGACCCACACAATAAAATAAAAGCAGAAAATCATTGTTTGTCAACAGCAGCATTTGTCAACTGTCGAGGGTGGCGCTTGCAAAACGTGACGTCATATTTTACAGATTCTGCGAACGGCTGCTTATGATTTATGGGGATTAAAAAAAAGAGAGGGTGGATTTTTATGATTATAGGATGGTTGTGTTCACACTGCCAACACACATTTATGTTCAAACAACATGTAAATGTGAATTTTGCATAATAGGTGCCCTTTAAGTTGAATTAAAATAATAATAAAAAAAAAACAGTTCACAAATAACATACTCATGCTATTAAGAGGCTATGAAAGCAAATTTATCAAACTATTGGAGGTAAGAAATTCAAGGTATTTATTTAGTATAGTGGTTGTATTTATTATTTTTAATAATTCTGAACTAATATCTAAAACATAAATAAATAGTTACGAACAGTAAAAGATTTAGTATCCATGAAACCACAAAGCTGATTAAGTATGTTAAATTATATTTAGTATTATTATTAATACAACTGACATTACTTTCAGAGTAAGTAATGTTAAGTACTGTTTAATGGCTACATAAAATACTTAAAGGATGAACTCTATGTCATTCACTATATAGGCAATAATTAGTTTGATTAGTATCATTTAAGTGAAGAATCTTAAATAGGGTTGCAAAGAGTCAGAAATTTTGGAAAATTTCCAGGATTTTTTGGAAACTTTTAGAATGTTTACAGAAATTTATTGAAAGATGTCATTTGCAACCCTTACCTTAAATATTTCACAAAATTTGTTTTTTCAAAATCTTAAAACTTTTCTTATTGTTCTCAAGTTTAAGATGACAGATTTCAAATTTGACCCTACTGAACTGTCATTGTGATTTGTGTGGAGGCTTTATACCAAGTTGAAAAACTCCAACTGTGATCTGTCTGAAGCAGAATACCTGACATGTAAAGCAGGCACTAACGTGTAAGAGGCAGTGATTAAAGGGTACCTATATTAGTTCAGCAAAGCGCAAGACATCAGCCAGTGAAGACAGTTTGTCAGCTAAATTGTCAGCTAAAAAAAAAAAAAGTTCAAGATTTGAAAGAAGTCCGAAAAGGACAGGAAATAGCAGAAACATACATTTGCCTATTATATAACCAGACTGTGGACTTCCTTAATCAATTTGTTGCTACTTTATTATGGGTTTTTTACTTTAGAGCATCCCACTAACTCTTGGCTTCTGTCACTTTGGTGTTTGAACCCTTAATAAAAATATAAATTAGTGCAAAGATTTGGTGCTTGGCCCCTAAATATGCCTCTAGCCTGCTTTTAGGAGATGGATGGAGAGAGGAGAGTATTTAAAAGAAAAAGACAACTCAATTTGAAAACAAATCGGGCAGGAAACCTTGTGAAAGGGAAGGGAAAGATCAGAAAGATATAAAGCAGCAGTCGAAGTGATATTTTGGAAGAGGAAGAGCTCAGGGGCCCATAAGAAGGAAGAGAACAAGGGATCATCAGGAGGAACAAGAGCAGGGGGTGATGGAGCCCCACTGTGCTTCTGAAAAATTCAAAGAGAAGAAAAGTCACATGGGTCTAGCTGTCATTGTACTAAAGGTCTATACCAGGAATCTATGTTTTGTAGGTCTTTGGTTTTACCTTTTTTCCCAGATGGCTTTTTGCTGATTTGCACTCAGCAGATGTTATATATGTGCTTATAACTACTAGTAGTAACTGGTAACTGTACTAGTGGTGTTAGCAACCCTATAAATTATCATTCAATCACACAAAGAATTCATAGACCAAGCACATACAAGCCCAAATGTGCCAATACGTTCTGTACCTAAATAAGATCAAAAATCTGTCCCAGTTTACATTAAAGGAATATTTTCATTTTACATTTACTCGCCCTCATGTCATTCCAAACCTGCGAGTTTCTTTCTTCTGTTGAACATAAAAGAAGATATTCTGAAGAATATTGGTAACCTAACTGCTGACAGTAGCCATTGACATCCATAGTATTTTCTTCCCTACTATGGAAATTAATGGGGACCAACAAATGTTTGGTTCTTCAAAATATCTACTTTTGTGTTCAACATAAGAAAGAAACTCATACAGGTTTGGAACGACATAAGACAGAATTGTCATTTTTTGGGTGTTTATGTGCTTACATTAAAATTAATAATTTAACACATTCATTACGCATTATAAATACATGTTTTACATTGTACACTCAAAAAAAATAGTGTACAAACAATTTTCACTCAGAAATTGATAGGTAAGTTTACAATTAATTACAAAGAAAAAAACCCCCATTGAATTAAACATGACATTTTGAAGACTGAAATAGTATTTTCTTTAAAATGTACTCTAATAATCTTTATTTACAACTTTTTTTTACAGTGTACATGCATTTACAGTTTTTTTTTCAACTGCTTACACACAAAATCTTTACTTGTCACACAATTTCTGAAAGCTGACATTCAAACAGCAGAAGCACACACCAAATCTGCAAAACCATACACTAATTCTTGTTTTCAATTTTCAAAACACAACACACAATTCTCTATGTAACACACAAAAATCTAACAGGAATTAATATTAGGTGTTCGCAAATGTTTGCTTTTGAGATGTGTCTGTGATATTTTGAATGCAGTGCTTCATTTTGCAAGAGATGTGAGGCATTTTGCATTCTGTGTGTGCAATTCTTGGATTTGTGTGCAAAGTTTTGAAAATGTGTGTAAGCAGTTGAAAAAAAACTGTAAAAACATTTGAATATAGTCACATATATAACTACATCTGCAATTCATTTCTGTAATTACTTTTATAATTACACTGTTGACCTTACACTATCAACCTATCCTTAAACCTACTCATACCATGAAACCTGTCCCTAACCTTACCTGTAGCCCACCTCAATTGTGGCAAAAGTGTTTTGCAATAACATAAGTACCAAACAACTTTTTTTTTTGATAGACATACATAAATGCCTGATGTAAAGTAGGACCAAGTTAGAGTTTCTGACCTGTGCAACCTGTAAGAAGTGTGCGATCACAGCCGCTCTCTGTGGTGCGGTGGGTTTGCTCAGAACCATCAGCTGAATCCACTGTGAGACGCTGTTAAAGAGCGTAATAAACCTCTCCAGGATGGGGTTATCTACCGTACAGCCATGCATCACAAAGCTGTGGTAATCCTGAAACTGAAACACACATTAAACAGAATAACAAAAATACGTTGTAAGAACAATTTGCTAGCATTCCCAATAAGTTACCATTAAGAAATTTCTGAATGCTCTCTCTAAAAAAAAGTATTTTTATTATATTTATGGAATAGTTGTGATATATTTATTACCTATTAACCACTTTTTGAGCATATACCATAACCTGTCAAATCTGGAATGCTTTGGAGCACAGACTTAAATTTGTTCTCTTTTTAACGTAGCTGAAGTGAAAAAAGTTTAAAAAGTGAAGTTTATTATGAAAAATGCACAAAAATAATATTTTAAAGTTTTATATGAAATATATATTTTCCAAAAGATGTTTTACTCAACAAAATCAAAGCCCCAAATCTAAACAAGTTATGTTCCAAATTTGAGGTTGATATCTCAAAAAATGAGTTTTCAGTAAGATTTTGTTTGGGTGCAATACCAAACGCTTGCATTAGATGAAATTAGCTTCCAATTCATCTCCAATGCAAACAAAACAAGTGTGACTATTTTTTCGGGGCCATTTAACCTTTTCAAATCATGTCCATGTTTCATACCATTCTGTAAAAAATATAAAAAATGACTAAACAACACTCAGAGGGTTAAATGCAAATGCATGCACTCAACTGCTTTATTCAAGATAGTATGGATATCTATGTGGTGATTAATTCTCATCAAGTTCTTAATATAAGATAAAAATAAATGCATCAGCTTAACACCCCACCCAGACATGACAGACACTTTCAGCACTTTTAGATTTTAATAAGGACATTATTTGGTCTATTTCTATCTCTTCTGAAGACATTTAGAGCAGTTTCATCCCAACAATGATAGCAAAACCTGTACTCATAAACGTACCATTATCTTGCAGAAGGATTTGTACTCCAGATAGGTCAGATGTTCAGCAAGCTCACAGGGGTCCAGGTGATCAAACAAAAGAGACATTTTTCTCTTTTTTGACATCGATGGAACTCTTTGGGTAACCTGCCGTTTCCATTTATAAGAGGGACTGCAGCGGAAAAATGTGTTATTTCAGATATGACTAATGTTGTTATTCTTGGCAGCTGTCTAACATGCTGAAATCTGACAGTGCTGCGTAAGGACATCCTTCATGACATGAAAATAAACAATAAACAAATCATCAACTCAGCCTCATTTTTTCTGAACTTATTGTTGGAATCTCGTGGTTTTGATTTTGATACATTTGAAAATGCAGAAGTGTAAATAAGATTTGAGAGTCACATTCTTAAAAAATAAAGGTTCTTTTTGGCATACATGGTTCCATGAAGAGTCTTTAACATCCATGGAATCTTTTCATTCCACAAAAGGTTCTTTATACACCCTTAAAAAAATAAAGGTTCCAAAAGGGGGGTTTCACAGTGATGCCATAGAAGAACCATTTTGGTTTCTCCAAAGAACCTTTCAGTGAACAGTTCTTAAAAGAACCATTTTTTTTCCTAGTGTGAAGAACATTTTAATGATCTGAAAAACCTTTTTCGACTACACTGAAAAAAATGATTCAATAAATTTCCAAAAAAAAAATGTTAAGGTAAGTGGTTGCAATCAATTTATTTTAGCTACATTTAAATAAACAAATTTAGTCGACTAACTTTCAAAATGTTTTTTTTTTTTTTTTTTTTAATAAATGTAGCTAAAATAAACCACTTACCTTAAAAAAATGTAGTATATTTTTTTTCGGCATATAAAGAAACTTTTGTGCAATGGAAAGGTTCCATGGATGTTAAAGGTTCTTCGTGGAACCCTAGATGCCAATAAAAAATATACATGTTTTGAACAGCAGTGCGAATAGATGACAGAACTTTCATTTTTGGTGAAACGCTTAACCTTTTCAGAGTGGGAAAATGACAATAAGTGCGTGGGTGCATGTCTGTAAACTTACACACTCTCTACATCAATCAGTTGACTCTGTGTTTCATTGCCGCCAGCGTTCAGGTTCTCTCTCAGGTCTTTTATCTGGTCAGCCAAAGCAGGATTCAGATCAAACTCTACTGGAAATTCGGAAATCCAGTACCTACATACAAAAAGAGCGGAGAGAAAATGCAATGAAAGAGAGAAGATAGGACATGCCATGGAGAGTTTAAATGAGATGCAGTATTTGTCTTACTTGACGAGGTGGCATAGTTTGGCTTTGATATCTTCAGTGCTGCCTTCCTGTGACCTGTATATTTGTTAAGGGTCTAAAGTTTTAATTTAGGCTTTCATTTTATGTTAACACCAGCAAACCTTACAACAGAACATGTAACCCAAAAAGAAAATATGAAAAAAATGACCTTCATGGAATTTTAAGTTATTACTCCATAGTCCAGGGCCCGTATTCATGAAAAATCTTAGTGCTAAGAGTTGCTCCTAGTAACAAAATTCTAATGTGGGTGTTTCCTCTTAAAATTAAAGAAAATATCCTAGTAAAGAAAAAAGTAATTCAAAAAGTATCTTAACCCTTAAAAGAGGTCTTAAGGTCCAAAATTGTTAGGAGTACGGACAAGGACTTTTAAGGGGCTTAATAGTTTCTTTAGCAGTGGAGAAAATGGACGAAACATGAAGAGGGAGAAGAAATGTGTTGCACACAATGCATGGCAGTGAGTTAAGATGCTACACTTTAGATCGTGCAGGGATCATGTTTGTGACCGATCTTATTAGAGACACACTAACATCTCAGACACCACGCTGAAATGCCATAGCGCCAGAAATGGACGTAATCACTACATTAACATGTTTGGCAAAATGCAACTATGCAGCAGTGATGATTTGGGTGTGTTACAGCACTTATGTCGCTGTTCATTTCCTATAAAATACGTTAAGTATGACAGCATGGTAAATAAAAAATAAAGAATATATATACATATGTGTGTGTGTGTGTGTGAGAGAGAGAGAGAGAGAGAGAGAGTACGGTAAAACAGGAAAAATTACGCCTGTAATTTCAAAGTGAAGGCTAATAATAAACCCTACTCTTAAAAGCACTCTTTTATTTCCTTCTTGGACAACCAACCAATCACAGTCTTCAGAAGACTGTGTCATAGCTAGCAACAGGGTCAGCCCGCCTCCTCACTGAGATAAAAGTTTTTGTCTTTTCCTCGCTCAGAGTTGCTCTCAGGTTGGTCCTGAATCAATTTTAAGCTAAGACTCCTAGTTAGAAATTTTTAAGCTAAATTAGGAGCTCTCTGAGAGCATTCTTAGAATCTTTAGGAATACGGGCCCAGATTTCATCAAATATTCTTTCATTTAGCTTTACATAATTAACAAGAAAGAAAACTTCTTGGCACTTTTTATGCCAGAACAGTTAGTTCCAGTCAACCTAACATGGGTTGTAAGTAACCATCTAATGAAGTTGAAATATATTGGTGAAGTACGATTGTATGAAAAATACAACCGGAAGGTTTTGTAGATAAAGGATACTTTAGCAGCAGTTTCTTGGATAGATCGGTGGAAGATATGTACCAAGGATGCATCATCAGAAACATTTTCACAAAGGAGGCATTTTTAATTGTGCCTTCACTGTCTGAAAACACAAACATCACAGAACATTAATGAAGAATAAACAATAACACTTCAGATTAGGGAACACATAATTCACTGTTAACTAAGTGTTTTCACTCAAGAAACTCCTAATTTGCTGCTTATTGATAGTAATGGGTAGTTGTTTTGTAGTAGTTTACGTATTGGATAGGGTTAATAAAGGTCATGCAGAGTAAGGCATTAATATGTGCTATATAAGTACTAATAAACAGCCAATATGCTAGTAATATGCATGCTAATAAGCAACTAGGCAATAGTGAAAAATGTTCTTTAATCTAAAGTGTTATCAAATAAACCTACACATTCTTGTGTAGCACTGTAACATTGTATTTTATGTATTATCATTTATGTATTATGATTTTTTAAATCATTAAAAAATGTAAATTCCTTGCTTCTGTGATTATTTTTTATGATTATATTAATTCCTTTTATGTAAAGCACTTTGAACTATCATCGTGTAAGAAATGTGCTATAAAAATAAACTTGCCTTGCCTTTTGTGGTGACTTCCTTGGTCAACTTCCTTGACCAGTTTTACCAGCTAAGCTTTATTCATAAAAAGCATGCTTATTGTTTGCTGATTCACCATTTCTGTAGATCTGCAGCAGAAACTTCTGCTTCTCAACTGCTCTAATTCATCAGACTAAATGTTCCAGTCAAACTTCTTCATGCATAAGACTGTCTCTTTATAGACTCACCAAAGGATTGTATGCAGAAGTCCACCAACTCATCCACTGTTCCTGAATCCACAGGTAACGGATCCATCATATCTCTCTTTTTCTTCCTCTGTCTTCACTTTCTTACAGCCTTCTGTCTTTCTCTTCTCCTCCAGTGATCTTCCTCTTCTCTTTTGTCTGTCAATAGAGATTGTTATTGTAAGGAGAAGAACACACTAAACATCCTTGTGAAAATGAAGTGCCCTTAATTGCACTGAATGTGCACTTGTAGTGGACTTCAAAACTTAAAAGTATATTTTAAAAAAAGTATTTGCAGTTCATATAATATTAATGAAATAAAAGGCCACTTAAGTGTACTTAAAGAGAGTACTTGTCCTTGCACGACCGATTCTTAACACACTTTAGTAGACTTTCAAAAAGTCCATTTTATAGTGTACTTCAAATTTTAATTTCATATATTTAAAAAAAACTGTTCTTCAATATAATATTACAATAATACTACTAAATAAACAAAAAGGTCACTTAAGTGCTCTTAAGAAACATAGAAATTAAAGGCCGGTTTCACAGACAGGGCTTAGCTTAAACCAGGACTAGGCCATAGTTCAACTGACTTAGAAAAAAACATAACTGGTGTGCATCTTGAGACAAAACAAGGGCACAGACATATTTCAAGATCAATCAGTGCAAGTTTCTTTCAGTTGAGACAGCTCAGACTTACATTTTAGTCGAGAACTTGGCTTAAGCCTTGTCTGTGAAACCGGGGGGAAAAGTACACTCTTTAAAACGTATGTAGACTTTTTAAAAAGTGTACTTTTGTGTAAAAGTGCAATTTCAACTTGATCATTACAAATGTGTAATTACAATTCGGCCCTATCTTTAAACACAACATACAAGTTTCAATAGAAATTACATTAAAGTACATTTTAGTTTGCCACAAATGCTTTTCAGATTCAGCAGTACTTCAACCATATTTCAAAGACAATAGAATTATGAAATTACATATAAAGATGTACTTAAGTCCTACTGAAGTGGATTAAAAAGCACTCTAAAATTCAGCTAATTGAATCCATTCAATTGCCATTAACATGCATTTAGGTGTCCAAAACACTCAAAAATAAAGGTGCTTGACGATGCCATAGAAGAACCTTTATGCCTAAATGGTTCCATAATAAAGAACCTTTAACATCTAAAGAACCTTTCTGTTTCACAAAAGGTTCTTTGTGGCGAAATAAGGTTCTTCAGATTATAAAAAGGTAAGGAAGAGATGGTTCTTTAAAGAACCTTTGACTGAATGTTTCTTTGTGGAACCAAAAATGGTTCTTCTATGGCATCGTTGAGAAGAACCTTTTGAAGCACCTTTATTTTTAAGAGTGTATTTCACAATTTAATGTTTTCTGCCTCACACTTGACACAGAAAGCCATTTTTGGTTTTAGAGCAACTCTAACAGCAGGTTTTACAGAATATCTAGTGCAACTTAATTAGTATAAAATATTTTATTCATATTTTCATCAGTATGAAATAAAAAGAGCTGCAGAACAGTGTGTTATTTGTAAAAGGCTCTGCCGTTTGGTCTTTGACCAAACCACCCGCTGAAGACAGCATCATGACTCTACATTCTGAGACATTAGTGACTGAATGACAGACGCACCAAATGTCCCAACTGATAAACTCATTTAACGTAACGCACATGCACAGAAAATATCATGAGAGACTGCCAAGCAACTGACCTCTTCATAAACAGAAAACCTCAAGTTATCACATCCTAAAACAGAATGGACACACAAGCACCAAACCACAGCCTATCCTTCACACAACACACACAGTTGTCACTTACTGTGCTTTCCTGTATTGACAGAACAGACACACACACACACACACACACACACACACACACACACACACACACACACACACACACACACACATGCTCATGCAGTCTTAGCAAGGTGGCCAACAGGAAACCATGGCAACACACTCTGATCCCATTGTGATCAACCTCTCCATATGGAAACACAAATTATATTCCACTACAAAGAATTCCACATGAACGAAATCCACAAAACAATACAGTGTATAGAGAGAAACATAAAATATGACACCCAAACAGCCATCTCACTGTCCTCTGACTGGCTAATAATTTAGGCTCAGCTCTATATTTGGCAGAAACCACCAAAAATACAAAGAAAATCCTGTAGACAGTGGTGGATCCTTAAATAAGGCATCTTGGGTAATGATGCATGGCCACACACACACAAGCCTCCATTAAGCTACATGAAGCGTGTTTTATATAGGATCTCATTGTATGGTGGAATGTGTGTGTGTGTGTGTGTGTGTGTGTGTGTGTGTGTGTGTTGCTGCAGAGAGGTGGGAGGACACTCTCAATTACAGCCCTCATAGAGAGAGAGAGAAGAGAATAATAGATTTAATAGAAGAGCCGCAGTGAGACTCTCTCAGACTCAAACTAACAGCAGTTCTGACACGAGGCCTGAATCGCGAGCCACAGTCGGCCTGCTGTCTACAAATCCTGAGAAACCCTGCAAAAACCTCCCTTTGACTTCTGTTCTGAGTGTATGACTAGGGATGCAAATTTGGGCAAATTCTTCACAGGCTATTGTTGATTGACTAACCGTTAACCAGCAGGCCTTATATCAATCACATGACACAACAGACAAGACAGGCTAATTTGTTTTTGTTTTTTTTAGGGCAAAGGTCAACATGAGACTGCCAAATTCACCCTTGATCTAAGAAAATCAACTATAGCTATAGCTCAATTACAAACATTATGGATTTTGTCAGTTATGTAATTTTCACATCCTAAAACAGAAACACTTACACAAGCACCAAACCACAGCCTGTACTTCATCCTTCAAATGTAACTCACCCTTGAGCTGAAAAAAAAACAGCTTTAATTATAGATGCATTTATAAACATTATGGATTTTGTCAGTTATGTAAGTGTATTTTCTAATGTGACAACTGTAGCCTGTATTTTTGTGTCTGTATTTCAGCAACAAGGATGTTTACATGCTTTGTTTGCTATTGAATTAACTGATTTGTTAAACTACAGTACATTGAAAGAATATCATACTATTGTGTTGTGGTGATTAAACTGCATGTTACATTAAACGTAATTTTACGAGGTGGTGACTTCGTAGGAAATTATACAATGTGATATGTACAAAATGGTACGAGTTTTAGAAAAAACATAAGCATGAAGATCCAAAGCAGATTGCATAAAAATGTATGATGAGACTGTAAGAATACATATGAATTAGCACCAATTTGCCGTAAAATAGCGGATTAAAAAAAAAAAACTGTATAGTAAAGACATTTGACACCATAAACCAATTAATTTAGCTCTCAGTAGTCGTTTATTGTAAAACATTGAATGCACCATATTCTATTCTAGCCATTTTAGATTTATAACATAAATAAACATAAATAGGTTCTTGTCCAGAATAAGCTACATGGTGCATATTGAAATTGTTGCTTCAACAGGTTGAGGTAAGTCTACACAGATGAAGAGAAGAAAATCCTTTTTGTGGTGCAACAAAAAAGTCATGTGGTGCAACCAACATGCAGAAAAATATAGCAGCTTTTATGTGGCCAAGCAGAGAAATGGCCACACTTGAACCTTAGGAAATACAAAATGAAAATGATATACACTGCTTACACACAAAAGTTAATGACAGAGCCCAAGTAGGTTTTGAACCTGTACATTTTACAGTTGTAAAATGTCATGTGGAATGACTACCCAAGAGCATAACTATATTTATGAATTATTACTTGCAAAAATAACACACATAATATACATAATATTTATAAAATTACTTTTCACCTAGAGCAATATATAAAAACTTTTTAAAAAAGTTAATAGCACATTAAATTTTTAGAGTCATCATGAATATTCATCATGAATAAAATGACTACATTGAAATGTGATTTAAAACCACATTTTAAGTATTTTTCATTTTCTTCACAATTATTTGTTGTCTAAATACAAATGTATGTTTTTCTTTTATTAACTGACAATAAACTATTTATTTATTACAAACAAACAATAAATAAATAAATACATAAACAAATTAGTTATTTATTTAGTGACAAAGTTAAATATCCTCACTTAGACGTGATGAGGGGTGCTTTTTATTTTATTTACAAACAAAGAGTATCTTTCCGTAATTTTATAGGCTTTATGTTTAAAACCGGACCAAAGGTGTGCGATGACATGAATACACCACAGACGTGACAACCAATAAAACCTCCGTTTAAGCTGATTTTAAGTACAAGCATTGAGCTTATTGCTCACATGCAAATTGATTTCATGTAGTTTTTTCTATGTAGTATTTTTCATTGCAAATGCAAGCCAGTTTTTCACACTCGACAGCCCTGGATTGTGGTGATCAATAGCAGAATAGCTGAACATAACCTGGTATTTCTAACACCTTTTTTGAAAGAAATGCATCAGTTTAGAAAGTTCTGAATAAAACCGCTTTTCTAGTTTGTCTCGGATACAATTAAAACACTCGACATGAGTGTTGCGTGTGTATATGTGTTTGTGCATTGTGTGTGTGTGTGTGTGTGTGTGTGTGTGTGCGATTGTCGTCTGTAAGCAGCTGTTTTCTGTTGCTTGGTGACAGAACCCCAGAACTATTGATCCTCACAGGGGTTTAATCGAAGTGTGTGTGTGTGTTTGTCCGGTGTTTTATGGCAGAGGTGTTTTGAATATTTCAGTCTCTCCTGCAGAGTGTGTGTCCTGACAGCTCAGGGCTTGAATGATAATCCTAACCCAAGTCTGACTTCATTCTAGAGAGAAAGTAACTTCAGCTATGAAACACATACAGTATCATCTGTGTTTAATTCATTCTCTATCTTTCTCTTATGACTCTGTAAAGTATAGATCTAATCAGGCACACAGCACTCAGAGGAGGAGATAACATCATTCACACCGACGCTTTCATTCAGACACACGAGCGTGTAATATTATCGGTCACTGAACTATTAATCTCACTCTCATTATTAGATGTTTCATCTTCGCCGTCAAAGTCTTACTGCAGTGGAAAAAAGAAACAGGGAGAATGAGAAGTGAGAGACACAATATGCTATTTAGAGGAAGGGCATCTGTGTTAGAAAAACAAATTCATGACTCCAAACTCTTGAGTTATAGCTGATTTTAAATAAGCATTTGCTATAAACCCAAGGTTTATGATTAACACTGCAGTGCTTGTGCATAAAAGTGTGAGCAGCCAGTCATTTGAAAGAGCCGACATAATTCATTTATTTGTTGAAGATTGTCAAATTTGTATATTTTATTTTTGTGTTTATGTATTTTTTTACACATTTTATTTAATTTTGTGTTTTTGTATTTCATTTGAAAGCTCCATGCGATTTTTCAAGATACATTTGGTAATGTATAATGCATTAAAGGAACAGTTCACCCAAAAATGTGCTGAAAATGTGCTCCAAGATTAGGATGAGTTTGTTTCTTCATCAGATTTGGAGAAATGTAGCATTGCATCACTTGCTCACCAGAGGATGCTCTGCAGTGAATGAGTCTTCCTTCAGTGATAAAGTCCATCTCCTGTTGTCTCTCACATCAAAACACACACACATATTTGTTTAGAGCTGTTGTGGACTGTTTTGACCTGTAAAAACTGCTTTATCTGTGCAGATTTCTCTCCTGATTCAGACGACATGAGTTTTTCACTGGAGAAAGTAATATTTTGACTCATTTTTGAAGTTAAAAACATCTTGATGATGGATTTCTATCTCACAAACACGCAGCATTTGTCTCCTCAAGATGTTAACTGATGGAGTGGAGTGGTGTGGATTACTTGTGGATTTGTTTTTATCAGCTGTTTGGACTCTCATTCTGACGGCACCCATTCACTGCAGAGCATCCAATGCTGAGCAAGTGACGCAATGCTACATTTCTCCAAATCTGTTTCCATGAAGAAACTAACTCATCTACATCTTGGATGGCCTGAGGGTGAGTGCATTTTCAGCAAATTTTCATTTTTCAAGGCTTTGAAGACTGACCAAGACGACTAGATTTGTAGAGTTCACTAGATCGCCACATGCTTTAAAAATGACAATGGTGCACAAGAGAACCACATTAAGAAACAGTATTTTTGCTGATGTTCTCAGCATCACCGATATCATATAATTATGTAACTTGCAAAGCAATATCTAGAATTCTCTCCAGAGCAAGACATACAAGGGTAATAATTGTATTACATAAGCGACGTCGATTGGTCCAGTTTCTGTTTGTCATCTCTTCCTGCCCGGAATAAAATCAGCAGGTTAGCTGTGTTGCATTAGTTAAGTAGTGCAATTACACTAAACTATTCATCTGCATTAAATAATAATAATAAAAGCACAAAAACAAAGTACTGTTGTTCTTTAGCCTAACTGTAGTGGTCTGCAATACCTTGATCCATTTTATACAAGAGAAACATACTGATAAAAAAAAAAAAAAAAACAGATCCTACTTGGGCTCACTCATTAACTTCTACGGTCAAGCAATGTTTATCATTTTTGTATTTCCTGAGGTTCAGATATGGCCATTTCTATGCCTGGCCACATGATAGCTGCTATATTTTCCTGCATGTTGGTTGCACCACATGACTTTTTCCATTCCACCACAAAACAGTATCTTATTACCATCTGAAATGGTAATAAATGAATATGATGCATAATTCTCAATTACTAATCAATGCCAAATATAGGTTTAAACACGATTATTTTACAATAAACAAGTCACGAGAGCTAAACTGATGGGCTTATCATGTCAAGAATAATACATAGACATGTGTGCACTATACAGTTCAATGCTAGTGCATTTCCAAACTGTCAGTCTTTCGAGATCTGATTACAGTTACACGTTTCCTTTCCATATTATCATTGTTTCAAACTCTTGAACAAAAGTAGCTGCATCTGTAAGTGAAAATGTTTGCGGCTGTTTTGAACCACAGCGGAGACCATTAAGTTGCAGAAAACGACTTTTTTTGTAATGTGGCAGACTTGTTTGTTCATGTGGATGTGCAGGTGTAATTATTCTCTCTCACTCTCTGTAGTCTTTTTACAGACACAACCTGCCAGTTTAGATTAGATTTCGCTTGTGCATGTTTGAGTGAGTGTGTTTGAAAAAACAAATATTATTATTTAATATTCATTTGAATATAATAATAATGATGTGTAGCCTTTAATAATGGGAACAGCAGATTTTATTCATTAAGAGCTTATTATAGATAATTGCACTGGAGTCTTGCATTAGCTGTCGAGTTGTTCCAAGCGTGTGTTAGTTTGGACAGAGACAGCTGGTATGCGGGTGGATTCTTGCAGCGCAGAAGATGTAGAGAACTTGGTAAAAAGTGGTCTACTGTGCCAAAAGCGTTCTTGACCCTTACGAGAATTATCTCCATTTTTGCTGTTTTCAAGCGATGTAAGAACACAGGCTTTACGTGGGAAGATAATCACGCAGCAAAGCCGCTTCGCAGACAGAATTACATGAATTGCTCATTGCAATAAAAAACTCTTGACCTTGAAATAAAAACATAAAGCCTGTGATGTAGTGGAGATAGAGATGGTGAATAATGGAAATAATTGTGAACCAGTATCTATTATTATTAACCAGTATCTTCAGGAGAGTTTTTACTTCACTGTAAAAAATAATTGTTCATTCATCAGTTGTAAAAAGAACAAAGATTGTATTACAAGAAAATACTTTTTCTACTATCCTATTAATACTATTATTTAATTTTTTAGTTAAAGGTTTCATTTTGTGTTGCATTGTTTCTTTTTTGCTTCATTGCTTTTTGCCAATAAAGTTATTTTTACAGCTATCTGTCTTTTTTGTCACTTCCATTTGGCCAAAAATTCTAAAAAGTCTAAAAATTTAAGGGAAGTAATTTATTGTATTTATTTCTTTCCTTTTTTGTTTTGATTTATTTGTTTAATTTGTGAATTTGTTTGGTGTTCGTTGTTTCGGCCTTTGTTCGTCCCTGAAGTTGTGCTTTCACTTGTGGATCTGTAAATAAAATGGCAAGCAGATTTTTATTGTCCGTTTCCAGTCTATGTTGCAGCTTCACTTTATGGGATTGTAATATTTTGAAATACACTTTGGTCACAAGTGGTCACATGTGACATTGTTTAAGGCCCTCTATGAAACTTGTGGCCCTCTGTGTGCGTGTGCGTGTGCGCATGTGTGTGTGTGTGTGTGTGTGTGTGTGTGTGTGTGTGTGCGTGTGCGTGCGTGTGTGCATGTGTGTGTGTGTGTGTGAGGGGGAGAGAAGGAAAAAAAGAGGGAATGTTCTCCGTTGGTTATTCTATCGCAGTGCAGATGCTTCCTGTTGTGCTGAAAATGGAGCAGTTTGACAGCTTAACAAACGGCGGAAGTTACTGTTTATGTGAGTATTTCACAAAGAATAAATGAGAAAAAGAGATACGTTTCATGTGCTAATATTACTTGTTTATTCGTACTTCTGAGATTTTGTCATTTGTCACTGCACACAGCTGGGCTACAAACGCTCACTCAGGCCGAACAAGTGCAGTTTTTAGTAAAGTCATGCCAACAAACCACACTAAAACTGAAACCGAGAGAGTCAGATCTTCTGCTCTTACTTGCCGCTTCACTGAGGTTACTGTAAAATTCTGGTGAACTGAACGAGCAGACAGGAAGACTTGTTTTTCTCTCTGTCCAGCTTCTGTCTTTCAGCAGCAACACAATGCAGCTTTATTAAACCAGAAATGCAAATGACCAGAACTCGCTCTCATCCAAAGCTCACAGAGAGAAACGCTCTTTGTGTGTACATCTCTCACTCTTGTCCTAGCAGAAATGAAGTGAAGACATCCCTGAAAACTTCACACAGAACACTTTCTTAAATTCATGGACTTCCTGTTTACCCGAACTGACAGTAGAAAGGGTCATGCTGTGTTTCCTGTGTTTCAACGTTTATGTCAGAGGCCCAGGATCAGAGTCAGACAGTACTCTGTACAGCCTTATTTAGTTGAGATTAGACATGCTAAGAGAAATATTTGCATGTGTGTCTGCGAGTGATATGCATGAAGCTTTCTGTAACAGCATGCAGACTGGTACTGCATCAGTTATTTGCTAATACTGTGGTACGTCTTTGTGTATGTTGCTTGCATGCAAACGTCTGTGTGCATGTGTGTGAGAGTTTGCATAACTGCGTCTTCATGTAGACCTCATTTCCTGAGCACATTTTTACAAAAGGTGATCCCCATAACAGACGCTTCAGAACAGAACACAAAACTCAGACTGCACTGAGATTTTCACTTCATGCAGCAGTCATGTTTTCCTCATGAGGTTACCGAGCTGTTGTCCTAGCTGCTTGTATCCAACGCTTTTGAAACTATTTGATGCAAACAAGAAGAGTTTAAGAATTACAGATAATAACTTTATAGCAGTATAAATGTTATGTATAAATATTTAGAGGTGGGCTGAAATATTATACACCTTATTTCTGAATGCAAAAGTAAGTTATTTCTTGTGAATGTGTTATTTCTTGTGTCATTATATGCACTACAGGTGCCCTTGTGAACAAGAAGTGCGCTTAATTGTACTGAATGTGCAAAAAAGGTCACTTAAATGTACTTAAAAGAAAGATACTTTCATGTTTCTTAACACACTTAAGTCAGGGACGGATTATGACACAGCGGTGCCCTGGGCACGGGCCAATTAAAGGCCACCTCGGTTGAAATTGCGTTCCTTTATATTCAAATTTTTCCCAAACGTGTGAACTATATCATAAAATATCACTATTCTTAAATATAAGTACATGCAATTTGCACCTTTATAGATCATGCTAGTTGATCTATAATGGGCGATGGGAAAAGTAGCCTAATATTAGTGAAATCTATTAACTAGCCTATCCATAAAACCCATATTTTAACTTGTAGCAGATATGGGTGTCATGTCATAAAATATTTTTAATACGTCTATCTTTGTATTTAAAGTAAATTTAATAAAAACATTGTAAGTTACTAATTATAACACTTTCATTGTACACAAAGAGAGCAAAGAATGTCTATTTTCATTGACTTCAGTTCAAGCGATCTCAAAAACCAATATTATAATCACTGAAGCTGTGTACTGTGAAATGTTTCTTACATTCACACACATTTCTGCACTGTGTTGTTTTTTAAGAGAGAATTCGCCAGAGCAGCCATCGAGCGCACGCACTGAACAAAACATTTCAGCGATGACTCATCTGAATGCCTCTGATTGGCCATAGCAGTCATAAGCTCAACAGACTCGTCTGTGATTGGTTATAATGTGCAGCGCTGTCAAAACCCAGCTGGCTCAGCACCAGCCAAAGCCTGAACGCAGATGACTTTTACCATTTGTCTAGGGACTGCAGGTGAAAAATAGCCTTCTGGCTAACTCTGGCACATTTGACAGAAATGTTTATTAATATGCATTGTCCCTGTAATAAATAAATAAATAAAATAAAATAAGATTTGAATTTGGCAGCTGATGTTGCGTCACACTGAACTATCAAACCACACCAGTGTGATTGCATCAAACACACATATATATATATATATATATATATATATAAATAAATTAAAGGTGAATGATGCAACAAGCCAGCAGGGTTCACTCATAATTCATTACATAAATAATGAACAGTTGATTTTGCTGAAAAACATAATACATGGAGCAGTTTTGACACTATACTGATTGCTTATGTTGGGCAGCGATACACAGAACTGTTGGGTGAAGCGGTTATAGCCGTGCTTTACCGTGAATAAAACACAGCTGCTGACCAATCAGAATCAAGGACTGGACCTAACCATTTTATAATCAATATTACATCTACAGTAAACTGTATTTTACATGTACTAAACTGCAACTTCATATTTACAAATGTGTAATTACAAATATATTAAGTTTCAATAATATAAATGACATTAAAGTATATTTTAGTTTATTATAAATGCTTGTCAGTACACTCAGCAGTACTTTAACCATATTTCAAAGACAATAGCAGTAATTATGAAATTACATATAAAAATAAGTAGTCATATGTAAGTCAAAAAATCACTCTAACGTTCAACTATTTGCATTTACTATAAATTTAAACTATAATACATTTTCATTTAATCGCAATTAATATGCAGTTAAGCGTCTGAAAATATTACATTGCATTTGCACTTAAGTATATATTATTTTAAAGTACAATATTTCTATAAACATAACTATTTTTAGAAAGTGTGTTAAAGTAAACCTCTTTTTCGCCAAAAAAAGTGCAGTAAACAGTAAAACTATTTGCATTGCAAACCAGTGTGTGTGTGTGTGTGTGTGTGTGTGTGTGCGTGTGTGTGTGTGTGTGTGTGTGTGTGTGTGTGTGTGTGTGTGTGTGTGTGTGTGTGTGTGTGTGTGTGTGTGTTGTGGAAATTGTCCACTCTTGATGAAGGCAATGTGACAGACCCCTGACAGAAGAGGACGAGGTTTCATCAAAAACAGTCTACAGTCTTTCAAGTCGTCTAGTGAGACACTGCTTTAAATTGTGCTAGAATCGCAGCTGACCCACACAGCCTTGAACCAATAAAAAAGAGTGACCCTGACAGACTGGAAATTCGCAGACAACTTTCTCTTGTGAAACATAACACGATTTCATCAGTCTTCCTGATGAGTCACGTCTTGAAATCCTCCTCTCTGCATATCTTTCTTCTAAAAAAAGCTCTGCGGCATTGCTTTTTTGGATCTTGAGCTTAATCCAGCTTTCACCTCCAATATGCTGCTGTCTTCTGGGTCTGACTCTTACTGTAGTCTGACAGAGACAAATAAATATGTGTGTTTCTCAATAGCAGGTTCATTTATATTGCATATTCCATGCCCAACAAAATCCTTTTGTTACAAAACCATTCCTTTTAAGTCTTTATTAGTGAACTTCATTTTCTCACACTGTCTCTGCATCTCTTTGCTCTTTGATCTATTTGCTTCTCCGTGTCTAGGCTGTGGGATTGATTTTCCCCAGGTCAGTATTTTATTTCTCTGTAGCTAAATAATCCTTGTTTATTGCTCTGTTTAGAGCTAATAACTCATCAGTCTGCCAGTGAGGCTGCTTTAGATGATTATTCCAGCTCAGGCTTATTGGAAAAACGTGTCTGTGCTAACATTTCTGCAAAATGATTGCTTCCTAATTGCTTCTAGCATGTTTCAGAACACGTTCAAAGTGAAATGTCTATTGGGATGAACATGTCTAACAGATGAACATGAATATAGCAACGTTTTATAACACTGGTTGTTGTACGTATTGTGGCAGTTTAGACATGAAATGTCCAGTGAATGCTGCTAAAAGGTCTATAATTTTTTTTTTTTTTTTAAATAATGAACACGTTTAAAAATAAAGGTGCTTCATGATTCCATAGAAGAACCTTTTTTTTTTTGTCTAAATGGTTCCATAAACATCTGAAGAACATTTCTGTTTCACCAAAGCTTCCTTGTGGAAAAAGAAGGTTCTTCAGATTATAAAAAGGTAAGAAAGACACAGTTCTTTAAAGAACCTTTGACTCAATGGTTCTTTGTGGAACCAAAAATGGTTCTTCTATGGCATTGCTGTGAGTTTACCTACACTAAACCTGCCATAAACCTGACAATAGCGTTAACAAGAGCAAGCCTGAGATAAAAAAAAAAAAAAAAAAAAACACATCTGCTCAAGCAAACATGCCATTCCAGCTTGCTTCTACAAGTCACTGAAATGTTTTTTTGTGACTCATGTTTTGAGGGAACATGTGCAACACTGTACCGGGTGCGCTACCAAGCAAGTTTACTACACCAGACATATGGAGCTGGTTATGTGACACACACAAACATCACAATGCATTAGTTTACAAATCATGTGCAATGGTGACAGTGTTTTGAGGTCATGAACAGGGGCTGGGGGTTTACTTGTAAATAAACATGAAGATACATTTCTATAGTTCTGACTGATTTTAAATTGTAATTTGGCTGCCTCTGAAATAGGTCAATATCACCTGACTAGTTCACATTGCTCGTTCAAAAACAAGCATTTACAGCATGAATGATAAAGTTTGACCTCTTTAACTTAAAGCTGTTAATCTGAATGCACGAAGCAAACTGCTGAAATACCCACAATGCTAAAATAAGAGTGTGTGGCTTATCTGTTAATCAGATGTGCATGAATGGCAACAGCACGCTCCCGGCAAGTTTTCTTTCAGAATCATCATTGATTTATATCAACCCCCTGATGGACACTGTGTAATCCACACTAACACAGTAGCTAAATAGGCTACATAACATAGACTTGACAGTAAAACAATTGCATGGTTAATGCTTAAATTGCTAGTTCACATAAAATTAATAAAATAATAATAATAATAATAAAGTTTTTATCATCATTTATTCACCTTTCCAAACCTGTGTGGATTTCTTTCTTTCTTCTGCATAAAGAAAAAGATGTTTTGGACCCCATTGACTTTCATTGTATGAGAGAAAATGTTCAAATAGAAGAAAAAGCATGCTTGTTTGAAATAATATGAAGGTGAGTAAATGATGACTGGATTTTTTTTGGGAGGGTGAACATTCCATTAAGATCAAAATAGCTTAGAGAAGCTTTCAAAAGCGATTTGTCAGCATCGCACCACGTTGGGTGTAAAGAAAGAGGCGAGCTTACGGAAAATACACAAACACACACTAACAGAAGTGTCAGTATGTAACTAAAATAACCTCATAGCGTGAGAAGAGCCTCTCTCTCTCTCTTTCTCTCTCTTTCTCTCGGAGATAAACGCGCCTCTCTCCGGCTCTGCGTTTATATATCTAATTTTGCATAATGCGCAATAACAGAAATGAGTTCAGACCCCCCAAAACAACCAATCAGACTGACAGTGCTCGCTCACCTCGATGCTTCAGATCTGGATCAGCAGCACATCTGTCCACATCGCTCGCGTCTTTGAAAGTTTGGAGATCCGCACGCAGCGCTCAGTAAATGATCGCGCGCGTGAATGTTTTCACTGTTTGACGAACACTAACGGCGTCCTATGCGTACTGCTCTTCATCACTCTGTGCCACAACAAGTGTCTTCCTCTTCGATCCCTCAGGGCTGGAGAATTGAAAGGCGTGTGAAGCAATCTCTCTCCTGATTCTGGAGCTGGAGGCGTGTGAAGGCGGTCCATTAGCCGCACTAGAGGGCGAGATCGACATGCTCCGCATAAAGGCGGCGACCCGCCAGCACACTTCGATTGGACTGACTGTCTCACCTGTTGACTGTTTTTGATGAAATCTCGCCCTCTCCTGTCGGGTTTGTCACACACACCGATGAAGAATTACTGAGGGGTGACGGTAGCCTAAATTATTGTTCTCTCTTCATGACACAGCTGCGGTTGCCCGAAATTTACCGTAAAAATATCGTGACAAAGTTTACAGCATTACAAGATATCATATTTACACTACCAGTCAAATGTTTATGAACAGTAAGATTTTTAATGTGTTTTTAAAGAAGTCTCTCCTGCTCACCAAGCCTGCATTTATTTGATCCAAGTACAGCAAAAACAGTAATATTGTGAAATATTTGTACTATTTAAAATAACTGTGTTCTATTTGAATATATTGTAAAATGTAATTTATTGCTGTGATTCCAAAACTGAATGTTTAGCATCATTATACAGTCGCATGATCCTAATATTATGATTTGCTGCTAAAAAAAACCCCCCCAAAAAAACATTTATTATTATTATTATTATGTTGAAAACAGCCGAGTAGAATTTTTTTCAGGTTTCTTTGATCAATAGAAAGTTCAGAAGAACAGCATTTATCTGAAAAAGAAATATTTTGTAACATTATAAATGTCTTTTTCATCACTTTTGATCAATTTAAAGCTTTTAAAATAAAAATTTACTGACTCCAAGCTTTTGAAAGGTATAGTGTATAATGCTACAAAAGATTTTTTATTTCAGATAAATGCTGATCTTTGGATCTTTTTATTCATCAAATAATCCTGAAAAAAAAAGTACTCAACTGTTTTAAATATTGATAATAATTATAATTATAATTATAATAATAAATGTTGCTTTTGCTGTATTTTGGATCAAATAAATGCGGGCTTGGTGAGCGGAAGAAACTTAGAAAAAAAAACGTTAAAAATATTACTGTTAAAAACTTTTGACTGGTAGTGTACCTGTCCATAAAACCTGGCCAACACATAAGGACAAAACGCCACCAATAAGGCAAATCATATGATACTAAAATAATGCAATAAAGATGTATATTTAAAAATCTATAAAATAAGAATAAACAAAAAATATTTTTAAAAATCTGGGAATGTCCTTTTATTGCTAGTTTTATAGTTAGTTGGCATTTTTACTGTAAAATGTCAATAAATTAAGACTAAAATGCTTGAGGAAAAACTGTTAATTGGTTTACTGTACAATTAATTACCTTACCATATACAGTGAAAAAATTAATATTTATTTCTCAAGTGTAATTTAAATTTAAAATAATGTCCAATTTGTGTTTTTGCAAGTAAAAAAATATTAATTATCATATATTTTATGGTGAAAAGCAATAAAAGGACATTCCCAGATTTTTTATGTTTAAATATTTTTGTTTATCCTTATTTTTATTGATTATTTTAATATGCAATCTTTATTGCATTAATTTAGAATTTTTTTTTAAGAAGATTTTTTTTTTTTTTTTAAATATTAGTCCATTTATTTGTATAGATATGGTACTGTATGTCCATCAATTTACACTGTAATAAAATGTCACTTGCAAACTGAAAAAAAATGAGAAAAAAACAAATATCATAATGTAGAAAGTCTATATGAACAGCATCTGTGAACAAAAAATTTAATTGCAACAAACAGTGCATCTGCTTTCTTGAAGTCACTGGATGAGTTGAAAATTATGAGAGTTTGAGAGACAATAAAGGCTTAAATTTCAAAGTGAAATAGATGACCTTATGGATTAATGTCATGCAACCTTTATTGCCTTTTTGGGACTTGAAAGTTCTGGGTCCCATTGACGTTCATTATATGCACAAAAATAGCTAAATTCATTCTTCAAAATATGGTCTTATGTGAAAGTCATAACTACTGACATAATAGTATATTGATAATAGTGTGATTTGTGGACAGCAGACAAAACCAAATCAGCTGTATCCACTTTTAGGAATGATCTGATCTTACACTTTAGTGGCGTTTTTTAACCACAAAAATGCCTCAGTGCTCTCTGTGCTTTGGCTGACGCAGCTGTTAAACCCTCTAATGCAAGAAAGACCTGCTCAATCTTGTCTCTTACTTGGTCCGTCATGTCTTAAATTATGCCTATAGCAGGGAAAGCACAAAAAGGACAGATGCAGTGTATAATTTGTTTTGAAGGATCTAATTGCTGAGAGTTGAATGAGTTTTGATGGCAACCGGTGTATGCAGCTACAACAAGTCAGCAAACATCAGATCGGTGTCATGCTTTTAGCTGTGTTTTTAGTTTAAATACAGAAAAATAAAATAAAATCATATAAGATTTCATTAGGCTTTTCACTCCAGTTACTTCATAATGGATAATGGCCCTTTTTTCTCAAAATGTATGAGAAATTTCAAATTCTAAATTTATGAGTTTATGAGTTATTAAAATCAGCTTCTGTAGCTTGCAGAGCAAATGTTTGCAATGACCAAGAAGATATTTGTCACCGCAAACATAACTGAACATTAACCGGTATTTCCCTTTACTCAAAACACTTCATTTCAACATTTACTCTCCTGATTCAGCTCTAAGCATGTTAGGAACTAAAAATCCACCGCCCCATTTCAGTTACTGCTAAAATTGGTAGCTCCAACTCAAAAGTAAATTATGCAAGGACACCAGACCTCTGCCAAAAGGTGCGTCTGCATGAGTTCAACAAATTGCAAAACTTAAGGCAGTTAATCATAAGCTCTCACTGTAAAAAAAAAGATCTTTGCTGCTTGTTAAATTTACTTAATTATGAGTTAAAGCAACACTGTTACTGAACATTTGATCTCTGTGTAACAGGGCTGACGAGACGTGAGACATGCGGATCCAAATGCAAGCTTCTATTTACAGGCATGGTCATAAATACAGGCAGGGTCGAGCAATGGCAAACAGGTATGGCAGGGACAAGACAAAGAGTAATCCTAGGGCAGGCGAAGGTCGGTCGACAGCGAACAGTATCCAAAGGGGCTAGGCAGAGAGATAATCCAGGTACACGAGCTATAATTCAGGCAAGGGAATAAACAGAGTCCGAACAGGGAGACAGGGGTAAACATTAGGAACACAGACTAGAAAACAACAAAAGTTCTGTATCGCAGCTAACACTAGGGGAGTGAAAAACGCAGGACAATACCGGAACTGAACAGAAACACGGAATGGCACAGAAAGGGTTAATCCAGGAAACACGAGTAGAAATAAACACAGGAGAACAGGTAATGCACAACTAGGATTACTAACAAGGGCTCTGTAGAGTAGCTACAGCTAGGGGAGCAGTAAACGCATACAATACTCGGCAGAGAGGGAAGGAAAGTCCAGGGTTTAAATAAGGTGTGTGATCAGTGAGAGCTGTGTGATCAGGTGTGCGTGTGATTAGTGCAATGAGTGATTGGTGACAGCTGTGATCATCCCATACTGATGGGAATTGGAGTCCATTGTGATGTGTGGTGTGAAGTCCATGTGGTGAGCGAGTGACCTCTGGTGGAGGGTGAATGGAAGTGCAGACCAGATTTGTGACACTCTGCTTAATTTATTTGTGTTTAAAGGAACACTCCACTTTTTTTGGAAATAGGCTCATTCTCCAACTCCCCCAGAGTTAATAAGTAGAGTTTTACCGTTTTCCAAAAAAAGTGGAGTGTTCCTTTAATCTATTGTGACGGATCGGTGGCCCTCCCCCTCATCATCATCACCACCCCGTCCCTTATTCGCCGCCCTTCACCAGGCTCCCGACTGGAGTGGGTGGATGAGAGGAGGGGCGTGGGACCAACGTGGGCTGGCGGCGTGTGATGAGGCACAGCTGGACTGAATTAAGCCTCATCACCGCCGCCTTTAAATGCCGAGCGCGCCTCTCCTCGGGAGACCGGTCTCTTCCCCCGTGCATGCACGCTGGTGTCCTCGTGGGTCCAGGAAGGGTGCGTTGAGGGACATCGCGCCGCCGAGGATGTGAGCCGCGGAACCTCCAGGGTCATCGTGTAAGCCGCACCCGTATAACGGCCGTCGGGCCAGGATGCCGGGCCGTCCATCCCGCCAATGGGCCAGTAAGTGGCACAGGAAGAGCCGCCGCTCCAGAGAAGCCGCCGCCCCTCGTGCCCCGGACCGCGGGAGCGTGTGCGGCCACCTGACTCCGCCCCTTGCCTGGACCCCTCCCCTTTGGAACACTGCCCTCCTACACGAGCCCCGCAGCACATCGAGGACACCAGATCCCCCCCCCCCCCCCCTCTTTGGACACTTATTCCCCCTGGACACTTTTATTTTATTATTTTTGTTCAATAAAAACCTCTCCGAGGCCTGACGCCACACCCACTGTGTCTGTCGTTGGCTCCTCCCGTCACACTATTAATTAAAAAAAGTTTTATCATCATTTATTCTCCTTTCCAAACCTGTGTGGATTTCTTTCTTTCTTCTGCAGAAAGAAAAAGATGTTTTGGACCCCATTGACTTTCATTGTATGAGAGAAGATGTTCCATAGAAGAAAAAGCATGTTTGTTTGAAATAATATGAAGTTGAGTAAATGATAACTGGATTTTTGGGAGAGTGAACATTCCTTTAAGATCAAAACAGCTTAGAGAAGCTTTCAAAAGCGATTTGTCAGCATCGCACCACGCTGGGTGTAAAGAAGAGGCGAGCTTACACTGAAAAAAATAAGAAGTTAAATATACTTAATTTGTATTTTCCAAGTTTTTGCACGCATATTTTTTAAGTAAAAGTTAAATACAGAATTAAGTAAAATTTACTTAACTAAGTTATCTAAAATTAGTAAAGGAAACAAATAAATTCCACGTGGCCAGGTAGAGTTTGATGAGTAATTTCTACTTAATTAGATTAAGTTTTCCCTACAATACTCAAGCACATTTCACGGTTTGTAAACTTTACTCAAACAACACAGCTCTGGGAAAAAGAAAAAATGCCTATAAGCATGTGGTTAGGTTACAAGCACTTATGTAAGCAATGACTGCTCGTTATTCATTTTAAGGTAATATGTTGACTCAATATAGTTATTAACTGAATGAACACAGAGACCTGAATACTTGGCACATGATACACAATGACGATCAGTGAATAGTGTCTGAGTATGAATGGGTCATTCTGAGTAAAAAATGAACTCCAGATGTCACAAAACAGCAAGTAACTAAACCTAACAACAAAAGCAACCACAAAACAGTGTAAATACATCTTGAAAACAGCAAATTACCTTATTAATTATTCATGCCCAAGTGCATGATGGGATCATGACGTTGATATTTACTTAAACAATATTTGTAAAAATAACAAACAATTCCAAGTAAAATATACACACAAAATACACACTTCAAATTCTACAAGCTTAAATTGAGTACTAATATTGAATTTACTCTTTTATTTAATTTCTTGCCTGAACTAAATGATTTAATGTAGAATTTACATTTGTTTATCTGTAGTATTTACTTAGTATTAAGCTCTGACGATAAAAAATATATTTGCTGAAAAATATATTTTGCTAAATTTACTTAATTACAAGTTAAAGCAACACAGTTACTGAACATTCTATCTCTGCTTAATTTAATTGTGTTTAATCTATTTAAATATATAAAACTGAAATTCTTCCTGAGGGTTGCACTAATGCAGAAGTGTAAAAAGTACTCAAAACATTTACTCCAATAAAAGTACAAGTATCTGGCCAAAAACCTACTTGAGTAAAAGTAAAAAGTACAACTTTAAACTGTACTCAAGTATTAAAAAAGTAGAAGTACTTTTTTTTTCTGACAGACATTCAGAAGTTTGGTTAAAGGGAGAATACGAAACAAAATGCAATGGCAAAGGTCAAACACATATATCTAGTGCAACAAAAACCATTAAAATGCAGCACAATGGAAAAAATAAAATAAAATAATAATACAGGAAAAGAGATTAAAGGGAAACTCCATCCTTTCCACCCTCATGCCATTCCATATATACAATAGTTTGATCCCCTGCTGATTTTGTACGTTTGCCCACTGACAAAGAAATTATCAGTCTATAATTTTAATGGTAGGTTTATTTGAACAGTCAGAGACAGAATGACAAAAAAAAAAAAAAAAAATCCAGAAAAACGCATTTCAAAAACATTATAAATTGATTTGCATTTTAATGAGTGAAATAAGTGTATGATCCCCTATCAATCAGCAAGTTTTCTGGCTCCCAGGTGTCTTTTATACAGGTAAGGAGCTGAGGAGCACTCTCTTAAAGGGAGTAATCTCAGTTTGTTACCTGTATAAAAAACAACCTGTCAACAGAAGCAATCCATCAATCAGATTCCAAACTCTCCACCATGACCGAGACCAAAGAGCTGTCCAAGGATAACAGGGACAAGATTGTAGACCTACACAAGGCTGGAATGGGCTACAAGACCATTGCCAAGCAGCTCGGTGAGAAGGTGACAACAGTTGGTGCGAATATTCACAAATGGAAGAAACACAAAATAACTGTCAGTCTCCCTCAGACTGGGGCTCCAAGCAAGATCTCACCTCATGAGAACGGTGAGGAATCAGCCCAAAACTACACGGGAGGATCTTGTCAATCATCTCAAGGCAGCTGGGACCATAGTCAACAAGAAAACAATTAGTAACACACTACACCGTGAAGGACTGAAATCCTGTAGCGCCTGCAGGGTCCCCCTGCTCAAGAAAGCACATGTACAGCCCGTCTGAAGTTTGCCAGTGATTCAGAGGAGAACTGGGTGAAAGTGTTGTGGTCAGATGAGACCAAAATCCAGCTCTTTGGCATCAACTCAACTCGCCGTGTTTGGAGGAGGAGGAATACTGCCTGTGACCCCAAGAACACCATCCCCTCCATCAAACATGGAGGTGGAAACATTGTGCTTTGGGGGTGTTTTTCTGCTAAGGGGACAGGACGACTGCACCGCATCAAAGGGCAATGTACCGTCAGGGCCAGGGCATTGAAAATGGGTCGTGGATGGGTATTCCAGCATGACAATGACCCAAAACACACGGCCAAGGCAACAAAAGAGTGGCTCAAGAAGAAGCACATTCAGGTCCTGGAGTGGCCGAGCCAGGCTCCAGACCTTCATCACATAGAAAATCTGTGGAGGGAGCTGAAGGTTCGAGTTGCCAGACATCAGCCTCGAAACCATAATGACTTGGAGAGGATCTGGAAAGAGGAGTGAGACAAAATCCCTCCTGAGATGTGTGCAACTACAAGAAACGTCAGATCTCTGTGATTGCCAACAAGGGTTTTGCCACCAAGTACTAAGTCATGTTTTGTGAAGGGATCAAATACTTATTTGACTCATTAAAATGCAAATCAATTTATATATATTTTTCTGGATTTTTTTTCTTTGTTGTTGTTGTTGTTATTCTGTCTCTCACTATTAAAATAAAGCTACCATTAAAATTATAGACTGATCATTTCTTTGTCAGTGGGCAAACATACAAAATCAGCAGGGGATCCCCCCCCCACACTGTATATGAATTTCATTTATCAGATGAACACAAATTAATAGTTTTAGAAAAAAAGGAAAACATTTCAGTTCGTATAATGCCAATGTGTATGGGACGTCCAAAGATGACACTTCAAAAACTACACAAAGTGAATATGACAGTAACTCATACAACCCCTGCTAATGAATCAGTGTCGTCTTAAGTGAAACGATATTTTAAACTTGACTGTCGTGTTCACTTTGTGTGGTTTCTGAAGCGGTCCTGTCCCCTTGCATTATACGGACTAAAAATCTTTGCTTGTGTTCATCTGAAAAAAGTACTGTACATGATAAACATCTGGGACGACATGAGGGTGAGTAAATGATGAGAGAATTTTGATTTTTGGGTTGATTATCCCTTTGAAGAATAAGATGTGATGCAGAGACCAGAAACATCTTCCAGACAGAATACAATAATGTGTTGAATTAATGAGGAGAATCGTAGAAATAAAACATACAACATTAGCGTTTTGAAAGGCCACATTTTTAGTGTTGTCTAATCAATGTCACTGTCTAAAAGGATAATTAATATATATATATATTTTTTTTATCTGGGGCACTTAGAGTTTTTTCCTCAGCAAGTATTGATAATTATTTGTGACTAATTAGATTAATTAATGAGCAAATCATGCAATTAAGATTAAAAAAAAAATAATTTACAGTCCTAATTCCTACTATTAGTAAATAAATTAAATATAATTTATCCACTACCAGGTAAGAACATCACTAAACATGAATAACAATTAATTTAACATACAATGTTCATTTAAACACTTTTTTTTTTTTTTTTTTTTTTTTGGAAATTTGTAACATTTAATTTAAAAAAAAAAAAAATCATTCCCACAAAAAAAATATTGTATTTAAATTCTCATCACTTATTTTATTTGCACTCAGTCTTGTGCTTTCATCAAATATGTTACACAGCTAATGGCTCTATCAAAACAGAAAGAATAATAAATAAACTTTTTTGAGAAAACGCAACTTTTCTACCTCAATATGCTTCCTCGGATTTGATGGTGAACTTTTGAAGCCAGACATTTACCTGATGAAAGTCATAACTGAAATAGAAATGTGTGTGCTTGATGCATTAAAACAATAATCATTGGTTCTCATGTCAAGCACGCACGTTTGAGCTTCTGTTTGCCTTATTTAATGTGCATAAGATAATATAAAGGTGTAATGTACTTTTCAAGATGAAATAAATTGTAAGGAGTAAAAAGTACTGTTTTTCTTCAGAAATGTAATCAAGTAAAAGTACAAGTAGTCAGTTTAAATTGTACTTGAATAAAGTACAAATCCCCCAAAATAATACTAAAGTACAGTAATCAAGCAAAATTACCCCCTGCACTAATGCGGATTCACAGGCTAAATATCTACCCTAAACGTGCATTTGGGTCCATACACTATATTCCCTCAAAACAGGTCTATCCATCTAGTAATATTTATAGCCACCAGATGGCACTGTTGCCAATACTTTGAGGCTTTAAATCTATTCCCAGCACATTCAGAGTACCTGAGGTAGGCTATAGTAGGATAAAAAGCAATGTTTGAGGGAAACCGGGGATGAAAGTAACACTTTTTGTTTGAGCATCAGTAACTCATCTCTCAAACTTTGATATATTGTAGCCACATTTGTCTACTACAAATAAAACTCACTTGGTTTTGAATAAAGTGAACCATCTAAAGTGACAAAAACATTATTTTGTATTCCTTTTAAATTTAGCACAAAAACAATTGCTCTGTCTGTCTGTGTCTGTGTGTGTGTGTGTGTGTGTGTGTGTGTGTGTGTGTGTGTGTGTGTGTGTGTGTGTGTGTGTGTGTGTGTGTGTGTGTGTGTGTGTGTGTGTGTGTGTGTGTGTGTGTGTGTGTGTGTGTGTGTGTGTACTGTGTTCCTGTCACATAAGTGTTCAGTCACTAGCTGTGTTGGCATCGACCTATTTTTATCTGAATTTTGGAATGCTGTGTGGAAATGCGCAGAAATTCTAAAAATGTGCACAAAAAAAACGTATATGTGCTCATTTGAGGCGGATAGTGTTTTTGCCCAATAAAAAGTTATGCGCATAAACTATGATGGAAACATATTTTACATTAATCCCTTAATGTGCAACAAAAACCTCATATGACTTTGCCTCAATAGAGGATGTGATTGGATAACTGGACTCAATGTAATCATTAAGAGTTGGTTGTAACATTTTTAATGATCTGTTACAACTATCCCCACCCCAAGCAGCCATTAACTGTTTTAGCATGTGGCTTTAAAGTTAGCATGAATGCAAAGCATCAAATTAAACTAGAGAAACAGCTACTTCAGGCTATGTAAGTCAAAAGATTGTATCTACAACACAATGATTGCTAGGCAAAAAATTATCTTATTGAAAAATATTGGTTTCTTTCCTGAAAATCAGTTTTTTGGGCATAAGATTAAAAATCCTGCATTAAAAATTTAAAATGTGAATGGAGTGTATGATATTGTGACCACAGGTCTTTTCTGCCTGCTGGGGGAAAAAAACAACAACAATAGAACCCTGACCAAAACACAACAGAAAATGTAATGGTTTTAATGGTTATAATGGGAATTGTATTGGTTTTAATGGAAACTATAATGGTATGTGATGGATTCTATTGGTGAGATGTTAAATCCTATTGGAAAAATGCCAAAAACACACTAAAAAAAGGAATTTTGTAGTGGTTTTACTGGAAAAAGCTAATGGTTCATAATGGTATTTTAATGGAAACCACTGGAATTTCTGTGATGGTTTCTATTGGGCTTCTACTGTTTTTCTTTTTTGTTAGCAGGGCTGACTTGTCAAACTAACCATGTTTCAACTAACCCTGTGTTACAACACACTATTCTATTTTTTTTTTCTTTCAAATTATTGCACTATAGCATGTTTCTCATGTAGCCTATACTTGCTACAGCTGCTGTGATACCGCTGCCGGCCTGCAGAGAGCAGCATGATAATATTATATATGTATCACTGTATCATAGTGTATATATTTTATATGTCTATGTTCATGTCCAATGCAAGTCTTTTGGGTAAGCTAGCGTTTTCTGTTTCTGTGTTCTCTCCGAGTACTGTAGTAAAATAATAATAATAATAATAAATAATCCACAGTATGGTACAAACAAGTAAATCAATGCGAATATGATAACATATGCAATTAAACAGCGTATAATTCATTCATTTTTCTGATGTGATACTGTCCAGCAGCGACACCTGCCAGGTCACGTGAGAGGAGGCAATGCCTCTAAAGCATTGGTCTCAAACTCAGTTCCTGGAGGGCCACAGCTCTGCACAGTTTAGCTCCAGCCCTAATCAAACACACCTGATCCGGCTAATCAGGGTCTTCAGGATTGCTAGAAACTTCCAAACAGGTGTGATTTGGAGCTGGTTGGATCAAAACTGTGCAAAGCTGTGGGCCTCCAGGAATTGAGTGTGAGACCACTGCTAAACTGTGGTAAATTAAAAGCGTAAAGTAAACGACTCAGATATCGCAAATGTATCGTACGCAGATATCACTGCTTTCTGTCCGATCAAAATGTTAATGACTTGAAATAGTGATCTAGAGGTGGTTTTTAGTGAGCAGTTGTACTGAGCTGATGTATGTATGTATATATATATATATATATAGGCCTACTTGGTTTTAAGAAATGTGTTTTTAAATGCATTATTTTGTTTCAGGGTTATCACTGTGTTAACTAAAACTTTTTAAAACCTTTTTTGTTAATTGAAATACAACTGAAATAAAATAGGTTAAAAAAAAACAGATATTAGATGAAAAATGTAAAGTAAATCTAAATTAGTATTTTTTAAACAAGTTTAAATTAAAAATACAAAAATTACTAAGTAGAAATAAATAAAAACTGAAACTGACATAAAATAGCCTAAATTAAACATAAATTGTAATATTTTTAAAAAAAAAATCTAATAAAAAAACAAAACAACAAAATTGGAAGCATTTTATAAAAAATAAAACAATTACAACTCACTCAAAATACTAATAAAATAATACTCAAATAGCTCTGGTATGTTTACATTAACACTATTGATTGTTTTTTATATATATATAATTTAAGAAATGTCCTTTAATTGTTAATTTATTTTACATTTAAAATGTGAACTGTAAGAGGAATTTGCACTGGTGTTAGCACTACCTCAGCCATCTGTATTGTACAACAGATGACCTTTTTGTAGGTATGTATTCATTATATTGTTTTGCATTTTATTATTTGCATGTTCTTTTTAAATGCTATGATGTTAATGATGATGTTAAATGGACAATAAACAGGGAATCTTTTATTTAATCTAAAATTTTACCATGCTCTGTCTGAAAGAAGCGTCAAAGGCCATTCCAGTTTGAAGGATCCTTGGTTTCAGGCACTTTAGCTCCAAGTTTCTAGTGATCCTGAAGATCTTGATTAGCTGGTTAAGGTGGATTTAATTAAGGGTTGACGTTAAACTCCGGCCCTAGAGGAACAGGTACAGACACTCCTGCAGTACACATTAGATAAATATTAAACTAGGAATCATGGATTGTATATCAATTTGGTTAGGCAATGAAAGCATTTCCCCATGTGACAGCATATATAATCGTACATATACTCTACATCGGCACACATTAGCTGGAATTTGAGTTCCAGTATCCTAGAACAGGATCACAAACAATGCATTTCCACTCAAACTGCATGCAGATGCCTGAGGCAAAAGGATCACAGGCCCAATGAACTCAAAAACTCCTGTCTGTAACACCAAAAAACAGGTTAATCTTGTTCTGTCTCTCACAATACAATCTTGTTACTCCGCATCTGAAGAGGGACATACTGTATCCTCCCTAGACAAGACAAGTCTTTGCAACAACTTTAACAATTAATTCTGGGTCAAAGTTACGAAATATCAAAATTTGTCATTTTTATATTTCGATACACACACACATATAGATATATATTTCAGTAAGATTATTTCAATAAGATACAATGTATAATTTAAGAGGTTTTGGATTTTAAAGAAGTGGTCACCATGAATACCATACATCGGCTGTAAATGTACAGTGGCAAATAAGATGAAATAATATCTTCTCTGCCCTGCCCATTTACATCCAGTACTTTTGTAAACTTTGTGTTCATTTGAATGGAAGGTCAACACACCCTATGAAGAAAAAAGGAGGAATAGAACGAACTTCATTGGCTGTTGCATGTAACATCTTCATGTAAAATGTCCCTGTAGGATTCTGACACGGAGCAAAATTCAACTCCTTCAAGGCAAAAGAAAGCGTGCTGCTTATACAAGCAATAAATCACAGTTATCTCTAATTTGGCCGCACTATTCTTAAATGAAAGATGCACCAAACTGTTTTGTTCATTTTACCAGCAGACTCTATATTACAGGAGAAAGAGAGAAAATAGACAAACAAAAAAGTACTTCAGACAAGGGCTAAAGACTTTTCCCCCCCGACACTGCACTCTAAACAAAATTACACCTCTACACTACACTAGCTACACCTCAGCATGTCAACAGACACCACCGGCGATGAACAACTTACCCATGGTTCATATATGTAAAGTCATAGTCATTAAATTCTTATTATTTTTATCTCGTCTTTTCCTTTCTCTTCAGTGTGAGTTATTACCACAATAACTGTGAAAATATTTTGATAAGCAAATGTACCGATTCTTCTAATTCATATATTATCTAAAGGATAAAATGAATAATATATTATCCATTCACACCGAGAACGATAACTATAATTATTAAAAAAAATAGCATATTATTAGCAAACTGAATTTGTGAGCACTTCAAAGCAGGACTCTGATTGGCTGTCAGTGATTTTATCGTTCATCATCTGGAAAAATAAAAAAATAAAAAAGTTCTGAAAGTGATTCCAACAATACTGTTCTTTATGAAAGCTTGTTTTTATCACAGGATTATACAATATATAATTGTGACTGTTTATCTCACAGTTCCAACTGTATGTCAGTTCTAAGTTTTTATCAGAATTGTGAGATATACATTTATATGAATTGAGACTTTTTTTGTATTTGACTATTTTATAGCGTAAAGGGTAAGTCGTATGAATTTATGAATGAACCACTCATTTTAAAATCTTCCCAGTCTACTCACATTCGTAATGACATCCAGTAACCCTACAATAAATAAATCCACTTCACCAGCTAATTACTTTTCAACCGTGATGCTAAAGAGCTACCGCTAAAACGGAGGTTTCGTTTTTCTTATGTCACAGAATAAAAATTAGAAAAGGTACATGTATTTTTCTCCGAAATGTGTGTTTATATCTGTATATGGTGTTATTAAACAAATAGAGTTTTGTCAAATATGTTTTAATAATCATCATTTACACTACAAAGTAAATGTATATACATCAAACATTCAAATGCCCATATAAATACACCTATGTATTTGCTGTGCTGCACAGACAGTCTCTACAACAAAGTTACTCCAAAACCATTTTTCACACCGCAGAATCCTCTTTACTTTTCTGAATGCTTGATGTGGTCTGCGTTTCCGGAGGCACTTGAACTTTCTTCATCTCGAATCCTTTGACCCAGGTGTAGGCGAAGGATCCGACCAGCACCATCATATTGCTTGTCCACCAGAGCTTACTCTTAGTGGAGGCCGAGTGGACGACCGCCAACACGGTCTGTGCGCATGATTTGGCTGTGCCGGACACATTGTGCGTCAATGGACTGGTGAATTTGATCTGAAGTCCCGTCACGTAACCGATGGCAAAGCCAAAGACTCCACCCAAAGTCATCATGCCCCAAAAATGTAAATGTGTCAGTCGGTTAAACTCCAACAAGCTTTTCACTTCACCAAAAATGACAATAAGCGGAATAAAAAGTACACTGGCATTGAGGTTGTTGTAGTAGGAGAGCTTCCAGATATTTCCATCCACCACCGGCATCACTTTTTTTGTGTAGATGGCATTGAGAGATACACAAAGACTGGCAATTACGCCGAAAATGACACCTGTCCAAGAAAGGGAACCTGCCACAGATTCTTGGTCCACACCCAGCCAGAATCCACCTGGAGGCATAACAAAACGAAGCACAGATAGTCAAGCACATCTCTTTTGTAGCAGACTCCATTGTATTGATGAACGGGATCTTCGCAGCTGCTGTGACAGTATCAAAAAATGCTTTCTCGTTAACTAGGTATGAAAGCTGGTTTCTGTCTTTTAAGGCTGTTCACGTCAAGAACTATAACTATAAAGATAACAGTAGCACTTTATTTTTACAGCCCAGTTCCGCATCCACATGTATTTATAGCCTACTAACCCTGAACCTAGGGGTAGTCGTGGCCTAATGGTTAGGGACTGCTCTGTCTGTCTGTCTGTCTGTCTGTCTGTCTGTCTGTCTGTCTGTCTGTCTGTGTGTCTGTCTGTGTGTGTGTGTGTGTGTGTGTGTTCACTACTCACTGCTGTGTGTGTTCACTACTCACTGCTGTGTGTGTGCACTTGGATGGGTTAAATGGATGCAATGTACTGTTGGCTATTGCTACAAATATACCTGAGCTGCTTAAGACTGGTTTTGTGCTCCAGGGTCACATATTATCCAGTACTTTTATGTACACTGCACGTGCACATACTGTAAAACAACTATATCTACAGTACATTAGCATTCACACCAGCAGACGATAACATTGTTTATTCTAAACGCATGGTGGAAATTTAGCATTAAATGCTCAAACTCTGATTGGCTTTCAATGTTTTTACTGTTCGTCCATTAGAAAATTTGTTCTGAAAGACATTCCAACAATTATATTGTTATAACTATACAATGTATTGTAATGACTATTCTCATAAAAATGTAATAATTATTAACACTTTATAGTTATCATCCTTTAACTATAACAATTATATTAGCGTTCACACCAAGACCGTATCCATGTCTTGAACATTAGGGGGACCTTTTCTCTTTTCATTTTAAATAAAGTATTAACATAGAACTAAGTCTAATTCTACTTGGGCATTTTGAACAATTAGCAAATAATATTTTAATTTATGCACACATGCACTAATCTTAAAAACGCAAAAGGTTTCTTGTCTCGTCACATTCATCTGCCCTTTAAATGCTGGAGCATTCTGATTGGCTGTCAATGTTTTTATCATTGGTAAGCTGGAAAAAAAAAATCCCTAAATAAAATTCCTTGAAAGTGATTCCAAAATATTGTTTCTCTGTGTTATCTTTATAGTTGTGGTGTGGACTTTCCTTATGATCAAAGAATTCTAGAATAATAGTCTCACAATTTTACTTTATTATTTTAATTATCATTATGCTCACAATTATTTTTTTGTAATAGTTATTGTTTTTACTTTGACACAGAAAAGTGCTTCCAATAGATGATGAAGTTTTTGTGGGCGGAGCCTATCTGATAGCAGAAAATTACAGTTTTCAAGTAGCAGTCTAAAGAGCCATGGAATAAAATTAAAAAAGGTAAATTTGAGTTTATATTTCAAAATTCTGATTTTATTCTCACAATTCCGAGATTGTATCTCATAATTCTGCTAAGGAAACACAACTCGTCATTCTCTCTTTTCCCCTCGGCTCAGAATATGAGCTTATATCCCACACTTCTAGCTTTTTTTTCCTGCTCAGAATTGACAAACTCACTATTGTTGAGTTAAATCGAGTTATAAAGTCCAAACTAGGAGATATAAACTTGCATTTGCGAGAAAAAAAGTCAGAACTGTGAGATAAAATACAGGTTATGTAAAATGTTAATAGTAAACTGTTTAAATAATATTTCACGGTGTTACTGTAGGGCTCATACAATAAGTCCCCTATGAACAGCATATGTGAATATTATGTAGACATATCGTTTAAATCAAATTTATGCATTAAAAGTTCAGTAACCATAGCAGTTTTCATCCATAGTCTGTCCGTTTAAACGTCGGCGTTCCACTTCAACTGGCGTCTTTGATGACAGTATTCTATAAAATTATTTGCATTCAGATTCTGCCATCAAAAGGCACATTTTTCTCATATTCTATGGATTTTACCCGTTTCTCTCCACTTGAATGACATGCGTCCCTGTAGTTATGTTTCCATCACCCTCTTTTTATGCACATTTTGAAATAATCGCATCAAAAGTGATGGAAACGCCAAATTTCCAAAAAGTTTTTACGCTCGCTTGAGGTGGTTTTTGACTTCGGGTTAATGCGAATAATAAGTTAATGCAAAGGGTTAATGCAAACAATAAGCTTGTCAGGAAGTGACGATTTTGCTCTCGTTGGATGGAAACGGTGCTTATTCGCAAACATTTTAAATGCGATATTCCAATTTTGCGCATAAGTTACATTCGCAACTTAGGAAGGAAACCCGGATTTCTTACTTTTGCTAAACACAAAGGAATATATTTTGAAGAATGTTCGAAACCAGCTGATGGTAGCCATTGACTTCCATAGTATACTATGGAAGTCAATGGGTACCGTCAACTGTTTGGCTACCAAGATTCTTCAAAATATCTTCTTTTGTGTTCAGCAGAGAATAGTAACTCGTGCAGGTTTGGAACGACATGGGGGACAGTAAATGATGACAGAATTTTTTTTTTTTATATTGTGAACTATCCCTTTAAGCGGCTGGTACTCACCTAGAATTACTCCACAACACAGCACCGCGTAGAAAGACGTGGTTTGCTTTAGAACCAAGTAGGACAGAGCGACATTAAACACGGTGGAAAGCGACCGGCCAACAGTGTAGAAGGCAACTCCCACATATTTTAGGCACAAGTTGTTGAATGTAATCATGCCGATGAACACGACCGTCAAGGGCAAAATCTCTCTGGACACTCTGAAATCAAATTTCAAAGACGGGAAATCCACGAATCCAGGACATAATTTTGAAAGAAAGTGCATGAGCCAACATAATCCAACGCTAACAACACACTGGAAAAATGTGATGAAGACAGGCGCGTCCAGCTCCTTGCTGTCTAACAGGTAGTTGTTCAGGAAAACCATGGAAATCGAGATGAACCAGTAAAGAACGACCACCACAGCGATTTTGGTCGCTCTCAGGATAAAGGGCTCGTCTTTTTCCGACCGAGTGGAGTCTGAGAAAGCCATTCTTAAAATTCTGGATCGCTTGAGCTGGGACCTGTTCATGGTTCAAGAATAAAGGAAGAGGAACAATGCAAATGCACATTAGTTATTTTATAACAACAGCAACAATAACATTTCGCATCAGGCGCCTGTGGTACCCTACACTGGCCATGAGTAAAACGATAGCCGGAGTGGTCAACAACTTCCCGGTTCCGCGTTGGATTTCTTAAAGCGACATCCTCACATTTTACAAAATCATAAAACTGCACAGAATGGAGTATCACCATAAACTACGTGCGGAAACAATCAGATAATTATCGTAATCATGTTTATAGATGCGGGAATAAATAATTAAGTGAATAAAAACAACAACAAATAGTAAGAGAGCATTTCGGATGCTTAACCATACATACACTCACTTACTTAAACAGTAGCAATAAAATAATTTTGAATTTAATGTTTGCAACGTTAAATAAAATGACAGAATCTGTGTATATCTGACGCTTGAGTCTCACCTTACTGGATATCAGACATTTGCTTACAACCATTTGCAATGCACATGATTAAAGCAGGAAGTGTTTTTAATTGTCAACTCCTCCTTTCTCTTGAGACAGTCTACCGTAGTACCATAACTTGTGTTGCATTTTTATTACAATAGAACAAAACAGGCCAGTTATGAGATATCTATCAGTATCATTCCAAAGCATTATAAGCTGGGGTGTTGTTCCTTGCATTCATGTATGAAAAATTCACTTCTTTTAATATTATTTACCTCAAATTGGGTCTTTTTCTTATTAAATTAGACAATATCTCAAGAAATGACTATTAGGCTACTGGTTGTAGGCTTATACATCCTTCCAAAATGCCTGTAAAAAATTGCAATAAATAAGTTCTAAGTCATAATAATGTCAGTTATGATTTTAAATTGCACCTGTAAAATGCATTTACTCCTAATTTCACATGGTGCTTTTTAATGGTGAATAATGTATGTTCTCCTTACTGGTCCTGCATGGATAATATCCTCAGAAATTTACTTGGTTTGTCATGGACTCGTGCATTTTGGGGTTTGTCACTGAATATGCATATTTATCATTTATTTTATTAACCTAATCAATGCTAATTGGGTACTTTTAATAACAATGACTAATGACTCCCATAGTTGATTGCATTGATGGCTCCCTAATGTATCCTAAACTCATATAGCTATGTTCATAATCAAAACAAAAATGTGTAGCTTCTCTTATTTAGCGTTTGTTTAGTGTTTAATTTAAGTAGAAATCATAGCGCAGTTACGTGCAGCAGCAAACCACATTTACTAAAGTCAAAGTTATGAAAAATAATCTTATCTATTTTTTATGTTAATTTGTATATTTATTTTCCTAGTTATCCTTTGCTTATAGGAATTATTACCATTAAAAATGAATTATTTTCTGGCTCTGGAAAGGTACAGCAATTCTGTATTTCTATGCCAGGAGTACTTTTATTCTGAAGTGCGGAAAGAGGAGGGGCCTGAGAGGGTGGTTGCTTACTTCCGGTAGTGAGCTTCGCTGATGCATATCGTTGTATATATCAGTACATTCTGACGTAATTATTATTACGTTTTTCTTATTTAGAAAATAAGACAGGCGTCGTCTGTTATCTAATAACCTCGAAATGGCAACAACAGTTAGCACGCAACGAGGACAGGTAAGAGATCATTTTTAAATACACTTTTACCGTACGCAACATGCTAGCTTGCTCAAGCAGCATAATACGGATTTTTCCCAATAAAAACAAACATCTGAAGTTTCGCAGTACAGAATTAACGTTACTAAAATATACAAACATAGATGTTACACCTCGACTGGCGTCTAAACATCACAATGTTGGACGCACACTAACGAGAAAGACACAAATAAGTATGTAACGTTAACGTTACGTATGCCAGCTCTTGATTGCTGCAGAAACGTCGAGATATTTGCAACAAGTAACGTTAGATCGTCAATGTCAAAATGTGACAACTAAATGTTGACAAATGTGATTTAATGCCATATTTTAAAGACCTGTTTGTATCCGTTAGTCACTAAACGGTCGATTTATTTAATAAGTCATTCGAGCGTTATTCTTGTCGTAAATTTGATCTAAGTTCATTACCGTTATAAACGGTACGTTAGTTGTTTAGATGTAACATGTCGTGAATGGTGTTGTTTTGTGCATCGGGCTCGTGATTTAGCACGCAGTTTGTAACGGGACGTTGACGCATAACGTAATAACATACTTCCAGCCAACATCAATATAGCAAAAGAGAAATGTAGTTATATGTATGTATGTATGTATATTAGGAGTATATTGAATAAATTGTACCATGTTCAACAGTGTTTTTGTCATCTTTAGATATAATAATGATGCAATTAAATCAACAAAGAGGAAATGACAAACAAATACTTTGTACTTCGAACTTGATACTGATAGGTTTTCTCTAAAATGTCACATTCAGTCTATCCTGTTAAAAAGTTATTAAACAATTTAATTTGGATATTGAAAGTTCTTGCAAAAATCTCTTTCTGAATTAATGTAATTTTATTTTTTATTATTTTATTTATTTATTTTGTAATAGTTTAGTATAGTTTTGCTGATACCATAGAATATATATATATATATATATATATATATATATATATATATATATATATATATATTAGTAGGTTAAAGTTGCATTATTATAAATGTCTGTTATAAGACGCCATGCCCTGATAATGATGATTTGTACAATACAAATAAAACTAAGTGGAATCCTTTTGGGAATTATTGAAAGACTCATTTTTTCCTTTGTTAAAAGAAGTCTTAAAATTATGCATTTAAAATGATGTAAAATTATGCATTAATTTTACGAACATTTCCATTAACTCAAACACAGCACATTGTGTACAGTTACAACTTGGTACATTGTGCCATCTTTATGTGTTACTTTAACTCCCAAACCTGGCAAAGATCCAATTTTAGACCAATCACATTATTAAACGACATGTTTGTACATTAAAAAAATAAATAAATAAATAAAATTAACTGAATGAACAGCAATGTCCTTTTAGTGCTCAAACTTTTTAATTATAGACTTCTAATAGAAGATGATGGTTTCATTGCATTTCTTAACTTTTTGTTATGCTTTTGATAATTAATGTTTTTCATTATTTACATTATTTACTTGCAGATTAATTTCTAAACATTATAATATCTCTTTATGAAAATTCAGATATTTCAGTCTCTTTACCAGGAGGCACATCACCCCGATTTTCCATTCAAACAGGGTTGCTCTCGGGATCTTCTCATTATAATGTCTACAGAAATTCTGTCTTTATTACAAATTCAGCCATAGCTCTGTTATTAGAGATACTTGAGCAGTCAGTAATCACTCGAGGTGATCAAAGATATAATGACCAGTAATTGCATGAGAAAAGTGTTTTTGTGATTCTGAAGTATCATAAATCATTGCACAGAATCAAAAGCTGTTGTAATTATGTGTTCAGGTCTACATTGGTGAGCTGCCTCAGGATTTCCTGAGAATCACCCCGACGCAGCAGCAGCAGCAGGTGCAGTTAGACGCCCAGGCGGCCCGACAGCTGCAGTACGGAGGATCTTTAGGAACAGCTGGCCGCCTCAGCATCACTGTCGTACAGGTACGTCTGCAGTGCTAGTTTAATGGTGGACAGTCAGACTTACACTGCCTTTCTGAATGTATCTTTTTCAAGTATTTCTACTGTAGGGAGAGTATTTTCAGTTTGTAAAGCCCAATTTGTTACGTTCCATAGAATAATAACGTAGTTTTTACTAGGAGTGCACTGAAATGACAATTCTTGGCTGAAGCCAAAACAAACAGTGGGCCGAAGGCTGAAGTCCGAACACTGTTTTTCAGGTTTTTTCCCTCCATGTAATTTTTTTTTTTAACCACTGCACAAATTAAATAGCCAACATGTGCTTCTTTTTTTTTTTTGTCTTGCCTTTCAAAGAAAAAAAACAACAGGATCATGTGACACTGAAGACTGGAGTAATGATGCTGAAAATTCAGCTTTGATCACAGAAATAAATTATACTTTACTGTATGTTCACATACAAAACATTAATAATATTTCATAATATTACCATTTTTGTATTTTTTATTGTACAAATAAATGCAGCCTTGCTTAGCAAAAGAGACTTCTTCTAAAACATTAGAAAATATTACAGATCCCAATTTGAACACTGTGTGAATATAATACGTGTATTAATAGAGCTCTTGTAATTATTATTGACTTTTTTTTTTTTTTTTACAGAACAACACTCAAATTGCAGTACTAGCATTTATGAATGTTGATGTAGCTTTTATTTTGGTGGACCGCGGTGCTTCTTGTTGTTGACAACACAGCAGATATAGTTATAAATGATTCTCATTATGAATTTGGGAAGATGTTTGTCGTGCATATTGCATTGTCACATCCATGCTTTGTAAAAATTAATAAAAATGTTACTGAGCAACTGACGATTAACACTGTTTCAGTGCAGATTTTCCTCGCTCTTTGGACTTTGAACCCTGGCTAACAAACAGAGAGCATCCCAAGCTTGCGCAGCGCTGTCAGAATGAAAACATAACATTCTGCAGTTTACTTACTAATTGTATAAGGCCATTTCACGATTTCAATCATCAAACAGCAACCACCCCTTCCTCTTTTCATTGAAGAAATGTGATGCAGATGCAGCACTAAACAGTCTCTTGCTGTCAGTGCTTGTAATAATTTTTGCATCTTTCTCTGACGTCACCAAAAATGTCATTTTCCGGGACAATTTATTCAGTCAATATTTATTTATTCATTCAAATCAATAAGGCATATGAAACAAGTCCTCTATCTATAATATTGCTTTCTCCAGAGACTAACGTGGTAAAAGGTGTAATAATATGATAAGTATGACAATGATACCAATGTTGGATAACAAGCTATTTCCATCACTGACATCTTTCTGTGGTTGCAACACTGATTGGGCAATTGTTTGAGCAATGCATTTCAGTCAGTTTCACAAAACAACATTTCGGCTTAACATTGTGTTTCTACATAAATGGATCATTGCAATTGTTGTATTTGTGCATCTGTGACTTTAAGTGTGTAATAAGTATACTGGCTATTTAAAAGGAGATGCAAAAGCCTGTTAGTTACAAGGCCAATTTAATTATTATTTTCACAGGCGAAGCTTGCGAAGAACTATGGGATGACACGCATGGACCCTTACTGCAGGATTCGACTTGGCTATGCCGTCTATGAGACTCCTACTGCCCACAATGGAGCAAAGAACCCTCGCTGGAACAAAGTCATCCAGTCCACTGTCCCACCCGGGGTCGACTCCTTCTATCTGGAAATCTTCGATGAGGTCAGACTGAAAAACTCTTTTTGTAAACAGTTACATAATTGATCAAATTATAATATTTAATTATTTTTAAATATTACATTTTCTTTACGAAAAATAAGATGAAAAATGTTTATTGATAACCTTTTTTTTTTCCATGACTATGATGAGACAACACTGACGTCATTTAATGCAAACTGTGACTATATAAATATTCTGTATTGTTGACAGGAAAAGATCAAACTAAAATGTAATAAAAAATACCAGAATCTCTATTTGTTTTCAAAAAAAAGAGGAGACAAAATAATCGAATCAGATTTACTTTTCAAAGTGGTTTGAAATTGTATTCCTTTTTCAACTACATTTAATAGCTTAGTATAGTCATAGTTTTGTTACATGTCCTTGTTTTTGTCATATTTATTAACATTATTTTCAGTCATTGAAAACTGTTGATATTTTAGTCATGTTATTGTCACATTAAAGCAATAATTCACCCAAAAATAATTTACTGTGCCTCAAGTTTATTTCTTCTGTTGAACACAAAGAAAGATATTTTGAAGAATGTTGATTACCAAAGAGTTTCTGGTAGCCATTGACTTCCAAAGTATGGTAGAAAAAAAATCCATTACGGCATGCCAAGGTTACTATAGTTAAAAAGGATAGTTCACTCAAAAATTAACCCATAATTTACCCTCAAGCGATCCTAGGTGTGTGTGACTTTATTCTTTCAGACGAATATAATCAGAGTTATATTTGAAAATGTCCTGCCTCTTCCAAGCTTTATAATGGCAGTGAATGGGGGTTGAGATTTTGAAGCACAAAAAAGTGCGTCCATCCATCATAAAAAGTACTCCACATGTCTCCAAAGGGACAATTAAGGCGAATCGATGCGTTTGTGTAAGAAAAATATCCACATTTAAACTCTAGCTTCCGCTAACTGTTGTACGCGCGTTCACAAATGTTTCAGCGGATGATGTTGGACGTAGGTGAAGAAACAAACAAAAAATTAATAAAAATGCCACAATTGACAAAAGGACAAAATACACAATTTAATTACTAAAACTTTAACTAAAATTAAAATGAAAACAGTTTCATAATATTAAAAAAAACTCTTAACAGTGCCAAAATAACAAATTTTTATTTTTATATCCTGAAATCCTGCAGAAAAGTCACCTTTACATGGCAGTAGGAGATTTTAAATGTTGATTGTTCTGTGTTGCCGGACAGAGGGCGTTTTCCATGGATGATCGCATCGCATGGACACATGTGACGATCCCAGAGAGTCTGCGAGAGGGAACCGTCGTGGATGAATGGTACAGCTTGAGCGGAAGACAGGGTGATGACAAAGAAGGCATGATTAATCTTGTCATGTCCTTTGCTGTAAGTCCTCACTCACAAAATACTCCTGTGCATGAACTGAGTGTTATGGTGTGTCTTGACGAGAGAAATGCTGTTGCCCCATCTTAATGTAAATTTGTAAACCAATGCAGTTGTGATAGGTATGCATATGTTTTGTTTTGACAGTCAAATTACTTGTTGCCTGTACAAATGACCTGGTCAGAACATGCATGAAAATTCAGAAAGTATATGCACTGTAAAGAATAAGAACAGTAACTCTTTCAAAAAATAGCACGTCAACTTTTGTTAAATCAAATGTTGTTTTTTTTTTTTTTTCTCTCTCTCTCTCTTTTTTTTTTGTCAAAGTCAATACCAGCGGGAATGATGATGCAACCGCAGCCTGTGGTTTTGATGCCTACAGTTTATCAACAGGGCGTTGGATATGTGCCCATAGCAGGTTTGTTTAACACTGTGACACAATACCTAGGGATGAAGCAATCGATCAGCCTTTGCTTTATTTTCAGAAAGTATTCATAAATGCAGTTTTAAGGCCCTTCATCATGTTTAACTGTACTGTATCATATTTGGTACACACATTTAAATTATCAAAATGATCAAAATTTTGCTGAAATGCCTGTTTCACACAATCTACTACATGCTTTCTGTCATCTGATGGACTTTTTTAGCAAGTAAAAGTCATTTTAGTATAATAACACTTACAGGACTGCAGCAGCTCAGGTTTACTTGATTGTCCAGACATCATTTTTTGGAAAAATCATGTTAAAATGTGAGGAACATTTGTTTGTTTTTCTCTCAGTCCTAATTCTATTCCATTGCATTATATGTTTTGAACATAAAACTAAGTATTTTCAATTGAAGTTTATTTGTATAGCGCTTTTCACAATACAAATCGTTGCAAAACAGCTTTACAGAAAATTTAAGTTTCTGCATTATATGTTGTAGTAGTAGCTTATCAGTGGTGACTATGTCAAGGTAATGATATAGATATGATAATGTAATCATATAGATATAACTGAAGTACAAGGTTATGAGATACCTTATGTGAATGCTTGGCTAAAGAGATGTGTCTTTAATCTAGATTTAAACAGGGAGAGTGTGTCAGAACCCCGGAAGTTATCAGGAAGGCTATTCTAGAGTTTGGAAGCTAAATACGAAAATGCTTTACCTCCTTTAGTGGACTTTGCTGTCGTAGGTACTACCAAGAGTCCAGAGATTTGCGACTTTAGGGAGCGTGATGGATTGTAGCGAGCTAGAAGACTTCTTAGGTACGCAAGGAGCTAAACCATTAAGGGCCTTATAAGTAAGTAGTAATATTTTGTAACTAATACAGAACTTAATAAGCAGCCAGTTTAGAGATTGTAAAATTGGAGTAATATGATCATATTTTCTTGACCTGGTAAGGACTCTAGCAGCTGCATTTTGGACTGCCTGTAGCTTGTTTATTGAAGATGCAGGACAACCAGCTAGCACTGCATTACAATAGTCCAGTCTAGAGGTCATGAATGCATGAACTAGCTTTTCTGCGTCAGAAAGAGATAACATGTTCCGCAGCTTGGCGATGTTTCTAATATGGAAGAATGCAGTTTTTGTAACATGGGAAATATGGTTTTCAAAAGACAAGTTTCTGTCTAATATAACACAAGTTTTTGACTGTAGAGGAAGTAACAGTACATCGGTCTAGATCCAAATTGTAATCTAAGAGATTCTGTGTACTGGTTTTTTTTGGTCCAATAAGTAATATCTCTGTCTTATCCAAATTTAATAGGAGAAAATTATTGGTCATCCAATCTTTTACATTTTTAACACACTCTGTTAGCTTAGATAATTCAGAAGTTTCATCTGGTCTTGTTGAAATATATAATTGAGTATCATCTGCATAACAATGGAAACTAATCCCGTAAAGGTGTAACATGTATATTGAAAATAGTAGAGGGCCTAGAACAGATCCTTGTGGGACTCAGTACGTTACTGGCGTTAATTGAGATGATTCCCCATTTAAATAGACAAAGTGATAGCGATCAGACTGCTAGTATTAAACCATCTTAAAGCCTGCCCTTGAATACCCGTATAGTTTTGTAATCAATGTATGAGTATGTCATGATCTATAGAGTCAAACGCAGCACCAAGATCAAGTAAAACTAGCAATGAGATGCAGCCTTGGTCTGATGCAAGAAGCAAGTCATTTTTAATTTTAACAAGTGCAGTTTCTGTGCTATGATGAGCCCTGAAACCTGACTGAAATTCTTTATAGATATAATTTTTTTGAAGGAAGGAGCGTAATTGAGCAGAGACCACTCTTTCTAAAATTTTTGACATAAACGGAAGATTTTAAATGGGTCTGTAATTTGCCAGCTCATTAGGATCTAGTTGTGTTTTTTTAACAAGAGACTTGACTAACCACCAGTTTGAATGGTTTTGGAGCGTGACCTAGAGATAACGACGAGTTAATAATATTGAGAAGCGGTTCTTCTGCTACAGGCGGCAACTCTTTCAGTAATTTAGTGGGTACAGGATCTAATAAACATGTTTTTGGTTTAGATGCAGTGATAAGTTTATTTAGCTCTTCCTGTCCTATAGCTTCTTTTTTTTTTTTTTTAAATGTCATCTTACTAAGACATTATTGGTGATATAGAATGACAACTGATATACACACGTGGTCAGAATTGTTTGTACACTTGATAAATATGATCAAAGAAGGCTGTGGAAATGAATCTGTATTATTAAACCTTTTGATCTATTATTTAAAAAATTCACAAAAATCTAACCTTTAAGAATAAGAATTTAAAATGGAAGGGAAATATCATTATGAAATACATTTTTTTTTCTTTAATACACATTGGATACAATTAACGGTACCCTTTTATTCAATACTTCTTAAAACCTCCATTTGCCAAAATAGTATAGGAGTTTTCTCCTGACAAGAGATCAGAGACCATTCCTTCATCCAGAATCACTCCAGACCCTTTAGATTCACAGCTCCATGTTGCTGCTTCTTCTCTTCAGTTCACCCACTCATCTTCTATAGGGAACTGAAATGACCAGCAGAAGCTTGGTTTTGTGCTCAGTGACCCATTTTTGTGTTGTTTTTAAGATTTGTTTTTGCATTATTGTACGGTTGGAAGATCCAAACATGGCCCATTATAAGATTTCTAACAGAGTCAGTCACTTAATGATGTTTTATCTGTTGGTATTTGATAGAATCCATGATGCCGTGTGTCTAAACAAGATGTCCAGGACCTCCAGCAGAAATATAGGCCCACAACATCAAAAATACAGCAGTATATTTCATTGTACACATGGGCTACTTTTTATCCCTGTGTTCACCAAACCCATCTTGAGTGTTGATCTGACCATAGAAGCCAGTCCCATTTGAAGTTCCACTCGTGTCTGATAACTGAATATGTAACTGAAAATGAAAGCTTTATTTTATTTTTTATTTTTTTTCCTTTTTTATTTTTTTTTCTTGAAACCCTCCCGAACAACATGTGGTGATGTAGGTGCTGTTTGATATATTTTTTAAAGGTTTTCTGACCCCGAGACTCAACCGTTTTCTGCAGTTCTCCAGCTGTGATCCTTGGAGAGTCTTTAGCCGCTCAAACTCTCCTTCTCACCGTGCATTAGGACGATATAGACACACGTCCTCTTCCAGGCAAATTCCTAACATTTTCTGTTGAATGGAAATTCTTAGTTATTGTCCTGATGGTGGAAATGGGAATTTTCACTGCTCTAGCTCTTTCCTTAAAGCCACTTCACTAATTTGTGAAACTCAATTATCTTTTGCTGCACATCAGAAATATATTCTTTGGTTTTTCTCATTGTGATGGATGATTAAGGGAATTTGGCCTTTGTTTTCCCTCCTATTTATATTTCTGTGAAACAGGAAGCCATGGCTGGATAATTTCATGTTCATAATCACCCTGGAGTGCTCAAAATTGTGAATATGAATGGGAATATATTTGGAGGTATTTTATTCATAAGAATTTCTAGGGGTGCCAGTAATTGTGTCCAACATGTATTTGAGAAAAGAAAAACATTTATTTCATAGTGATATTTCCCCCCATTTTAAATTCTTATTCCCCAATGAAAGGTTAGATTTTTGTGAATTATTATTATTATTATTATTTTTTTTTCAAATAAAAGATCAAAAGGATTAAGAATGCACATTTATTTTCACAGCTGCCTTTGACCATATTTACCAAGGGTACCAACAATTCTGACCACATGTGTATCATTTTATGCAGGTAGTCTGATATACTGTTATAAAGACCTTATTGATTTACATTACAAACTATCAAAATTTCATCTTAATTTTTGGCAGTATAAATATCAGCATCTGCACCAAATTGCATATTTTTGCTCCGTTTCAGCCTCTGAATAAAACAAAAACACATACGCCAACCTTTGTGTCTAAAGATTAAATGAACTTTCAAAAATAATAATAATAAAACATAGAATTTCATATCATTATTTTTAATGTCAGATTTGTAGGGTGAAAATGAGTAAGCGAGCCTGTTCTGTTTGGAAGAGTAAGACTCTAAAATGGTTGCCTGTGCATAGTTAAATACTGCCTTAAATGTTAAAAACAAAACACAAAACGTACACTTTTGTCCAAATGTGTATTTAGGTGTCCCTGGTATGTATAACCAAGGTGTGGTGCCCATGGGAATGCCAGCTGTGCCTGCTGTCACGTCACAGAGCGCCCCCTGCAGTGAAGAAGACCTTAAAGCCCTTCAGGACATGTTTCCCAACCTGGACAAGGAGGTGATCCGCACCGTTTTGGAGGCCCAACAGGGTAACAAGGATGCTGCCATTAACTCCTTGCTACAGATGGCCGAGGAGCTTTAACTGCAGAACTGCCACTCAGCTAGCGCTTAAATGTACCAACAATGTAAAACTTTATACCAAAAAGACCCTGTAAATATTCACACTGAAGTCTATCAATCCTTAACAGTAGCAAGTAAATCTAACAAACTTTTAATTGTCTTTAAATCAGCATTCAGAATGATTGTTTCTGGAACGTTACAGAGAATGTAGGATGATTTTGGCAAAGGAGTAACTTGTCATATGTCCGCTGAGGACAGTATACCATATCTGTATTGTAGTGATCCCATGTCTTAAAGATGTTTGATAAACTGTATTATGCTTTTATCTGTATGAATTTAGTTACATAATTGTACATGAACATAATTTATTTTGAAGATTATTAAAGAGATATCAGAGTATATCAGAATTAATGTCATTATTTTAATAGCCCATTTGTGCACAAACCACTTGACCATTACAAGCACAGAATATCTGTTAAGTGTAAAATGCCTAATAGCGGCCGATGATATTGTTAAATATATGATGCACATTGTCTGTTATCGCACAGTACATTTGCAAGACCTTGTGATTAAAAGTATCATGGTGTTTTGGAGTAAATGGCACAAAATCTTTTTCTTTGCTTTTCTCCTCTGCTCTAGCTTTCTAATAAACCTGGCATTGCACACTGTGATTGTTGTTGGCTCTGTGATGAATTGCTGTCATTTCTTCACTTTGGATAAAAGTGTCAGGTAAATGCATAAATGTAAACATAAATGAAAAGGCTATAGTTGCTAACGCACCAGTTGTCGCTAGTTTGAATGTAATTAGACTAAAACATATAGTTAATAAGTGCATGAGCAATGGTCATGGGTTGCAAAAGATTATAATTTTTCATCCAAAAGTTACATTGCGAATCCACAATTGTGGCAGAATCCTTTCCACCATGCCATTCACAGAGCATTGAAACCATTGCAGTTTTAAAGAAAAATGACAACATATAAACAAACTTCAGTTTGCATTAGTTTATTAAGAGCTACTAGACAAGAAACATAAAAGCTGTCATTCTCATGACGCCATAGAGATAATTATCACAAACATTTCATGCTATTAAAATTTACAGATTTATTCCGTAGAATTCATTTGAAATCGCTCTACTGTAAGGGGTTAAGAACGTAGGTTCACAATCTCCTTCGGCGTCTCCTTAAGGAAGTCGATTGACCAGAGCAATCAGAGGCCCTGCAGCCACAAGACTTAATGTAAATGTAAGTGTGGATGATATTTGACCCATTTGGGCAAGTCAGAGTCACTTCCTTCTTGGTGGTTGTCATTTCTTGACAGCACGAGCATGAGTGCACAAGAGCGTTCGCTTCTGCAGAGTATCTGTTTCAACATACAATGAGGGTTCGGTTGTTAAGTACCAGCACAGACGGTGCAATTTGTGGCACAAAAACTACATGTATTTATAAATGAAGGTCTCTAAATGGTGATTTTGATACTCACATTGATGAGGTTTCACACATGCCTGAGCAAGAGGTTATTTCCACAGGTGTGCTGCTTATGCAGCCATTACTGACCATGAAGGTGCTGTTCTTCTGGACAGTACACTTGTTGTCCAGTGTACCTAAGGGAAATGATAAACACATTAGGTAAGTGTTAGAAAATATAATTCTGCACTTTGTGTGACCTGAAATAGTTTTTCGGCAAGTTCAGTAGCAGTGCTGGGTAGTAACCAATTGCATGTAATCTAGATTATGTAAAAAATTCCAAAAATGAAGTACTTGTAATTATATTGTATTGTAATCAGACTACAGTTACTTTTTATTGGTTACATGATTACATGCTATTCACATGGTCACATGTAATTTGGCAGAGATAAACATGTTAGGTCAGAATTATTCTAAAAGTAATCAAAAAGTAGTCTGATTATATTACCTGAAAAGTGTAATATAATGGATTATGTTCCAACTACAATTTGCAAGTAATCTACCCAGCACTGTTCTGTAGTAGTATTTTCTTTCTTTTTTTTAAATTATTTTGCTCCTAGAAATGGTGTTCAGATAGTGGCATCAGATGTATATCTAAATGGCATTACCCTTCATTTTCACAAATTATGATTCAAATGGAACATAAATGCATTTTCTAAGAGTAATATTTAACTCTCATTAACATATTTTGCAATTATTGAATAATGCTTTTTAAATTTTCCAGACTCACAGGTTTGACAGCAGCCATCTGCATCTACTGTCTCTGTTCCCTGTAGAAAAAGAAAATGCATTAACCATTGAACAGACATAAATTTAAGATATTATGTTGTCCAAAATAGTCTCTTTCAGGCCACTCACAGGGATACAATTCTCAGGGTTGAAGGCAGGGCAAGTGGTTTTAATCTCAACTGTCACTGAGTTACCATTGACTCTCTCACACTTGTATTTCACACATTTGTCATTAGACGTTGGCTGTACCTGGTCTACCTGTTAGTGGAGAACGTATACAAAAAATACTTAATGCAAACATTTAAAATGTCACTAATTTGATGTTACAAAATTCAATTTACGATGCAATTGTTTAAATGCTAAAATAAATATCATGTCAGAACTTACTGGAATGGTAACTGTGATGTTGTTATGCATAACAACACAATCGGTGCTAACACACTCTCCACAGCACTGACCAGGAATGAGTTGGTACTCGTAACCCTAAAGGAAAAAAAAGGAAGAAATACATCACAATGCCTGGTAGTTGATGCATAACTGCATGACTTCTTTTAAAGGTGTCTTTGCTTATTGTTCACATGATTTGTTGTGCTTTTTCTAAAAGATTTGTGGCATTTGTAACCCCACTGCGCTAGTCTTTGTTGAAGACGGAAATAGACATTTATACCTTTGGACAGTTATCGTTGCAGTCAGCTTTCACACACTTTGGAGCAAGAAGTTTTGTTTCAGGATCTACGTTCCAACCACACTGACAAAGCGTACAAGGGTCATCGCTTGGTATAGTTGAGCCAGGCTAGAGACGAAGATAGAGAGAGGGAATATGTAAACTTTTGATATCTTGTAAGGTATATATATATATATATATATATATATATATATATATATATATAATGAAGTAATATCTAATTTTACCTGATACACTGTGGTATTATGGACACAGACTTCCATGGGTGCTGTAAAGAATAAGAAATGAATGAGTGTATTGCACAGCATCAAAACAAAGTATCTTTTCTGAGAACGACTGGTCCATATACATACAGCAAATATAATCTGGGCAGCAGTTATCTGGAGACACACTGAAGGATGGTATAAAGCCCAGTGGACATTGTATTGCCGGAATAGGGCACAGATTCACATCACAACCTGTAGAATATTAAAAAAAATGTGTTCAGCATTTCATTGTAAATCTACAGGCATTTCTACAATAAATTTTTAGCATTTTTAGTCTAACTTTATGCTGTTTAAACAGTACAAGGGTAAAATCAAGACCCATAATTTCCTTAAGTTAGGACCTCATTTTTGAAAGCCATCTGTTGAAAACCACTAGTAAGTATGACTAAATAACTAAAAACTAGTGAATATATAAAATGAATAGTATTTCTGTCATCTGTTTTAAAAAGTCCTTCTGTGTCCTCAACGTTTCCTTGTTTTCAGAACACTTACTGCACTCATGCATCTCACAGCAGTCAATTGTTGTGTTCACAAGCACTTGTCCAGGCTTATCGCAAGTAACAGGTGGTGAAACAGGACAAGTTACAGGCTGGCAACGGACCGTCAGTGTTTCACTCTCACACTCACACATTTGACATCCACTCTGCCAAGTATCATTGGGCTGCAAAACAAAAACAAATAACTTGTCAGATACATCACGTTTTCATTGATGGGAAGCTGGAATGGTTCATTGAATTCTGTTCACTAAATTCTGCAACTAACATTGACACATCCATTGAAATAATTAACTGTTCAGGCATTTTTCCATGATCTGCAAATCTATTAAACATATTCAAAAGTCTGCTTAACATCTGTTTCTGTTAGTTTACTGGAATATTATTATTAAATGCACTAATTATCAAAAATTCAGTTTTCGGGACTGAGAATTTGTCATTTGAGAATGTTTAGCCTAATTTTGTCTATATATTACTAATGGCCAAATTGTCACTTAAGTGACATTAGCCTTTTTAAAGAATTAATTATGAATCCAAAATAACCAAAACCTGATCAAATCATGACCCATTATCAGTTTTCACCAAACACTATAATCAGAAGGTGAATCCAATCATTGTCAAAACAAATATTTACATTCTTAAACAAACTGAGTGAAATTTAAGTTGCTTTGGATAAAAACATCTGCCAGATGCAAATATCTAACATTTAGTTTTGGTATTATCTTGTTCCCATTGACATTTAACATGCAAAAAAGGAGGGCCATGTCTCTATTGATTCCATAACCTGTGAAACACAATACTCTACTATTTAAAGAAATACCTGTCTTGGCGGATCAAGTGCATCACACTTAGGCCCATAGGTTGTAGTTGTTACTTCTGTGTCTGTATTAGTTGTGGCAGGCTGTGTTGTTTCTGGGGAACTTATGGTTGTTGAACTTGAATATGTGGTTGTTTCAGGAGGAATGGATGGTGATGGGGAGGTTTCACATGATGTTGAAATCTTCACAATATCACAAGCTGCATTACAGTATGCAGTGAAGCACCAACCAAAGCCATCAGTAACATTGTAAATAATATCACCTGAAAAAAAGGGGAAAAAACAATTACAAAGTTACACATTTTCAGCTTTTCGTATATTATTAAATAATACAAAAATAAAAATTAAATAGGAATTTTGTACCTGATTGAAAATGTGTGCCATTGACAAAACAACAAACAACAGATGTGGTTGAGAATAAAGAGGACGTTGTAGTCACTGGAAGGGTGTTTGTAAATGATGGTAATGTTTGTGTAATGGGAGCAATTGAGGTCTTCATGGATGTGGATGAGTGGAAAACATTTTGTGTGGAAATTGGTGAAATGGTTGGAATATACACTGTTTTAGTTGTTTCGAAAGATGTTCCCACTTCTAAAGTTGTTGTTGTTGTGGTTGTAGCTGTTGGTTGGCTTGTTACACCAGTCGTCACCACTTTTGGTGGCCTGGTGGTGCTGGACAAAGGTGTCTGAGCTGTGGTCAATTCATTTTCAGTTACAGTCTCAGTTGTTGTTGGTTGTCCAGTTGTTTGAGTAGCTGTAGATGATTTTGAAGGTGTGGAGACTATGCTTGGAGCTGATGATTCTGTAGATGGTTGGACAGTGGTGCTTCCTTCCTCTACAATGAGAGTAGTGGATGGGATGGCTAGTGTGGTCGTTGAAAGAGTTGTTTCAGCTTTGGCAGGTTTTGTTGTTGAAGAAAGACCCTGAGTGGTAACCTCAGACCCAGTGGATGATTCTACACTCACTGTTGTGGACACAATGGTAGAGACTGGTACAGCAGTTGTTTTTGTCTGTGTTGTTGGCTGTGTGGATGTAACGACTGGCAATGAAGTTTGTGACACTGGCAGGGCTGTGCTTGTAGATGTTTCAGATGATGTGCCTGTTATCTCTTCTAAAGTGGTTGTTGCTGTAGTCGTTGGTTGGCTTGTTAGGCCAGTCGTCCCCACTTTTGGTGGCCTGGTGGTGGTGGACAAAGGTGTCTGAGCTGTGGTCAATTCATTTTCAGTTATAGTCTCAGTTGTGGTTGGTTGTCCAGTTGTTTGAGTAGCTGTAGATGATTTTGAAGGTGTGGAGACTATGCTTGGAGCTGATGATTCTGTAGATGGTTGGACAGTGGTGCTTCCTTCCTCTACAATGAGAGTAGTGGATGGGATGGCTGGTGTGGTGGTTGAAAGAGTTGTTTCAGCTTTGACAGGTTTTGTTGTTGAAGAAAGACCCTGAGTGGTAACCTCAGACCCAGTGGATGATTCTACACTCACTGTTGTGGACACAACGGTAGAGACTGGTAAAGCAGTTGTTTTTGTCTGTGTTGTTGGCTTTGTGGATGTAACGACTGGCAATGAAGTTTGTGACACTGGCAGGGCTGTGCTTGTAGATGTTTCAGATGATGTGCCTGTTATCTCTTCTAAAGTGGTTGTTGCTATAGTCGTTGGTTGGCTTGTTAGGCCAGTCGTCCCCACTTTTGGTGGCCTGGTGGTGGTGGACAAAGGTGTCTGAGCTGTGGTCAATTCATTTTCAGTTACAGTCTCAGTTGTGGTTGGTTGTCCAGTTGTTTGAGTAGCTGTAGATGATTTTGAAGTTGTGGAGACTATGCTTGGAGCTGATGATTCTGTAGATGGTTGGACAGTGGTGCTTCCTTCCTCTACAATGAGAGTAGTGGATGGGATGGCTGGTGTGGTGGTTGAAAGAGTTGTTTCAGCTTTGAAAGGTTTTGTTGTTGAAGAAAGACCCTGAGTGGTAACCTCAGACCCAGTGGATGATTCTACACTCACGGTTGTGGACACAATGGTAGAGACTGGTACAGCAGCTGTTTTTGTCTGTGTTGTTGGCTGTGTGGATGTAACGACTGGCAATGAAGTTTGTGACACTGGCAGGGCTGTGCTTGTAGATGTTTCAGATGATGTGCCTGTTATCTCTTCTAAAGTGGTTGTTGCTGTAGTCGTTGGTTGGCTTGTTAGGCCAGTCGTCCCCACTTTTGGTGGCCTGGTTGTGGTGGACAAAGGTGTCTGAGCTGTGGTCAATTCATTTTCAGTTACAGTCTCAGTTGTGGTTGGTTGTCCAGTTGTTTGAGTAGCTGTAGATGATTTTGAAGTTGTGGAGACTATGCTTGGAGCTGATGATTCTGTAGATGGTTGGACAGTGGTGCTTTCTTCCTCTACAATGAGAGTAGTGGATGGGATGGCTAGTGTGGTCGTTGAAAGAGTTGTTTCAGCTTTGACAGGTTTTGTTGTTGAAGAAAGACCCTGAGTGGTAACCTCAGACGCAGTGGATGATTCTACACTCACTGTTGTGGACACAACGGTAGAGACTGGTACAGCAGTTATTTTTGTCTGGGTTGTTGGCTGTGTGGATGTAACGACTGGCAATGAAGTTTGTGACACTGGCAGGGCTGTGCTTGTCGATGTTGATGTTTCAGAGGATGTGCCTGTTATCTCTTCTAAAGTGGTTGTTGCTGTAGTCGTTGGTTGGCTTGTTAGGCCAGTCGTCCCCACTTTTGGTGGCCTGGTGGTGGTGGACAAAGGTGTCTGAGCTGTGGTCAATTCATTTTCAGTTACAGTCTCAGTTGTGGTTGGTTGTCCAGTTGTTTGAGTAGCTGTAGATGATTTTGAAGTTGTGGAGACTATGCTTGGAGCTGATGATTCTGTAGATGGTTGGACAGTGGTGCTTCCTTCCTCTACAATGAGAGTAGTGGATGGGATGGCTAGTGTGGTCGTTGAAAGAGTTGTTTCAGCTTTGACGGGTTTTGTTGTTGAAGAAAGACCCTGAGTGGTAACCTCAGACGCAGTGGATGATTCTACACTCACTGTTGTGGACACAACGGTAGAGACTGGTACAGCAGTTGTTTTTGTCTGTGTTGTTGGCTGTGTGGATGTAACGACTGGCAATGAAGTTTGTGACACTGGCAGGGCTGTGCTTGTCGATGTTGATGTTTCAGATGATGTGCCTGTTATCTCTTCTAAAGTGGTTGTTGCTATAGTCGTTGGTTGGCTTGTTAGGCCAGTCGTCCCCACTTTTGGTGGCCTGGTGGTGGTGGACAAAGGTGTCTGAGCTGTGGTCAATTCATTTTCAGTTACAGTCTCAGTTGTGGTTGGTTGTCCAGTTGTTTGAGTAGCTGTAGATGATTTTGAAGTTGTGGAGACTATGCTTGGAGCTGATGATTCTGTAGATGGTTGGACAGTGGTGCTTCCTTCCTCTACAATGAGAGTAGTGGATGGGATGGCTGGTGTGGTGGTTGAAAGAGTTGTTTCAGCTTTGAAAGGTTTTGTTGTTGAAGAAAGACCCTGAGTGGTAACCTCAGACCCAGTGGATGATTCTACACTCACGGTTGTGGACACAATGGTAGAGACTGGTACAGCAGCTGTTTTTGTCTGTGTTGTTGGCTGTGTGGATGTAACGACTGGCAATGAAGTTTGTGACACTGGCAGGGCTGTGCTTGTAGATGTTTCAGATGATGTGCCTGTTATCTCTTCTAAAGTGGTTGTTGCTGTAGTCGTTGGTTGGCTTGTTAGGCCAGTCGTCCCCACTTTTGGTGGCCTGGTTGTGGTGGACAAAGGTGTCTGAGCTGTGGTCAATTCATTTTCAGTTACAGTCTCAGTTGTGGTTGGTTGTCCAGTTGTTTGAGTAGCTGTAGAAGATTTTGAAGTTGTCGAGACTATGCTTGGAGCTGATGATTCTGTAGATGGTTGGACAGTGGTGCTTTCTTCCTCTACAATGAGAGTAGTGGATGGGATGGCTAGTGTGGTCGTTGAAAGAGTTGTTTCAGCTTTTACAGGTTTTGTTGTTGAAGAAAGACCCTGAGTGGTAACCTCAGACGCAGTGGATGATTCTACACTCACTGTTGTGGACACAACGGTAGAGACTGGTACAGCAGTTATTTTTGTCTGGGTTGTTGGCTGTGTGGATGTAACGACTGGCAATGAAGTTTGTGACACTGGCAGGGCTGTGCTTGTCGATGTTGATGTTTCAGAGGATGTGCCTGTTATCTCTTCTAAAGTGGTTGTTGCTGTAGTCGTTGGTTGGCTTGTTAGGCCAGTCGTCCCCACTTTTGGTGGCCTGGTGGTGGTGGACAAAGGTGTCTGAGCTGTGGTCAATTCATTTTCAGTTACAGTCTCAGTTGTGGTTGGTTGTCCAGTTGTTTGAGTAGCTGTAGATGATTTTGAAGTTGTGGAGACTACGCTTGGAGCTGATGATTCTGTAGATGGTTGGACAGTTGTGCTTCCTTCCTCGACAATGAGAGTAGTGGATGGGACCGATGGTGTGGTGGTTGAAAGAGTTGTTTCAGCTTTTAGAGGTTTTGTTGTTGAAGAAAGACCCTGAGTGGTAACCTCAGACCCAGTTGATGATTCTACACTCACTGTTGTGGACACTACGGTACTAACTGGTACAGAAGTTGTTTTTGTCTGTGTTGTTGGCTGTGTGGATGTAACGACTGGCAATGAAGTTTGTGACACTGGCAGGGCTGTGCTTGTAGATGTTTCAGATGATGTGCCTGTTATCTCTTCTAAAGTGGTTGTTGCTGTAGTCGTTGGTTGGCTTGTTAGGCCAGTCGTCCCCACTTTTGGTGGCCTGGTGGTGGTGGACAAAGGTGTCTGAGCTGTGGTCAATTCATTTTCAGTTACAGTCTCAGTTGTGGTTGGTTGTCCAGTTGTTTGAGTAGCTGTAGATGATTTTGAAGTTGTGGAGACTATGCTTGGAGCTGATGATTCTGTAGATGGTTGGACAGTGGTGCTTCCTTCCTCTACAATGAGAGTAGTGGATGGGATGGCTAGTGTGGTCGTTGAAAGAGTTGTTTCAGCTTTGACAGGTTTTGTTGTTGAAGAAAGACCCTGAGTGGTAACCTCAGACGCAGTGGATGATTCTACACTCACTGTTGTGGACACAACGGTAGAGACTGGTACAGCAGTTATTTTTGTCTGTGTTGTTGGCTGTGTGGATGTAACGACTGGCAATGAAGTTTGTGACACTGGCAGGGCTGTGCTTGTAGATGTTTCAGATGATGTGCCTGTTATCTCTTCTAAAGTGGTTGTTGCTGTAGTCGTTGGTTGGCTTGTTAGGCCAGTCGTCCCCACTTTTGGTGGCCTGGTGGTGGTGGACAAAGGTGTCTGAGCTGTGGTCAATTCATTTTCAGTTACAGTCTCAGTTGTGGTTGGTTGTCCAGTTGTTTGAGTAGCTGTAGATGATTTTGAAGTTGTGGAGACTATGCTTGGAGCTGATGATTCTGTAGATGGTTGGACAGTGGTGCTTCCTTCCTCTACAATGAGAGTAGTGGATGGGATGGCTAGTGTGGTCGTTGAAAGAGTTGTTTCAGCTTTGACAGGTTTTGTTGTTGAAGAAAGACCCTGAGTGGTAACCTCAGACCCAGTGGATGATTCTACACTCACTGTTGTGGACACAATGGTAGAGACTGGTACAGCAGTTGTTTTTGTCTGTGTTGTTGGCTGTGTGGATGTAACGACTGGCAATGAAGTTTGTGACACTGGCAGGGCTGTGCTTGTAGATGTTTCAGATGATGTGCCTGTTATCTCTTCTAAAGTGGTTGTTGCTGTAGTCGTTGGTTGGCTTGTTAGGCCAGTCGTCCCCACTTTTGGTGGCCTGGTGGTGGTGGACAAAGGTGTCTGAGCTGTGGTCAATTCATTTTCAGTTACAGTCTCAGTTGTGGTTGGTTGTCCAGTTGTTTGAGTAGCTGTAGATGATTTTGAAGTTGTGGAGACTATGCTTGGAGCTGATGATTCTGTAGATGGTTGGACAGTGGTGCTTCCTTCCTCTACAATGAGAGTAGTGGATGGGATGGCTAGTGTAGTCGTTGAAAGAGTTGTTTCAGCTTTGACAGGTTTTGTTGTTGAAGAAAGACCCTGAGTGGTACCCTCAGACCCAGTGGATGATTCTACACTCACTGTTGTGGACACTACGGTAGAGACTGGTACAGCAGTTGTTTTTGTCTGTGTTGTTGGCTGTGTGGATGTAACGACTGGCAATGAAGTTTGTGACACTGGCAGGGCTGTGCTTGTAGATGTTTCAGATGATGTGCCTGTTATCTCTTCTAAAGTGGTTGTTGCTATAGTCGTTGGTTGGCTTGTTAGGCCAGTCGTCCCCACTTTTGGTGGCCTGGTGGTGGTGGACAAAGGTGTCTGAGCTGTGGTCAATTCATTTTCAGTTACAGTCTCAGTTGTGGTTGGTTGTCCAGTTGTTTGAGTAGCTGTAGATGATTTTGAAGTTGTGGAGACTACGCTTGGAGCTGATGATTCTGTAGATGGTTGGGCAGTTGTGCTTCCTTCCTCGACAATGAGAGTAGTGGGTGGGACCGATGGTGTGGTGGTTGAAAGAGTTGTTTCAGCTTTTAGAGGTTTTGTTGTTGAAGAAAGACCCTGAGTGGTAACCTCAGACCCAGTTGATGATTCTACACTCACTGTTGTGGACACTACGGTACTAACTGGTACAGAAGTTGTTTTTGTCTGTGTTGTTGGCTGTGTGGATGTAACGACTGGCAATGAAGTTTGTGACACTGGCAGGGCTGTGCTTGTAGATGTTTCAGATGATGTGCCTGTTATCTCTTCTAAAGTGGTTGTTGCTGTAGTCGTTGGTTGGCTTGTTAGGCCAGTCGTCCCCACTTTTGGTGGCCTGGTGGTGGTGGACAAAGGTGTCTGAGCTGTGGTCAATTCATTTTCAGTTACAGTCTCAGTTGTGGTTGGTTGTCCAGTTGTTTGAGTAGCTGTAGATGATTTTGAAGTTGTGGAGACTATGCTTGGAGCTGATGATTCTGTAGATGGTTGGACAGTGGTGCTTCCTTCCTCTACAATGAGAGTAGTGGATGGGATGGCTAGTGTGGTCGTTGAAAGAGTTGTTTCAGCTTTGACAGGTTTTGTTGTTGAAGAAAGACCCTGAGTGGTACCCTCAGACCCAGTGGATGATTCTACACTCACTGTTGTGGACACAACGGTAGAGACTGGTACAGCAGTTGTTTTTGTCTGTGTTGTTGGCTGTGTGGATGTAACGACTGGCAATGAAGTTTGTGACACTGGCAGGGCTGTGCTTGTAGATGTTTCAGATGATGTGCCTGTTATCTCTTCTAAAGTGGTTGTTGCTATAGTCGTTGGTTGGCTTGTTAGGCCAGTCGTCCCCACTTTTGGTGGCCTGGTGGTGGTGGACAAAGGTGTCTGAGCTGTGGTCAATTCATTTTCAGTTACAGTCTCAGTTGTGGTTGGTTGTCCAGTTGTTTGAGTAGCTGTAGATGATTTTGAAGTTGTGGAGACTATGCTTGGAGCTGATGATTCTGTAGATGGTTGGACAGTGGTGCTTCCTTCCTCTACAATGAGAGTAGTGGATGGGATGGCTAGTGTGGTTGTTGAAAGAGTTGTTTCAGCTTTGACAGGTTTTGTTGTTGAAGAAAGACCCTGAGTGGTAACCTCAGACCCAGTGGATGATTCTACACTCACTGTTGTGGACACAATGGTAGAGACTGGTACAGCAGTTGTTTTTGTCTGTGTTGTTGGCTGTGTGGATGTAACGACTGGCAATGAAGTTTGTGACACTGGCAGGGCTGGGCTTGTAGATGTTTCAGATGATGTGCCTGTTATCTCTTCTAAAGTGGTTGTTGCTGTAGTCGTTGGTTGGCTTGTTAGGCCAGTCGTCCCCACTTTTGGTGGCCTGGTGGTGGTGGACAAAGGTGTCTGAGCTGTGGTCAATTCATTTTCAGTTACAGTCTCAGTTGTGGTTGGTTGTCCAGTTGTTTGAGTAGCTGTAGATGATTTTGAAGTTGTGGAGACTACGCTTGGAGCTGATGATTCTGTAGATGGTTGGGCAGTTGTGCTTCCTTCCTCGACAATGAGAGTAGTGGATGGGACCGATGGTGTGGTGGTTGAAAGAGTTGTTTCAGCTTTTAGAGGTTTTGTTGTTGAAGAAAGACCCTGAGTGGTAACCTCAGACCCAGTGGATGATTCTACACTCACTGTTGTGTACACAAGGGTACTAACTGGTACAGAAGTTGTCTTTGTCAGCGTTGTTGGCTGTGTGGATGTAACGACTGGCAATGAAGTTTGTGACACTGGCAGGGCTGTGCTTGTAGATGTTTCAGATGATGTGCCTGTTATCTCTTCTAAAGTGGTTGTTGCTATAGTCGTTGGTTGGCTTGTTAGGCCAGTCGTCCCCACTTTTGGTGGCCTGGTGGTGGTGGACAAAGGTGTCTGAGCTGTGGTCAATTCATTTTCAGTTACAGTCTCAGTTGTGGTTGGTTGTCCAGTTGTTTGAGTAGCTGTAGATGATTTTGAAGTTGTGGAGACTATGCTTGGAGCTGATGATTCTGTAGATGGTTGGACAGTGGTGCTTCCTTCCTCTACAATGAGAGTAGTGGATGGGATGGCTAGTGTAGTCGTTGAAAGAGTTGTTTCAGCTTTGACAGGTTTTGTTGTTGAAGAAAGACCCTGAGTGGTACCCTCAGACCCAGTGGATGATTCTACACTCACTGTTGTGGACACTACGGTAGAGACTGGTACAGCAGTTGTTTTTGTCTGTGTTGTTGGCTGTGTGGATGTAACGACTGGCAATGAAGTTTGTGACACTGGCAGGGCTGTGCTTGTAGTTGTTTCAGATGATGTGCCTGTTATCTCTTCTAAAGTGGTTGTTGCTATAGTCGTTGGTTGGCTTGTTAGGCCAGTCGTCCCCACTTTTGGTGGCCTGGTGGTGGTGGACAAAGGTGTCTGAGCTGTGGTCAATTCATTTTCAGTTACAGTCTCAGTTGTGGTTGGTTGTCCAGTTGTTTGAGTAGCTGTAGATGATTTTGAAGTTGTGGAGACTACGCTTGGAGCTGATGATTCTGTAGATGGTTGGGCAGTTGTGCTTCCTTCCTCGACAATGAGAGTAGTGGATGGGACCGATGGTGTGGTGGTTGAAAGAGTTGTTTCAGCTTTTAGAGGTTTTGTTGTTGAAGAAAGACCCTGAGTGGTAACCTCAGACCCAGTGGATGATTCTACACTCACTGTTGTGTACACAAGGGTACTAACTGGTACAGAAGTTGTCTTTGTCAGCGTTGTTGGCTGTGTGGATGTAACGACTGGCAATGAAGTTTGTGACACTGGCAGGGCTGTGCTTGTAGATGTTTCAGATGATGTGCCTGTTATCTCTTCTAAAGTGGTTGTTGCTATAGTCGTTGGTTGGCTTGTTAGGCCAGTCGTCCCCACTTTTGGTGGCCTGGTGGTGGTGGACAAAGGTGTCTGAGCTGTGGTCAATTCATTTTCAGTTACAGTCTCAGTTGTGGTTGGTTGTCCAGTTGTTTGAGTAGCTGTAGATGATTTTGAAGTTGTGGAGACTACGCTTGGAGCTGATGATTCTGTAGATGGTTGGGCAGTTGTGCTTCCTTCCTCGACAATGAGAGTAGTGGATGGGACCGATGGTGTGGTGGTTGAAAGAGTTGTTTCAGCTTTTAGAGGTTTTGTTGTTGAAGAAAGACCCTGAGTGGTAACCTCAGACCCAGTGGATGATTCTACACTCACTGTTGTGTACACAAGGGTACTAACTGGTACAGAAGTTGTCTTTGTCAGCGTTGTTGGCTGTGTGGATGTAATGACTGGCAATGAAGTTTGTGACACTGGCAGGGCTGTGCTTGTAGATGTTTCAGATGATGTGCCTGTTATCTCTTCTAAAGTGGTTGTTGCTATAGTCGTTGGTTGGCTTGTTAGGCCAGTCGTCCCCACTTTTGGTGGCCTGGTGGTGGTGGACAAAGGTGTCTGAGCTGTGGTCAATTCATTTTCAGTTACAGTCTCAGTTGTGGTTGGTTGTCCAGTTGTTTGAGTAGCTGTAGATGATTTTGAAGTTGTGGAGACTACGCTTGGAGCTGATGATTCTGTAGATGGTTGGGCAGTTGTGCTTCCTTCCTCGACAATGAGAGTAGTGGATGGGACCGATGGTGTGGTGGTTGAAAGAGTTGTTTCAGCTTTTAGAGGTTTTGTTGTTGAAGAAAGACCCTGAGTGGTAACCTCAGACCCAGTGGATGATTCTACACTCACTGTTGTGTACACAAGGGTACTAACTGGTACAGAAGTTGTCTTTGTCAGCGTTGTTGGCTGTGTGGATGTAACGACTGGCAATGAAGTTTGTGACACTGGCAGGGCTGTGCTTGTAGATGTTTCAGATGATGTGCCTGTTATCTCTTCTAAAGTGGTTGTTGCTATAGTCGTTGGTTGGCTTGTTAGGCCAGTCGTCCCCACTTTTGGTGGCCTGGTGGTGGTGGACAAAGGTGTCTGAGCTGTGGTCAATTCATTTTCAGTTACAGTCTCAGTTGTGGTTGGTTGTCCAGTTGTTTGAGTAGCTGTAGATGATTTTGAAGTTGTGGAGACTACGCTTGGAGCTGATGATTCTGTAGATGGTTGGGCAGTTGTGCTTCCTTCCTCGACAATGAGAGTAGTGGATGGGACCGATGGTGTGGTGGTTGAAAGAGTTGTTTCAGCTTTTAGAGGTTTTGTTGTTGAAGAAAGACCCTGAGTGGTAACCTCAGACCCAGTGGATGATTCTACACTCACTGTTGTGTACACAAGGGTACTAACTGGTACAGAAGTTGTCTTTGTCAGCGTTGTTGGCTGTGTGGATGTAATGACTGGCAATGAAGTTTGTGACACTGGCAGGGCTGTGCTTGTAGATGTTTCAGATGATGTGCCTGTTATCTCTTCTAAAGTGGTTGTTGCTATAGTCGTTGGTTGGCTTGTTAGGCCAGTCGTCCCCACTTTTGGTGGCCTGGTGGTGGTGGACAAAGGTGTCTGAGCTGTGGTCAATTCATTTTCAGTTACAGTCTCAGTTGTGGTTGGTTGTCCAGTTGTTTGAGTAGCTGTAGATGATTTTGAAGTTGTGGAGACTACGCTTGGAGCTGATGATTCTGTAGATGGTTGGGCAGTTGTGCTTCCTTCCTCGACAATGAGAGTAGTGGATGGGACCGATGGTGTGGTGGTTGAAAGAGTTGTTTCAGCTTTTAGAGGTTTTGTTGTTGAAGAAAGACCCTGAGTGGTAACCTCAGACCCAGTGGATGATTCTACACTCACTGTTGTGTACACAAGGGTACTAACTGGTACAGAAGTTGTCTTTGTCAGCGTTGTTGGCTGTGTGGATGTAACGACTGGCAATGAAGTTTGTGACACTGGCAGGGCTGTGCTTGTAGATGTTTCAGATGATGTGCCTGTTATCTCTTCTAAAGTGGTTGTTGCTATAGTCGTTGGTTGGCTTGTTAGGCCAGTCGTCCCCACTTTTGGTGGCCTGGTGGTGGTGGACAAAGGTGTCTGAGCTGTGGTCAATTCATTTTCAGTTACAGTCTCAGTTGTGGTTGGTTGTCCAGTTGTTTGAGTAGCTGTAGATGATTTTGAAGTTGTGGAGACTATGCTTGGAGCTGATGATTCTGTTGATGGTTGGACAGTGGTGCTTCCTTCCTCTACAATGAGAGTAGTGGATGGGATGGCTAGTGTAGTCGTTGAAAGAGTTGTTTCAGCTTTGACAGGTTTTGTTGTTGAAGAAAGACCCTGAGTGGTACCCTCAGACCCAGTGGATGATTCTACACTCACTGTTGTGGACACAACGTTAGAGACTGGTACAGCAGTTGTTTTTGTCTGTGTTGTTGGCTGTGTGGATGTAACGACTGGCAATGAAGTTTGTGACACTGGCAGGGCTGTGCTTGTAGATGTTTCAGATGATGTGCCTGTTATCTCTTCTAAAGTGGTTGTTGCTATAGTCGTTGGTTGGCTTGTTAGGCCAGTCGTCCCCACTTTTGGTGGCCTGGTGGTGGTGGACAAAGGTTTCTGAGCTGTGGTCAATTCATTTTCAGTTACAGTCTCAGTTGTGGTTGGTTGTCCAGTTGTTTGAGTAGCTGTAGATGATTTTGAAGTTGTGGAGACTACGCTTGGAGCTGATGATTCTGTAGATGGTTGGGAAGTTGTGCTTCCTTCCTCGACAATGAGAGTAGTGGATGGGACCGATGGTGTGGTGGTTGAAAGAGTTGTTTCAGCTTTGACAGGTTTTGTTGTTGAAGAAAGACCCTGAGTGGTAACCTCAGACCCAGTGGATGATTCTACACTCACTGTTGTGTACACAAGGGTACTAACTGGTACAGAAGTTGTCTTTGTCAGCGTTGTTGGCTGTGTGGATGTAACGACTGGCAATGAAGTTTGTGACACTGGCAGGGCTGTGCTTGTAGATGTTTCAGATGATGTGCCTGTTATCTCTTCTAAAGTGGTTGTTGCTATAGTCGTTGGTTGGCTTGTTAGGCCAGTCGTCCCCACTTTTGGTGGCCTGGTGGTGGTGGACAAAGGTGTCTGAGCTGTGGTCAATTCATTTTCAGTTACAGTCTCAGTTGTGGTTGGTTGTCCAGTTGTTTGAGTAGCTGTAGATGATTTTGAAGTTGTGGAGACTATGCTTGGAGCTGATGATTCTGTAGATGGTTGGACAGTGGTGCTTCCTTCCTCTACAATGAGAGTAGTGGATGGGATGGCTAGTGTAGTCGTTGAAAGAGTTGTTTCAGCTTTGACAGGTTTTGTTGTTGAAGAAAGACCCTGAGTGGTACCCTCAGACCCAGTGGATGATTCTACACTCACTGTTGTGGACACTACGGTAGAGACTGGTACAGCAGTTGTTTTTGTCTGTGTTGTTGGCTGTGTGGATGTAACGACTGGCAATGAAGTTTGTGACACTGGCAGGGCTGTGCTTGTAGTTGTTTCAGATGATGTGCCTGTTATCTCTTCTAAAGTGGTTGTTGCTATAGTCGTTGGTTGGCTTGTTAGGCCAGTCGTCCCCACTTTTGGTGGCCTGGTGGTGGTGGACAAAGGTGTCTGAGCTGTGGTCAATTCATTTTCAGTTACAGTCTCAGTTGTGGTTGGTTGTCCAGTTGTTTGAGTAGCTGTAGATGATTTTGAAGATGTGGAGACTACGCTTGGAGCTGATGATTCTGTAGATGGTTGGGCAGTTGTGCTTCCTTCCTCGACAATGAGAGTAGTGGATGGGACCGATGGTGTGGTGGTTGAAAGAGTTGTTTCAGCTTTTAGAGGTTTTGTTGTTGAAGAAAGACCCTGAGTGGTAACCTCAGACCCAGTGGATGATTCTACACTCACTGTTGTGTACACAAGGGTACTAACTGGTACAGAAGTTGTCTTTGTCAGCGTTGTTGGCTGTGTGGATGTAATGACTGGCAATGAAGTTTGTGACACTGGCAGGGCTGTGCTTGTAGATGTTTCAGATGATGTGCCTGTTATCTCTTCTAAAGTGGTTGTTGCTATAGTCGTTGGTTGGCTTGTTAGGCCAGTTGTCCCCACTTTTGGTGGCCTGGTGGTGGTGGACAAAGGTGTCTGAGCTGTGGTCAATTCATTTTCAGTTACAGTCTCAGTTGTGGTTGGTTGTCCAGTTGTTTGAGTAGCTGTAGATGATTTTGAAGTTGTGGAGACTACGCTTGGAGCTGATGATTCTGTAGATGGTTGGGCAGTTGTGCTTCCTTCCTCGACAATGAGAGTAGTGGATGGGACCGATGGTGTGGTGGTTGAAAGAGTTGTTTCAGCTTTTAGAGGTTTTGTTGTTGAAGAAAGACCCTGAGTGGTAACCTCAGACCCAGTGGATGATTCTACACTCACTGTTGTGTACACAAGGGTACTAACTGGTACAGAAGTTGTCTTTGTCAGCGTTGTTGGCTGTGTGGATGTAATGACTGGCAATGAAGTTTGTGACACTGGCAGGGCTGTGCTTGTAGATGTTTCAGATGATGTGCCTGTTATCTCTTCTAAAGTGGTTGTTGCTATAGTCGTTGGTTGGCTTGTTAGGCCAGTCGTCCCCACTTTTGGTGGCCTGGTGGTGGTGGACAAAGGTGTCTGAGCTGTGGTCAATTCATTTTCAGTTACAGTCTCAGTTGTGGTTGGTTGTCCAGTTGTTTGAGTAGCTGTAGATGATTTTGAAGTTGTGGAGACTACGCTTGGAGCTGATGATTCTGTAGATGGTTGGGCAGTTGTGCTTCCTTCCTCGACAATGAGAGTAGTGGATGGGATGGCTAGTGTAGTCGTTGAAAGAGTTGTTTCAGCTTTGACAGGTTTTGTTGTTGAAGAAAGACCCTGAGTGGTACCCTCAGACCCAGTGGATGATTCTACACTCACTGTTGTGGACACTACGGTAGAGACTGGTACAGCAGTTGTTTTTGTCTGTGTTGTTGGCTGTGTGGATGTAACGACTGGCAATGAAGTTTGTGACACTGGCAGGGCTGTGCTTGTAGATGTTTCAGATGATGTGCCTGTTATCTCTTCTAAAGTGGTTGTTACTATAGTTGTTGGTTGACTTGTTAGACCAGTTGTCCCCACTTTTGGTGGCCTGGTGGTGGTGGACAAAGGTGTCTGAGCTGTGGTCAGTTCATTCTCAGTTACAGTCTCAGTTGTGGTTGGTTGTCCAGTTGTTTGAGTAACTGTAGATGATTTTGAAGGTGTGGAGACTACGCTTGGAGCTGATGATTCTGTAGATGGCTGGACAGTGGTGCTTCCTTCCTCTACAATGAGAGTAGTGGATGGGATGGCTAGTGTGGTCGTTGAAAGAGTTGTTTCAGCTTTGACAGGTTTTGTTGTTGAAGAAAGACCCTGAGTGGTAACCTCAGACCCAGTGGATGATTCTACACTCACTGTTGTGGACACAATGGTAGAGACTGGTACAGCAGTTGTTTTTGTCTGTGTTGTTGGCTGTGTGGATGTAACGACTGGCAATGAAGTTTGTGACACTGGCAGGGCTGTGCTTGTAGATGTTTCAGAGGATGTGCCTGTTACCTCTTCTAAAGTGGTTGTTGCTATAGTCGTTGGTTGGCTTGTTAGGCCAGTCGTCACAGTCTTTGACGGCTTTGTGGTAGTGGACAAAGGTATTTGAGATGTGTTAAATTCAAACTCAGTGGTTTTTTCACCAGTAGTCTGAAGTGTTGTCCATGCTTTACCAGTGATCGTTGCAATGATTTTTGTAATGGGTGCAATTGAGGTTTCTGATGTTGTTGTTAACCTGCTTGTTGTACTTTGTGCCTCTGTAGAGCTTTCAGCTTCTGGTGTTTTGTTTCCTGTCGTGGATAAGGACAGTGTTGATGTTTCAACTGATGATGTTGAAGACATTGATGTCACTGCTATCTGTTTTTCAGTTGAATATTTCATTTCTGTAGTAGAAGCAGTTAAAATAACTTCAGTTGTTGGTTGGCTTAAATGTCCACTTGTCAATTGTTCTGGCTTGCTTGATGTAGATAAATCTTCATGAGTTGTGGTTGTTTCTTTTTCAGTTTCAGGTGTAGTGTATTCTGTGGACAAGGGAAATATAACAATATAAAATGTAAAGAGTAACAAAAATAAAATGTCAATACAAAAAACAAGCAAATAAATAATTTTGTGTGTAAAAGTATGTGTTCAATGTTTGAATAATATAAAAATATCTTTCAATTTCAAGATCTAATTTTAACTGAATGAAAATAATTGATGTTTACAACAACAAGCTTACCAAAAGTCTTCCTAGAGGAACTAATGCATAAGCTTTTATTTACAATGCATGAGGCCTAAATAAACTACAGTAGCAATATATAAGATCAGGAATAAATGTGTACCACAGAAATGAAAAAGTACCTGGGGTGCTGAAGACAAAAACTGTTGTCGGGTTTGGTGTTAATTTCTGTGTTGTGGTCAGGGTGGATGTGGTTGTTGGGACAGCAGTCGTTTCACAAGGTATCAAAGTCCTCTCAATAGTTCCATTGACTGAACATCTGCCTGTGATACAACCTCCCAGCCCATCCGTTGTGTGATAAATGATATCTCCAAAGTTGTACTCCACATTGTTGTATATGCATGTACATGCTGTAAAAAGAGAAAATGTATATGAAAAATGTATAAAGTATTATGAAAGAGTATATGATGACAATAGATTCTTCTTAAACAATCTTCAAACTAAACTATAACTGAAATGCTAAAAACCTTACCATTTACATCAAAGTCACAGACAACACCAAATGATGTACAATAACTGCATGAGGAAAAAGTACAGATAAGATAGATTAAATATATTTCAAAACTGTTAGTGACCTGTCTGAAACATGAATATGAGTAGAAAATATCTACACATACCATGACTGACAGTTCTCTGTGGTTGGCACCTGCTGGCCAACCTGATAATGTAGCATATCAACAAAACAGCCACAATCTTCTTGCGTCACACACTTCATGCTATCCTCATCAAAAATAGGCTGCTCAGGAGGACATTTAGGATAGCAACCTAAAAAGGTTCAAAGGGAAAAATACATAAATCAGATTTAAAAAAATAAATAAATAAAATCCACCTTGATGAGGATATGTGAAGTTCAAATTAAGTTCAATGGATTTTAGTGAATCAATTGTTTTTACAAAGCTTATAAAGACACTGTTCCATATACTTGTTCAGTTTAGGAAATAGAGCCTGTTATAAGTATTTTTAATGATTCAAAGCCAAGGTAATATAAGTTTGAGTGATATTATGAACAATAAAGATTTGCATGAATACCTGACTAAAATCCATTTGAATCACTTTGAGGCAAAAATGTTAAAAACTTGAAGCAAAATATCTCCTTCCTGTTATCCTTTATGTGGTCTACATTATTGATAACCAACCAAATTACCTCTAGGATACCTAGAGCAGTAATTGTATACTGAATATATTGCAATGTTAAAAAACACAAATTTAACTACAGAATATGTGTGATGTATTTAGAAATGGTATTAGAGTCATTTTGTTACAAGTAGCAATAGTTTTCACACTAACATGCAGGTGATATAACTGGATTTAATTATGAGTTCTCACCTTCAAGTGCTGGTATCTGACTAGAACATTTTCCAGAGGGGTTTCTGCACGTCTGCATACAAGGTGCTCCACAAGGTTTGTAATGCCACTCACATTCACCAGGGGGGTTGTAATAATCACAAAACATTGCTGCAATAAAAAGGCAACCTTAAACCTGTTTCTTGGTCTTTGAGGTTTACAGCTTTTAGTTATTCCACCACAGCACATCTGATGACAGTCATATAACTATTAGTGACTTACGGCATATTTTAGGTGTTCTCCAAGCAACGCAGGCTCCACCCTCATTACAAGCTTGTGCATAGGCTGTTACAGCAGTGCAAAAACACTCATAATCTCCACCACTATCACAGGCACATGCATCTCTCACACAAGCGTCATAAAAAGGAGAGGGGTCCACCTTTAAAGCAATATTCATGGAAATGTGGCTGTTACCAAAATTGCATTCAATGTTTCAGACAAAAAAATACATAGAGGGATTTTCAAGCTCCCTAAAAAACAGTTTGTTGTAAGTACCTGTGAATGACAGGTTGAGAAGACACTGCTAGTAATGATGCTACACTGCCTCTGTGCCCACGCCTCTCTATATGGATTATGGACACAAGGATCTTGGATGAGGGTTGCATCTGGACAATTAGAGAGTTTCCAGCTGTTTACAAAATCCAGGGTTTCGACAGCAATTGCTTGGCTGCGCGTAGTGAAGTCATTGTTTGCGTTTCCATCGTAGTTTCCGCACAGACCACACACGCGGCCCTATCGATACAAATGGAAAAACTGTTAATATATAAGATAAATCTGATATTTGCAATTAACAAATAGAATCAACAAGGGTGGAGTTGATGAACCAACCACTTTACTCACATTAAACTCTGGACTCAGTTTGATATGTATAGTTGTTTTTCTGTCCCATATGAGCATCAGACCATTATTGGCCTCAATCACCAAGTAAAGCCCCATGGTGCGCATCTGGTAGGGAATCTCCTCTCCTGCATCTCTACGAACAACTTGGTAGGATCCATCTATCAATCTAAGCTCAATGCTCTGAAATACAATGGCATAATTGCAATGCTTGTTATCCTTCACTAATTTAAGGTTACTATGAATGCAAGAAGTTAACTTACACCAAGAAACAGCTTGATAGTCTTGGAACAAGTGGTGCCGGTGGATCCACAGGGAATGTTTTCAGTAATGACTCTAAAAGTGCCAGTTGTGTTGTTGCAGAAGTCCTGGACATGGCATAACATTTAGATTCAGATTAAAAAGATACAGTATAATGATCTTCAGGCTTCGCAAGGAAGTGCAAGGTTGATACCTGAACAAGGCTGTATTCACAGTTTCCACTGAAGACATATCTTTTCTCATCAAACGTTTTATAATGGCCATCTCCATAGATGCTGCATGTCCCACTGCACTGGTTTGTGGTACAGATCCATCGTCTATCCTTACAAGTACTATAAAAAGGAATGCAAGTTCATTAGGAAAATTGTATATAGAATATAAAAAATAATTACAAATCTTGAACAGCTAAACATACCATGTATTACAGTCAGTCTTAATGCTTTCTCCAGGTTGGTAGGCAACTCCGTTATGAAAGCAAGGGCACAGGTTTTCAGCGATACAGCCACCTTTCCCATCAGATACCAGTCCAGAGGGGCACACACAGCCAGACACACACTCTGTGCTGATCTGCATTCAATATTCAACATTAAAGTCAGCAAATGATTACTTGTAGCCGCTGAAAGGAATAGTTCACCCAAATTTAACAATTTAGTTATTTGCTCACCCCAATGCCATTCTAAACCCATATGCTGTTATTTTCTCAGTACAACAAAAAGGGGGAGTATATAAATTATCTTCATTCTGCTCTTTAGTCCAGTTCCAAAAACTCAAAGGTTTTTTTGATAGTATTTTTTAAATGTCTTCCAAAACTTCAAAGCTCTCAAATTGAATTTTCTATTCCACACATTACAACTGGCAATATTTAATTGTGCATTTATGGTGTTTTATTACCCATAATGAAGTTTTACTGTTGTTGTACTTAAAGACTTAATACTACTCACAGAAATTTCTTGTTTTGTGTCACACAGAAAAAGTACCATACTGGATTAGAATTACATCAGCACGGCCTACACTTTTATAGGAGTTAAAGCAACTCACGCAGGCCATGTCTAATGTGTTGCAGCTCTTCTGACACTCTGATCCTGTGGATCCAGGGCTAGCACTGGAGCAGTTGAAAAACGTCATTGGATCTTGGCACTCTAAAAGTAAAGAATGGACAAAAAGACATTAAGGGTATGCACATAGCTGATCTCAAATACAAATACAATTAAAGTATAAACCAGAAACATGTGGTTTTAAATGTACAATTTAAATATAGCTTCACGCACCTTCCCCATTCGATACCCCAGTGCAGCTCAGTTTCCCTTGCTCGCAAATACTGAAATTTAAATATTAAGTTAAATATTATTAAATCACATTTTGGGTAAGTTTATAACAGGGTTTTTCAAACTGAAGTCCATGGACACCCCTAACGCCTGGGTTGAAAAAGTATTATTATAATATTCAAGAGAAAAAGAAGACTTGAGAAAAGATTGTAAAAAGCTGTATACAGTTTGAATTGAAAAGCTAGCATTACTATAAAAATGCTACAGTTTGAACTTAATACACACACACAAAAAAATTTGCCTGATTGCAATGACAATGTTAAAATCAATTATTTAATTTTGCTATTTTTTCTCACAGTCAGCCTAATATAAATATATTTTTTTAAATATAAAAGTAGCCAGCTTTATATTGGTGCCTCAGGGTTGCCATGTTTGGGGGTCACTGACATCAAAAACTTTGAAAAACCCTGCCTACAACATTTTTTTTTTTTTTTCAACAGAAATTTAACCAAATCCATGTGCATACCATGATCCACCATCTTTAGAGATTATGTCTCCAGCAGCAACGATTTTGCCTGAATCATAACATGAGCAGCTGGCAGGTGCAACACAGTCACCATTCTCGTTCATGTATGTTCCTTCAGCACAGCCACAGCCATCTACTGGCACGAAGTCAATAGTGCAGGTGTTGTCTGATTGGCTGAGGGATCGACAAGTGCGGTCACAGCTGGTCATTTGATAAGAGTAGACCGTGGTGCTGGGGCAGGTTAGCGTGTACGTTTCTGAGAAGAAATAGACAATTAACTTGATGAACATATGCAACCAAAAATTCTTATTTGAGCTCTCACACATTGTTTTTAATCTGTTTGACTTTTAAAATGAAACTGCAAAAGAGCTTGTCGAGCTGTTGCCAACTATCAAATATTCTCAAGCTTTTCAGAGAAGAAAGCAACTCACTGCAGGCAACATCTCTCCAGCCATCAAGAGCAATCCCTCTTGCAGCACATGCATGAACGTATGAAGACAAAGCAGCACACATGCAGTCCTCGCTTTTCTCACAGTTGCAGCTGTCATATATGCAATTCTAGAAAGTATGTAAAAGTTAGAGAAAACGCTAAAAAAAAAAAACAATTAAAGAGAAGGAACATAATTTCACTTACTGCTTTGTAGATTTCAGGGCTGATTTCAGAGTGGCACGGGGCAAACACTGATGAGGGATCTGATAGCAGGGAACACCAGTGCTGTGCATATTTCTCTGTGAAGCAAAAAGTATTTATTAGAAAAATGACCTATGATTAGTCTTTAATGGCATTCCAGAGTTATAAATCAAATCACAACAATAGAGTGAATTCATACCATTTTCAGTGCTAAGACTGCAAGGATTCTCAAAGTTTCTTTTGACATCAAGGCAACTTGCTCTAGTTTTCCAGGTGTTGGCAAAATCTAAAGCGGTTGCTTCCCTGAGTCCACCAATGGTTGTGAAATCATCAGCCTCAATGTTGTTGAAATTGCCGCAAAGACCTGTAAATTGATTTGTTATTAGCAAGATTAATATAGGAAAATTAATTAAATTAAAAACTGAGAAAAAAAGACAGAAAGCCTTACATAAAGATAAAAAACATGCACATTTTATTGATTTGATGCTGCTCTTGACTAGAGTATTGCATAAGAGGGTAAGATAAAAGGTCTGTAAAAAATAAATACCACATGTTTCTCCTTGGTACGCTGAATTGACTGTGATGTAAAGTTGCATCAGTGGTACAAGCTGGATCTCAAGACGAAGCCCAATCGAATGGGCCTGAATGACTATGTAGAATGAGGAGGGCTTGAAAATGCTCACATCAGCTGAAAATCAAATAATAATAGACATATTAAGAAATAATTGGCAAACAGTAATAAAACAGAAATCAAGCAGTGTTTTTCATAAGCAATCTCCATTCTGAACAATTATTCAAATGCACCAACACTATATGAATTACTTTAAAGATTTTATACTCACCAAATAACCTTTCTCTGATATTAAAGTTACACCATGTAACTTTTTAAATAAAACCATGTCTTTACTTTATCTTTCAACTTTTCTATTCTCATATTTGATTTGCCTACCTGTAAAAAGTGGCATCTGGGCAATTATTCTGTTGACCTCAATATTTCCACTGGAATCCACTTTGATCACCTGTGGGCACAAGGAAATACAGCAAAAAAGTAAGTCAGTGAATGTTTCCTGTTTGGAAATGTTTAAGATTTGATATGCTAAGTGGTATGTTAATTTTCTCTTTCAGTGCATTTTAGTACTTACATTAGTTCCATCTAACAATGCCAGCGTTACTGACTTCAAACAGGTTTCAGTTTCAGTCAGACCACATTTCACCAGGTCTCCTTGAACTGTGAATTTTGTGCCTGTGCATTGCTTTTGAAAAAGAAAATAAATGGTGGACAAGGTTAATTGAAATTGCTTAGTGCAACAGCAGCTTATATGTAGTGTCTTGTAAAGCTGTCTAATGAACTGGCTTCAAGCTCAAGGAAGTACATACTTTGGACAGGACGTAAGTGCAGTCTCCATGAAAGGTGTAGGCTTTTCCATCATAAGTGGTAATATGGGATCCACCCTCTACTGAGCATAAATGTGGGCAATCCTTCTGGATACAGTTCCACTGTCCCTGTTCACAGGTACTAAATGGGAAAAAAAAAATAATGCCACTGCAAACATATACTTTTCAAAACACTCAATATAGTGCTTAATTTAATAGTAAAACATCAAATCTTTAGTTGTCTAATATATTATTCATTTTTATCCTGACTATAAGAGCAAATTCAATCTCAGTGTCAAACAAGGCTTACCAGTCTCTGCAGCTGCTTGTGTAATTCTCCCCAGAGGCGAATATTTTGCCTCCAAGGATGCAGGAGCATTCACTGTGTGGGATACAGCCAGTATTGTGTATATCATCAAAAACAGTGCCTGGAAGTGAGAGAAAGAGCAAAATGGGTTGTTGCGAAGGACAGAATGGATGTGTTCAGAACACCAGTAAGAAATCTACCAATTATTGTTGTTTAATCCTCTGGTATTTCTCAGAATTGTGATCCTTGATAGTCAAACAGGCCGGAATTGATGTACTATATTTTGTTTCCACAATATATAGCCTTTAATATTTAATATTTTGAGATTTATGGCACTAGACAAAGCTCTAAATTATGCAGCATTTATGTCTATATAAAATACAAATTTTAGAAAGAAAAAAAAAACTGATACAATAGGGGCTACCGCACCTACAGTGCTTCGCCCTTAAATATTCAAAAAAAAATTAAATTTATTAATACAATGATTAAGTTAAAAATAGAGCAAAGGAATGAATATCCAATGCATTTAAGAGAGATTGAGGACATCTAGTGGAAGAAATAAGAAAATTATATGTAACTTAACCACTAAATGCTGTCTATTCGCTACTTGTTTCTAAGGGTATGTTCAGACATAATTACTTACTTTTATTAGGTTTTGGATATATATTTAGACATTGTCAAAGATTAGTTCACTGTGGTTCAGTTGTAGGTTGTACTCCTAATCGTAATTGTAATCTAAAATTACTGAATGCCACTAGAGGGGTTAAATGAAATCAGTTTAAAGTATCAGATTAAAGATAAAAGAAATGTGCAAAGTGAAATCAATGTAGCCAGTTACTTTAGAAAATAGCATCAATAAAAAAAATAAAAAAAACGTAGTAAAAACACTGTACCAGGAGGGCAGAAGCATCCCTCAATGCAGTGGTGTTCACACACTTGTCCGATTTCAGGGTTTGTGCAGGTGTCAGTGCAGGGATTTCCACATTCTTGGTGGATCATGCTTTCTGGGCATGGATGTGCTGTAACATACAAAAGAAGGGGACATACTATAGGTAAGACAAACATTCACAAAAGACTAAAGAAATGAGTCACTAACAGAAGATGGCATACTTACGGCAAAAATATTCTGATCTCCATTCTTCAGGCCTTCCTCCTGCATGCACACATTGCCTTGAATATTCGGCGATGGATTTGCATAGGCAGAAGGATCCAGAGGTGCCGTTGCAATGGCACAGGTCTTTCATGCAAACTTGGACAAATGAATCAATGGAAACCCGACCTCTGCAATCATTGAACACTGAACTGGAGAAGATATCATGGCAGAAATTCTGTGGGGAATGAGAAGTCACATTAAATAATTACCAACAACCTAGTAAAATAATTATTACTACAGCTACAAATGATGAAACCACTAATAATGATCATTCCAAAGGCAAATGTTTCTGATGTAAATTAATTCACATTCACTAAACATGAAGAATATCTACCTGTGACTTGAACCCTGGATTTCCTACATATAATATGTGATTCATAATACTAAGTCAAATTTTTTGAGGCCCAAGAAAATGCAAAATAACATGACAACAATTTGTGGTAATCCATTTGTTTCTTATTTCTAAAGTCACTTTAAATAAATGTATCAGCTAAATGTCTAAAAGTAAATCCATATGATATAGTCTTCTTATTTATTTATTGGGTTATTATTATTTATTTAGTACATGCAGAAAGTATTCAGACCCCTTCATGTAATCACATTATGTTGTGTTGCTGCGTTATGCTAAAATACTTTGTTTATTTTATTTAATTTTAAAACTGATGGGTAAAATGGGTCATTTGGGACAAAAAGGACAATGGACAAGAAACATGAACCAACACCATTTTACACATAAAAGTCTCCCCTAAATGACTACTTTTGTGCTTATGTTCATAATTTTAAAACTTGAATTTACCAATCACACCCAATTATCCTTTATCACCCATAACTGACATTTTACCCGAAACCATAGGATTTTTTAGCTCAAATACTTGATTATTACTACCTTAGTTTGTACACATTTTAAAAGGACTTAAATACTTGTTATTTCTGTGTAGACAGAGAAAAACGACAATTTCATTTCTTACCTCATCTCCACAGTTTTCTTCAAGAGGTACTGTGTCTTCCTTACAGACTTCTGTTGGACCATCCATCTTCCAGAGGCTCCCATAATCAGAAAAGGACAGCGTATTTCCTAGAACAGGAGATAAATGATTCTTTATTGTCTGTGTATTATAATGTAAAACATTCAAGAAGGTTACAGATATATTTTCTATAGTCAAATAAACTATAAAAAGTACCATCACTGATGAATTCATTGTAAACCTCGATTCCGTTGAAGTCTCCACAAAGTCCACACGTTTGGTTTTTGTATTTTTCATCTAACTTGACCTGAAAACCAATCAAATACATATTACATTACATGGTTCCCTCCTTGTTAGTTTGCAGTTATTGGAGGCAGTATTAGTAATAAATGTTTGTTGCATGAAGAAAAGATCCTTACCATGAATGAATCATCTTCATTCCACATGGCCACTAGCCCCAAAATAGCCTTGACTGAAATATAAGACGCCATCTTCTCGATGAAAACTTCAGAGCTGCTAAATGGAAGTGTGACTCTACAGAAAGAGTGGTAAAATTAAGTAAAATCTGTTCATACAATACAGATCTGTCAAAGACATTATGCTTGCAATATTAACTCCCAAACCACCACCATCAAAAAACAAAGTGAAAACTGACAGCAATAACGTCAAAAGTCAAACCAGTTTAAGTCATCCTGATATTGAGTGCACATCCTGATATTGCTGAGTTAGACGTGTTCCTGGGTCAACATATTTTGTTGACCCTGGAACAACATTTTAATCCAAAAATATAATCTTAACCATATTCCTACACCTAAACCTAACCTTACCCATCAGTAATCCCTAAAATCAGAGGAACTGATAGATGAATTACACTGATGTACAGGCACCAAACACTGACTGTAATCCTAAACTTTACAAAAATTATAAACTGGTTCTTGAAATCTGATTGGTTAATCACAATGTTGTTCCAGGGTCAACAAAGATGTTAACCCAGGAACACATCGCACTCTGCAATATCAGGACGTGCCATGTGAGTATAGCCTGAAGATATGCTTAATTTGATAATCAGAATCACTTACATTTGCCCATTAACACTGAGAGAGCCTTTGGTCAGCTCTACGACCGTCCCCTGCAGCTTCATGGTGATTTTGCTGATTGTGGGTTCATTGTTCACCACCTGATGTCTCAGCTGGATGTTAAAGTCCTCATAGCTGCTCAAACAGTGTGACGTCAGGATGTAGTTGCAGGAAGATGGAAGCTGGAAGTAGTTCCCGTCGAAGGTCTTGTAATGGTAGTTTCCCCACACACTGCAAACCTGCTCATTGTGTTGTGAACTCACTCCTGATCATAAAACATCAGTTGTTTTTTATTTTATTTTGAAGTTGTGAATGAAGAAAAATTTGAAATTTTGAATGATTCATAGATTTTTTACCTAAAACCATTTCTATTGTGGCCGTTGGAATCATGTTCGTTGTTGTGAAAACTGGAGGATTTCGAGAAATATTCAATGTTAATATAGGAAATGATTGTTTGAATCAAATTTCCATTTTTCAGTTCCACTAAACATAATAAAAATTAAATATATTAGATTGCATAGATTTTTGATAGTTACCTTCCAATTTTAATTTCTGCTATTAATTATGGTTATATACATTAAAAACAAATTCTTAGAAAATATTATTGGCATCCTATCATTACATGTAGTTGCATTATTATTGTATTACTAAATTCCACTATTTATAGAAACATTATTCTAGCAGAAAATAAATAAATAAATAAATAAAAAAATATACAATTAATAATAAGGCCCTGTTAAGTTAACATCAGGTAGTGCACTGACTAACATTAACATGTTCACATTTGTTACAGTATTTATTCAACTTTATATGGAAAAATTCAACTGTTCATTGTTAATATTTGTTAATGTTATTCAGGTCCATTAAATAATATTGATTTTAATAAAGTATTAGTAAATGTTGAAATTAACATTAACTGATTTTAATAAATTTGTTATACGTATTTTTCAGTGTTAACTACAGTAGTGTAGTTAACTAATGTTAACAAATGGAACCTTATTGTAAAGTGTTACAAAATTAAATGAATTTTACAGTCAGCGTAAAGGAAATAAAATGCTTAAATCCAGTATTTGATAACACTTGTTTTAAATTAGTCTTACCGGTTTGTGTTGCAGCAAGTCCAATAGACAGTGTCCATAGCAGCGCTCCTATAGACATGATCTTTATCCTCTCCATGGTGTGTGAGGAGCGTCGAGCTCTCCACAGGTTCAATGAGAAAGACACAGTCCTATACTCAGAGTTTTATAGCACTTGTCCCTCAGAAGGGACGTAAGATTGAACTAAAGGTGGGGCCACATGTTTATTTTGTATGACAGCATAATGTAACATTTAGCTGATAGATTTCCATACCTGTATTTAGAATCCATGAATAAATGAGGCTCATTTTAGAAACTAAATTGATTTAATGTCAGAAAAATAAATAAATAAATAAATGCATTAATAATAATAATGATAATAATGATAACAATAATAATAATGGTCAGCTGACATTTGAATTCGAAGCCACATCAATAAATATTCAATCAATGTTCGTTTTAATTTCTTCTTTCAACCATGCATCCCTTTGTTCATGAAGTCTTTAATCAATCTTTATAGTTTTACACTGAAAAAATTGGGTGTAGAATCTATTTTCACTCATAAATTCCTGTTAACTTCACAAAAAAATGACAAAGAAAAGCAGAGTAACATATTTTAATTTAATTTAATTTAATTTAATTTAATTTTTTGTAAAACGTACATACAACATTAAAAAAAACAACAACAAAAAAAACCCCGTTTTTTTTTTTTTTTTTTTTGGTTCTAGGAAACAAACTTAATTAAAAGTCTATTATTCTCATTCTTATTCGTATTCTTATTATACTTTGTCTTATTCATCTATTGTGACTATAATTAGAAACTACATTTGAGCTATACCATCTATATAAAACAACATCATGAAAGCCCATGTAGAAATAAACTTGATTTAGTTTGAGCTCATTTTAATTTAGTTACTGACATGTTTCTGGGACATTTTTTTTTTTTTTTTTTATTAAAGACTATTTACTTTATCTTGAACTTCACTAGACATGCCATCTGTGAGTCAAAATGCTGAAAATCTGCAAGAAAAATAATAGAAATATTTGAAATCAAGCAATAGCTGGAAATGTCATTATATGAGTAAATGTTTGTGGTTTTGGTGTGTCTTTTCTGTAATGCAAGAGAAAGGATTGTGACAATGCACGGGGTGGGGAACTCTTTTGAACTAATGATGTATAAATATTGAGTCCTTAGTGCATTAATCCTCAAAAGTGATGCAACGCTGTGAACACTCCTTAACAAAACTTTAGACGCCGTGTTACTTTTAGCGCAAGTAAATGTTTTTGCATAAAAGCAATTATTGCTTGTGACCAATAGGGTGAGTCAGAAAACTTTTCCAGGATCTGCATCCTGATTAAAGGACAAATAAAAAAGATACTGTAAACACCAGAATGTAAATACAAATAATTTATATTTTAAGTCCAATTCTCTTTCAGAAAAATAATTTATAAAATTTGTTGCCAAACTATAGTAATTAAGTCGTAAAGCATCATATTCAAGATTTATCAGTTGAGTCCAAAGCAGAACATTTTTAAGTTGTTTTATTTGATAATTATTACTATTATTATTATTATTATTATTATTATTAAAATAAGGTGATCTAATCCCCAGAATCTTCCAAAGTATCCTAACCTCTGGTTTATGTAATGCTAGAGGATGTGTCCATGGCCACCAAGCCTATGAAAACTGTTTGCTGAAACTGGGATCTGGCATGTTTTCTCACGCTCTTCGTCATACTTTGCTATATACTGCATTATCTCACAAGCACAACGCAAACAGATGGAGCTTAATATGGTCTTTGGCGTAAAATGGATTCAGGATTCAGAAATTAGCTCAATGGCTCAACAGCATAATTCAAACACACATTGTCATGATTGATGCTCAGCTATGGCATGGTATATGCAACTGAAGATTAAATTGAGGTAAGTTAAAGCCTTTATGTAAAGTTTACTTTCGCAATACTTGAATAAATATACTTGAGGGAGAGAACCGGAAAAAACAGACAAAAACATTTACCTTCTGTCGTGGCAATTTTCCATTTCATTGAAGGTATGAGACAAAAATCTTTTGAAGATTTATTTTCTTGCAAGAAAATGTCTACAGTTATACAGTCATAAAGATTGGCTTAGGAGTGCAACAAAGAGGAAATACTTTGATTCAGCATTAAATACTCTAATCAAATCAGGATGCTTCTATCTCATCCAATCATATTCAACATTTAAAATATCTAACTATGTCCCCTATATGTGTTTCTAAGTAACTATTTAATGCAAATCGTCTTCTTTGAATCCAGGATGTAGGGTCTCTAAAGTAATACTTCCTGTTTCACACTTGTCTGCACACACACATTTCCTGTTGTTATTTTAGCACATCAAAATAATTCATTTTTTATCTTATTAACAACAACAACAACAAAAGGTATTATTTGGAGCAAAGGTGTTTAATTTATGATACAAGTCCCATAAAACAGATCCAAATATCATTGGTTCTCATGAAAAATTGCATGTGATGGTCTTCATTTCTAAGTCCTTTCAGAAAACAGTATCTACTAATTGTATAACTATACATATTCCTTATAAATCTGTGGCATAATATTGCAAAGTGATTCATACACTGAAAAAATAAAATGACTGTTTAAAATTTAAAGTCCATTTTTATATGGTTTCCTGTTTAAACATGTTTCGTTCAGTTTTTCTAAAAGCAAATTACACTCCCCAAAGAAAAAAGAAAGAAACGTCTCGGTTACGTATGTAACCCTCATTCCCTGATGGAGGGAACGGAGATGTTATGTCGAGTGACAAAATTATGGGGATTCACTTGGGAGCCCCAATCATCTCTGACTTTAAGAGAAAACGGCAATGAATATTGGGTAGTGGATTTTGCATACCTGAGCCACTCCCCGTGCGTGCGGGTATAAATAGGCGACAGGTGCATCCACTCTTCAGATTTTACACTGAGGAGCCGAGAACTTGTCCCAGCGATGGTTCTAGGTTGTGGCAAGGGGACATAACGTCTCCGTTCCCAACATCAGGGAACAAGGGTTATATACGTAACCGAAATGTTCCCTATCTGTCGGTCACTACGAGTTATGTCGAGTGATGACATTATGGTGTCCATGGAAAGCGACACAACCTGTACCCCGTCACAACCCTATGCAAATGTTGACAAGCAACCGTGTGACAGACAAATGCCATGCAAAGGTCATAACCTTCTGATCGCCCCAGCACAAATTCGCTGACCTTGGTATCAGCAGGGACCACAGGTGAGGACATCGCTGCTGGTGACAGCCAAGCCGCTGTTCCTTTCACCACAGAATTTAGAAGGGATTTCGATCTTCAACGAAAGATCGCTTCAAGTCTTTCCTATTTGTTGTTACAGCTTGGCAGTAATGACGGGGAAGCAAGCCTTCCAGAGAAGGGCAATACGGAGGCCACATTTTGTCCGAAGGGAGGTGACATGTGGAGACACTGATATGGACTGACCCAGGCCTGGCACATATGGAATGGGCCTCTGAGGCAGGTCCTACCTAGGAGTAGGGATGGAACGACTGCCAGTACAGGGGCTGACCGGAGACCCAGGCAAGCTAACACCAATACTTGGCCTTGAACTTTACTGGAGGAGGAAAAAGGCATTCACATCCCCAGACGAGGGGGAATGGCGAAGCAAGTGTGACAATGGCCAGCTCTTTCCGCCGATTACCTATTACAAAACACATGGGAAAAGACTCTCTACAGATGTCTGCCAGAGAGGTGCTGTGCGCCAACACAAAGGAGAAGGCAACGCTCCTTGTGGAGTCTCCCATCACCCCCAGGGGGCATGGCTTGCCTTGGGATTGGTACGTCAAGGTGATGGCATTCACAATCCAGTGGGCCAACCTCTGCTTGGAGAGAGCCTTCCCTTTCTGCTGACCTCCGTAGCAGACAAGGAGCTGCTTAGAGCTTCTGAAGCTCCGGGTGTGGTCCACGTATATGCGCAGTGCTCTTACGGGACACAGCAATGCCAAGGCTGGATCTGCCTCCTCCGAGGGCAGTGCTTGTAGGTTCACCACCTGATCGCGAAAGGGCGTAGTGAGAACCTTGGGCACATATCCAGGCCGGGGTCTCAGGACAACGTGAGAGTAGGTCGGCCCGAACACACTTCGCTCACTGGTGGACAAAACACTCAAGTCTGCCACATCTCATCCAGGAACCACACATGGAGGTTCCAAGATCTGGACACGGGTGCCACATGGTGCCAGGCCCCTGAGAAAGGAGGTCCTTCCTCAGAGGAATGCACCAGGAGGGGCTGTCACGAGGAGCATATGTTCCGAAAACCAGGTCCGGGTGAGCCAAGATGGTGCAACCGGCAGGACCTGTTCCTCATCCTCACTGACCTTGCACAGTGTCTGGGTGAGAAGGCTCACTGGGGTAAACGCATACTTGCATAGAGCGCAAGGCCAGCTGTGCACCAGTGCGTCCGGCCGAGGGGACTTCGGTCAGGGAGTCATACAAATGGCCATGGGAGGACTCGTGGGAGGCAACCAGGTTTACCTGAGCTTCCCCGAATAGACTCCAGAACAGCCGGATCATCTCGGGATAGAGTCGCCATTCTCCGGGGAATGTGAGATGTCTTAAGGGCACATTGGCTGCACAACTGAGCTCCCCCAGGATGAGGATTGTGCTGCGTCTGACTCCAGAGGAAGAAATGGTGGGCGAGTTGTGACATGCGACGTGATCATAGACAACCCTGCCGGTTGATGTACGAGACAGCCGCAATGTTGTCCGTGCGGACCAACACGTGCTAGCCAAGCAGCAGCAGCCGGAACGCCGCAAGGCCAGATGCACTGCCAGCAGCTCGAGGCAGTTGATGTGCCAAAGCAGTCGAGGCCCCATCCAGAACCCCGAGGCTGCCTGCCCGTTGCATATAGCGCAGCAGCCCGCACTGGAGGCATCCATCGTGACAACGACATCCCGAGACACTTGTTCTAAGTGTACTCCAACCCATAGAAAGACAAGGTCCGTCCAGCAGCTGAATGAGCAGCAACGCATTGACATGGTAGTCACGTGAACTGTACCGCGGTGCCATGCCCATCTCGGGACTTGGGAGTGCAACCTGTGCTGAAGTGGTCTCATAAGAAGCAATCTGAGCGGTGAGACTGCGGCTGCGGATGCCATATGCCCTAGGAGCTTCTGAAAGTGTTTCAGTGGTACCACCATACTGCCTCTGAAGGAACTCAGTCAGTTCAGCAAGGACTGGGCACGCTCGTTGGTGAGACGTGCCACCCCACTCACCGAGTTTAACTGAGAAAAGAGTTTCTCTGAACAGGGGAGAGCTTGCTCTCAGGGGAGCACCAGGTCCCTGCGATCGCACAACTGTTCTTACACTCGGACCATGCTTGAGACAGTTGAGGATCCTGAAGCCCACTTCCCATAACGGGGCAAAGACACGGGGGGAAAGGAAGAGCCCGAAGGGGCGGACCCTGTGCTGCCATGCCCTACCTTCGAATGCAAACCGACGGTCTGTGTCGAGGGAGAATCGAGACATGAAAGTAAGTGCCCTTCAGGTCGACCGCTGCAAACCAATCCTGGGGCTGGATGCATCTGATGATACACTTCTGCGTCAAAATCTTGAACGGAAGCTAGTGCAGGGCCCGATTCAAGACTCACAGATCCAGCATTGGCCGGAGGCCACCGCCTTTCTTGGGTACGATGAAGTAAGGGCTTTAAAACCCCTGCTTCATCTCGGCTGGACGGACTGGCTCGATTGTATCCTTTGCCAGGAGGACAGCAATCTCCTCATGCAAGACAGGTGCGTCTTGGGGAGATGCACAGAACAGCTGCTGCAGGAGGAGTGAAAGGTCCGTGGGGATTGGCCCAGCGGAAAGGCTCTCACTGTAACCCCCAGATCGCCCAGAGCACTAGCCGATGGTTTTTTGCTCGTGGCAGAGAAGCCAGTGCGGGTAGTGACAGAAGGAGATTTTTGCTAAACATTATCTTTAGGGTGTCTAGTATTAATATATGCATTTGCATATATTCAGTTTTGTTGAGTGTGGTCATAGAGTGAGTAAACGTCTTGATGTTCACAATAGTGACCGGTGGGATAACGGTGAACTTTATTTTACAATATAATCCAATGGCAGTTGCTAGTGAAAATGACAATAAAATGTTGCAATGACAAAATATTGTACTAAATAAAAAATTCAAATGTTAGAAAAATTTTACAATAATGATGTTGTAATACTCGTAGCATTGATTTAATTGATTTGATGTTATATTTTAGAAAAAGATGGTTGAATTTTTTTGTTTTTTATCTCAGTGTTCCTATCAATGTTGCATAAGGGTTTTTTATGCATAATAGTAACCCTATGTGATCAAACTGTTTAAAATAGCTGAGCTAAGATATATAACATTTTTTATGACTGCAGAAATATGTGATTTCAGTACTCTCCATATCTCACCGGTCACTTTTGTGATCGAACATAAAACACAATTTTTCACACACTTTTCCAAAAAAAATTCAAAAAATAATTATTGATTATTTCAATATAATCAATAATTACTAATGACACATCATTTGGATATTTTCATTTCTGGGAAAAATTTGGGATTAAATGGGTTAATATTAAATCAGAATTTAAGGTTTGAACCAAAAAAATATGAGTATCTTCCTTTATCTTCCTCTGTAAGTGTATCAAAATGAAACATGCATTACTGTTTGAAACTTTTGAATCATTAAGACATTGGTCAAAAATGTTTCTATTCATGAGAAATTACAAAAACTAGTTAAAAGAGTAATGTTGCTAATTATTTTCAAATGTAAAGGACATTTTTACTTGTGATGGCAAAACCCTATTTTCAGGATGCATTACTCTTCACTCCAACCTTATGTTACATAATACTTAGTAAATCATGTTAATGTGCTGATTTGAAACCTTATTAAATTTTAACACATTTGACAGTGGTTGTGCTGATTAAAAGAGTAGGAAATGGCAGAATCACATTTCTCTAGAAATTCTGTTGTTCTTTTGAGAAATGAAGACTATTTCATGCACTACTGTGTTGAAGGAAGAAATTAAACCTGATTTATCAGGAGAGAAAAAAGCGGACAACGACAAGATGATACATGCATTTGAGTATCTACAACAAGCATTCTTCATAGCAACCTATGAATGTGTGCAGCTTTAAGAAAGCAAGTTGTGTTGTGTTCCTTTTAATATACTCAATAAAATTATATTAAAGATATTTATTATTATTTCATTTTTTACTGTTGTGTATGTTGTTTTCACAGTGAAGTTACAGACACAAGAATGTCTCTATCTGGGTTTTTAATGTTACAAAACAGCGTTGTGAAGCAGTGATTTTCCATTGTCTTTGACTGGTTACAATTGTGTTTAAAATTTGTGTTGCTCAGAAGAACTCTTGGGAAAGATTATTCAAAAAATGCTCATTATGACTTCAAACCAACATTTTGATGGAAAGAGAGGTGGGTCTAAATAAGGACAGACAGCTCTAATATTTACTGTAGTTTTTGATTAATTTAAGGATAAAAGTATCAAATTTGTCCATAACTCAATTTTGTAGTGACCTGACTGATATTTTTCACAGTAATGTATATAAACATATGATAAATCTATCCTTTACACTCTCTGTGTTCTAGCTATACATCATGTGTCTGAGTATTTAATTTGTGAAAATTAATTCGATTTGATCAGGTTACTAGATCTACAGGTATGCAATCAGTTTTAAAAACCTAAGCTTTGTTTAGTGAGTTTTACTGAAAATAATCAGATACAAATTTTCTCTGATCTTGTGAATAATTATATCAATTTATTTTCAAATCATTTTTAATTGATGTATAATGCTGTTTTACAAAGCCTTTATGAAATAAGCAAAACTTAACTAAACCAAAGTGTCCCCTTTGTATGGCCATTTTTGTACTAATCACAAACAGGGTTCCTACACATTTTCCATTTCAAAATTCCAGACTTTTCCAGACTCAAATTTCCAAAGCCATGACACAAAATGGGCTGATGGCATAATACAGCTGTGTGCATTGTCCTATTTGCCAAGTTCAAGGGTCTATAAAAAAAAGACCGGCATTGTTTTAGAAATGTGGCTGTTGTTAGGCCAGTAAGTCATATTTAAAGGCCTTAGGTCCACACCACACTGCTAAATGGGCTCATGTCACAACAGGTGGCTCAGTGTGCATTGTCCTATATGATAAGTTTAATGGTTTCTCATGCACACATAAAAGTCTTAAATCTTAAATACTTAAATCAAATTCCATACTTTTCCAAACCACGTATGAACCCTGCATGAAGCTTTCAGAGAGTCAAGATTTCACAGTCAAAATGATTAAGAACAGCAAGGGAACTGCATTTATTTATTCAAACAATTACAACAAGATATAAAGAGAATGCACTGAGGCATAATTTGTTTTATTAATTCAATGTAGATTAATAAATACAATGTGACTTTTCTTATTCAATGCTTATATCACTGCTTTATGTACGCAGTATGCATGCAAGGATCCATCTGGACAGGAAAGCTGTGCTTCTATCTTTCTTGTCATCTTAAAATTTGTGAAAAACATAGAAACGTTTTTCAGAACACACACACACACACACACACACACACACACACACGGCTGGTTTGTTATCCTTGTGGGGACTCTGTATAGGCGTAATGCTTTTTCTACTGTACAGACCGTTTATTCTATTGCCCTACACCAACACTACAACTAAACCTACCCCTTACAGAACATACCCCACCTTGACACGAGTCCCCATGAGTTTGTGTGTATTTAGGTTTAAGTCCCCACCTCAATAGAAAAACAGGTACACACACACACACACACACACACACACATACACATAAACGCACAAAGACTCAAAATAAGTAAACGTGTTAACAGTCCAGGACAATATAGAGGGTCAAAGGGAAATATGACACTCTACATTTCTTTTAGCAAAACTAAGAGGGGACGACACTTTTATCAGCAAAAGCTCAAAAAAGTCATTAGGGCTGTCAGTCAATTAAAATTTTAAATTTAATTAATCACATGATGTTTCCATTAATTAATCTTTGTGTTAAATGAGAAAGTATCATGTAGACATTACAAATTGTAGCTTTAGAAATATTTCATTTGATTCAACAAAAAAAAATGTATTACACATAACATTTAAGCTACAACCGCCTAACATAAACTATGGAACATAAAAGAAGATCATTTGAGAAACATCTCAGTATTGTTTGTTCATACAATGAAAGTCATTGGTAACCAATACAGCTTTGTTATGAACATTCTTCAAAATACCTTCTTTTTGAGGTTTGAAACGACATGAGGGACATGAGAGTAAATGATGACAGAATTTACATTTTTGGGGGTTAACTATCCCTTTAATGTTTATTATTATTATTATTATTATTATTATTATTAATAATATGAATTAAATTATACTCTAAATAAGAAACTAAATCTGCCAGCAGGTGGCGGTAAATGTCTTCAGTCGATTCGTTCAAACGGCTGATTCATTCAGGAATGAAGTAAACGGCTCTCTTTATGAATGAGTCTTTGAATGATTGACACATGATTCCTTCAAAACACGGATTTATTCAGAAACTAAACACCGCTATGCTCGGAGACCCACAACTATTCTGCTATGGCTTTAAAGGTAATATATTCTTTGCAAAATTGAGCAAAAACACAATATTGTGTTTAAAATATAACACAATATATTTATATATCAATATATATATATATATATATATATATATATATATATATATATATTTCTTATTTACTGAACTGTTGTACAAAATCACATTTAAACTCGTGATATTCGGGACAAAATCAGATCTCGTGTGAAACTGCTCTCCTTGCTTGTGTGATATCGTATGATATACATATGAGACAAAAACACATACAGGGGCATTTTTGTACCAATATGTTGAATTATTAGGGCATAGCTGCATTTATGAAGTTATTACCCTGCATTATATTTGTCAACAGTGAACTGTATGAACCCTAATCCTACCCATCGCGTACAAGGCAAAGTCCATTTCCCCGGTAACGCTGTACACAAAGCAGCACTGCACTCACAAACGCTGCTTTATCAGGCATTAAAGGCATGATGAAATGAAAATGAGACCGATTGAGCAAGTAAGGTAAAAATAAATGCATATTATAAAGACAATGAAAGTGTTTTTTTGACCTTGCATGCATGTCAACCTGCTGTTGGGGACTCCCAAAATCAAAATATGAACCTTTCATTACCCATAATAGGGGCACTTTAGTATAAGAATGGACTGTGAATACATGAAGAGGTCATCGCAGTACTGTGGATGAGCCCTCACTGCTACACAAACCAATTCACTTCCGATTCACAAGCTCTTGATTCAATTTGATTTTTGATATAGCCTCAGCCCTCAGGTACAGTACATGTCAGTTTTTCTTATAAGCAATCAGTCTCTCAACTTACGATGTAAACAGAGAACCTTGTTAAAGTGTTTTACCTTGAAATATCAGTTTCAAAATCATTCTGATACTTTCTTCTAATAAGAAGAATGGCTTGTGTTTCTTTCCCACGATCCCCCAAACGTCTTTCCTGGGAGAATGTAAGTTTGGTGAGCGGGTACGAAATTCCACGAAAAGCGCGACTGCATTACGGCAGCAACACATGCACGTTTAATTACGACAGTGGTATATTCACGATAGTGAATTCCACTCACTGAACTCTAGGGGGCTCCAAAGTCACAAAAATACACAAAAATACATACAGCTGCTTTAGGGCCAGATTTACTGAACAAGGCAAATTCCTACAACAATAAGGTCAGCCGCAAAAATAACTCTGTTCATGCCTTTTCATCACTAATTTCTCACTGTGCTTCTTCAGTAAATCCTGACAGTCATATTTTAATGCCACAAGAGGGTTTACGCTGGTACACACTTAAATCTGGTCATTTAATGTTAATATTACTGAGCCCAAACTAATAAATTCAATCCCTATTTAGTTTTTCTATAATAATTAACATTCGAATAAAACATTTACGGTAATTTTCATACAAACTTTTTAATTAGGTCCATATAATTATGTTTTTACTCCAATTCATTGTTGAAATAAGCGTGGCTTTCAAACCTTGTTTGACAAATTTATTACAATAAATGAGTCACAGGTTACATAAAAATATGATGAATATTTGATAAAGTGCATAGGCCTATATGTAGCAAACGCTCCTCTCTAGATTTTTTTTTTTTTTTTTTTCCTAATTGACTTGGCTACGTTGATCTAATTGGTCTAACTGATTGGCTTCCCTGCATGGTAAAAAAAAAAGAAAAGAAAAAAAACATTAAAAACGACTGAAAAGTAAGTTTGAGTTGTTTTGCAAGTCAGATTTGGACAAACCCAGTGGGTTATTTTAACTCAGCATGTTGTGCTGTTCATTTAACCCGGTATAATGGATGATTTATGCTAGCTCATTTTTACAGGAATACAGGTTTTTTGGGGTTTTTTTTTTTTACCTCATTCATAGGTTTATATTTCCAGATTGATTTAAATTTTGTAAAATAACCACTCTGTTCACATGATATGTTGTTTATTGCTATTATTATACTATTTTGGAGTTTTAAATACAGCATAGTTTATATAGTTTTTTATTGATTAAATACATTTAAATTCATTAAACAAACATTTTAGAAATAAACATTTAATATTTAAAGTAACATTCAGTGTAATCCCTGTCATCCCTTTCCACTGAAATAGTGCTGGTTCTTGTGCTGGTGTTTTTCTGAAATCTCTGCCACTTCCCCTCGTTTCTGAGAGCCGATGATTTCTGAAAACATAGCAAAGACATAACAGATTAAATAAAATTTATTAAAACCTTAATTTCATAGTATAAATCCACTGATTTGGCAATGCTAAGATGAGGTAAATGCAACGTTACTTGTCAAATTGTTTACAAGCTGTTTTATTGAAGTCTTTCTGTGGTTGAAAACACTGACTGTGCGACGGCTTGAGACATAACATGAGCCTTTTTAAAAGACTTAAAATGATTAATCATTTATTTTATTAATTTTTTAACAAACTAAAGGACCCTCTAGAATGTAGTATTAAGATTTTGCACTGGAATAGCCAAGCCTGTTTATTATAGTACGGTGTCAACATTTAGCCATATAGTGTATCTTTATATTCATTATACAGCAACAGATCAAAGGTAAGAGTTGTAGTAAAGTCTTTAGTTGTGAAAGAAAATGTGAAATGGCATTAAATCTGACAAAATAAATATTAAATTACACTTACCAGCTTTCAGTGCAGCTTGCTTACAGCTTGCAACACAGACATTAGAATTAGGTCGCACACGTGTAGTACCACTTGGGCAGTAACATCCCTCCCATAGCATTGATTCCTGATTCCTGAATGCATTATTGCCATGTAAATAATTCAGATCAAATCTAAAATGACACAAAATAAGGATTAATCATTCCCTTTCAATTTCACTTTTCTTCATTGCATTTGCACTGCATTTTATATTCACAAACATTCTTAAGTATTCAAAAAACATCAAGATTTCAAATAAGATCTACCTTCCATCACAGGTTGATTCCACTTGAGGACCACAAGCTTTATATGTTTGTGGCTTATCACATTCAAAATCTGAATGGAAAAAAAGTGGTAGCGTGTTTGTAAAAATAACAACAATAAATGTTGTTCTGACGCAATTATACTAAGATAATACTGACCACACACTCCATTTGTCAAACCTCTCCAGTCTACACATACTCCTGCCATAGCACATTCCCTGGCATAGGCCTGCAGTCTGGCACAGCCAACGGCTTTGTTGTTCATTTTACACACATCAGAGTTACAGGCTGACATGTAGGGCTCAAAAGGGACGAACTTATGGCATTTCTCAAAAAGCCTGTAGAGATGATCAGTAGAGTCCTTAATAATTAGCCACATTTACCTGATTTAAAATTGTAATCTTTTTTCTATTTTCTTTATTAGTTTAAAATGTAAAACAAACCTATTTTCACAAACCAGTATTACTTCATTTTTAAATAATGTAATGACATACGTACTTGCGTTCCATTATTTTGCACATTGCAGAAGAAGGGCATGGTTTTGATATGGACTCAGGTCTTGGTGACAGAATGTTGTTGTTGTTGTTGTTGTTGTTGTTGTTGTTGTTGTTGTTGTTGTTGTTGTTGTTATGCACATGCCAATATGGAGCCATGTCTTGGCAAGATGATATAATGGTGCCATTTGGCAAGCGACAATCATTCCTTTGGTTATTATCGCACACACCTAAAAACACAAAATCGGAGTTAAAAAAGTATCTTAAATAATTCTGAGATAGCACAGCACAATACAGTTTATTTCATTTCTGTTTGAAATATCACTGGAAATTAACAAAAAAGGACAGAAATGACACATTCACAAGACGGTCAATTTAATCTGCATTTCATAATTTTAACAAGACAATGAACCTACCACACTGGCCCTCTGTGTTACCATGGAACTTTTGCCATGGGAGATCAATGGAGAACATTGTGCCAGTAAAAGAGATGTGTGCATCAATCTCAGATATGACCACAAGAGACGCTGTGCCATTCTCTGTGGCACGGACATCTTTATTTTCAAATGGCAACTTGACTTTCTTTTGATTCACATAAATCTAAAAAAAAACAAAAAACAAACAAACAGACAAACAAGCATAAGCTTGTAAGTCACGAATATTCCATTTCATAGCACTTACTTAAAATATAATTCTCTTAAAAAGTAAATCAATGAAAACTGAAAGCTTCAGTTTTAACTATACTATCTCGCCATAACCACTTACAAACCTGACTAACTCCCGTGAGGTTTCTAATATATACATTATATATACATATCCACTAAATAAATAAATTTATTTATTTATTCTGGATGTAATTTTGAGAACCATGCCACATTGTAGGAGTGCATAATTACACGAATGCAAATGTTGTGATTTAGATTAGGAGCTGTTAACTTGGTTGGGGATGGTGGTAGATGAGTCTGGAAAAGTCATGCAATTAATGCATTATAAAGCATTTTAAAGTACTTCTTTAAAAGTCAATTGTCACAAAGAGACTCTTATTCTGAAATTTTCAATTGAATTTTTTAACAAGTATTTAGCGTATTTACCAAATTCATTACAGTTCCACCAGAAATCCTCTGAGACATGAAGATCTCAAAATATTTGTAGCGAACCATCAGGGACTTGGGGCAGGGACTTGAGGCATCTTCAGAATCACACAAGACATTATCGACCACAACACTGAAATTAAACTTCGGATCAATTTCTTTCACAAGCACATAAGTAAGGTTTCCTTGAAAAGGGTAGTATATTCCATCAAATGTAATGTAATGTAGGTGGTGAAAGCCATTGCAGATACCTGAAACAACATGCACAGGTCATTTTCAGTGCAACAATATACTATGAGACAGTAACTGATTAATTAAATAGAACATCAGATATCCATCTTAACTCACATTGGCACTCATATTTAAAACAACATCCAGACTCGTCAGCAACTTTCAGTGGTGGAAATTTGTTCTTACACACAGGATACAGCACAGGATCACAGTGTACTGCTTTACGCTCCATTGTACCATTTATGCATGTGCCTATAGAGCAATTTCCCACATGAATAGATTCACCATTCTAAAAAAAAAAAAAAAAAGAATAGTTATTCAGGATGTTGTAGTATATTGTCCTCTGTTACCTTCTGAAGTTATAATTTATTATTACTATTTATTATAATTATTATTATATCATTGCTGTTGTTTTCTAGCTCCTTTGTTAACATAAATGATTTTATGTCAATAATACAATTTAATACAATTTAAAATGTGTCCAATAATAAAAATAATAATTTCAAAAAACTATATATTTGACAAAGATATTCTCACCAAAAATGTACTCAAAGAAAACAAAATCTAAATTGAGACATCAAAAATGTATAATATGAGCCTCAATTATGAAAGTACTTACTTTAAGGGGAGGCATATGTTTATCACAGTTGCCTGTCAATGGCATTGAGGCTGAGGGCAACACTGGTGTTAAACAGGGTACTGATAATTTTGTCACATTACACTTCTTATCTTTTGTTTTGACACATTTTGCAATGTAACACCATCCATCACCATCAGTTTTATTGTATATTTCTGATTCTGTAGAATAAAAAATGCCATAATTTTCAAGAGGTTAAGAGAAAATAAACAGAGATTTTTAATTCATTATGATAAAAACAGAATAATTGATGCATGTATACATAAAACGTAACAATAAATGTATTCAAGATAATTACCTGGCTTAAACGTATTGCCATTCATTTCACAGACACAGTCTTGATTTGCAGTGATGTGACCTCCTGTTGAACCTGTAATTGGCAAACTTCTTGTGGTGATAATTGTGATGTTTGAAAAATACTGATTCGTTTGTGTAATTTTGGATGATATTCCACACAATCCATGACAATGCAATATTTTAATCTCATAATCAAAACATTGTTGCGTAACACCTTGGTTCTTGTTTAAACAAACTAATCCATCTTCAGAATTGCATGTTACTACCTGGCCGAGCTGTGAAAGAAGCAGTCCAGGGTAGAGTTTTGCATGGCATTCAACCTCAGTTGGAGCAGAGCTAATATTAAGATATGCATTCGTTATTGCGTTTATAGGTATAATTTCACCACCTTCAGGCTCTGTTGTTGGGCTGCCAAAGTCCATCCAGTCTGACCACTGGCAAATACATTTAGAAGGAGATGTTTTTGAAATGGTTGTATTCATAGCTCTTGTTGGGGGTACAGTGGTTGTGCTTACACTTGTGGAGGAATTGTATAAAGCTAGAGTCAATGCTGCTGGTAAAGTTGCACTAACACAATCCCGATGACAACACAACAATCTCATCTCATAGTCAAAGCACTGCTGGGTAAAATTTTGTTTTTTATTTAGGCAAACAAGTCCATCTTTAAGATTACACTTCACTACCTGACCAAGCTGTGATACAGGAAGTCGGGGATAAAGTTTTGCACGACATTCAATTGCCTGTGGTATTGAGCAGGAGGTTGGATAGGTGTCAGTGATGATTTTGACTGGTAAATGTTTACCACCTTCTGGACCTTTTGTTGGTCTACCAAAATCCAACCATTTTGACCACTGACAAATGCATGGAGGGGTGGGAATAAGTGGGGATGGTTTTGATGTCTTGGAAGGTGTATTGGAAGGTGTTGCTGAAGGTGTACTTGAAATTGTGGCTGTTGTTGAACTTGGCAACCTAGAAGCAGTTGTTGGTGTCTGTGTGGAGTTGTCGCATTTTCCATGACAGCATAATACTCGGATATTATAATCAAAGCATTGCTGTGTAATATCTTGATATTTGTTCAAACACAGTAGTCCATCTTTTACATTACAAATAACATCCTGTCCAAGCTGTAAAAGAGAAAGTCGAGGATAATGTTTTGCATGGCATTCCACCTTCTTTGGGGCTGAACAGAGGGAAGGATAGGTATCTGTTATTTTTTTTATTGTTATTTTTTTACCGCCTTCAGGACCTACTGTCGGGCCACCAAAGTCCAATGATTCTGACCATTGACAAATACATTCAGGGGTAGAAGTAACCGGTTTTGATGTAATGAAAGGTAATATCTGTTGTATAGAAGATATACCTGAAGAAGCTGTTGCTGGTGTGGTTGTTGTTGAAAGTGACAACCTGGTAGAGGCTGCTGCCTGTGTGGAGCTGCTACATTGTCCATGACAGCATAATACTCTGATTTCATAGTCAAAGCATTGCTGGGTAATATCTTGATTTTTGTTAAAACACATAAGTCCATCTTTTGCATTACATATCACAACCTGGCCAAGCTGTGAAAGAGAAAGTTCAGGGTAAAGTTTTGCACGGCATTCTAATTCTGTTGGTGCTGAGCAGTTGGAAGGATAGGTGCCAGTTATTCTTTTGATGGAAATCATTTTACCACCTTCAGGACCTGTTGTTGGGCTACCGAAGTCCATCCAGTCTGACCACCGGCAAATACATCCAAGGGTAGGAGTAAACAAAGGGATTTTTGGGGTTAGTGCTGTAGCACTGCCACAATTTCCATCACAGCAGGATACTCTGATCTCATAGTTAAAGCACTGATGTGTAATGTCTTGATATTTGTTCAAGCACACAAGCCCATCTTTGGCATTACATTTCACAACCTGGTCAAGTTGGGAAAGAGACAATCTGGGATATTTTTTTGCACGACATTCAACTTCCTTTGGTGCAGAGCAGACTGTAGGATAACTGTCCAAAATTCTTTTGATTGATATCCTTTCACCACCTTCAGGACCTGTTGTTGGGCTACCGAAGTCCATCCAGTCTGACCACTGGCAAATACATCCAAGGGTAGGAGTAAACAAAGGGATTTTTGGGGTTAGTGCTGTGGCACTGCCACAATTTCCATCACAGCAGGATACTCTGATCTCATAGTTAAAGCACTGATGTGTAATGTCTTGATATTTGTTCAAGCACACAAGCCCATCTTTGGCATTACATTTCACAACCTGGTCAAGTTGGGAAAGAGACAATCTGGGATATTTTTTTGCACGACATTCAACTTCCTTTGGTGCAGAGCAGACTGTAGGATAACTGTCCAAAATTCTTTTGATTGATATCCTTTCACCACCTTCAGGACCTGTTGTTGGACCCCCAAAGTCCAACCATTCTGACCAAAGACAAATGCAGGTAGGATTAGGAGTATGTGTGGCTGTTTTGGACAGTGGAGACCTTGTTGAAGCAGTTGACAGAGATAATGAAGTTACTGGAGTTGTGTATAGGCTAGTACCACTGGAGAAACTTTGGAGTGTTGGTGTTGTAGACGGTGGGGCAGGCATGATAGGTGACGAAGCTGGTGTTGGAATTTTGGATGTGATTGTACTTGCGAAGAAACTTTCTATTGTTTGTTTTGTATTTGGTGATATAGACATGGTAGCTGCTGAAACCATAGTGGTGGTTGGACAGTGTGTTGTGTTACTGCAATTTTTTCCAACACAACAGAATACTCTAATTTCATAGTCAAAGCACTGCTGTTCAAGGCCTTGGTTTTTATTCAAGCAAATCAGCCCATCTTTCACATTGCATTTCACAACCTGTCCAAGCTGTGAAAGAGGAACTCCAGGGTAATGTTTTGCACGGCATTCCACATCCTTTGGTGCTGAGCAGATGATATGATAAGTTTCAGTTATTTTTTTAATAGGTACTATTTCACCTCCATCAGGTCCTGTTGTTGGGCCACCAAAATTAATCCATTCTGACCAGTTACAAATACAGCCAGGGGTAGGAGAAAGGGTCATTGATTTTGGTGTTGTGGAAGTTGTTGAAGAAATTGTTGAAGAACTTGTAGCAGATGTTATTGTTATGTTAGATATGCTTGTACCAGTGGAGGAACTTTGGACCATTGGCATTGTAGTTGATCGTTTAGGCAAGTTTGTTGATGACATTCTAGAAGCAGTTGGAATCGGTGATTTTGTTGAGAAATTGCCACAGTTTCGGTCACAACAGAATACTCTGATTTCATAGTCAAAGCATTGCTGTGCGTGGCCTTGGTTTTTGTTCAAGCAGACCAGTCCATGTTTTACATTACATTCTACAACCTGTCCAAGTTGTGAAAGAGGAACGCCAGGGTATAGTTTAGCACGACATTCCACTTCTTTTGGCGCTGAGCAGTTTGTAGAAAAGGTAGAGATAGGTATTATTTCACCACCTTTAACACCAGTTGTTGGGCTACCGAAGTCCTTCCAGTCTGACCAATGGCAAATGCATAAAGGTGTAGGAACATAGGTGGTTGTTTTTAGTGTTGTGAAAGTTGGAAAAGTTATTGTATGAGTTGTAGAAGATGTTATTGTGACTGGAGATGGAGATATACTTGTTTCATTGTAGGAGATGCCAGCTGAAAAAGCTGATGAAGGTGAACTGGTAGAAATTGCTGGTAGAGTTGTGGATATGCTTTTACTAGTGTGGTAACTCTGGACTGTTGCTTTCGTTACCTGTTGCATAAAAGTGCTTGTGGAAGTTGAAGGTGTATCAGACAACTTTGTTATAAGTGGTCCAGTAGAGATTGTTATTGGAGTTGTGGATATGCTTTTACCAGTGGAGGAACTCTGGCCTGTTTGGGTTGTAACTTGTTGTGTAAACCTGCTTATTGAAGAAATTGGAGGTATAAAAGAAAACATTGTGGATGTTTTTTTTGTATTTCCCGATATGCTTTTACTTGTTGAGGAAATGATGCTTCTTGATGTTATAGTCCATGCTGTAGTAGTTATAACAGGTGAAAACAATGGTGAAGGTGTACCTGTAGACATTTTTGTTATAGTTGTGGATATGCTTTCACCAGTAGGAGAACTCTGGACTGTTGACCTTAACCTGGTTGTTGAAGAAGAAATTGAAGGTATAGCAGAAAACTTTGTTGCTTTAGTTGTTGATATGCTTTTACTTGTGGAGGAAAACAGGCTTGCCGATGACTTAGTCGGTGGTGTAGCAGTAATGCCAAGTGAAAATAATGGTGAAAGTGTACCAGAAGAGATTGTTGTTGAAGTTGTGGATATGCTTTTACCAGTGGGGGAACTCTGGACTGTTGGTGTTGTAACTTGCTGTGTAAACCTGCTTACTGAAGAAATTGGAGGTACAGAAGAAAACAATGTGGAAGTTTTTGCTGTAGTTCCTGATATGCTTTTACTTGTGGAGGAAATAAGGACTGATGATGTTATAGTGGGTGGTGTAGTAGTTATGCCAGGTGAAAATGATGGTGAAGGTGTACCTGTAGAGAATTTTGTTGGAGCTGTGAATATACTTTTACCAGTGGGAGAACTCTGGACTCTTGGGTTTGTAACTAGTTGTGTAAACCTGCTTGTTGAAGAAATTGAAGGTGTAGCAGAAAACTTTGTTGAAGTTGTAGCTGTAGTTGACAATATACCTTTACTTGTGAAGGAAATAAAACTTGTTGATGTTGTAGTTGATGGTGTAGGTAGGCTGGTTGAAGCAGTAGGCGAAGGTGTAGCTGTAGAAATTGTTATTGCTGGACCTGTAGACATGCTTGAAATGGTGGATGAACTATACACTGAAGATGCTGCAGTTAGTGGTATACGCACACTTGTTGATGACATCCTTGTAGCTGTTGTAGTTAAAGATCGTGTTATCGTGCTTGTAGTGTTGGAGGAATTCTCGACTTTAGTTGTTTTTGTCTGTGGTGTAGTCATGCCAGGTGAAATTGATAGCAAAGCAGTACCAGTATAAATTGATGTTGATGTACCTGTAGATAGGCTTGTAATGGTGGAGGAACTTTGTAATGTTGAAGTTGTAGTTAGTGGTATATGCACATTTGTTGACGACATCCTTGTAGCTGTTGTAGTTTGTGTTGTCATGCTTGTAATATTGGAGAAATTCTGGACTGTAGTTATATTTGTCTGAGGCATAATCATGCCAGGTGATAATGATTGTGAAGATATAGCAGCAGAAATAGTTGATGTACCTGTAGATCTGCTTGTAATGGATGAACTATGTACTCTTGAAGTTGAATATAGTGGTATATGCACCCTTGTTGATGACATCCTTGCAGCTATTGTAGTTAAAGATTGTGTTGTCATGCTTGTAGTATTGGAGGAATTCTTAACTGTGGGTGTTTTACTCAGTGGTGTAGTAATGCCAGTTGAAAATCTCTGTGAAGGTGTAGCAGTAGAGATTGTTGTTAAAGCTTTGGGTATGCTTATACCAGTGGGGGAACTCTGGACTGATGGATTTGTAACGTGTGTAAACCTGCTTGTTGAAAATGTTGAAGGTGTAGCAGAAAACATTGTTGAAGTTGTTGCTGTAGTTGTTGACAAGCTTTTACTTGTGGAGGAAGTAATGATTGTTGATGAGGTAGTTGATGTTGTAGGCATGCTGGTTGAGACAGTTGGCGAAGCCATACGAGTAGACATTGTTCTTGATGGACCTGTAGATAGGCTCGTAATGGTGGAGGAACTATATACTCTTGAGGTTGTAGTTAGTGGTATGCGCACATTTATAGATGACATCCTTGTATCTGTTGTAGTTAAAGATTGTGTTGTCATAATTGTAGTATTGAAGGAATTCTGGACTGTACTTGGTTTTGTCTGTGGTGTAGTCATGCCATGTGAAAATGACAGTGAAGGTGTAGAAGTAGAGATTGTTGTTAAAACTGTGGTTATGTTTTTACCAGTGGGGGAACTCTGGACTGCTGGTCTTGTAACATGTGTAAACCTGCTTGTTGAAAATGTTGAAGGTGTAGCAGAAAACGTTGTTGAAGTTGTTGCTGTAGTTGTCGATATGCTCTCATTTGGTATAGGTGTGCTGGCAGAAAAGGTTGGTGAAGGTGTAGCAGTAGAAATTGTTGACAGATCTGTTAATATGTTTGTAACAGTGGAAGAACTTTGGACCGTTGATGTTGAACTTGGTGGTACATGCACACTTGCTGATGACATTGTTGTAACAGCTGTACTTGAGGACTGTGTTCTGATGTTGCCACAGTTTTCATCACAACACAATACTCTAATCTCATAGTTATAGCATTGCTGTGAAAGGCCTTGGTGTTTATTTAAGCAAACTAGTCCATCTTTCATATTGCATTTCACAGCCTGGCCCAGTTGTGAAAGAGGAACTCCAGGATAATGTTTTGCACGACATTCTACTTCCTTTGGCACTGAGCAAATCTTGTGATAATTCTCAGTTATTCTTCCGATAGGTACTATTTCTCCACCATCAGGACCTGTTGTTGGTCCACCAAAGTCATTCCAGTCTGACAATTGACAATTACACCCAGGAGTAGGAGTAAGCGTGTTTGTTCTCAATGTTGTGGGTGTTAGAGAAGTCATTGATGGAGTTTCAGAAGATGTTTTTGTTGTTGGAGTTATAGATATGCTTGTGATGATGGAGGAATTCTGGACTGTTAATGTTTTAGTCAGTGGTGTAGTTATGCCAGTTGAAAATCTTGATGAAGGTGTACCTGTAGACAATGCTGTTGGAGTTGAAGAAACTGAAGGTGTAGCAGTCATCTTTGTTGAAGCTGTTGCTGTAGCTGTTGATAAGCTTTTACTTGTTGATGAGGTGGTTGATTCTGTAGGCATGCTGGCTGACATAGTTGGCAAAGCCATACCAGTAGAAATTGTTGTTGATGAACCTGAAGATAGGTTTGTAATGGTGAAGGAACTATGTAATGGTAAAGTTGTAGTTAATGGTATATGCACACTTGTTGATGACATCCTTGTAGCTTTTGTACTTAAAGATTGTGTTGTCATGCTTGTAGTATTGGAATAATTCTGGACTTTAGTTGTTTTTATTTGTGGTGTAGTCATGCCAGGTGAAAATGATGGTGAAGATGTAGCAGTAGAGACTGTTGTTAAAGCTGTGGGTGTGCTTTTAACAGTGGGGGAACTCTGCACTATAAGAGATGTAATTTGTTGTGAAGAGCTGCTTGTTGAAGAAAGTGAATGTGTAGCAGTCATCTTTGTTGAAGCTGTTGCTGTAGTTGTTGATAAGCTTTTACTTGTGGAGAAAGTAATGATTGTTGATGATGTAGTTGATGCTCTAGTCATGCTGGTTAAGACAGTTGGCAAAGCCATACCAGTAGACATTGTTCTTGATGGACCTGTAGATAGGCTTGTAATGGTGGAGAAACTATGTACTCTTGAAGTTGTAGATAGTGGTATACGCACATTTGTTGATGACAACCTTGTATATGTTGTAGTTAAATATTGTGTTGTCATGCTTGTAGTATTGGAGGAATTCTGGGATGTACTTGTTTTTGTCTGTGGTGTAGTCATGCCATGTGAAAATGACAGTGAAGGTTTAGCAGTAGAGATTGTTGTTAAAGCTGTGGGTATACTTTTGCCAGTGGTGGAACTCTGGACTGCTGGTATTGTAACATGTGTAAACCTGCTTGTTGAAAATGTTGAAGGTGTAGCAGAAAATGTTGTTGAAGTTGTTGCTGTATTTTTCGATATGCTCTCACTTGGTGTAGGCATGCTGGCAGAAAAATTTAATGAAGGCATGCTAGTGGAAAAAGTTGATGAAGGTTTAGCAGTAGAAATTGTTGAATGTTTTGTGAATATGTTTGTAACAGTGGCAGAACTTTGGACCGTTGATGTTGTACTTGGTGGTATATGCACACGTGCTGATGACATTGTTGTAACAGCTGTAGTCGAGGACTGTGTTGTGATATTGCCACAGTTTTCATCACAACACAATACTCTAATCTCATAGTCATAGCATTGCTGTGAAAGGCCTTGGTGTTTATTTAAGCAAACTAGTCCATCTTTCATATTGCATTTCACAGCCTGGCCCAGCTGTGAAAGAGGAACTCCAGGATACTCTTTTGCACGACATTCTACTTCCTTTAGCACTGAGCAAATGGTGTGATAATTCTCAGTTATTCTTCTGATAAGTACTATTTCTCCACCATCAGGACCTGTTGTTGCTCCACCAAAGTCACTCCAGTCTGACCAATGGCAGTTACAACCAGGGGTAGGATTAAGCGTGTTTGGTCTCAATGTTGTGGATGTTGGAGAAGTCATTGATGGAGTTTCAGAAGATGTTTTTGTTGTTGGAGTTATAGATATGCTTGTGATGATGGAGGAATTCTGGACTGTTGATGTTTTAGTCAGTGGTGTAGTTATGTCAGTTGAAAATCTTGATGAATATGTACCCGTAAACAATGCTGTTGAAGTTGTAGGTATGCCTTTACCAGTTGGAGAACTCTGGACTCTCAGAGTTGTAATTTGTTGTGAAAAGCTGTTTGTTGAAGAAATTGAAGGTGTAGCAGTCATCTTTGTTGAAACTGTTGCTGTAGTTGTTGATAAGCTTTTACTTGTGGATGAAGTTATGCTTGTTGATGAGGTAGCTGATGCTGTAGACATGCTGGCTGACATAGTTGGCAAAGCCATACCAGTAAAAATTGGTGTTGATGTACTTGTAGATCTGGTTCTAATGGTGGAGGAACTATGCACTCTTGACGTTGAAGTTAGTGGTATATACACGCTTGTTGATGATATCCTTGCAGCTGTTGTAGTTAAAGATTGTGTTGTCATGCTTGTAGTATTGGAGGAAGTCTGGAGTGTAGTTGTTTTTATCTGTGGTGTAGTCATGCCATGTGAAAATGATAGTGAAGGTGTAGCAGTAGAGATTGTTGTTAAAGTTGTAGGTATGCCTTTACCAGTGGGGGAACTCTGGACTTTTAGAGATGTAATTTGTTGTGAAGAGCTGCTTGTTGAAGAAATTGAAGGTGTAGCAGTCATCTTTGTTGAAGCTGTTGCTGTAGTTGTTGACAAGCTTTTACTTGTGGAGGAAGTAATGATTGTTGATGAGGTAGTTGATGCTGTAGGCATGCTGGTTGAGACAGTTGGCAAAGCCATACGAGTAGGCATTGTTCTTGATGGACCTGTAGATAGGCTCGTAATGGTGGAGGAACTATATACTCTTGAGGTTGTAGTTAGTGGTATGCGCACATTTATAGATGACATCCTTGTATCTGTTGTATTTAAAGATTGTGTTGTCATAATTGTAGTATTGAAGGAATTCTGGACTGTACTTGGTTTTGTCTGTGGTGTAGTCATGCCATGTGAAAATGACAGTGAAGGTGTAGAAGTAGAGATTGTTGTTAAAACTGTGGGTATGTTTTTACCAGTGGGGGAACTCTGGACTGCTGGTCTTGTAACATGTGTAAACCTGCTTGTTGAAAATGTTGAAGGTGTAGCAGAAAACGTTGTTGAAGTTGTTGCTGTAGTTGTCGATATGCTCTCATTTGGTATAGGTGTGCTGGCAGAAAAGGTTGGTGAAGGTGTAGCATTAGAAATTGTTGATAGATCTGTGATTGTGTTTGTAACAGTGGAAGAACTTTGGATTGTTGATGTTGTATTTGGTGGTAGATGCACACTTGCATATGACATTGTTGTAACAGCTGTAGTTGAGGACTGTTCTGTGATGTTGCCACAGTTTTCATCACAACAGAATACTCTAATCTCATAGTCATAGCATTGCTGTGAAAGGCCTTGGTGTTTATTTAAGCAAACTAGTCCATCTTTCATATTGCATTTCACAGCCTGGCCCAGCTGTGAAAGAGGAACTCCAGGATAATGTTTTGCACGACATTCTACTTCCTTTGGCACTGAGCAAACGGTGTGATAATTATCAGTTATTCTTCTGACAGGTACTATTTCTCCACCATCAGGACCTGTTGTTGGTCCACCAAAGTCACTCCAGTCTGACCAATGACAGTTACACCCAGGGCTAGGAGTAAGCGTGTTTGTTCTCAATGTTGTGGGTGTAAGAGAAGTCATTGATGGAGTTTCAGAAGATGTTTTTGTTGTTGGAGTTATAGATATGCTTGTGATGATGGAGGAATTCTGGACTGTTGATGTTTTAGTCAGTGGTGTAGTTATGCCAGTAGAAAATCTTGATGAAGGTGTACCTGTAGACGATGCTGTTGGAGTTGTAGGTATGCTTTTACCAGTTGGAGAACTCTGGACTCTCAGAGTTGTAATTTGTTGTGAAAAGCTGCTTGTTGAAGAAATTGAAGGTCTAGCAGTCATCCTTGTTGAAGCTGTTGCTGTAGTTGTTGATGAGCTTTTACTTGTGGATGAAGTTATGCTTGTTGATGAGGAAGCTGATGTTGTAGGCATGCTGGCTGACATAGTTGGCAAAGCCATACCAGTAGAAATTGTTGTTGGTGTACTTGCAGATCTGGTTGAAATGGTGGAGGAACTATGCACTCTTGACGTTGAAGTTAGTGGTATATATACGCTTGTTGATGATATCCTTGCAGCTGTTGTAGTTAAAGATTGTGTTGTCATGCTTGTAGTATTGGAGGAATTCTGGACTGTAGTTGTTTTTATCTGTGGTGTAGTCATGCCATATGAAAATGATAGTGAAGGTCTAGCAGTAGAGATTGTTGTTAAAGTTGTAGGTATGCTTTTACCAGTGGGGGAACTCTGGACTGCTGGTCTTGTAACATGTGTAAACCTTCTTGTTGAAGTTGTGGAAGGTGTAGCAGAAAACGTTGTTGAAGTTGTTGCTGTAGTTGTCGCTATGCTCTCATTTGGTATAGGTGTGCTGGCAGAAAAGGTTGGTGAAGGTGTAGCATTAAAAACTGTTGATAGATCTGTGAATGTGTTTGTAACAGTGGAAGAACTTTGGATTGTTAATGTTGTATTTGGTGGTATATGCACACTTGCAGATGACATTGTTGTAACAGCTGTAGTTGAGGTCTGTTCTGTGATGTTGCCACAGTTTTCATCACAACAGAATACTCTAATCTCATAGTCATAGCATTGCTGTGAAAGGCCTTGGTGTTTATTTAAGCAAACTAGTCCATCTTTCATATTGCATTTCACAGCCTGGCCCAGCTGTGAAAGAGGAACTCCAGGATAATGCTTTGCACGACATTCTACTTCCTTTGGCACTGAGCAAACGGTGTGATAATTATCAGTTATTCTTCTGACAGGTACTATTTCTCCACCATCAGGACCTGTTGTTGGTCCACCAAAGTCACTCCAGTCTGACCAATGACAGTTACACCCAGGGCTAGGAGTAAGCGTGTTTGTTCTCAATGTTGTGGGTGTAAGAGAAGTCATTGATGGAGTTTCAGAAGATGTTTTTGTTGTTGGAGTTATAGATATGCTTGTGATGATGGAGGAATTCTGGACTGTTGATGTTTTAGTCAGTGGTGTAGTTATGCCAGTAGAAAATCTTGATGAAGGTGTACCTGTAGACGATGCTGTTGGAGTTGTAGGTATGATTTTACCAGTTGGGGAACTCTGGACTCTCAGAGTTGTAATTTGTTGTGAAAAGCTGCTTGTTGAAGAAATTGAAGGTGTAGCAGTCATCCTTGTTGAAGCTGTTGCTGTAGTTGTTGATAAGCTTTTACTTGTGGATGAAGTTATTCTTGTTGATGAGGAAGCTGATGTTGTAGGCATGCTGGCTGACATAGTTGGCAAAGCCATACCAGTAGAAATTGTTGTTGGTGTACCTGCAGATCTGGTTGAAATGGTGGAGGAACTATGCACTCTTGACGTTGAAGTTAGTGGTATATACACGCTTGTTGATGATATCCTTGCAGCTGTTGTAGTTAAAGATTGTGTTGTCATGCTTGTAGTATTGGAGGAATTCTGGACTGTAGTTGTTTTTATCTGTGGTGTAGTCATGCCATGTGAAAATGATAGTGAAGGTCTAGCAGTAGAGATTGTTGTTAAAGTTGTAGGTATGCTTTTACCAGTGGGGGAACTCTGGACTGCTGGTCTTGTAACATGTGTAAACCTGCTTGTTGAAGTTGTGGAAGGTGTAGCAGAAAACGTTGTTGAAGTTGTTGCTGTAGTTGTCGCTATGCTCTCATTTGGTATAGGTGTGCTGGCAGAAAAGGTTGCTGAAGGTGTAGCATTAGAAATTGTTGATAGATCTGTGAATGTGTTTGTAACAGTGGAAGAAATTTGGATTGTTGATGTTGTATTTGGTGGTATATGCACACTTGCAGATGACATTGTTGTAACAGCTGTAGTTGAGGACTGTTCTGTGATGTTGCCACAGTTTTCATCACAACAGAATACTCTAATCTCATAGTCATAGCATTGCTGTGAAAGGCCTTGGTGTTTATTTAAGCAAACTAGTCCATCTTTCATATTGCATTTCACAGCCTGGCCCAGCTGTGAAAGAGGAACTCCAGGATAATATTTTGCATGACATTCTACTTCCTTTGGCACTGAGCAGATGGTGTTATAATTTTCAGTTATTGTTTCGATAGGTACTATTTCTCCACCATCAGGACCTGTTGTTGGGCTCCCAAAGTCATTCCAATCTGACCAATGACAGTTACACCCAGGGGTAGGAGTAAGTGTGTTTGTTCTCAATGTTGTTGATGTTAAAAAAGTTGTTGATGGAGTTGCAGAAGATGTTTTTGTCGTTGGAGTTGTAGATATGCTTGCAATAATGGAGGAATTCTGGACTGTTGATGTTTTAGTCAGTGGTGTAGTTATACCAGTTGAAAATCTTGATGAAGGTGTATCTGTAGACAGTGTTGTTGGAGTTGTAGGTAAGCTTTTACCAGTTGGGGAACTCTGTACTCTCAGAGTTGTAATTTGTTGTGAAAAGCTGCTTGTTGAAGAAATTGAAGGTGTAGCAGTCATCTTTGTTGAAGTTGTTCCTGATTTTGTTGTTGTTGTTGATATACTCTCCCTTGGTGTTGGCATGCTGGCAGAAAAAGTTGGTGAAAGTGTAGCAGTAAAAATTGTTGATAGATCTGTGAATATGTTTGTAACAGTGGAAGAACTTTGGACCGTTGATTTTGTACTTCCTGGTGACATTGTTGTTACAGCTGTAGTTGAAAACTGTGTTGTGATGTTGCCACAGTTTTCATCACAACAGAATATTCTAATCTCATAGTCATAGCACTGCTGTGAAAGGCCTTGGTTTTTATTTAAGCAAACAAGTCCATCTTTCATATTGCATTTCACAGCCTGGCCCAGCTGTGAAAGAGGAATTCCAGGATAATGTTTTGCATGACATTCTACTTCCTTTGGAACTGAGCAAATGGTGTTATAATTCTCAATTATTGTTTCGATAGGTACTATTTCTCCACCATCAGGACCTACTGTTGGGCTCCCAAAGTCATTCCAATCTGACCAATGACAGTTACACCCAGGGGTAGGAGTAAGTGTGTTTGTTCTCATTGTTGTTGATGTTAAAGAAGTCGTTGATGGAGTTGCAGGAGATGTTTTTGTTGTTGGATTTGTAGATATGCTTGTAATAATGGAGGAATTCTGGATTGTTGATGTTTTAGTCAGTGGTGAAGTTATGCCAGTTGAAAATATTTGTGATGGTGTACCTGTAAACAATGTTGTTGGAGTTGTAGGTATGGTTTTACCAGTTGGGGAACTCTGGACTGTCAGAGTTGTAATTTGTTGTGAAAAGTTGTTTGTTGAAGAAACTGAAGGTGTAGCAGTCATCTTTGTTGAAGTTGTTCCTGATGATGTTGTTGTTGTTGTTGTTGATATACTCTCCCTTGGTGTTGGCATGCTGGCAGAAAAAGTTGGTGAAAGTGTAGCATTAGAAATTGTTGATAGATCTGTGAATATGTGTGTAACAGTGGAAGAACTTTGGACCGTTGATTTTGTACTTCCTGGTGACATTGTTGTTACAGCTGTAGTTGAGAACTGTGTTGTGATGTTGCCACAGTTTTCATCACAACAGAATACTCTAATCTCATAGTCATAGCACTGCTGTGAAAGGCCTTGGTGTTTGTTCAAGCAAATTAGACCATCTTTCATATTACATTTCACAATCTGTCCAAGTTGTGAAAGAGGAACTCCAGGATAATGTTTTGCATGACACTGTACTTCCATTAGTGCTGAGCATAAGGTGGGATAGGTGTCAGTTATTTCTTGAATAAGTACTATTTCTCCACCATCAGGACCTGTTGTTGGGCTGCCAAAGTCAGTCCAATCTGACCAATGACAGTTACACCCAGGAGTAGGAGTAAGTGTACTTGTTCTCAATGTTGCTGAAATTAAAGAAGTCATTGATGGAGTTGCAGAAGATGTTTTTGTTGTTGGATTTGTAGATATGCTTGTAATAATGGAGGAATTCTGGACTGTTGATGTTTTAGTCAGTGGTGAAGTTATGCCAGTTGAAAATATTTGTGATGGTGTACCTGTAAACAATGTTGTTGGAGTTGTAGGTATGGTTTTACCAGTTGGGGAACTCTGGACTGTCAGAGTTGTAATTTGTTGTGAAAAGCTGCTTGTTGAAGAAATTGAAGGTGTAGCAGTCATCTTTGTTGAAGTTGTTGCTGTAGTTGTCGATATGCTCTCACTTGGTGTAGGCATGCTGGCAGAAAAAGTTGGTGAAGTTGTAGCAGTAGAAATTGTTGACAGATCTGTGAATATGTTTGTAACAGTGGAAGAACTTTGGACCGTTGATTTTGTACTTCCTGGTGACATTGTTGTTACAGCTGTAGTTGAGAACTGTGTTGTGATGTTTCCACAGTTTTCATCACAACAGAATACTCTAATCTCATAGTCATAGCATTGCTGTGAAAGGCCTTGGTGTTTATTTAAGCAAACTAGTCCATCTTTCATATTGCATTTCACAGCCTGGCCCAGCTGTGAAATAGGAATTCCAGGATAATGTTTTGCATGACATTCTACTTCCTTTGGCACTGAGCAAATGGTGTTATAATTCTCAATTATTGTTTCGATAGGTACTATTTCTCCACCATCAGGACCTACTGTTGGGCTCCCAAAGTCATTCCAGTCTGACCAATGACAGTTACACCCAGGAGTAAGTGTGTTTGTTCTCATTGTTGTTGATGTTAAAGAAGTCGTTGATGGAGTTGCAGGAGATGTTTTTGTTGTTGGATTTGCAGATATGCTTGTAAAAATGGAGGAATTCTGGACTGTTGATGTTTTAGTCAGTGGTGAAGTTATGCCAGTTGAAAATATTTGTGATGGTGTATCTGTAAACAATGTTGTTGGAGTTGTAGGTATGGTTTTACCAGTTGGGGAACTCTGGACTGTCAGAGTTGTAATTTGTTGTGAAAAGTTGTTTGTTGAAGAAACTGAAGGTGTAGCAGTCATCTTTGTTGAAGTTGTTCCTGATGATGTTGTTGTTGTTGTTGTTGTTGTTGTTGTTGATATACTCTCCCTTGGTGTTGGCATGCTGGCAGAAAAAGTTGGTGAAAGTGTAGCATTAGAAATTGTTGATAGATCTGTGAATATGTGTGTAACAGTGGAAGAACTTTGGACCGTTGATTTTGTACTTCCTGGTGACGTTGTTACAGCTGTAGTTGAGAACTGTGTTGTGATGTTGCCACAGTTTTCATCACAACAGAATACTCTAATCTCATAGTCATAGCACTGCTGTGAAAGGCCTTGGTGTTTGTTCAAGCAAATTAGACCATCTTTCTTATTACATTTTACAATCTGTCCAAGTTGTGAAAGAGGAACTCCAGGATAATGTTTTGCACGACACTGTACTTCCATTAGTGCTGAGCATAAGGTGGGATAGGTGTCAGTTATTTCTTGAATAAGTACTATTTCTCCACCATCAGGACCTGTTGTTGGGCTGCCAAAGTCATTCCAATCTGACCAATGACAGTTACACCCAGGGGTAGGAATAAGTGTGTTTGTTCTCAATGTTGTTGATGTTAAAGAAGTCATTGATGGAGTTGCAGAAGATGTTTTTGTTGTTGGATTTGTAGATATGCTTGTAATAATGGAGGAATTCTGGACTGTTGATGTTTTAGTCAGTGGTGAAGTTATGCCAGTTGAAAATATTTGTGATGGTGTACCTGTAAACAATGTTGTTGGAGTTGTAGGTATGGTTTTACCAGTTGGGGAACTCTGGACTGTCAGAGTTGTAATTTGTTGTGAAAAGCTGCTTGTTGAAGAAATTGAAGGTGTAGCAGTCATCTTTGTTGAAGTTGTTGCTGTAGTTGTCGATATGCTCTCACTTGGTGTAGGCATGCTGGCAGAAAAAGTTGGTGAAGTTGTAGCAGTAGAAATTGTTGACAGATCTGTGAATATGTTTGTAACAGTGGAAGAACTTTGGACCGTTGATTTTGTACTTCCTGGTGACATTGTTGTTACAGCTGTAGTTGAGAACTGTGTTGTGATGTTTCCACAGTTTTCATCACAACAGAATACTCTAATCTCATAGTCATAGCATTGCTGTGAAAGGCCTTGGTGTTTATTTAAGCAAACAAGTCCATCTTTCATATTGCATTTCACAGCCTGGCCCAGCTGTGAAATAGGAATTCCAGGATAATGTTTTGCATGACATTCTACTTCCTTTGGCACTGAGCAAATGGTGTTATAATTCTCAATTATTGTTTCGATAGGTACTATTTCTCCACCATCAGGACCTACTGTTGGGCTCCCAAAGTCATTCCAATCTGACCAATGACAGTTACACCCAGGAGTAAGTGTGTTTGTTCTCATTGTTGTTGATGTTAAAGAAGTCGTTGATGGAGTTGCAGGAGATGTTTTTGTTGTTGGATTTGCAGATATGCTTGTAAAAATGGAGGAATTCTGGACTGTTGATGTTTTAGTCAGTGGTGAAGTTATGCCAGTTGAAAATATTTGTGATGGTGTATCTGTAAACAATGTTGTTGGAGTTGTAGGTATGGTTTTACCAGTTGGGGAACTCTGGACTGTCAGAGTTGTAATTTGTTGTGAAAAGTTGTTTGTTGAAGAAACTGAAGGTGTAGCAGTCATCTTTGTTGAAGTTGTTCCTGATGATGTTGTTGTTGTTGTTGTTGTTGTTGTTGTTGTTGTTGTTGTTGTTGTTGTTGTTGATATACTCTCCCTTGGTGTTGGCATGCTGGCAGAAAAAGTTGGTGAAAGTGTAGCATTAGAAATTGTTGATAGATCTGTGAATATGTGTGTAACAGTGGAAGAACTTTGGACCGTTGATTTTGTACTTCCTGGTGACATTGTTGTTACAGCTGTAGTTGAGAACTGTGTTGTGATGTTGCCACAGTTTTCATCACAACAGAATACTCTAATCTCATAGTCATAGCACTGCTGTGAAAGGCCTTGGTGTTTGTTCAAGCAAATTAGACCATCTTTCTTATTACATTTCACAATCTGTCCAAGTTGTGAAAGAGGAACTCCAGGATAATGTTTTGCACGACACTGTACTTCCATTAGTGCTGAGCATAAGGTGGGATAGGTGTCAGTTATTTCTTGAATAAGTACTATTTCTCCACCATCAGAACTTGTTGTTGGGCTGCCAAAGTCATTCCAATCTGACCAATGACAGTTACACCCAGGGGTAGGAGTAAGTGTGTTTGTTCTCAATGTTGTTGATGTTAAAAAAGTTGTTGATGGAGTTGCAGAAGATGTTTTTGTCGTTGGAGTTGTAGATATGCTTGCAATAATGGAGGAATTCTGGACTGTTGATGTTTTAGTCAGTGGTATAGTTATACCAGTTGAAAATCTTGATGAAGGTGTATCTGTAGACAGTGTTGTTGGAGTTGTAGGTAAGCTTTTACCAGTTGGGGAACTCTGTACTCTCAGAGTTGTAATTTGTTGTGAAAAGCTGCTTGTTGAAGAAATTGAAGTTGTAGCAGTCATCTTTGATGAAGTTGTTGCTGTAGTTGTCGATATGCTCTCACTTGGTGTAGGCATACTGGCAGAAAAAGTTGGTGAAGTTGTAGCAGTAGAAATTGTTGACAGATCTGTGAATATGTTTGTAACAGTGGAAGAACTTTGGACCGTTGATTTTGTACTTCCTGGTGACATTGTTGTTACAGCTGTAGTTGAGAACTGTGTTGTGATGTTGCCACAGTTTTCATCACAACAGAATAATCTAATCTCATAGTCATAGCACTGCTGTGAAAGGCCTTGGTGTTTATTTAAGCAAACAAGTCCATCTTTCATATTGCATTTCACAGCCTGCCCCAGCTGTGAAAGAGGAATTCCAGGATAATGTTTTGCATGACATTCTACTTCCTTTGGAACTGAGCAAATGGTGTTATAATTCTCAGTTATTGTTTCGATAGGTACTATTTCTCCACCATCAGGACCTGTTGTTGGTCCTCCGAAGTCTTTCCAGTCTGACCAATGACAATCACATCCAGGAGTAGGAGTAAGTGTACTTGTTATCAATGTTGCTGAAATTAAAGAAGTCATTGATGGAGTTGCAGAAGATGTTTTTGTTGTTGGATTTGTAGATATGCTTGTAATAATGGAGGAATTCTGGACTGTTGATGTTTTAGTCAGTGGTGAAGTTATGCCAGTTGAAAATATTTGTGATGGTGTACCTGTAAACAATGTTGTTGGAGTTGTAGGTATGGTTTTACCAGTTGGGGAACTCTGGACTGTCAGAGTTGTAATTTGTTGTGAAAAGCTGCTTGTTGAAGAAATTGAAGGTGTAGCAGTCATCTTTGTTGAAGTTGTTGCTGTAGTTGTCGATATGCTCTCACTTGGTGTTGGCATGCTGGCAGAAAAAGTTGGTGAAGTTGTAGCAGTAGAAATTGTTGACAGATCTGTGAATATGTTTGTAACAGTGGAAGAACTTTGGACCGTTGATTTTGTACTTCCTGGTGACATTGTTGTTACAGCTGTAGTTGAGAACTGTGTTGTGATGTTTCCACAGTTTTCATCACAACAGAATACTCTAATCTCATAGTCATAGCATTGCTGTGAAAGGCCTTGGTGTTTATTTAAGCAAACTAGTCCATCTTTCATATTGCATTTCACAGCCTGGCCCAGCTGTGAAATAGGAATTCCAGGATAATGTTTTGCATGACATTCTACTTCCTTTGGCACTGAGCAAATGGTGTTATAATTCTCAATTATTGTTTCGATAGGTACTATTTCTCCACCATCAGGACCTACTGTTGGGCTCCCAAAGTCATTCCAATCTGACCAATGACAGTTACACCCAGGAGTAAGTGTGTTTGTTCTCATTGTTGTTGATGTTAAAGAAGTCGTTGATGGAGTTGCAGGAGATGTTTTTGTTGTTGGATTTGCAGATATGCTTGTAAAAATGGAGGAATTCTGGACTGTTGATGTTTTAGTCAGTGGTGAAGTTATGCCAGTTGAAAATATTTGTGATGGTGTATCTGTAAACAATGTTGTTGGAGTTGTAGGTATGGTTTTACCAGTTGGGGAACTCTGGACTGTCAGAGTTGTAATTTGTTGTGAAAAGTTGTTTGTTGAAGAAACTGAAGGTGTAGCAGTCATCTTTGTTGAAGTTGTTCCTGATGATGTTGTTGTTGTTGTTGATATACTCTCCCTTGGTGTTGGCATGCTGGCAGAAAAAGTTGGTGAAAGTGTAGCATTAGAAATTGTTGATAGATCTGTGAATATGTGTGTAACAGTGGAAGAACTTTGGACCGTTGATTTTGTACTTCCTGGTGACATTGTTGTTACAGCTGTAGTTGAGAACTGTGTTGTGATGTTGCCACAGTTTTCATCACAACAGAATAATCTAATCTCATAGTCATAGCACTGCTGTGAAAGGCCTTGGTGTTTGTTCAAGCAAATTAGACCATCTTTCATATTACATTTCACAATCTGTCCAAGTTGTGAAAGAGGAACTCCAGGATAATGTTTTGCACGACACTGTACTTCCATTAGTGCTGAGCATAAGGTGGGATAGGTGTCAGTTATTTCTTGAATAAGTACTATTTCTCCACCATCAGGACCTGTTGTTGCGCTGCCAAAGTCATTCCAATCTGACCAATGACAGTTACACTCAGGGGTAGGAGTAAGTGTGTTTGTTCTCAATGTTGTTGATGTTAAAAAAGTTGTTGATGGAGTTGCAGAAGATGTTTTTGTCGTTGGAGTTGTAGATATGCTTGTAATAATGGAGGAATTCTGGACTGTTGATGTTTTAGTCAGTGGTGAAGTTATGCCAGTTGAAAATATTTGTGATGGTGTACCTGTAAACAATGTTGTTGGAGTTGTAGGTATGGTTTTACCAGTTGGGGAACTCTGGACTGTCAGAGTTGTAATTTGTTGTGAAAAGCTGCTTGTTGAAGAAATTGAAGGTGTAGCAGTCATCTTTGTTGAAGTTGTTGCTGTAGTTGTCGATATGCTCTCACTTGGTGTAGGCATGCTGGCAGAAAAAGTTGGTGAAGTGGTAGCAGTAGAAATTGTTGACAGATCTGTTAATATGTTTGTAACAGTGGAAGAACTTTGGACCGTTGTTCTTATATTTGGTGGTGTATGCACACTTGCTGATGACATTGTTGTTACAGCTGTAGTTGAGAACTGTGTTGTGATGTTTCCACAGTTTTCATCACAACAGAATACTCTAATCTCATAGTCATAGCACTGCTGTGAAAGGCCTTGGTGTTTATTTAAGCAAACAAGTCCATCTTTCATATTGCATTTCACAGCCTGGCCTAGCTGTGAAAGAGGAACTCCAGGATAATGTTTTGCACGACATTCTACTTCCTTTTGCACTGAGCAAATGGTGTGATGATTGTCAGTTATTCTTCCAATAGGTACTATTTCTCCACCATCAGGACCTGTTGTTGGTCCACCAAAGTCACTCCAGTCAGACCAATGACAATTACATCCAGGGGTAGGAGTAAGTGTGCTTGTTCTCAGTGTTGTAGATGTTAGAGAAGTCATTGATGAAGTTGCAGATGTTTTTGTTCCTGGAGTTGTAGATATGCTTATATTATTGGAGGAATCCTGGACTGTTGGTTTCTTAGTCAGCAGTGTAGTCATGCCAGTTGAAAAAACTGATGATGGTGTGCCAGTAGAAACTGTTTTTGATAGATCTGTGGACATGCTTGAAGTGATAGGGGAACTTTGGACCAGAGATGTTGCAGTTGATGGTATATGTATGCTTGTTGATGACACTGTTGTAGTAGCTGTACTTAGTGACAGTGTTGTGATGTTGTTACAGTTTTCATCACAACAGAATGTTCTAATCTCATAGTCGTAGCATTGCTGTGCAATGCCTTGGTGTTTGTTCAAGCAAATTATACCATCTTTTATATTGCATTTAACAATCTGTCCAAGTTGTGAAAGAGGAACTCCAGGATAATGTTTTGCACGACACTGTACATCCATTAGTGCTGAGCATAAGGGGGGATAGGTGTCAGTTATTTCTTCAATAGGTACTATTTCTCCACCATCAGGACCTGTTGTTGGGCTCCCAAAGTCATTCCAATCTGACCAATGACAATTACATCCAGGAGGAGTAAGGGTGGTTGTTTTCAATGTTGTGGATGTTGGAGACGTTGTTGAAGGAGCTGTAGATGTTTTTGTTGTTGGAGTTGTAGATATGCCTGTCATACTGGAGAAACTTTGGACTGAGGCTGTTTTTGTTGTTGGAGTTGTAGATATGCCTGTCATACTGGAGAAATACTTTTGGACTAAAGTTGTTTTAGTCAGTGGTGTAGTCATGCCATTTGAAATCATTGGTGAAGGTGTTGTCATTGTTGATGAAGTTGTAGATTTGTTTTTACCAGTGGGGGAACTCTGGACTGTTGGTGGTGTAACTTTTTGTGTAAATCTGCTTGTTGAAGAAGTTAAATGTGTAGCAGAAAAAAATGATGAAGTGGTTGCTGATATGCTTGTATTTGTGGAAGAAATAAGGCTTGTTGATGTCTTAATTGGTGTTGTAGCCATGCTGGTTGAAAAAGTTGGTGAAAGTGTACCAGTAGAAATTGTTGATGATGTGTCTGTGGATATCCTAGTAATTGTGTAGGAACTTTGGGCCACTGATGTTGCACTTGGGGGTATATACATGCTTGTTGATGACATTGTGGTAGCAGCTGTACTTAACCACTGTAATGTGATTTTGCTGCAGTTTTCATCACAACAGAATACTCTAATCTCATAGTCATAACACTGCTGTGCAAGGACTTGGTCTTTGTTTAAGCAAACTAATCCATCTTTCGTACTGCATTTCACAACCTGTCCAAGTTGTGAAAGAGGAACTCCAGGATAACGTTTTGCACGGCATTGTACTTCCTTTAGTGCTGGGCATAAGGTGGGATAGGTGTCAGTCAATATTTTAGTAGGCACTACTTCGCCACCATCAGGACCTGTTGTTGGGCCCCCAAAGTCATTCCAATCTGACCAATGGCAAATACATCCAGGGGTAGGAGTAAGGATGGTTGTTTTCAATGTTGTGGATTTATGAGAAAATGCTGAGGCAGTTGTAGTAAATGCTATTGTTGACAGAGTTGTTGGTTTACTTGTAACAGTGGAGGAAATTTGGACTGTTGGTGTTATTGTCGGTGGTATAGGCATGCTAGCTGACAAACTTGGAGAAGGAGTAGAAGTGGATGTTGTAGTTGGTTTTCGAGTTGTGGTTACGCTTGTAGTAGTGGTAGATGTAGTAAATGAAAATATTGTCTTTGTTGGAAAGTTTTCTGTAGTGTATTTGGCTATCATTCCTGACGAAGTTGTCTCTGCAATAAAATATGAACAATTCAATTCTTTAATGTGAATAGAACAGTTGATTATGCAAAGATAATCAAATAATTACAAATTAATAACACCGTACTTTGGCAATTATTGAGCCATTTGCGGCAACAAATTGCACCACCCAATTAAGAACAACAAATTAGTATGTGTGACATTTTAACATTTATGGGAATATATAGAAAAAATATTTTTTATTTTTAAGATCTTAAAATCTTTTTAAGATTTTATGATTTTTTTATTTTTCATTGTTACAGATCATTGATAACTAGTGATCACCATGAGTATTCAACATCACAAACCAGGAAGATAACAGGTTATATTCCAGTGAGAAAGCATCTCTATAATTTGTATACCCTCTTTTATATAACTTTTTTCAATTACCTGAAAAACAAAAACTTTTAAATTCTCATTTAAATCAACATTTCATTCAAAAGCTATGTATGGCTTCAGAAGTATCAACACATTAAATACTTGTTTTATCTCTATATCTCTCTAAATATACTGTCAGGTCCATATATATGTGGACACAGGCACAATTGTTATTTTTTAGCTGCTGACCAAAACATACTCAAGTTACAGTTATATAATTAATATGGGCTTAAATGGCACACTCTGAGCTTTAATTTGAGGGCATTCTCATTTGGAGGAAAGGTTAAGGAATTACAGCCATTTAACATGTACCTCCCCCCTTTTTCAAGGGACCATAAGTAATTGGACAGTTGACTCAAAAGCCATTTCGTGGACAGATGTGAACTATTCCTTCGTTATTTCTACATCAATTAAGCAGGTAAAAGTTCCGAAGTTGATTCTACGTGTTCCATTTGCATTTGGAAGCTGTTGCTGTGAACCCACAGTATGCAGTCAAAGGAGTTCTCCATGCAAGTGAAACCGACATTTGTTATGCTTCAAAAACAAAACAAATCCATCAAAAAGATAGCAGGAACATTCAGAGTGGCCAAATCAACCGTTTGGTACATTTAAAAAAAAAAAAAAAATACCATGAAGAGGATCCTGCTCACCAGTGCAAAGAAAAACCCTTTCACAACATCCAACCAAGAGAAGAACACTCTACAGGAGGTAGGCACATCACTGTCAAAGTCTACAATCAAGAGAAGACTTCACCAGAGCAAATACAGAGGGTTCACCACCACAAGGTGCAAACAAGGCAAGATTAGACTTTGCCAAAAAACATCTTAAAAAGCCATTCTTTGGACAGCTGAAATTAAGATCAACCTGCACCAGAATGACAGGAAGAAAAAAGTATGGAGAAGGCTTGGAACAGCTCATGATCCAAAGCATACAACATCATCTGTGAAACATGGTGGAGCAGTGTGATCATGAGCTGCATGGCTTCCAGTGGCACTGGGTTACTGGCGTTTAGTAATGATGTGACAGAAGACAGAAACAGCCGGATGAATTCTGAAGTGTATAGAGATATACTCTCTGCCCAGATTCAGTCAAATGCAGCAAAGTTGATTGGGCAACACTTCATAGTACAAATGGACAATGACCCAAAACATACACCAAAAGCAACCCAGTTTTTGAAGGAAAAAAGTGGAATATGTTGCAATGGCCATGTCAAAGATGAAGACAAAACGTAAGGCAGAAAGACCTACAAACAAACAACAACTGAAGTCAGCTGCAGTAAAGGCCTGGCAAAGCATCACGAAGGAGGAAACCCGGTCTCTGGTGATGTCCATGAGTTCCAGACTAAAGGCAGTCATTGCCTGAAAAAGATTCTCAACAAAATATTAAATAGGAACATTTTATTTATAATTATATTTATTTCTCCAATTACATTTGAGCCCCTGAAAATGGGGGGTTGTGTTTAAAAATGCTTGTAATTTCTAAGCATTTTATGATATATTTTTGTTCAACCCCTTGAAGTCTGCACTTCAATTTTATCTTAATTGTTTCATTTTAATTATATTCTGGTGGCATACAGTAGCCTGGTAATACCAAACTCTGCTACTTCGCTTTGAAGTACCGGAGAGAAGATGGCTGCAAACGACTTTCGCAGATTATGTGAAGTAAATCTACGCATCAACAATTATCGCCTTGCCGAACTTTGGCCTCCCCAGTTTCTTGCTGACGATCGGTAACAGTTGATAAATTAAACTTTTTGCAAAACCTGTCGTGAGTAGGGCCACAACATCATCTCCTTTCAAAATGTGAACCAAACACTCTTCTTGTTCGGGCTTCAGTTGGCAAATGCCGGGAATATTCTCCACAACAGAGCGAATGTATCCCGTGTCTCCATGTCCGCTGTCATTTTAGATTTCCCTAAACTAACCCTAAACTATCTTGAATTCGGCGCTTAGCGTCTATGTAACGGCTCTCAGCCCGCCCTCTGTTCGTTGATTGGCCCAGCTGCTGCGGAGCCGGAGACAAACTGGGAGATGGTCTGCTATATCAGACTGAGTACAGAAGCAAACTGAAATTAAGCGGAAGTACGAAGTCTGAAGTAGTCAGGATAGGCATACAGAGCCACAATTATGAAAACTGTCAGTGTCCAAATATATATGGACTATATAAACTAAAAATTTGGACCTGAGAAGATAGTAGTAAAACTGTTACCTGCTGTTTTACTGGAAAAGTCAAAGATAGTAGTTGAGGTATAAGTTGTTGTTGGATGTAATGTTTGACAAGGGTATGAAGTCTTTTGAATTATTCCATGTTCCTCACAGACAGCTGTCATGCAGCTGCCAACTCCATCTGTAGTATTATATATTGTATCTCCATACATATATTTGTTCCCTTTGAATGTGCAGGTGCAAGCTGCAAATTTAGGAATAAAGACATTTACTTAATTAAGTGCCAGTGAAGGAAAGATGAAGTGCTGATAAAATATAGAGGAAAGAATGTGTAAACATTTTTCTTACCAGTTGCATTGTATTTGCAGTTGATCTCCATGGAATTGCAATAGCTTTAAGAACAAACAATTTTAAAATTAAAACTAGATTTTATGACAGTAGGCTGTATTTGTTTACATGAAATTATAACATACCATATTTGACAATTTTCTATTGAAGGAACTTTCTCTTGATCGATGTAATATTCCCCCTGTTTATCATAGCAGCCACACTGCTCCTTTTTAACACATTTCATTGTATCCTCATCAAAGTAAGGATGTCCAGGTGGACATCTGGGGTAACAACCTTATAAAATGAAAATGAAATACAAAACACAGAATTAACTATGTGACATCCATGTGACATAGATTGCTAGGCGGGGGCACCATCAGGCCTACAGCTTTCACCCTCTTTTGCAATCACTCCTTTGCAATCACTTGAAATTGTCCTAACTGCCCAAAATAAAAACTTTGCTGTTTAAGAAGTCCTACAAAGTAGTTATTTTTAGAAAGTATGATGATGACTCTGGCATAATGCAAGAACTTTGAACTGAAGAAAGTAATCAAAGGCAACCTAATATGCTTTATTTTCTTGGTATTTAAACTGATATTCTGTATTTGCAAAGATAAATTTTATGAGTATCTCTAGCTAGCACTGGACAAAACTGATAATGAATCATCTCAAGATCTTTTAGCCAAAAAAAAAAAAAGACTATAATTAAATTCTGTCAATAATTCATAAATATAGTCACAGGTAGCAATTATCGAGTTCCATAAATTGATTAAATTTATCAGATCTGAAGGAAGAGATGCAGCAGTTGTATTGTCATGAATCCGGGTTATGAACTTCCGTTTGTTCACCACAAGAGGTCATTATCCACCACATGGACTCTCACACTACACAGACTGTTACACTTACCCTGGACTTCAGTTCCCACAATCCATTTCACTCTGATTATGCACAAGGCTGCAGCCAATCACACACCCTACATAAGCCATGGACTTCCTCTCTCACTGCTGAGTAATGTTAGCATCTTAGCACTGCTACTCTACAGAGCCTTGTCGTGAGTTATTGTTCTATTACCTAGTCTTAGTCTAGTTTCCTAGTCCTAGCTCAGTTTTGCCTTGCCTGTCCACCAACCCTTTGATTCTTGCCTGTGTGTTTTGGATTACACTACTGTCTGACCCTGTCTTGGATACTGTTTGTCCCAGCCTGGACTTTTGCTCGTGTTTACGGATTACCCCTTTTGTCAAGCCCTCAAGATCTTGTTCGCTGATCGATGACCCACGCCTGCCCTAGGAATACTTTTTGTCTTGCCTCATTCATGTCCGTTTGCTGTTTATTGAGCCATGCTTGTTTCCGACCATGATCATGAATAAAGCTCTGCAGGTGGATCCGAACGCTTCCTCTGTTCCTTTCGTAACGTATTGAAGGTAAATTTTAACACACAGGGCAAAGGTTTTTATTTAGTTATAGCACCATCTGGAAGCATAATTGGATTATATTTGGCATGTCTACTTAGAATGTTCTGTTGTCTATGTAAACCAAGTTTTGTGATGTTTGAATATTGCATTCATGAGATAAAAGGTCAGTTTTTGTTTGTTTGTTTGTTTGTTTGTTTGTTTTTACCTTCAAGTGCTAGTATCTGACTTGAGCACTGCCCAGTTGGATTTCTGCAGGTCTGCAGACAAGGAGCTCCACAAGGTTCGTACTGCCACTCACATTTCCCAGGAGTATTGTAATAGTCACAGAACAATGCTATAAAAGGGGGAAAAAAGGTCTCTTTTTCGATGGTCTCTTTCCGTGACTTAAATTAAACTAAGAAAATTAGCAGTGACTCACGGCATATTTTAGGTGTTCTCCAGGCAACGCAGGCTCCAGCCTCATTACAGGCTTGTGCATAGGTTGCTATAGCAGCGCACAAACAGTCATGATCCCCACCACTATCACAAGCACATGAGTCTCTCACACAAGCGTCATAAAAATGATTGGGATCCACCTTAACAAGAAAATACAATTTGATTATCTTTAGAAGAACAACGGGGTACTGTACAAGGTCACCGTGCTGCATATTAACTTACTTGAGAATGACATGCTGTAAAAACTTCACTCTTAATGATACTACATTGTTTCTGAGCCCATGACTGCCTGTAAGGGTTATTTGAGCAAGGATTTCTAATTTCCATAGTAACAGGACAGCTAGAAAACTCTTTCCAATCGTTTCCAAAGTCCAAGGGTTTAATTACCACCTCCTGACTTCTCAACATGAAGTCGTTGGTTGCATTTCCATCAAAGTTCCCGCAAAGACCACAAACAGCCCCCTGTGATAGGACAAGATACAAATTCACTAACATACAAAACAAAAACAGACTCTCAATCTAAATTATACACTTTAGGTGTCTCTGAGGCAGTTATTCAGCGATTCACTGTAGATTTATTTCTCACCTTAAAGTTTGGACTGAGTTTGATGAACATATTTGCCCTCTGGTCCCACATGACAATTAATCCATTATTTGCCTCAATGACCATGTAAATTCCTCTTATCAAAATTTGGTAGGGAATGTCCACTCCCTCATCTTTATGAAAAATCTGATAACCTCCATCTGTTAGTTTGAGCTCCTTGTTCTAAAAGAAGAAAATACAGCTATTTATCAGGCACCTGTGAGCTTTTAATTCAAGTTTTTTATATATGAAAAAACTAAAATATAACTGAAACAATCCATGCACTCTCACCCCGAGGAAGAGTCTGACAGCCTTAGAGCAAGTGGTGCCAGTAGATCCGCATGATATGTTTTCAGTGAGAACTCGAAAAGTACCACTGGTATTGGCATGACCGCAATAATCCTGTATAAATCACACAAATGTTTCTCTCTATTAAAACTGATTAGCTTTTATTAATAATATTGGTGAGTTCTGAAAAGTCCCTGAACTAAGTCTGTAATTTAATCTCTATAGTGGCACCAAGAATTCTATTGCAGCTTCATTTATTATTCTTATTCTTTTAATAATGTTATCATAAATCATTTGTAAGCAGAATTTTATGTAAACAAATGAAATCAAGGTGTATTGTATAGATGTATTCTGTACTTACCGTGATTAATGTGTATTCACATTGTCCATCAAAAGTGAATGTCTTTCCATCAAATGTAAGGTAATGGCCATCTCCATGAACTAAGCAGGTCCCATGGCACGGGTTTGTGGTACATTCCCATTTCCTATCCCTACAGGTACTGCATGCACAGATGTGTAAGTGTAAATGTAAGTATTCATACTGTACATATTATATAAGTTGGTGATTTCGTAAGAATTTGTATGCTCCAACTTAGCATCTTAGCATTAGATATCTAAAATGTCATTTCATACCACAGGATGCTATCAGACATGCATCATTTGAGATACAGTATGTGCAAGTTATGGTCAGGAAAAAAAAAAACAGACAATTCCCATGTGGTAGCAGATAGAAAAATTCTTTTAACTGAGATTTTACCAGCTATTGCAGTCCACTTTGATTTTATCTCCAGGTTGGTGTTCAATTCCATTGTGAATGCAAGGACAAAGGTCTTCTTTGATGCATCCACCCCTACCGTCTGATACCAGTCCAGATGGACACATACAGCCTGAGATGCACTCCGTGATACTCTGTTTTTAGAAAGTTACATTATATTAAAATTATGATACATCTTGTGCAACTTTTTTGCAACTGTTTGCATTAGGATAGTGTTTAGGAACCAATTTACATAATAAACACTCACACAAGCCATATCTAGAGTGCTGCAGCTCCTCTGGCACTCTGATCCTGTAGATCCAGGAGCAGCACTCGTGCAGTCGAAGAACAGCATAGGTTGGGGACAAGCTGATGGCATAGACAAGACATTTATTAGTGATATCAAGAAAAGCAAAGGAACTTATTTAACTTGATGCAATGTTCCTCGCATAAAGCTATAAGTAGGGCCTGAACATAGCACAGAAATCATATAGACTGTTGTAAATTGTTACTATCACATTCCAATGTGTGGAAAACCGCAGATTGGACATTTTTATCTAACTCATATGTTTCACATAGAAATCATACAGGTATGGTGAATTGTAATCTTTTGTCCAGCTCCAATCAGTGTTTATGCTAAATTAACTTCAGGAAATACAATGAAATAGAAAGCAATAGTTTTTAGTAAGTACACTAATTTGTGGGAGTACTCACATTGTTGGCTAATTCTCTGTCCAATGCAATTGAGTCTCCCATCCCTGCAAGTGCTGAAACAGAAATCATTACAAATCTGTAGGCTTTGTGTAGGTAAATGTAAGACTTTAAGACCACATAAACAAAATTGAAGGAACAAATTGAATGAAAGACAATACATCAGTATGGTCTCTAAATGTAAACATTTGCAAACACATTAAAGTTTAAAAACACAACTTCCAACATATCTCTATTAAAAAACAATTTTTTACTCTTCTGAAGTAATGCTCTTCCTCAGTGTTCTTATCTTGTTTTCCTGTGCAAATGTCTAAATGTAATTAAATCAAGATACATTTACTTTAGAAGCAAAATGACCTCAGAAATAAGAAGACTTGTTTTATGAGAAATGGATGAAAATGAAATGAGTTATTCTCAGCACAAGAACAAATATCTACCAACAGGCTCATAAAAATCAACTTAATTCAAAGGGAAAACAAGTTTTTAGATCTAAGATATTTTATTTTTGCTTACTGACATTTTGTGAACACAATCCAGTCATTTCAATAGTAATCTTCACAATCTGGAGTTTCACGTGAGAGAGAAACGTTCCCCATGCAGATTTTGCAAGTTTTCATGTTGCAAACTCGCCATGTTGAGCAACAGAAAGGGTTTTTAAAGGGATAGTTCACCCAAAAATGAAAATTCTGTCATCAATTACTCACCCTCATGTCCTTCCAAACCCGTAAGACCTTTGTTCATCTTCAGAATACAAATTAAGATATTTTTGATGCAATCTGAGAGCTCACTGACCCTCCTATAGACAGCAACACTACTGAAATGTTCAGTAACATAGCAAGGACATCGGTAAAATAGTCCATGTGACATCAGTGGTTCAACTGTAATGTTACGAAGCTACGGGAATACTTTTTGTGTGCAAAAAAAATAAATAAATAACGACTTATTCAACAATTCTTCTCCTCCTCATCCCGCTGCATGTAAACAACGCTCCGGCACGGCTCCAGCGCGGATGAATCTAATGTTTTGAGGTGAATGTGTGGCTGTCGGTCACCGCACCGGTGTGGATATTTACTGTAGCCTACTTCGCAATCACAGATTCTAGCCTACGTCTTGCAATGTATGACCTAAATAAGAATTTTCACCGTATATTGTCATTTGAACAAGTAACAAGTCTGCCACGTTTGTTCTGACCAACTGAGGAAAAAAGCATTACAATAAATCTCGCTACCAATGGTGATTAAATCTAACGATCGGTTAGCTCATATCACATCAAACCTTGCAAATTATTATTATTGTTATACTTTATTCTCAAATTATTAATGTTAACAACATCAGCGTGACTATGAGTATAGTGTGTATTAGCGTGTAGATTTCAATTTCTGTAGTTTAATATCTGTCATGCCATTAGAATTTCATGTTAAGAAATTATTTTAACCCAAAAAGCAAATTATTCTTCCTTCGAACTGGTTTTCTTTAAAATACAAATCTTGTGTAATCCCAGGCTATCTGTAATCAGAAGCACATTTAAAACTGAAATATACTTTAATTTCATTCACATGTGTTTCATAAACACACAATCCTTTCTGGATTACAATCCGCCATCAAAATGATACATTTAATTATTAGCTGCTGTGAGAAAAGGCTATAAACGATCTGTCACCTGCAGGATCCTCACATGCGATAGAGCCTAGTAGCCGGGACAACTTCTTTATGTTTACAGACGTGACGTAATGATGCAGTGTCATGCTCGAATTTCCCGAGAAAATCTACACGTACCACTCAAGTTAGAAAACATTATTATAAGCTAACCGTTGTGAATCGGGCTAAAGTGAGGTGATAGTTTTGAACACTGGCTGATTATGTACTTGCTCAAATATTGATTTTGGATCATTTTTAACCAAAAAAACTTATGGACTGCAGCTTTAATTATTTTAGACTCATTTTAGGTTATAAACGTCAGAGCACTTCTAACAGAGATTGGGACCCTTACCACATGGTGCCATCTCTGTTGATAACTTCTCCTGGGGCAATCACTGTGCCTTTGATGTAGCAGGAACAACTAGATAAAGGGACACATTTTGCTTCTTCATCAAGGAATGTCCCCTCTGCACAGATACACCCATCTACAGGCTCAAATGTGACACCACAAGTGAAGTCTGGGTCACTGTTGCAATGGCAGGAACGACTGTTGTTTTGAACTGTGTAAGAATAAACCATGTTGCTGGGACAGCGGGCTGAAAATTTACCTGTGAACAACAAAGCGCTGATTTAGTTAATTATTTTAACAACCACCAAAGAATGTGGTATCTACATGTCCAGTACACTCAATAACCCTCTCTTTAATTGATTTATGTTTAATGCTTTTTAAAGGTTTGAATGAATCACTTACTGCATGCAGTGTTTCTCCAGTGAGGCAGATGAATCCCTTTTGCAGCACAGTTGTGTACGTATGAAGACAACGCGGCACACATGCAGTCCTCACTTCTCTCACAATTACATGCATCGTACATGCAGATCTGTTGGGTTAAAAAGTGTTGGCCCAATCTCAAAAGAAACATATGCTTAGATTAGTCAGCAGAAATCTGTAACTCACCATTTGATAGAAATCAGGGCTGATCTCTTTGTGGCACGGAGCAAACACCCCATTAGGGTCTGACAGCAGAGAGCACCATTTCCTAGCATATCTCTCTGCAATAAAGAAGAGCAAAGAGCTATTACATGACAGTACAGGCACCATTATCTCATTACCATCTATAGCCAGAGCAAAACAGTGAATCGAGACATACCATTATCTAATCTGAGACTGCAGGGATCCTCAAAGCTGTTTTTAACATCAGGGCAGTTGGCTCGTGATTTCCAGCCATTGGCAAAATCTACTGCTGTAGCTTCAGGAGATCCACTAACAGTCATGAAGTCATCTGCTTGAATACTATTGAAGTTCCCACACAAACCTAGCAAAAAAATAAATAAATAAAAATGTAGATAATTTTGGCCATTTGTTTTTACACTGTGCAAAATGTAATTTAACTCATTAAACAAAGAAAACTAGAATTTCACATTTTTGGATGCATAGAAAGTCAGTTGAAAATGTACTGGCTATAAATGGCCTTTATATGCAAGTAGTGTTTGCCAGTATTCAGTTATTAATAAAACTCAGAAACATAGCTGATATACACTACCATTAACTCATTCCATCATAATTCAAATGAAGAAGCAATGCCCATAATGTTGTAGTTTTGGAATTGTAAAACAAATTTTTTTAATATGCAAATTTTCTTACCATTTGTTTTCTGCTTGTAAGTCACATCAGCTTTTACATAAACCTGCATTATTGGTATGAGCTGGATCTCTAGCTCAAGTCCGAAAGATGTCTGGATGATGATGAAAAATGTGGTGGGTTTGAAAATCATCACGTCAGCTACAGAAAAGAAAAAAACTGTTTTGTTATTTCACAATATTTCTATTAAGAACAATGCATTTTGTAAAATGATATATGCAAGAAAATCAAACTGAATTGATAACCTACCTATGGAAAGAGGGAGCTGTGAATACACTCTATTAACAAACACTTTTCCATCAGACTGGATGCTGAACGCCTAAGATTCACAACATTCATTTAGAAGGAAAGATTAAAATGCAAAAAGATTCTCTGATAATGATTAAAAACATACTTTAACAATAAATTAATTGTAATGATAAGTAATTCAAAAATGTATTTGAATTAGCAATAACTTACTATATTCCTCTTTGACAGAAAAATAGTTACTGCCTTCAGACATGTATCAGCCTCAGTCAAGCCACATTTCATCAGATCCCCCAAAACTGTAAACTCATTGTCACTAGTCTGCTGAAATACAGATGTGACACCAGCACATAATGATGTGACATTTTTTCAGAAAAATATTAATCTGTGCAATATGTACACCTAATATAGTTGGTTTGATTTTGGGTCAATTTCTAAGGTTACCATAATAATAACTAAATACTCTACAATGCAGCATTTTAAACATTACACAACCCGATCTCATGAAAGTGCGTATAATAGTACGCCAAATAAAAACGAAAACTCGTGGTATTGATATGCAAAAATGGACTTTGGCGTGTCTATGCTACGCAATGGGTAGGATTAGGGTTGTGGTGTAGATGCGTATCATATGTATGCGAAAACAACTCTTTATAGTTCCACAAAAATGAAAACTGCTCATCCTCATATTTACTGTCCAAACCTGTTATTTATTTATATATTTTGTCCAGTGGAACAAAAAGTAAACATTTTTAAACAGTTGTTACGCAGCTCTTGCCATGCAACAGGGTCTTTCAGATTAAAACATGATTTTTTTTTTATGTTCTGGATGTGAATGTTGAGTAGACAAATGCTTGATGGAGGGCAAGTTTATCAGTAAGCCATGCCATGTCTTTGGCATGGAGTACTTTGGAGTAAATTTGGAGTAAATTACTTCATTGCACTGCATCTTTATGCTTTGGATATATGAGTGAGAGTTAACAAATTAATCTGATTAGTGGACTGTGAACTGAGGTACATGTTATACTGTCAGAAAAGACTGACCTTAGAAAGAACGTAAGTACAGTCTCCATGAAAACTGTAGGTCTTTCCATCATAAGTGGTAATATGGGAACCACCTTCGACCGAGCAAATCCCCGGGCAATCTCTGTCCTCGCAGCTCCATAGATTATCGACACAAGTGCTTCATGGAGAATAAAGTGAATAAAGTTTAAATAAAGTGTTATGTTTCTTTGTCCAGAACCAAAGGAAAAAATACCAAAAAGCAGTATAATTTCAGAGGAAAAGGGTAGTGAAGAGGTACAAATGGACTTAATATACAAAAAATACATAATCACCATTCTTTACAGTTACTTCTGTAAGTCTGTCCAGGTTCATATATTTTTCCATTGTGGATGCAGGGACACTGATTCTTGGCAATACAACCTCTATCAGTGAGGTCATCAAACAGGTATCCTGTAACAGTATATCACAGCCATTTGAGCAATGCTATTTGCATGAAGAAAAAAAAGCTATAAAAGCAAGCAACTGTACATTTAAAATCAGATTATACCTTCAGGACAGAAACACCCATCGATACAGTGGTCTTCACAAATATGACTTCTGTCAGGGTTTGAACAAGTGTTGATACAAGGGTTTCCGCATTCTTCATGCACCATATTGTGGTAAGGACACGATTTATCTAATAATAAATGAATAATGCTAAAGCCATTGAGATGTCAACTTAAAACAGATTTGGAACAGGCTGCTGAACATTTTAACTTACCACAGAACTGCTCAGTCCTCCACGGGTCAGGCTTTCCACCCGCCTGGATGCACTGGCGAGAATATTCTGAGATGGTTCTGCAAACACAAAAGGATCTGGTCCTGTTGGTGCAGTAGCACATGTCCAATTCACAGGCTTTGATGAAGGAGTCGAGAGGTACGAGGTCCTTACAGCTGCTGAAAGATGGACCTGAAAGCAGCTGCTTACAAGCTGATGTCTAGAAAGCAAGAAGACGTGTTGTAAGTACACAATGAACATGATGGGTTAATGACCCTAAGTTAAGGCGGCTATCAGAAATAGTGGTGATTGAAAATATAAGCTACTGTACATTTACAGCACCAGTTTATACTTTCATTTGGAGTGATATATCTATGCAAAAGTAATATTATACATGCATCTGCTACGCAATATTCGCCTGCTGATTTTGACTTTGATGGCCTGCGCTACGCATACGTCCTCCTACGTCATCCGCCTAGTTAGCGGAAGTGAGAGTTTTTTATTTGACTACTTTTGGACTGTTGAACAAAAACACCCGCCTACTTCCATTATAAAGCTTGGAAGAGCAAGGATCATTTTTAATATAACTCCGATTGGATTCGTCTGAAAGAAGAAAGTTATATACTCCTATGAGGGTGAGTAAAACATGGGCTAATTTTCATTTTTGGGTGAACTAACCATTTAAAGCGGCAGATGAGCGTGCGCTTAGAATATAAACAGACAATATCGTCCGCTGGTGTGGATGCTAATATCTTTATTGTTATCTTTATTGTTCTAAGTGTGAACGGGGCTTAAGAATTAGCGCGGAAACTGCATTGGTTCTGCGTGTAACGTAAACAGCAGCTGATTTACAGTAAATGTCTACTGTACCGGAAGACTTTTGTAAAACAACATTAAGTCCTGCTGGCTCACACAGTGCCCTAGACGTGATTAAATCAGATGCAAGCTGCTCATTTCACTATCGCTCATTAATAGTGAAAGTGTCAAGGTTTTCATTAAACTTATTTATTTATTTATTGGAACAGGAGAGTCACAGCCCAGGAATCAGGTAAGCATCGCCTGACATCGACTGGAGGACAAAAAAAAATCACAAAGCTTTGGAGTTGGTGTGTAAAATTATCACATTGTATTTTTATGTAATATTAAATTCCATTGTTGGACTAAATGTAATATTGGCTTTGTAAGAAGAGGAGGATAAGAAAGAAAGAATGGGAGACTCTCTATTTACATAAAGGTCTGTCGGCCAAGGATTTTTATATGAGAAAATACGTTTCTCATTTTTCGTGGGTAAACATGTGAAACCATATCTTTTACTTCCAAGTGCTTCAAACTAAATTTTTAAATATCTTTTTTTTTTCATTTCTCACCCGCTTCACATAGCAATTAAATTCTGATTTCAAGTTTGCGAGATACAGTGCTCAGGAAGTTAATAAAAATTATGACTAGAATAAAAGTGATTTTTTTTTAGCTGGTGGTGATGGTAGCAGAATCAATGAGCCAAATGTCATAACTTTCCAATGTATGGATAATTCGGCTGCCATTGGGGAAGGAAAACCAAGAACAAAGGTAATAATAAAACAGAAATATAAGATAGGATATCAAATAGTGAAGATCCATTAAGAACCTACCATTTTTTTGCATGGCTTTGTTGAACTCATCTGTTCCATACAACTATCCGATTTTGCAAAGTGTCCATAGTCATATGTAGATCTGTCAACATCTTAATTAAAGAAGAGTTTGAGTTTGTAATTATGCATATAAAACATGTTTTAGGTTTGTTGTTTTATAAAACTCATACACTGAAATATTAGCAGCTAATAAACAACTTGACTTTGTATTGAATATATAATGTTTATATTATACATATAACTAAAAATGGAATGTGCATTTATTGCATGTGTTATTTACCATCTTTGACGAACTCATTGTGTAACTGGATGCCACTGAAGTCTCCACACAATCCGCAGGTCTTATTTTGGTGCATCATGTCCAATTCAACCTAAAAGGAGCAATTACAGCTGCTTGCTTGCAAAAACGTCAGGTATTTCGCATATTGATGTTATACTCACAGTGAAAGAGTCATCCTCATTCATCCACGTGGCCACCAGTCCGTGTTTAGCAGTGACTTTGACATAGGAGGAACTCTTATAGATAAGAATACCAGAGCGGCTAAACGGCAGATTCATCCTAACGGCAAACACATACATTGAATCAAAGCCTTTCAAAACAATTGCTATAACTCTGACCCCCGTAAATAACTTTTACTTACTCTCTTCCGTCTACCCTGACAGAGGTTTTGGTGAGCTCCACTACAGTGCTGTCCAGCTTCATTGTGATGTTAGTGATGGTTGGTTGGTCATTTACTACTTGACGTCTCATCTGAATGTTGAAGTCCTCGTAGCTGCTTCCACACATTGCGCACATGACATAATTACAAGTGGATGGTAGATGGAAAATACCTCCATCAAATTTCTTGAAGTGGTAGTTGCCCCATGTGCTACAGACTTGTTTGTTATGAGCATCTAAGAGGGAGGACAACAACATTTATTTAAAATTACAAACAAATGGCAAACTGAAAATAAATGTTTAGCAAAGTTTCATTGGCTAATCTAAATACTATTTGTGCACTGCAAAAGAAAAAAAAGAAGGCACCTATGGTTACCGTAAAAATACCAGCATTGTACTTTTTATCAGATTGAATTTTAATTTACAGTTAAACAACCATATTTCATTAACTGAAATAATGTTATCCCAAAATACTATTGTTTTTTTTTTATTGATAATATACTTACAGCCATTATAAAATCATAGATGTTAAAAAGAAAATCACATGATGAATCAAAGATCAACAAAAGTAGCTTTTCCACAAGCTGTCTTATATTTTATGTACAAATTAAAAGCCTTCATGATAACACACATGACAATAGTGTAATAAACAATAATTTAGTAACATAAAACACTAAAACAAAGAAAAACAACAACTATTGAAATGGAAAACAATAAACAGCAATTATTTAAATGAAAAAGCATCAAATGTGAAGTGTCACGTGGAGAACTCTGGGAATGTCATTTTTTTACTTTTTTATTGTAAATGATAAAACTTGTTCTTTTTCACTTTCACTGTACATTTAAAAGTATTTTACTATAAAATTATGTGAAATTTCCCATTAGATCTATTACAGTTTTCATATAGAATGGGAACTTGCCAGGTTTTTACAGTACCATTTTACAGTCTTTTACTGTCATTTTAAAATGATACATTTTTTGATGGATTTTTTACAGCATAAAAATATTCGAAGTTCGAAGAAAAAACTATTCTATTCAGTCTCTTAATTGATGTATTACTTGTAATTATTTGTGAAATTTACTAGCAATTTCTGAGTGAAATTTGTTTATACCAAATTTATATGTATGAAGTGTTTTTGATTTTTTTCTTTTAGAAATTCCTGTTAATGACACTGAATGTGTCTAATGACACATTTTGTTTATTTTTTAATTTCTTTTTATAAAGAAATACAACATTTATATAATTGTAATTAAATAATGAATAATAATATGATTTATCTTGAGACCACATTTATTGTGGTCAGTTGATGAATAATGTCAGGCTGACATCATTAATCAATGTCAAACTGAGATTATCTAACACAAAGCTTTCTATTTAATGGAAATCGTAATGCCTTTCTTAAGGATTGCTTAACCACGAATTGAATCTCTGGCTTATGGTCACAATAGAAGGTGTAAAACTGGAAAAGCAGGGCAGGGAATTTAAAAAGATCCCATTCTGACTTGATTCAAACAATCAAGTTCACAATACAGAATCTGTATTTTAATTTACTTCATTTAACATTTAATATTTAATATTCATAAAAGGAAAAACTTACCTGTCTGTGTGGTGCTTAATCCAAAGTATATTACCATCCAGTCAAGCATCCATATGAGTATTCTGGTGCGTCTCCCCATGCTTGGCCTGTGGATTTGTGGATCCTCCACAGGTGTTTGAGGATGGAAAGCATTGTGTTTTCCATTTTATACCACCCGCTTTTGTGTGAAGGCCTAGGAGGGGCTGAACGAGGCTGCGTGTGCGTCAAAATGTTACTAACACTCTGATTAAAAGAATGTATGAAATTTGTAACAATATGACATTTTAAAGAAAGCATTCCAAGTTGTGCTTAAGTGTGTATTTTAATAATGTGAAATAATGTTTCAAATCTACACAGTGGATTTGCAATGTTGGTTATATATTTTTTGTTGTTGTTGTTTTATGTAAAGGAATGATTCAATGATTTTATTTTACAAGAAATAAAAAAAAAACGTATTTACTTAAAAATGTTACATTTATTTCAATAGATTACAGTATGTGCTCTTTTCATGTAATTGTTTGTGAAATTTACTTGCATTTTCTGAGTGTAAATGTATTTTTCTGCACCATTTTCCCCCGCTGGATAAGATAGTAGAATATTATATCATTATTCTTGTGAGGAAAATTACCAAATGTCAAAAAGTGTTGAAGTACAATGTAATATAAACAAACTTAAATTTATCTGATTGTTTTTTTTGTTTGTTTTTGTTATTATTATTATTATTTATTTATTTATTTATTTATTTATTGGATTATGGAAGTTAAAAATAGAAGATCCCACTTGAAAGAAATCACACAAATTATTCTTGATAATTAGGTTCTTTTAAAATATTTGTTAAATTGACATGTTTGCCTAATTTTAACTTGCAGGACATTCCTGCAAATCTCTGCATGTGTTTACCAGTCAAAAAGACTGATTGCCAATAATGGTCCTTGACTTTACACTTTTTCTTATATTGTCTATTCTCTTCCTTATCAAAAGCCACCCGTTTAAATCAATAAACATAGCATTAGGAGTTAAATAAAAATAAAAATGACTCACTCACATTTAACTCTAATATTTGTAGTAACATACGGATGCATACATAATTTGACAAAAAATTTAAATTCTGTAATTTACACTCATGTTGTTCCAAAGCTGAATGGCTTTCTTTCTTCCACCAAACACCAAAGGACACAAGTTTAGTGAAAAATTAATCCATGTAACTTAACTTGACTGATTTATTTGAAGTCTTTTGAAGCAACACAATGAAGTTGTATTACAAACACATTAAAATTGAAGCACATAAGATGAAGGATGCCACTGGTCCATCCAATAAAAGTTGCCTGCCAGAATATAGTAGAGATTTGGAACTGTAATCATAGCTCACAAACATGCATATATATATACTGTAAAAAAAAAAAAAGTAAAAAAAAAAGTAAAATTTACGGTAAAAAACAGCAGCCGTGGTTGCCAGAATTCTACTGTAAAAAATAGGGTAGCAACATTTTAGGTTTTACGGTTTTAACTTAAATTTACAGTTAAAAACCGTAATTTCATTAACTGATGTTAATGTTAATATACCAACTTATTGAAGTACTGAAATCTGTTTTGTACCTTTGAAATACACTGATATCCACCAAATGCAGGTGGTGATGAGAAAGTCACATGATGAACCAAAGCCCGTCACAAGTAGCTTTTAAATAATAACATATATAGAAGGTGCACAGTGTTATTCACACAAACACTAAACACCATCATGGTGAGACTCATTAAACTGAAATATGCAATAAACATTCATTTAACAACATTAGATGTAACATACAACCCTAATAAACATAACTGATAAGAAAAAACTAAGAAGAAACCTAGTTATTTCAAAGAAAAACAATCAAATTCAAAAGAAATTTGAAATGCAACGCAGGGAATTCTGGGAACGTCAATTTACGGGTTTTCCCTGTAAATTTTACATTCTTTTTCTCTTCCAAAAAAACGGTATCTCACCATAAAATTGTCTGAAATGTCTATATAAAATGTTCACCATATATATTAGGGGAACTTACCATTAACCAAGTCATTTTTTACAGTGTATATATACAGACACATGTTCAAGAGAATGATGGTACAAGAAGCCGAAATAGGAAATCAAATACTTTCAGTGGTAATTTCATAAGGATCTTTCTCACACAAAGAGGAAGTGTCTATATAAATGTAGAAGTAGCTTGGGTTTAAATATTGTTCTGATATTGTTTAGAAAAACTGCTAAATGCATCACATTTACAATCAATCTTTACAGGAAATAACTTCAATTCACAGTTAATAAAATGTAAATAATAGTGCTACTATCTTGTCAGTTTTCAGTGTTTCAATTTACACGTTGAAATTAACCACCAAATAATTATAAGTCTCTATGGAAAACTGCAAGCATAAATTTGGAAAATGATCAGATTTTGAAGTTAAAGAATAATAAAACAATTCAGCCACTCAGAAGATATGCTTGATGTCCCTGTGTGCTTTAATATGAAAAAACACAAAACACAAGTAACTGGGTGTATGGATGTACTCTATAATAACAACATTGATCTTATAATTAGTGATCTGCTTTTGAAGTCAGTTACTAATGGAGTTATTAAAATGCACACAGTCTCCGTGGTTTCTGTTGTTCAGCATTGGGATTTTTCCCACTTACTAGTTTATTATATTTGTCGTAGACCAGTTTGTTGGTTGTTCATTTGTAAAGGAACATTGTGTTTAGCTAAACAACGTCATATATTCTAGTGATTGTTTTTAGTGTGTTTATGACCTGATAAATAAACCAAAAAGCCTGTTAAATATAAAGATAAATGGATGAATAAAAAGTTATAAATAATAATGTCAAATAAATAAATAAATAGTGATTCCAGAAAGAATTATTTGAAGTATTCCAAAATTGGAAATAATTAAATGTTTATATTCTTAACATATTCTTTATTGTAATTTCCAACAAAACATTTTAAACTTGTGTTTAAAATTAAATCTAATTAATGACGTTTTAAATACATAATCACAAAGAGTAGCAGAATAATATAGCATAATAATTGGAATTTAAATTAATTCTCTAAATTTTCGATTGAAAATTCAATTGTAGATGAGGTCCGTTTCTATGTTCGTGCTCCAGAGAATGGGTGGACTCGTGTCTAGTATTGTAAATCTGACCATGAATTGTCTGGCATCTGCTCTAAAATATTTGCCAACGCAATTAGACGTCAATATGTCAATATTTATGCAGCCTTTTCTTTAGCAAATATTTGAAAACCCCTAAACGAATCGCAAGAAACAAAACTTTTCTCACACAATGTTTTTGTGAGGCCTTAAGCCAATTCAGATGTTGTGACATAACCTAAAGAGAGCTGTGCTATCAAGACAACCCAGACATTTTAGTCAGGGTAGTGCCTTATTTAATTATCGACAGGAATCAAAACAAGGCTGTGAGGGACAGAAGTACAGCATTCAATAGATTGTACAACATACTGTTCAGCTGAACAAAAAAGCAAAGAAAAAAAAACTTGTTGTAGGCAAATTAATAAAACGGTTTTGAACCTTGTGAACTTTATACAGTGTGTGCCATTGTAAAGACTGTAAATCTATACCTTATAGCATTATTTTCAAACTTGTTAAATTCAATAAATGTTCAATAAAAAGTAAACTCAATCTGACAAAGGTCTATACTGATAAACCAAAATCGGTCAGAAGTCTTATGCACTAAACATTTTCTGTAGCTCTCATATGTTTCTGTTAAAGGCTCTACAAGAAATTGCATGTGAAAAGTAACTCTTTTTACGATATTAGTTTCATCAGATTGTGTGTGTCTATAATTTCCTAAAATCTAAAACGAGTTAAATTGAAATTATTGCACAAATGCAGGTATTTTCACAAAGGGTTCACAAACTTATGCCACTCCAGATGGGATTGATACTTACTAATATAAAACAAAATTCCAATCATTTTAAATATTGATTCATTCATCAGTATATCAATGTTTCATGATAAATGAAGCTATACACTTTCCTTTTAAAAAAAATCTTTAAAGTATTATGTAATGAAGGACTTCACAGTGCACATACATGAAGTCAACAAATAACTGCAGTTTATATCGACTTTTATTGGCCTCTGTGTTTTGAACTCCAAGTAAAATCTTTACATGCAAAGTTCAGACATACAGTAAACACTTCCCTGCTGTGCAAGTACATGCACTATATATATATATATATATACAATTGCATCATTAATGAAAGAAGAACAAATTTATACCAATAAACATTCACAAACTAAACTGGCAAATATGGTCTTAAAGTATCAGACTGGTGTGCTATATTTAGTTTTTTTGCAAATGACAGATATCATAGATAGCTCTGCATGTGAATAAGGTCTCGTGAAAAAATACAGCAAAATCACATTCATCATTTTGAAGACCTAAATGACTTAGTCTAGGGGTTGTGTCATGCATTTTTTTTTTAATTCTGATAATCCTTAAGGTTCATTTACTTGCAAAGTTGTTTGTTCAAAGATGGTCTAAATGCATTAATATGTGAGTATTTTCCTCCAGTCTTAACCAAAATGTTTCCTTTTGGGATGCTTACCCTTCGAGACTTCAATGCAAAGCACCATATCATTCAAAATAAACCATAATTTCTAGGGGGGTTTTTTTGTAAGATATTTTATGTTCTGAAACTTAGTGTTTTTATAATACAGTGATCTCTCATATATGAAAATACCAAGGAAATGTGATTCCTCGTGGCATGAACCCTTTAAAATCTTCTGTAATATCAAACAACGGGCGACCACACTTCCGGTTTCTTCTAGTTTAATCTCCCTTTACTGTACTCTTTATTGACAGATTTATAGATAGTTTTAGTCATTTATTTGTTGAACGTGCAACAGGACGTTAAATACACATCCTCACATACTTCTAAAGCCTGAGAGATGACATATATCGAAGGTAAAATCAGATAAGCAATGCATCTTTATTGCTTAAATAGACACTGTTTTTGACTTGCAGCATTCAAAATACAGCTTTTTTTTTCCAGCTTTGAAAAGTTTTCGTTCATATATCCTTTCACAATCATCAATGGTTATTTGGTGTTATAGGACCAAATAGCATGTATAATATGAAGTAGGAAATATACTGACACCACAATTATGGTTCAAAAGATTAAATCAGTTGTTTGCTAATTAAATCTTTGCATGATGCCTAGTAAAATGCAAATTTACCAACAGCTGCTGTGGGCCAATTGGGTCATATTACAAGATTTCTACAGGTTTTAATGATGGTAAATTTAAGACTTTTTAATAACTTTTAAGACCAAGTAAAGAAAATTTAAGGAATAAATTGAATGGAGCATGATACATCAGTGTGGTCTCTAAATGTAAATTCACAAATGTAAAAATAATGTTTTTAATCTTAAATCAAGGTACATTTACTTGAGAAGCCAAAGTGCACAAGTCTTGTTTTATGAGGAACTGATCAACATGAAGTAAGTTTACAAGTATCTGCCAATTGGCTCAGACGTTTTCATTCCTCCTTGGCAGATATTTGTTCTTGTTTTAAGCATAAACTGACTTCAATTTCTCAGAAAACAAGACTTAATATGCTCAATTTGCATCTGAAGTAAATCCATCTTGATTTATGGAAGATATCTGTTGGAAAACAGCTGGAATTTTTTTGTATGCAGCATTGAATGCCACAACTGTATGGATTTAAGACCTTTTCAAGTCTTAATTTTTGAGCGAAAAAAAAAAAAAGAGCAAATTAAGACCTTTTTAAGACCTGAAACCCTGCATTAGAGCAGATCTGAGATCTGAGTTACGCTAAAATTCTTCAAAGATCTAAAAATCTTTTGGAAACGTGGAGCTTCAACCAAGCACAAATCACTCTTCAGTCGATATAATGTGAAGCAGTTCCTGAGAAACCCGGAAGTGTTGCCACCAAGTGTTTGTTGGTAAACAGTAATTTCATCTACGGGGATTAAATTATACAAAGCAAATGAATTGTATTCACTATGATCAAAGACACTCTCATGCTTATAATAACAGCAAAGAACAGAAATGCTGAGGTCATTCTATTGTAAATGTGCTTTCCCTTCAGTGTCCACATGTGATTGGACTGCAGTACTGTTTCCTGTTACAGTAATCTTGGCTTGCGTCACAGCCACATGATGCAGTGGGCTATTTTTAGTCTATCCTATTTGATTTATCCATGGACGTTGTCGTTAATGGTTGTCTTCACACAAGGCAATTGTATTTTTTTAGCACATTATAGACCATAAACAGGATGCACGTTTGACGGGTTGGTCACACTTTATATTAGGTGGCCTTAACTACTATGTACTTGCATCAAAAAATAAGTACAATGTACTTATTGTGTTCATATTGTATTGCAAAACACTTTTGCTGCTATTGCGGTGGGATAGGGGTAAGATTAGGGACAGGTTTGATGGTATGGGTAGGTTTAAGGGTGGGTTAAGGTGTAAAGGATGGGTCAAGAGTGTAATTATAAATGTAATTACAGAAATTAATTACAGATGTAACTACATATAGGTATTTTTTTAAATATAAGTACAATGTAAAAACATGTATGTACACAATAAGTGCATTGTATCAAATTATTAATTTAAATGTAAGTACACAGTAGTTAAGGCCACCTAATATAAAGTGGGACCGAAGGGTTTAGTGGAATAGTGTGCTTACATACAGTAAGAGTGTTGTTGTAAACAAGACGTACCAAGCAATGTGTTACAAAATCGCATTCATTAGATTCGAAGGCTAAATGTATCATTGGCGAACAGATAATGCTTTAAAATGTTCTAGTTTGGACTTGAACATTCTTTGGATTTAGTCTTATCTGTGCTGTGTAAACATCCCTACATGTTGCTTGCCTATTTGTCTGAAAACACTAGCTAGTTCTTTTGACCTCATGTCAGGGTTAATATAGCTAACTAAAATTAAAACCATTAAAAAAAACTTAAATCTGTTACTTGACATTTTTTATTTGTTTTAGCTTAACGTATAGTAGTAAAACACTTATAAAAAATTAAACTAATACATAAAAATGTATAAAAAAAAATATATAGATGTTTAAAAAATGACAAACGCTAAAAGCCAAATTATTAAAACTCGAACTGAAATTAAAGTGATATTTAAAATGGATAGCTTTCAAAATATAAAAAATAAAATCTAATTCACAAATATTAACAAAAATCGATGAAACGAAAATAACACTGAAGGTATTTAAATAAGTCGCTAAATACAATTAATTAATTTTACCTGACATTCTATATGGCCTGTAAACATTCTTAGACTGGTTAAAACAGGGCTTATACATTCTGTATCGGCCTCTTTTTTAAGGTTCATAATGCTTTTTAATAGGAGACGTTGCTAAGAGACGTGATATTAATGCATTCCCACAACAAGATAATTATTTGGAGTTTCTACAGTTGTTCTTAAACTAGAACTTAAAAACACAATGCTACTGTGGCCAGATTAGTGAACGTGACATAATTGTGCAGTTCTTTTACACTTCAGTGCTAACCTATAGTCGTTTGTGTAGGTCACAGTGAATAGAAGAGCTCCAGACATCACATTTTGTTTCATGAAAGCATATCATGTGTCAGCCGGACAAGAGCAAGGTCGGTAAAGCCCAAGATATGCAGTTAGTGGAGGGGAATGGAGTTGCAAAATGGGCCGAGTACAACTGAAAGGCATGCAGGACGCTTGAAGAGCCTAATCGCTGGAGACGTGATTCTCGTTGTGCAGAGTATGCCAGCGCTCGATCTTCTTGTCTTTGTTCTTGAGGCATTCGTACCAGTGCTTCAAACGCTCACCTTTGGCAGTGATACCCAACTGACAGCCTCCTGATCGTGAAATATTAGTTGTATTAAAACATTCAATGTGTAATAACAATAATTTACTAAAACATTTATGAATATGACATTCAATTACATTCTGAATATGAAATGAAATTCAGTGGTGAAACTATGGCACTATGGTCAGACTGAAGCATAATGACAATCTAGAGACCATGTTTACACCTAGTATCAACATCTTTTAAGGATAACAAGTGGACATTGCTAAATCACTTGTTTAAAAAGTTTTATGAGTTTTAAAAAGTTATTTTCATGCAAAAGTCAGCAAATTTGCAACAACTTGTCTGTCAAAAACTAACATGCACAAAATTGACAGGTGATTTTTGTAAAATGTTTGTAAAATGTTTGTAAAACACATTTTGGTAACACTTTAGTATAGGAACCAATTCTCACTGTTAAGTTGTTGCTTATTAGCATGCTTACTAATAACATATTGGCTGTTCATTAGTACTTATAAAGCACATATTCTGCATGACCATATTCTACATCCCTAATCCTGCCCAATACCTAAACTTAACAACTACCTTACTAACTATTAATAAGCAGTAAATTAGTATTGAGCTGATAAAATGTAAAAAAAAAAAAAAACCTGTAACTTGAATGCAATGTAAGTCGCTTTGGATAAAAGCGTCTGCTAAATGCATAAATGTAAATGTAAATGTATTGAGGCAAAAGTCGTAGCTCAATAGTTTGTTAATTGCGAGAATTGGACCTTAAAATAAAGTGTGACCCACATTTTATTCTACAACATAAAATACATCAGTAATACCTACTTGTGATTTTTAAAGCTTTTAAATGCTGGGTTAAATACCGGTACAACCCAGCACTGGGTAAAATATGGACAAACCCAGCGTATTTAACCCAGCATTTTTTAGAGTGTAGTTGTCTTGAAAAAGGTGAAAAGGACTAAATGGGACTACAATGTTTTTAACTCAATTTCAGGGAAAATTTTTAGTGCAAAAGCTGATTAAAAGAGAAAAATCTAAAAAAGAATATTTGGGAAAGTTCTTACATATGCATGCACAAGGTGTAAACAGCAGTCTGTCCCACCTGACCAATCGAACAGATCAGCCTAAAAGTTAATACCAGGTATAAACATGGATTCAGAAAAACTGGATAAAATGACATACGTGACCCTGGACCACAAAACCAGTCATAAGGGTCAATTTTATGGAAATGAAATAAATAAGCTTTCCATTGATGTATGGTTTGTTAGGATCGGACAATATTTGGCTGAGATACAACTATTTGAAAATCTGGAATCTGAGAGTGCAAAAAAATAAAAATATTGAGAAAATCGCCTTTAAAGTTGTCCAGATGAAGTTCTTAGCAATGCATATTACTAATCAAAAATTAAGTTTTGATATATTTATGGTAGGAAATTTACAAAATATTTTTATGGAACATGATCTTTACTTAAGAAAAATAAAAGAAAAATCGATCATTTTGACCCATATGTATTTTTGGCTATTGCTACAAATATAACTGTGTGACTTATGACTTATGGTTTTGTGGCCCAGGGTCAAATATAGTATATTTTACAGTAAAAGTAAATACCTATATAGTCATTGCATTTGCCGATGTCATAGTCCCATACTGAGATGTCAAGAGTCTTTTTGGCCAGCTCTGCATGCTTAATTTCATAGCTGAACTCCTGCAAAACAACAGTTCACGTGGCAAAACAGGGAAAATCTAAGAAACACGATAATAAGATCCCAAGCAGCAAATAAAATTACAAGGCTTCACATTTGCTACAATATTGGACCAGATTATTAAACATGAATATATTTGCTAGTGCTGTCAGTAGATTCAAATATTTAATCATGATTAATCACACGATTTTGAAAGTGCTGAAATTTGAAACTGTTTATACTTATTTTCCTGTCAAAATGCATTTGCATTAAAAATGCATTAATAATGCTATTATTAATAGTATTGGCTATTTGCTGCATTGCTGATCATGGTTTTGAGTATTGATTCTTCTGAAGACAAGAACACTCAGACAACTCAATCCCGAGATTTTAATCAAATGTGCAAATGCATTTGAAGAACCAAATTGGACAGAGATGAATTATCACAATTAGAAGATCAGGTGTGTGTCGTAACCTCAGATAAAAATGGGTCCTGCTCCTGAATCTAAATAATTAGTAGTTGTGTATGAATAACCTGGTCACACTGTTGGTCAGTCAAGCTATTTGTATTTGTCTCAGCATTTTTTAGGATCATTGTTTATTTGTACACACCTACAAATAAACAATGGTCTAATTTAATTATTAAACATATATGAGTCATCATTTCAGATGGACAACATACCTCATTAAACTCAGGGTTGAGTGTTTTCTTCTTGATCTGCGTCTTGTTCTTTGCTTTCTTCCCCATATCAGGTTTCAGACATCTATATCCATTCATAGAAATATACCATCACTTGTTATAAACAATCCTATTAAAATAAACAATCCTATTACAGATTTATTGAACCTTGTCTCATGGCATAAACGTACCTGGGGGCACCTTTAAGCGACACCTTACTGCACGTTTTGCAAGAGAAATATCCACTGAGTGGCACAAAAAAGGCATGTATTGCTGTGTGTTTGTTACGTTGCTTCAGGTACATATTGTGGCGGTTCAGAATTCAAATGTCCGGGGACCGTCGCTAAAAATTAATGCTCTATCGTGTTGGAAATATGCCCTACACCAAACCCAACCCTAAACTTACCCGATAGTGCTGACAAATGCAAAACTGATATAAAAAAGCATTTGTTGATGCAACTGTGCCACTTGAACTTCCTTATATGCAGATTTGATCTGTTTTGTCGAACCGTAGTTACACAGGATTTGAACCATAGCTCCTCGGCTCTCAAGTACGTCTCTGTACTCCGTGAGCTACCGAACAAACCTCCCGTCCATGAAAACACATAGATAAGAAGCTGGATGTGTGCGATGCTAGCGTTCAAATCATCAGTTTTCAAATCTCCCAGCATATTAATATTGTTTTTAAGTCATAACATGATATTCTTCAAGTAATTGTGCCAAAAAAATACGCTTTATTAATTGAAACTGTAAATTTGTGTGAAAAAGAATAAAAGGTGTCAGAGTTTTACTGCCTCTTGTGTTCATTTCTTTTGGAAACTGCAATGATATGTACTTATTGGTACGGATTTCGCATCTCGGTAAAAAGTGCCCCCAGGTACATTTATGCCCCACTGTAAAAAAAAAAAAAAAGAAAAAGTTGAGCCAACTTAAAATTTTAAGGCAACCAGCTTCAGCAGATTTTTCAGTTCTCTCAACTTGTCGTTTTACGTTTATACAACAAAAATTTGAGAATCTCCCACAAAAATAAGTTGAGCAAACTCAAAAATCTGCTGAAGCTGGTTGCCTTAAAATTTTAAGTTGGCTCAACCTTTTTTTTTTGTTTGTTTGTTTTTTTTACAGTGCATGAGACCAAGTAGGATTTATTAGGAATTATATAATTTTCAATATTTTTTTCTAATAACTTAGAGTTGTTGACTTAAAAGAATAGTTCACAAAAAAAAAAAAAAATTGAAAGTTTGCAGAAAATGTGTTCACCCTCAGGCCATCCAAAATGTTTGCAAGTATGTTTCAAGTTTTTTTTTGTATTTTAGCCGGTTTGAAGTTAAAATTGCCTCAATGATGGATTTGTTTCCTACAAACATGCAGATTTGGTCTTCTCAAGACATTAACTGATGGACTGGTGTGGTGTGAATTACTTGTGGATTATTGTGATGTTTTTATCAGTGTTTGGACTCTCATTCTGACGGCACCCATTCACTGTAGAGGATCCATTAATGAGCAAGTGATGCAATGCTACATTTCTCTAAATCTAATGAAGAAACACACTCATCTACATCATGGATGGCCTGAGGCTGAGAACATTACCAGCAAATTTTATTTTTTGCGTGAGCTATTTCTTTAAACTATATGAGCGTTTCCTAAACATATAATAAATGTAATGTATATAAATGTTGAGTTTGACAGAGAGAAACTCACATTTTGACAAAAGGATCAGAATACCCATTCGCATCCATTGCTGCTAAGTGAACACAGCGTACAACGCCTACAATGAGACGACTCTGCTGACTGTTGTACATGAGGGATATCAGGATTCGTCCTCTCTCTTCCATCTCAGCGCCGTCCTTCCCAGTCTACACGCATACAAAAACAATGTGGTGTGGATGATAATGATAAAATAGGAGTGTTTGTTGCAAATGTACTTATTGTAGAAGCACCTCATTCTATAAATAGCACATGGGTGTTAATTTATTTTGCTATTAGTATTTGCAGCTGATACACATATCAGTGATGACCAAAATGCACAGAATGCACAAAGTAATGGAATCACTACTATGTGAAAAGGTCTAATCTGTAAACCTCTGTAAATGATACCCTTGTGAAAAAGAAGTGCACTTAATTGTGTTGAATGTGCACTTCAAATCTGAAAACTATTTTTTTACACTTTTAAATAGTGCACTTTATAATTATGTCAAATTAAAGGTTTTAAATTACATTTGAAATGTTTTAATGATCTTTTGTCGTGCTTAAAGTAGTATGCTGACTAACATACTAAAGCACATGTAAAGCACTTTTATTTGTGTGTTATTATTACATTTAAATTAATATATTTTAAATGTACTAAATTACAACTTTATCATTACAAATGTATAAAATAAATATATTTAAATACAACTAAATACATTAAAGCATATTTTAGTTTACCATCAATGCTTGTCAGTACATTCAGAAGTACTTTAACCATTTTTCAAAGACAATAGAAGTAATTATGAAATTACATATAAAGATGTACTTAAGTGGCTAGGTGCATTTAATATAAATTTAAACCACGATACATTAATTGCAAAAAACATTACATTCAGCTCAAACTCATATTATTTCTGTAGTTGGCATACTTTTAAAAAGTACTTAAGTACTTCAGTTTACTTCTTTTTCACAAGGGTATATAATTAGCCTGTATAGTTACATAGAACATAGATATTATAATGATATCGCAATATTAGATACAAGATATAGCCAATTATAATGCATCCATGGCAGGCAGGTGCCAATCTGTAAGGCCGTGACCCTAATCGTAATGCAAATATATTGTTAGGTGATGTCAATATTTTGGTATACTCTTATAAACATGAGTTTAATCATTCACCTCATCCTCATAGAGGGTGATTCCTCGCGCACCGCCTGCAGTCGATGTTCTTTTTGTCTAAGGAAAGAGAGAGGCAATTTTTTTCCTTACGTATTTGAAAGGAATATATATTCAGTGAATTCAGCAATGTTTGTTAATATGTGATGTATATAAAACACTCACCTGCACAACCCTCTCTAGACACACGTTAAAGTTTTTCTTCTGACTGAACTTGAGTTTTTTCAGCGCAACTCTGGTTTCTCCGATGAACTCATTGTGACCAAACTTGTCTTCATCACAGACAGATATTCTGCACAAACAAAATCCCTTGAAAGGTTAAATATGAATCCATGAATACTGAATGTACAATACATAGAACATATCACTCGAATACTTTCTTTAGTCTATGATTAGCTAATTAATTGGAAGTGAAATAACGGTGAAATAAAATATATTATTTTTATAATATAATATTAGACAAAATTAGATGTGTTGCCTTGGTAACTAACACAAAAAACACAAGTGTACGTGAGTACAAAAATGACTAAAATAAAACCAAAATAAAAAAGAAATTGAAGTAAAAAAGAAATCTATAAGGCAAGGGAAGTTTAATTAAATAGCACATTTCATACACAGTGCTAATTCAAAGTGCTTTACATAAAAGGAAGTGAAATAGTCATTAAAAACAACATAAAAACAATGAATTAATAATAATAATAATCACATCAATAAAAACAAGGAAAATGATATAAAAAATTATTTAAAATGAATTTAAAACAGTTAAGAACAGAAAATAATTGTACATAAAATACAGTGCAATTAGTTCGGACGTAGCACAGTGCTCATTCAACAAATGCACAGCTAAACAGATGAGTTTTGAGTCTGGATTTAACAGTGGCTAATGTTTTAGCGCATCTGATCTCTTCTGGAAGCTGGTTCCAACTGCGGGCGGCATAATAGCTAAAAGCGGACTCCCCTTGTTTTGTGTGAACCCTTGGTGTTTCTAACGGACTCGATCCTAATGATCTGAGTGGTCTGTTAGGTTTATATTCAGTGAGCATGTCTGCAATGTATTTAGGTCCTAGGCCACTGAGTGATTTATAATAAAAGTACTTTAAAATCAATCCTAAATGTAACTGGAAGCCAGTGTAAGGACCTGAGGACTGGTGTGATATGCTCAGATGTTCTGGTTCTAGTCAGAATCCTGGCAGCAGCGTTCTGGATGAGCTGCAGCTGTCTAATGGTCTTCTTGGGAAGGCCGGTGAGGAGACCATTACAATAATCCACCCTGCTGGTGATGAAGGCATGAACAAGTTTCTCCAAGTCTTGACTGGAAGCAAAACATCTAATTCTTGCAATGTTTTTGAGATGATAGTATGCTGATTTAGTTACTGCTTTGGCATGACTACTGAAACTAAGGTCTGTCTCAAAGATTTTTGACTTGGTTTTTAGTTGATTGACCCCTGAGTCAAGGTATGCATTCACCTTGAGAACTTCATCTTTGTTTCCAAATGCAATGACTTCAGTTTTCTCCTTGTTTAACTGAAGAAAGTTCTGGGACATCCAACAGTTTATTTCATCAATTATTGGCAGAGGGAGTCAATGGGGCTGTAGTCATTTGGAGATAAGGCTAGGTAAATCTGCGTATCATCAGCATAGCTGTGATAGGCAATTTGGTTCTTTTTCATTATTTGACTTAGTGGGAGCATATACAGGCTAAACAAGAGCGGTGCAAGAATTGAGCCTTGTGGGACTCCGCATGTCATGGACGTCCACTTAGACTTATGCTCTCCTATAATCACATAATAACCGCTCCCTTCTAAGTATGACCTGAACCATTTGAGTACCATCCCAGAAAGCCCGACCCAGTTTTCCAGTCTCTCTAGAAGATATTTTATAACAAAAAATAAAATGACAAAAGCACATTACAAAAACTAAACTTAAAATGAAAACTGAATATAAAAAAAAACACGATAATTACAAAATATTAACAAATGATACTATGTAAATAATACTAAAATGCCAATGTTAACTCGTAAACATATGCATAAAGTTTCACTAATGTTACATTATCGATTTAAACCATATTAAGTTGTTTTATTTCAGCTGTGGGAACAATTTTCTGATGATGATCAATATAAAACCCTTAAATTTGGCCTTGACGCATCTAGTATTGGAAGGAATTCAATTTCAGACTAAATTTACTTATTTTACCTGTAATAAAACAGATAAACATACACACAGGGTCCCATATGAACACTCCCAGAGCACCAAATTAACATTTACCATAATGTGAATTTCAGCTGAACTAACAGCTGAATCTACAGGATATTTCTCTTCATTATCTTCAAGGATAACCATATAACTAAATGTTTCCCCCCACACTGAACCAAATCATTCATTTCAGTCCATTGTCACAGGTGTTGAAATAACACAACTGTTGTGATAAAATTAATATGAGCTAACATGGTCGAAAATATCCTAAATCATACAAGTTTGATTATTTCCAAGTGTGACTAGCGTAAGAAAAGAAACATCTGTAGTGAAGTGCGCTGAAACCTGAGGGTCTTGCGCTGCATATCCTCGTCTGTCAGCCCGTGGTACACCAGCGTCTCATTCCAGGTCGGGTTGCGAGTGTTGCGTAGGGTCTTGGTGCGTAATTTATTTGACTGCATTGACAGCAAAGATGCTTTGTTTAACCGTCATTGCTTGACCAGAATAAAATAAGATTTGAAAAGAAGTTTTTGCATAATTGAGGCCCGTCTCATGAAGCTAGCGTGGCTTTCATTAGTCTTGAAACTATAGAAGTCTGTTTCCACCACGGGATAAAAAATAACTTTTATCTCACAATTCTGAATTTTTCTTGCGATTTGTGTGTATATCCTGTAATTTTGACTTCTTTTCTCAGAATTGTGAGATATTAATACGTCTAATTCTGAGGGGAAAAAGTCAGCTTATAATTCTGACAAGTTTATAGCTCCCAATTCTGACTTTGTAACACACAACTGTGAGTTTATATCATGCATTGTATATCATACAATAATTCAATACAGAATGCAAATGCAATGCAAAATCAGTTTACAATTAACTGTCCAAATATAATTGCTGATGGGTAATGCATTACAGGTTTACTAGATTGTTCATATGTCCTTGTCCTCAATATGTCATTTGCAAAGAAATGCAATAATAGACCAGCAACAATACAGTTTTTTTATGCAGTTTAAATTTCAGAGTAGAATACAATATAAATAACATATAATTATTACATAAATTATAGCAAATAATCATTACCAATTTTGTGAATATGCTTTTTGTGATGAAAGAGATACAGGGGACGTGCCTTTCTTGCATGAGAGACATGATTGGTTGGATTGGTCCAGTTTTGGTTTATAATCTCTTACCCAGAACAAAACTTGCCGAGTCTAGCCATGTACATTCATTACTATGATGACAAACACTGTAAAAATGTTCTACCTTCGTGAGACTGAAAAACTAATTGTCAAACTACACTCAAGGTTGACCGAGAAGCCACTTAAACCTACTTTATGAGACTGGCCTCTATATTATTTTAATATTTTCATGTTTTCAATTTTAATAATGAATACCAGAAAAATGTCTGTAACTGTGCAGCAATTTATTCACTTTCTACCAAAAAAAAATAAATAAATTAAACAGCCCATGATCTCACCTTGCTTGCACCCGGTAACAGATGAAGCTTGACATAAGGATCTGCCAGTCCATTCGAATCCATCGGTTTCAAACCCTACAAGAAAATATTACAATAACTTAAATTCCAGTCAAATCACAGAAATCAAGCACAGTGCAATATTACTCATATAACATTTCTAAATCTTCAAACTGACTTTTGTCATTATGTCCTATGAAGACCGTTCATAACTGTGAAAAAACTGTGAAAAGCTCCAGTAGGGGACTAAATATCCAACTCATCCAAATTTAAATATTCAAGGTTCAGAACAAACTGTTGCATGATAATAAACCAGTTCTATTACAACATAATTAGCCCACAAAGACAATATATTCATTTTAAATTTATATATATATATATATATATATATATATATATATATATATATATATATATATATATATTATATATAAATATTGAAGATACCTTCGCTCTAATAATGTTGCAGTGAAGGCTGCTGTTCCCTTGGTCATACAGTAAAGTGAACTCCAGTGATCCCAGAGTTGCTGAAACCAAAGCAATATATTGCATTAGGCACAAGCATTTCATTAAGTTTGAATGCATGAGATGCAGAATCTAATCTCACAGATCTACATTTCAGTGTGCGCTATAAATAATTATGTTGCTGCTTTCTGTTGCACTTCATTTAATTGAAACACTCTCTCACTCACACTCACACACACACACACACATGCCACAAATGCACAAGCTACAGAGTATTTAAAGTTTAATGCAACAGTGACATCTAATGGAGTTAAAACAAGTTGTTTTGTGAAAATCGTTTTAACCACACCTAAATATGTTTCAGATTAAATATATTTCAAATTGTAAATATATTTCAAATATGTTGTAAACAGGGAATATCGTTTGCAGAAGTGTGATTAGGTGAAGGTCTGTGGAATGCCACATCTGCAAAAATTTGAATAAAAAAAAAGAAATATTCAAAGAAATGTAAATAAATACATACATAATTAAATATAAAATATACAAAGAAATCTAAAAACAATAATTAAATGTACAAAGAAATGTAAACAAAGCAAAAATACATACATAAGTACCTATATAAAGAAATTTTAAAAGTAAACTAATGCATAAATAAATACATAAATATACAAGAGAAGTGAAAAAAAAAAGTGATGTGACATTTTCTCTTGCACAACATTTTATGCAGGCAACATAAAAAATTTGAGTTAGATCTTAGATCAACACATTCTGCAACTCTAAACTCTGCTTAGTAATTCATGTGAAGTTAGAGTAAAACCTACAGGTGAACTATACTGATTACTGTAGTTTACAACTTCCTATAACAAAATACCACAAAGGTCTCTTCTTTCCACCAACAATGAGAAAATTGACAGCAAGTCTCACAATAATTATGATGATGATACTTTTTAAGACATGCATCTTCTAGTCACAGTCAAAGAAGAACAAGAAGTCACTGAGGAGCTGCTTACTGGCTTCATCGGAGTCATAGCTGTTGGCCTCCTCCTCCTCGTCGTCCGCTGGCGGAGCGGCCTGCTGCTGGACGGCTCGAGGGCCGGGCGCAGGCTTCAGCTCCGCTCTCTCCTGCACATGAGACGCAGTGCTAATGGACTGATAGGCTCCTCTCTCGGCCTCCTGAGCAGCTGGTAGGGACAATAAAACTCTTCAGATTCTAGTATATTACAATGTTTTTCAACTGCTTACACACATTTTCAAAACTTTACACACAAATCCAAGAATTGCACACACAAAATGCAAAATGCCTCACATCTCTTGCAAAGTGAAGCACTGCGTTCAAAATATCACAAACAGATCTCAAAAGCAAACAATTGCAAAAACCTTTGCCATAATATTACAGTTTTTTTGTTTGTTTGTTTTTTTTTTTTTGGGGGGGGGGGGGGGGGTTCAACTGCTTACACATAAAATGTTTGCTTGTCACACAGTTCCTGAAAGCTGGCACTCAAACAGCAGAAGCACACACCGAATCAGATTTTTGTGTGTTACATAGAGAATTGTGTGTTGTGTTTTGCAAAAGGTGAAACTGAAAATTGAGTCAAAGTCCGAGAATTAGTGTATGGTTTTGCAGATTTGGTGTGTGCTTCTGCTGTTTGAGTGACACCTTTCAGAAATTGTGTGACAAGTAAAGATTTTGTGTGGAAGCAGTTGAAAAAAAATAAAACTGTAAGCAATACTCCTAAATTGTATTGTATGTGCACTTGTAGTAGACAAAATGCATGTATGCTTGATGCATATTTTTATGCAATACTGTAAAGAAATAATCAGTCTTTTTGTTGTCTGTGTGCATGTTTGTTGTTACCCGGCTGGAATGTGCCTGATGGGACTGGTCTGGCCGCGTGGACGTTCACCGTCTTCTTCATCAGCACAGGGGTGTTCTGGGAGCTCGCTGCATCTCCATCCGCCTCTGAGTAACTGTGAGTTTGAAGGTGAGCAGGTTTTGGAGCCACAGGTGGTTTTGGGGCAATCGGTGGATCCACTGTCGGCTCTGGAGCTTATATAACAAACATACACATTCATACGTATACATTACCAGTCAAACGTTTGTAATAATTAGATTTGAATGTTTTTGAAAGAAGTCTCTTCTGCTCACCAAGGCTGCATTTATTTGATACAAAATATAGGAAAACCAATAAAATTGTGAAATATTATTACAATTTAAAATAACTGTTTTCTATGTGAATATATAGTAAAATGTAATTTATTGTTGTGATCAAAGCTGTATTTTCAGCATCATTACTCCAGTCTTCAGAGTCACATGATCCTTCAGAAATCAGTCTAATATGTTGACTAACATCTTCTGTATCTGTTGTTTAAAATCAATGCCACATTTGCAATTGTGCTAATATTCAGAATAACAGCATTGTATAATAATCCCTTCATCATATATTATATCTGTTCATAATATTACTTCCTTTAGTGATAAAGTGGTCTGGTCTGAATCAGGAGAGAGATCTGCACAGATCAAGCACCAAAACAGCTCTAAACAAATATGTCTGTGGATTTTGATGTGAGAGGACAGCCGAGGATGGAGTTTTTCACTGGAGAAAGTGTTATTATGCATTTTGGACTTCACCCAGAAGCAACGGTTTAAAGTTAAAATCGTCTTAAAGATGGATTTGTTTCTAACAAACACACACAGCTATTGGCAAACAGCATGGACTCATGGACTGGAGTGGTGTGGATTATTATGATGTGTTTATCAGCTGTTTGGACACTCATTCTGACGGCACCCATTCACTCCATTGCTGAGCAAGTGATGCAATGCTACATTTCTCCAAATCTGATGAAGAAACAAACTCAGGCCGTCCAAGATTAGGATGAGTTTGAATTTTCAGCAAATTCTCATTTTAGGTGAACTACTCCTACAATTTTTCTGAGGTTGTAACATGTTCAAGTAACCAACAGATGATGGAAAAGTGAAAATCACAGTTTGTCCAGCTCACCTGAGACTGGTGCTCGAGTCTGCATAGCCTTCTGCTGAGGACTGGGGTCTCTGGGTCTGGAAATGGGCATAGGTGAGGGTAAGAACTGCTTAGGGAGACCTTTGAAGAACCAGGCTCCAGATCGCTTCCATACCTTTAAAGGAAAAATAGGCAATCGACATTTACAGACAGTTAGACTCCAGATCACTTCCTTACGATAGGTGTTATTCTCCCACCTCTCTCTGCTCGCCGCAGATCTTGCAGAGCCACACAGACCGCGGCCGAGCGTTCGCCTGCACTCCACACTTGGTGCACATGCTCTGAGGGGAATAACAGGACGTAGTTATGAAATCAGTTCATTAAAGACAGTATTATAAATAGTGAGCAGAATGAACTAAACAGCTGTGAAACCAGTATTTCAAGTAGGATGAATAGAGCTTCTGCATCGCTGACTATTCGAGATGTGCTTTAATGCTTCAGAATCAAATTCCATTAGCATCCCTTTTGTTGCGTTATTTATTTATGATTTTATTGCATGTACCAAATGTATAGCAATCCCATAAGAATTCAAATGAGGTTTCATTTAGATAATATCATTGTATTTGGATTAGTTTCTCACCTTTTTACAGTCCTCACAAACCACTGATCTGTCCCCTCCTGCACCCAGCTGCTCTCCACATAAAAGGCAGCGTGACACGCCGTCCCCACAAACAGCCTTTTTCATGTTGTCCAGACGATTCACCAGACGTCTATCATAAATAAAACAGAAAGTGCATATTGGTCATTATGTTAACAAACTCTTACATTGGCACTATAATATATATAAGCAAAATAATCTGTATGTCCTTGCTGTTTCTTATGCTTCTGCGCATGATCTTTCTTTCAAAATATTCAAAATAATGTAACCTTTAATAAATAAATACTGTAATATATATATATGTTTTTTTTAAGTATTAAAATAAAAATGTCATATGAGAATGTCCTGTTTAATTCTGGATCTTCTGAGCAAAAAATAATGACTATCATACATTTTTATAAGTCAAGTCAGGCAAATTTAAAAAGAATCATTAGATGACATTAAAAGACTATTTAAGGATCACAAGGTAAATTCACCCTTTAGTCAACAAGAATTTTAAAATATAGTGAAATATAATAATACAATTTAAATATAATACAATTTAGTATGGCCCCTTTTTCTTTTATATATTTTAATAAGAACAGGTCAGAATAAGTACAGTATATTGTTACACGAATCTTTTATACTAAATGACAATGGAACATTGTTTCACACATAATCTGACATTTTCACAAAAGTTATTTGAAACATTAAAGTAGATGCTTTACTTGCATTTAATATGCTTAATATGTATATAAAATCATTTTTTTTCTCTCTCAAATATAAGTATGCCACACTTATTGTCACCCCTTCTTGTAGCACTTTGTGCAACATCCTTTGTCTTATAATATGAAATAATATTTAAGAAAACCTGGTTTTGTGGTCCAGGGTCACAAATGTGCTATATAAATAAACAATGTATTGTATTGTATTGTATTGTATTGTACAAGTTGGCGATGACAATCGATAAACATCTATAATCTCTCTCCTACCCAATCCTCTCTTGCTCCATTGCCTCCATTTTTTCGGCCCGGACGATGACGCTGTTGATGATCTCCTTCTCCTCATCAGTCAGCTCTGCACCCAGACACGGTCCAGACTGCACATGGACACCTTTCGTGCCCATCACCGCGTCAGTCATCGTGAAATCACTGGAACCTGTGAAGCATAATGAATAACAGTGAATAGATAACGAACTAATCAAAAAAAAAAAAAAATTATGTATATATATATATATATATATATATACATACGTACATTTATATATATGCCAAAAAAACATTTAGCTGGAAATTGCATACAGTATGTTGTTCACTGCGCGTCACCTCACGCAAAAGCAAGACTAACACAATCTTCATGCAGTTTTAATCTTCAACCACTAAAGGACCAAAGGTTAAAGAAGAGTATCTCTTTTAAAAAATGATAATAATAAATCAATCAAATCATTCATTCATAAATTATTTTTTTTTTAAATCAAATGTGTACACAATCTAATAAATAAATAACAATTGTATTAATAATTGAGATTAATTGGTCACAGCCATGTAAAATTGTACTGTGCATTAATCATAAAAAATTATAATAATTTTTGTAGCATGCTTAACATTTTAACAGTCGTCTTGTGTGTTTTATAACAAATTCAATAAAAAGACTTAAAATCAAATAAAAGATTATGAAATGTATTCTCGTATCACTGCCTAGCCCTAGAGGCTTGAAAATTTGTGTGATGGAGCTACTCCAAACCACCAATAGAGGGCACTGCAATGAAGACTAATGCATTTGGGCTTGTAACTTAAATCTGTATGAAAAGTAATTCACAAGTAATTTATGTAACATGATAGACCTACTCAGCCCAAACAACTTTGCTTCATCAATATCAGTTACTATAAATAAAATCATTAGTTTAGTGTTATACGGAGGCCCAAACCTGCAGAAAAATAAATAAATAAATAAAGTAACGTGGCTCGATAAAGCAAATACAATTCATTTTTTATTAAATTTAGTCCTGAATTTTTTTTTTATTATTATTTTGCCCCTTTATTTATTTTAAATATTGATATATGGATATAATATTTATTTTTTATTAAATTTTTTAAATATATTTATTTGTGGACACAAGACACAGTAACAGTTACAAATATACAAAAATACACTGTATGATAAATAACTAAGGGTGAGGACAAGTACAACAACAGCATAAAAAAAACAGCAAACAGTGAAACAATAAACATTAACCATAGTTATTAGCATAAGCTATTCATATCACTGTACAGTTGTGGATATTGAGTTTCTATCACTGTAATATTATCCACAGATTCTCAAGTCTGTCAGAAATGCAGGAACTATTTGAGATGCTTAGTGTTGAAAGCAAATTTGGCCGGCAGTAACAGCACTTCTTAATGCATAAGGCTTATCTGGGCTTATCTAAATTCTAAAAATGAATTGCAAGCAGCAAATTCAAACACTGCCTACATAAAGGCACACACACAAAAGAAATCACAATATGAGCCAATTATGCACTCTAACTAAATTAAAGATATGTGCATACAGTCATTGCTCATTTTTGAGGTGTTCAATTAAATGATTTCATTTTATTTGTAATATTTTATTTCGTCCACATCGCTGTCATTGACTTTCACTGATATTTTAATGTCTATTCACTTTTGCACATAGTTCTGTCCCAGTTTCTGTTTACACTGATTTTGTTGCACTAAATAAAGGTTTATATACAGTTATGTATGTAGGTGATGTGAAATTCCATGCAATTTCTCTAATTCTACATGCATGTGCTTTTAACAATCCATTTGTCACCCCTAAACTGCTAAAAGCTGAAAAGTAGCCAGTACCTAAAATATTAAAATAACAGTGGCCAGTCCAAAAACCCAAAATATTTTATTGAAAAAAAAAAGTTTAGGATTATAAATTATGCTAAATTAATGGATGCTGAAAAATGTCAAATACTAAAGCTGTAATCCATAATCAATGTAGATGGGAAATTAATCTTTGATTTATTACTTCATAGGGCTACTCAGATAAGAAGAACACATGGAAAATCATGTGTGGGCTTAATAAGGTCACTTCCTCCACAGCAAAATTACTGTACAGCATAATATGTGGATTAGTATGGCTAGAGATCTCATTTAAACTCTACAAAAAAAAAAAAAAGAAAAAAAAAAGGTTCTAATATTTGCATGAGTTCTTATACAAATTCGAACTGTTCAAACACATTCACGTTTGCATGGTAAATTTCAAGAGCATAGTGTACATTCCTGCAAATATATTCAAAGAAAACCTTTTTGGGTATTACGTTTTGTTTTTTTTATTTGCCTACTAAATATATTACAATACATCTCTGCCACCTCAATGAAAGATATCTGAAAGCTCAGTATAAATTTGTCAGATACTTCACTTAGCCTACATGTTATCCTAATATCCAAAAGCTCATTTTGTTTTGTTATATGGACTAAACACTAAGTCCCAAGTGGAGAGGTCCCAAAATCCATAGAACAGATCAAGACAGAACCATTATATTACAAAGTACAGCAAAAATATGAATGCAGTATGTGTGCAACCAACGAATCAATCAATAAATACAAATCTATAGCGACACAATACCCTTTTCTCAATATCTTTCCACATCACTGCTCCACAGTGACACATGAGATCATTTCCTGATTATTTGTCCTGAAATGTTTCAACATAAAGGTGATTACTGTAGACGCCTTACATCGGTTATCAACAGCAGTCATGACGGATATCTCATTAAATCTCAGCAGTACAAATGAAATTTGTATAGTCATTTGACTGCAAGAATCCACGCCTTCATCAGTTTCCTTCTGCAAGGAAAACACATCAAATATCATTCTGCATAATAAAACTGGAGCGGATCGATACAGAGAAACCCATTCCAAAACTCCACCGCAAACAAGCAGAATGACTAAATATGTGATGAGTGGAACTAGGTCATATCTGCAGAAAACACTTACTTGGATAGGCTACCCCTGAAAGCAAGTCCCTGGCTGGCCATATAGGGGGAAAAAAACTAGTATGAATAACTCTAAAATGCACAAAGCAATCTTGGTCGCTGCCTTGCTGCGCAATAAGAGCAGAAGCGCTCGCGATCTCGTCTTTAGTACCATTAGAGGAACGCACCTTGCCTCTCTCCGTGTAAAGCAGAAGCAAAACCCGCATTGAGATGACACACCTTACGCTTATCTTTAGGAAGACAACTGCATGTTGGTTCTTACAGTCCTACAGCAAACACCGACGCGACCATCGATAGATATTCCTCACCTAAAGCTCACACAGATTCATATTTTTACAGCAACCATTGTTCAGCCATCATGTCGATATCATTTCATACAGCCTGTGCGTGGAGGACTGTGGGCAGAATGCATTTGTAGCTACTGACTTGATATGACTCAACTATCACCTCATCCGATGTAAAATCAAAAGACACCATACCTTTTTTCATGCAGCGTTTTCTGTGTTCAATAAATGGCAAAACTCATCAGGTTCGAGACCCAAATGCGTGCAGAATTCAGCACCTTTGTCGATTAGAAAATCATGCGTTTTGCATGCATTGTCTTAATAAAGATGTTTGAAATAGACCTAAGTGAGGAAAATGCTATTTCGAATATTCTTACCTGATAACAACCGCCCACTTAAGAAGGAAGGCGACTGCAAACAATGCGGACTATGGGAGTGAGGTCAGTAGCGACTGCGCATATGAGGAGAGCGCTCGGCGCACACGCGCTTTCCCTGATCTTCCTTCTCTGAGCTTTGCTTGTAGCCCTCTTTACTTATTCCACGCCCGTGTTACCTTGCTGTGGAAACCCCAGTACACTGACAGTGGTGAGATGCGTTCAGAAGCGAAAGATTGGTAACTGACACTAATATGCAATCATTCGTGCTTAACTAATGCACAGATAATCACGAGTTAATGTATAAATTACCTAAAGCGTTTATTAATGATTAATGCATCAGAGTCGTGTCATAATGTATTAGTTCTCTAATAACATATTATATCAACTAATGATGTAAATTCATGTTACTTAGTCAACTTCCAGTCGTCTGCTTTAATTAATCAGTAGCTAATGATTTGCAAAGGTATCATGTTATGACTTTACTTGTTGAGGCACAGGACTAACTAATTGTTAAGTAATATGTCATTGTGGTTATGGTTTTTGAATTACAGTATCTAAAGTGTATAAGCATTTTTTGGTTAGGTACCACCCCAGGGTTTTGTACCTTGAGTGTATCCTGAGTTACGAGCTAGATTTGTAAAACTTCACTAGATCTTTAAAACACTTACAGATATACATAGCAGTACATAGGAATCAATATATATATATATATATATATATATATATATATATATATATATATATATATATATATATATATATATATATATATATATATATATATATATATCTCAGCAAATCATAAAAATATCAGTAATGGGTATCTTCTGAAAAATTCTGTAAACCACAATTTAGTTTGGAGCAAAAAAAAAAAAAAGTATTTAATGAGCTTTTGGATATTAGGCCAACATGTAGGCTAAGTGAAGTATCTGACAAATTTATACTCAGCTTTCGGATATGTGTGTGTGTGTGTGTGTGTGTGTGTGTGTGTGTGTGTGTGTGTGTGTGTGTGTGTGTGTGTGCGTGCGTGTGAGAGAGAGAGAGAGAGAGAGAGAGAGAGAGAGAGAGAGAGAGAGACTAGAGGTTAAAATGTGCATTTGCAAGTATTTTTTTTTTGTGTATATGATATATGAGCATGGTATGTGTGAATGTGTTCATGTATTTATTAAATAATTTTATTCAAGTGTTGAATATTAAATACAGTCTTTTTCAATAGACTTTTAAAATGTTTTTGAGTCTCTTGAATCTGTTGGAACTTCCATTTAATAGGAGTGCAGATCAAATATAAATTGTCCAGGAGCTTCGGTGCACAATCATGTCACTTGGCTTAATCAAAACATTTACTTCACACTGTGTCAGTTTTTACCAGTTTACATTATTTCATGATAGAAAGCTATGAGTTTGTTTTCATAGTACCAAAAAAGCATAAGATGCATTATGTGCTAAAAAAATAAAAATAAAAAAAAGCATCAGTTTTCAGACATAGAACAGACAAGAAATAAATACATTAAAATAGACAAGAGTGGAAAATTCTGGCAGGCCTGCTGAGAATGAGTCACTCCTCGCACAGTGACGGGGAGGCTCGTTTCAGAAGTTTGAAGGCCAGTGGGAAAAAGCTGTTCTTGAGTCTTTTTGTCTTCGCATGGATGCTCCTGATGAGTTGTTGTTATGCTTTCTACACTTTAGCGTTCCATTCAGTTCATGCATGATCCAGCTGAGATCTCTCTAATATCTCTAATGTTTCTCCTCGACAGAAATTATGTTCTCTAATGTTCTCACATTCTGTTTTACAGGAGATCTCAACTTTACAAAGTTCCAAGACAAAGGTCTCAATATATTCCTACCATATAATGTTGATTATTAATCACATTATTCAAGGATTGATCCATAAGCCATCATCATTATACCATTCAGCAAAGAAAGCTCCAGGGTTGCTGTTCCTATAATAGGACTTTTGCAAGTAGCTTTAGATAACAGCATCTGACTCCAGTAACAAATGTTGTGCCCTTTGCACATGAACTGTTTATTTGATTTTTTTTTTTTTTTTTTTTTTTAGCATAGACAGTGTGTTTTTACACAATAGAGGAAAAGAAGACTTAGGGCCTATATTTAAATGCAAAAATGGGGAAAACGGGGTATGCAAGAGAAATTTTTGCAAGTTTAACAAACAAAGATATAAGGATTAGGGCTGTCAGTTCAACGCATGAACTTAATTAAGTATGAAAAATAACGCCATTAAAATATTTTTACGCGATTTCAATAAGCGATAAGCGATTTCACACGAGCATGAAGAGCAGTATCACACGAGTGCTGATTTTGTCCCGAATATCACAAGTTTATATGTGATTTTATACAACAATTCAATAAATGAGAAGTTGATATTGCGTTATATTTTGTTATATTTTCACAATATTATTTTTGCACAATTTTGCAGAGAACATATTACATTTAAAGCCAAAGCAGAATTGTTGCACGTCTCCGAGCAACTCAGTGATGATTAGTTTCTGAATGAATCCGCGTTTTGAACGAATAGTGTGAACCAATGATTCAAAGGCCCATTGATAAAGAGAGCCATTGGATTCTTCTCAAACGGAAGGCTGCGTCCTTCCTAGTTCAGTCCTTCAGAGGCTTGTAGACTAAGAGTCCTCCTCTGCATTAAACGCTAGAATGATATGGTCTAGTAAGTGTGCGTGGCTACGTCACATAGCTATGTTCCCGCCCTCATCGTCATGGCACGAAAATACAAATACAACTTAGTTTTGGAAAAATACTTTGTATTACAAATCTTTATATTATTAGGCTTTCTATTAATGCAATACAATGAATCACAGCCATCTAGTCTCCTAGTGGCTTACATTATTGGCAGTTTGGCGTTTAGGGAGTAATTTACACCAAAACAAAAGATAACATCTATGCTTTCATGTCTGAAAACATTATTTTTGTCTTACATTTCATAATAAATTCAGACAAGCTCAGTACTGACTTGTTTTTCGTCAGTGTCCAAAGGATTGCGGGTGATTGAAGGTTACAAGGGATACATTCCATGCATCCTTCATATTCGGCTGAATGAAGGATGCGAAACGAAGGCTGCCTTCCAAGGATCCTTCTCATTGAGATGGCCTTCAGCGAGATATGCAGCCTTCCTTTTGAGAAGCACCCATTTACCTCATTCCTGAATGAATCAGCCGTTTAAACGAATCGAATGGATGAATGGCTCATAAAGACTAGGGATGGGCGGATCGATCCTCACATAAAAATATCGATTCTAAAGTACATTTTTTAACCACAAATTTTATTTATCAAGAAATTCGGTGCATAAAATAAGCTTCTGTGTTAGTCTAATTGTGTTAGATAGAGCTATTTCACAACACACACAAATGCTGAAAGACAAAACCAATCAGTTCGCTGCTGACGCATGGCTCAGTCACAGTGTTTGTTCAAATAGAGCTGTGTTTCCCAAAAGCATCAGAAGCATAAGATCTTAAAAAACCATTGCCACACTATTACATTACATTATATATTGTTAATATGTATAAAATTAATTCTGAAAAATGCACGCTTTCCACACAAATATGAAGCAGGAATAATAATCAGAAATGTTTCTTGAGCAGCAAATGATATTATAATGATTTCTGAAGATCATGTGACACTGAAGACTGGAGTAATGATGCTGAAAATTCAGCTTTGATCACAGATGCATATTAAATTACATTTTAAAATATATTAAAATAGAAAATAGTTATTTTAATGGTTATATTTCACAATATTGCTGTTTTTACTGTATTTTTATTCAAATAAGGGCAGCCTTGGTGAGCATGAGGCTTATTTAAAAAATATTACAAAATCTTACTAACCCCAAACTTTGTTTATTTATGTAATAAATTTATTTTAAATAGGCTAGTTTGTGCAAGTAAATTTATTTAAACTGCTTGTTAAATGTTCAAATGGATTGCGTTCTGCAATTGCTGTTAATAAATCTGTCAGAAAAAAATATGCTAAAGTTTCACCTTTAGAGTACAGCAGCCTTTTACAAAAATTAACCATGGTTTTATTGCAGTAACCACAGTATTTGTAGTAAAACTGCAGTAACCACAAATTTACCATGGTAATAATAATAATAATAATAATAATAATAATAATAATAATAATAATAATAATAGATTTTAGTACTTATGTAACACCATGTTTATTTTTCATGAGGTGCACCTTTGTAACTTATCTACCCTTAAAGCATGCATACTTGTATGGTGCTAATATTCTCCCTTTTAGAGGTATAGGTGCACCTTTGAGGTTACTGCCCCAGTTAAGGGCTAAAATACAATTTTAGTATATTTTATTTCTGACAGTATAAACAAAAAAAGGCCTATGAAATGTAAAAAAAAAAAAAAAAAAAAAAACATGGCTTTAAAATCTAATATTAAGTGAGTATAATTACTGATTATACTCATTTAATAATTTAAAAGATCAGTTTAGTTTAGAGCAGAGGCGTCATGCCCATTCAAAGTGAGGGGGCACGTGCCCCTTCAGATTTTTGAGCCAAGTGGATTTTGAATGCAGCTTTCAAAAGACAAAAAAAAAAAAAAAAAAAAAAAAAAAGCAGATTAATATTTTTTATATTTGATACAATCATACCGGCGTGATTAGAACGTTCAGTTCATCACATCATCAGCTGCTAAATACAAATCCACATTCGCAGGCTGGCGCTGAGCCAGAGACAGGCACATTTTTACAGCACTGCATTATAGCCAATCAACACACGATTCTGTTGAGCTTATGAATGCAATGACCAATCAGAGGCGTTCAGATGAGTCATCGCTAAAATGCCGGTGTTTTCTTCACTTGCTGGCTGACTGAATACCTCTTTCTGGCGAATTCTCTTGTCAGAAACAACAAAGTGCAAATGTGTGTACAAATATGTAAGTAAGATATTCATTTCATAGTGTAAACAGCTTCAGTGATTTTAATGGGAGTTTTTGAGAGTGCTTGAACTGAACTCTAGACTGTCAGTAAAAATGTTCTTTGATCTCTTTCTGTACAATGAAAGTGTTATAATTAGTAGCCTAACTTACAATGCTTTTATTCACATTAACTTTCAATGTTAAATTCACATTAAATATAAAGTCAGTTGTATTAAAATATGTTATGCCATGACACCCATATCTGTTAATTAAGTAAACAGACAGGTTTGTATGCATGGCTAATAGATTACATTATTAGGTTACTTTGACCATCGCCCACTAGATCAACTAACATAACCTATAAAGGTGAGAATCAAGATATTAGTAATCTTTTGTGGGTATTTTCACAGTCAAATTTATTTTGCGATTAATTACATTAATTAATCAACACATCATGTAATTAATTAGATTAAACATTTTAATTGACTGACAGCCCTAATAAGGATATATTATTATTATTATTATTATTATAAAGAAATATTAAATAATGAAGTATTCTCATATGCTTATTTAGTGTGTTTGTAAAGTTGCTGCATATACAATGCAGGGCATTGAAGATTAATTTAATCTAATAACACAAGATATTCTAATATGCATAAAAATGTAATCAAAGACAATAAGGAAATCTCTCATGGTTCTCAATGTTGACTCGTTTTCTCTCAGAACTTTTTAGGAGTTTGAGGAGAAACATTTGAGACACTGTTCATGCTCAAATTAGAGTCTTCTGAGCTTAGAAAAAGTTTCCTCTATAGACCGTGGGCTACATGCATTTCGGTACATTGTAGTTTGCTTTAATGCAGATGTTTTGAAATGCCAATTTAAATGGTAAAACTCTTACTTCTCTGCATGAATATGTCCCTGCATTCAAATTCAATAATTAATCATGCACAAAGCAAAGTGTAGACCGTAATGAGGTTTAAAGCCAGTGGCTGAAATATTACACTAAAATAAAATACAAAAAAAGCATAATTTCAGTGCCAATATATGTGCTGTAACATGTAGTGTATATGAGATGAGATTTTCTGTGATGAGGAAAATTTCTAACTTTGTTACATGCAAGTTTCTCCACTCTTGGAACAGAGCTGAATACAGTGTAGTGATTTAAACATCAATGCCCACAAAACTCAACAGAACCCAATATAAAAGTTGGCACTTCATAAGTTTAATGATGTGTTTGTCTATTACCTGCCAACACATCATCACTTTCTCATTCTTCTCATTTAGTTGGTCATAACGATAGATCGCTCTTATCCAATCATCTATCGACCATATAAAACAACTTTAGGGATGGACCCCAAACCAGCATATGAATTGCTTCGTGTGCTGTGTGTCAATGAATTGTATTCCACAATCCCTACAATAGAGAGACCAACTAGCCTAAATGTATTTACAGATATCTCAAATCTACTCAAATTAGAATTGTAACTCATCTAGGCTAAATTACAAAGTGAAAATATAATTTTGAATAGTCAAACCAAAGCTTTAAATGATAATACTGCTTGCCGTACAGTGCCTGCCTTACATATTTGTGGATGGGACCATATAAAAATTCTGGACATAAGCTGCCAAAAAACTCGACCTGCAACCTTAATGAAAAAAGTTCACAGTCTTTTATAAAACCTGACAACATGAACACATTTGGTTACACAGCCTAGACTAAAATCATGCGCAGCATCGCAATGTAACAGTATTGCATGGGTGTAATGCATTAATACGTCATTACTTACTGTCATTTAATTACTGTCAATTAATTACTTTCCCCTTGAAAAAGTAAAGGAAGGGATTAATCTGTATTTGAATTACAGTTCTGATGTAATTGCGTTAAATACTGTACAGGCTAAAACAACTGTATATAATAAATAGTGGATTTAACATCTAACGTTAAAATGTATTTTTTAATGTATCCTTCTCCCTTTAAATACTTTTGCCAGTTCAAGAATAAATTATGCTATTTAATAATATTTTTTTTTTAAATCCAGTTTCAGTGTAGTGTTGAGGTTGATATGGGATTTAGAAAGTAATTAATAAGTGATGCAATACTTTTAAGGGAGTAGTACAGTAATCTAATAACACTCTAGAAAATGAATAGCTGGCAATTAATTACTCTTTAGAGTAACTTACCCCACAGTGCTGTTTGCTGTAATGAAGGAGTGAAACAATGCGTTAACATAATTTTAAATTGTGGTATCATGGGCATTTTTATCGAGTCATATACTGCAAACCCTCAGTAAACGAAGTCTGCTTGATTTCGAGTCATGTGACTCCTGACATTTCAGCTCCACATCAGTCACAAGTTTTAACATGTAGCCAACACAGATTTCACTCCGACATCTGTGAATAGACAGTGAAGAACAGGTAAAGATACTCGTTGGTTTTCATTTGACAGATCATCCACGGAGCAAATTTCTTCTTCATGCATGGACTTGGACTGAAACAAACTGATGGGGTTTATTGCATCAGCGTCAATTAAACCGGTTGAAAACTCAGCTTAGTATAGAGTTTGGAATAGAGCTGAACTCTTTTTAGCTTCCAAATAGTCCTAAGCGTCAACACGCGTCTCTGCAGCGATGCCACTGCATCTCCAAGATACTCGAATCGGATTTCTCGCTGTTAATCTTTTAGTAGTGGTATGCTGTTGCAATGCGGTAACAATTCAGAAACCTGCACCATTTTGTCTCCTCGTTAAATCAGAACGCGGGAGCTCTCAGGTTAGTTTTCTCATCCACTCACCGGACACTTCAGCATCTCCTCTCTTTTACTGGAGCAAGTGGACATCAGAGAAACGTCTCGAAGGTTGTTTCATGAGTAGCGACGGGTCTTTGGTTAAGCGTTATTGGTCACTCTGCCGTCAAGAGCGCGCTCGGGACAGCGACAAACCAATGCACTTCGACTTAAGCGCGCTACTGGAAGATGCCAGTCTGTGTGAAATGGACATGCATATCAATTTCACTTTGCACAAAGATCGCAGAAATCAAGGCCAGCAGATGGATTCAAGAGCAAAAAGTCGCCATAAACGCGCGTGGGTTTTACCGGGAACGCTTTGGTGCGGACACGGCACCAGCGCCAATGACTATGAACAGTTGGGTAGGTGTGCATCCATCGGTAAGCTGCTCTTGGTCAGTTCATTTGGTGTAGGCTATTCTTTTTCACATATTAGTATATATGTAGGCTATAAACAAATTTAGTGAACTATTTTTGTTGTTCATACAGGTACGAAATTAATCATGCTGGAAACAGCCATGCATCCATCAGTCATTTGTTATCAAAATCTTTGATGGAATTAAAATTATTTACGATTAAGCATTTTGGTCCGACTTTATAGCCTATTAGGTGGCCTTAACTATTATGTACTTGCATTTAAATTAATTATTTGGTACAATGCACATATTGTGTACATAGGCTACATGGTTTTACATTGTAGGCTACTTATATTTTTAAAAAATACCTATATGTAATTACATCTGTAGTTAATTTTTGTAATTACATTTATAATTACACTGTTGACCCATCCCTTACACCTTAACCCACCCTTAAACCGACCCATACCACCAAACCTGTCCCTACCGTATCACACCTCAATAGCAGCAGAAGTGTTTTGCAATACAATATGAACACAATAAGTACATTGTACTTATTTTTTGATGTAAGTATGAATGAATGAATGAATGAATGAAGCATTTATATAGCGCTTGTGTATTGCTATACACCCAAAGTGCTTTACAATCATGTGGGGGGGGGGGGGTCTCTCCTCAACCACCACTAGTACATAGTAGTTAAGGCCACCTAATATAAAGTGTGACCAGCATTTTTAAGAATGGTCAGTTAAGACAATGCACACATTTATAACATAATTTAATAAAATTGACTCAATAAAATAAATATAATTGAATTTATTAAAAAATATATATATAAATATATATAAGCCTATTGGAAAGTTTTTACCGATGTGAAAGTTATCGGTGTGAAAATAAAAATCAAGGAAAACGATAAGACAGAAATGAAATTACAAGCTTCATTAATAGCAAGATCCGTCTTTATTGCTGTTATTAGCTACGATTTTCCTGAGAGCGATAAATCAAAATGTAATTTTTGTGCCAAAGTGGGTGTGCATGGGTGGGTGCGGTCGACTGTAAATCTGTGAATGTATGGCGTTCACGAAAAGATGCGGGAGGTCCAGCAACATAACCTGAAAATAACAGTAAGTAAATCAATATGATTACAGAGTGTGTCATAAGAGCAGTTACATGTCAGTCAAGAACTGTGCAAAATATCCCCGTGCGCTTTGCACTTGCAATTTCATGAACAATTTGTTTATTCAGATGTAACAAGTTAACTGTATAATATTACAGAATTCTCTGCTGAAAAAAAAACAACAAAAACAATACACTGTTAAAAATTACCTGTAAATTTTACAGTAAAATACTGGCAGCAGGGTTGCCAGCCAGTTACTGTAATTTTTACAGTAGCGGTTCTGTAATTTAATTTACAGAATTTGACTGTAATAAAGAATACAGTAAAATTCTGTAAATTAAATTACAGAACCGCTACTGTAAATTTACAGAATTTTACTGTATTCTTTATTACAGTCAAATTCTGTAAATTAAATTACAGAACCGCTACTGTAAAAATTACAGTAACTGGCTGGCAACCCTGCTGCCAGTATTTTACTGTAAAATTTACAGGTAATTTTTTACAGAGGAATTTTGTAAAATGCAGCATACATAATATATTTTTTTCCCAAATGCTGCCAATGACTGGCAGCTGAATTTTAAATGTAAACTATTAACTGCATAAGCTTTAATCAACTGTACAAAGTGTTGTATACTGTATAACTTAATTCAATTATAACAAAAAATAATGACACTTGTTTGAAAAACAGGTCAAAATTTATATAATAACTTTCAAATTTGCATGAATAAAGTAATAAAACAGTGTACTTTGTATTATATTGAAATCATTTATTTACAAAATGTTATTTTTTAAATGGACAATTAAAGGGTTAGTTCACCAAATAAGTAAAAATTCTGTCATTAATTACTCACCCTCATGTCGTTTCACATCCGTAAGACCTTCGTTCATCTACAGAACACAAATGAAGATTTTGATGAAATCTGAGAGCTTTCAGTCCCTCCATTGGGTGCAACGCAACTTGCACATTCAAGGTCCTTGAACTAGAATGTGTAAGTTGCGTTGCTCCCAATGGAGGGACTGAAAGCTCTCAGATTTCATCAAAATCTTCATTTGTGTTCTGTAGATGAACGAAGGTCTTACGGATGTGGAACGACATGAGGGTGAGTAATGACAGTATTTTCAACTAACCCTTCAAATGTTTTTAAATTACTTGAAACATATAATTAGCAATCATATACCCTCAACAAAAAGAAGAAATATGCAAACTGTTACTTTATAACCACAAGTTGACCAACATGGTCATAATAAAAATAATTATAAAAACCACAAAGATTCCGATGACTCTTCATCACTTCATGAACAGACCATGGCACCACAAACAACAAGGCCCCAAGTCCAACAAACTTCTGATCCAACAAAGGAGAACACCACAGGATGCAAAGAGTGGCTAGAAATATTGCACAGAACAGAGGACAATATATTAGATACATTACAAAACATAATGATACAGCCAGACACAGATAGAGAGAAGTCAGATACAGATAGAGTATGACAGATACAGTCAGATACAGACAGAGTATGACAGATACAGTCAGATACAGACAGAGGATGACAGATACAGTCAGATACAGACAGAGGATGCCAGATACAGTCAGATACAGACAGAGAATGACAGACACAGTCAGATACAGACAGAGGATGACAGATACAGTCAGATACAGACAGAGAATGACAGATCCAGTCAGATACAGACAGAGAATGACAGATACAGACAGAGGATGACTGATACAGTCAGATACAGACAGAGAATGACAGACACAGTCAGATACAGACAGAGGATGACAGATACAGTCAGATACAGACAGAGAATGACAGATCCAGTCAGATACAGACAGAGGATGCCAGATACAGTCAGATACAGACAGAGGATGACAGATACAGTCAGATACAGACAGAGAATGACAGATCCAGTCAGATACAGACAGAGAATGACAGATCCAGACAGAGGATGACTGATACAGTCAGATACAGACAGAGGATGCCAGATACAGACAGAGGATGCCAGATACAGTCAGATACAGACAGAGGATGACAGATACAGACAGAGGATGACGGATACAGTCAGATACAGACAGAGGATGACAGATCCAGTCAGATACAGACAGAGAATGACAGATACAGACAGAGAATGACAGATACAGACAGAGGATGACGGATACAGTCAGATACAGACAGAGGATGACAGATCCAGTCAGATACAGACAGAGAATGACAGATCCAGTCAGATACAGACAGAGAATGACAGATCCAGACAGAGGATGACAGAGAATGACAGATACAGACAGAGAATGACAGATACAGACAGAGGATGACAGATACAGACAGAGGATGACGGATACAGTCAGATACAGACAGAGGATGCCAGATACAGTCAGATACAGACAGAGAATGACAGATACAGTCAGATACAGACAGAGAATGACAGATCCAGTCAGATACAGACAGAGAATGACAGATCCAGACAGAGGATGACAGAGAATGACAGATACAGACAGAGAATGACAGATACAGACAGAGAATGACAGATACAGACAGAGAATGACAGATACAGACAGAGAATGACGGATACAGACAGAGGATGACGGATACAGACAGAGGATGACGGATACAGTCAGATACAGACAGAGGATGCCAGATACAGTCAGATACAGACAGAGAATGACAGATCCAGTCAGATACAGACAGAGAATGACAGATCCAGACAGAGGATGACAGAGAATGACAGATACAGACAGAGAATGACAGATACAGACAGAGAATGACAGATACAGACAGAGAATGACAGATACAGACAGAGGATGACAGATACAGACAGAGGATGACGGATACAGTCAGATACAGACAGAGGATGCCAGATACAGTCAGATACAGACAGAGAATGACAGATCCAGTCAGATACAGACAGAGAATGACAGATCCAGTCAGATACAGACAGAGAATGACAGATACAGACAGAGGATGACAGATACAGACAGAGAATGACAGATCCAGTCAGATACAGACAGAGAATGACAGATACAGACAGAGAATGACAGATACAGACAGAGAATGACAGATACAGACAGAGGATGACAGATACAGTCAGATACAGACAGAGAATGACAGATACAGACAGAGGATGACAGATACAGTCAGATACAGATAGAGAATGACGGATACAGTCAGAGACAGAGAATAATAAAAGGAAAATTAGATCTTGATGTGTGTGTACTTACATTTCAGAAATTCCACTGAAAATCCATCACTTTGCAAAGAAGAGTGGCAACATGTGGGTTCACTGCAACCTGTTTCTTCTGTACCATTTGCCCGGTCGTTTTAGATGGCACTTTTCCTTTGGACTTCTTTGTTCCTCTCTCCGGATTAATACCTACAAAGCGTCTAAAGGGTCATGAAACAGACAATATGTAATTAAGATGCGTTTCTCTACTCCAGTGAGGACCTCCCAGAAAGTTTTAGATGTCCACTAATTAACTCATTAGCTTGCTGGTGTTAAATGAGGAAACATCTAAATAATTTGCCCTGAAAAATTTCATGTCTTCTCGAGTTGAGAAGCATTGTGTTAAAGGCCTCAACAGATATAACACATAACATATCTACATAGATAAAATGAAAGTTCTGATATAACATATCAACATATGTAAAATACTGGTACTGAAGTTGTTAGAATTCAACTATTACCTTTGAATGAACTCCAAGGTACATGCTGCCTCCTCCTGGTACTCAAGATTGAATATATAGTACGATGCGAACAGAGTGGCAAGGCCAGACAGGAAGCTGGGCCGAATGCCCTCACACACAACCTCGCCTTCAATAGTCAGCATCCAGTGTCCACTCGTCAAAGTGTCTCCTAAAACAACCACATGTTACAAGTCATTTTTAACTATACCATTTTTATCTTTCAGCTTTTTATATTTAAACTATATTTTAATATGTAAGAGTACATGAACTCATTCTTTTAAACCAAAGTTAACAAGAGGCATTACAAACAAACAATAAGCAAATTAGAGCAAATGTCCAACTGAACAAAAAAAAACAAACAAAAAAAAACAATTCTATATAAAAAGGCAAAAAAAAAAAAACGTCAATGGGGGCAGAACATCAGTGTAATGTAATACTGGTAACACCGAGTACCGCAGCAAGCATAAAGCCAACAAGACAGCCTTACAAAAATACTCCACTGAAATTTAAATGGAGGAACACAACATAAGAAAAATCCTTAATATAGACAGAAACCAGAAAAAACAAACAAACAAAAGTACAGAGGTACAAAGTACACAGTTAAAGTAGTTACATATACAAGATTTTCTTTTCTGGTCAAGTCCAAGTTCTGGTCAATTAAGAGAGTACACTTACCAAGCACAATTAGTCGTGGGCTCCCAGGTGCACCTCTATAAAGGGGAGAAAAAAAACCATTAACTGTCCATATAAACTAATACAAGAACAGCTACAGGTTGTCTTTCATTATGATACCGGTATGAGTGTGACTTAAATGCATTAAAGCTTTTAAAAACCAAACAGCAGCTAGCTATTCCACACTTAAAAGTTGCATTTGGCAAATTCCTGTGTAATTTCATGTGCCTTACATATGCCAAAACGGTCTCAAATTCATGTGAGCAAAACTGACAGATCATCTTGAACCTTATTCTTTTGGATGCTAACTATTCTTAATTCCCACACTCAGAAAACAATGCTATCTGGAATCAGACAGGGATAGAAGGAACAAGGCACAAAAAAGCGCGCGTAAGCTCCCGAAAAAAAGCGCCATAAAAAGTATGTGGGACTTTAAATGCATTTTAAACAGTTAAATGCTCTACGTTTTACATGCTAATTGGCACTATATCAGGTATAAATTCCAACTGACGCAAAAAAGAACATTAATAAAAATAAAATAAATTAATTAAAAAAAAAAAAAAAAACACACACTAAAATCAAAGACTAAATTACCGCTATAAATCACCGTTCTACAGCCGACAAGAATGCGACAGCCACCTATAAGTAAATTATCTTTATTGCTAACTGGAACTGCCCTCTCAACTTCCCAACTGAACTGCACAAACGCAAGTCAACAACAGATTCGAGCAAGAACCCAGAAGCAAAACTCCAGAAAAATATTCTACAACTACAATAAGTCAACTCGTTTGTTTATAGGTCGGCGTTGCGCATGCTCACTTCATTTGTTCAAGTGTCACAGCACTGCGTTATAGTAATACATTAACTATACAAGGCAGACTTTATATCAAACAGATGTTAAAGTGTTCACATTACCTGAAGTTAACAAAGGCCCACAAATCCACTCCTCGCTGGTCAAACGCTTGGAACAGCACCATTCTCCCATTCAGCGACGCTCCGTGAGCGGGCTGACCGCGAGGATTTAGCAACGCATTTTCATTTCTGCGGCCGAGTTAACAGATGACTAAGTTACCGTGCAAATTTTACACCATAAAATAATCACGACGAAGTGTGCTGATCAACACGAAGTTCTCGTGAATAACGTTACCCACTGGTGTCACTGAATGTAATTCATAATTTAGGAACTCTATGTTCTACCCATAGATGCTGTGAAATCCTACCGCGACCGCGCTGCTGAAACCCCGCGCAAGTCTCCTTCGAGCACAGCGGACGGAGGAAGCGTGAATCCGGGGTTAACGTTACCAACATTAACCGCGAATGTATATACCTTCATATACTAGTCTATGACAGTTACTAAACATGAAAAATAAAAAAAATAAAAGTCACTTACCACAGTTGTGAATCACTCTTCTTGCCGCTCCCAGAATCTCGACCGTTGAAGATCCCAAGATGGCGCTGAAGATTTGAAGTTGACAGCAATATTCTGTAAATTTGAGTCAAACCGCCACGCGACCCCAGAATGCATTGCCGTTTACAGCAATATGCTGTATTATTAAAAAAACAGCCAGCTGCTGTAAAATAGTGCTGTAATTTTTACAGCAATTCATTACAGTGTAGACACCATCACACAATGTTTAATGGTTTTGCTGGTTATAATGGGACTTGGAAATGGACTCTGTTGTCCCAAAACACACTACATGAAACCATTTTTAATGGTTAAAAGTTGATGGTTTGTAATGTTTGTAATGGATTTTGTAGTAGTGGAAACCAATAGAATTGTCTGTGATGGTTCTATTGTTTTTTTCCAGCAGGATAATTAATCAATATTTGTTATTATTGCATTTAATTATTTGCATGTTGTTCTCTCACGCAGGTATGTTTGTGCATGCAGACAGATGCTGTCGAGAACACGATCACTGTGAGCACATCATTCGCTCGTTCTCTGTGAACTTCGGTGTGTTCAACCCCACTCTGTTCACGCTCTCGCACTGTGACTGTGACCACAGGTGAGCACCGTCTTACATTCCACAGAGGAGAGGCGTCTTCAGGCCTCAGGGGAGACTCTTTAGAGTCATAACTCATCCTTTTGTCATAACTCATCTTTTCTGTTTATTCATCCCATGTATTTTATCTGTAAAACATTATAGACTACTGCGTGTGAGATAAAGAATTTAACTTTGCCCACATTTCAGTGGGAAAGCATGCCATTTATGTAAAGGCCTTTCTTGTGATGTGGAACACACTAAAAACAAATGTTTTGGCTCAAAAAAGGAAAAAAGCAACAGATTGCATCATTTTTTTTTTTTAGTTATGACAATGTATAATGAAATTCTGTTAATAATAAGGAACTTAATTTCTACATAAACACATTTTTCAATGATAAAAAGTTTTTGAATGAAGTTGTTCCAGCTAATTTTCCAATTGTAACTTTTTAGTTAAAAACTAGCACAGCACGTGCTTAAAACGTATTTAGCATGTAAACTCAATTAAACTTAAACATAAAAGAAACTATTTGAAATGTCAAACATAACAGCATTAAAATATAAAATAACATTATTTTAAATATTTATTCTCCTTAACCATTGCAAAGCACATATGAACTTGAAATTCACTGCCAAATTTCATAGTTATCAAGACAATTTCAAAACATTATTACAATTATATTATTTCAACTTCAGAAATGTCAGTTTAATATATTGTATATATTTGAAGTTCTGAATGCATAAATGCAAAAGCATTGTGTTCAATGGAAAGTTTATCTGACATTGAGACACAAAAGGGACAGATTTTGGCACTATAATGCAAACCACATTTATTTCTGTCTTGTATCTTCCTATCTCGTCTCTGTTAGATTTAAACAATGCCTTCTCAATGGAAATGACACCATCTCCAACATGGTGGGCTACAGTTTTTTCAACGTCCTGAAGCTCCGCTGCTTTGAGCTGATCCAAAGGAGGCAATGCACGCAGTACAACTGGTTTGGATTGTGAGTGCAAGAAATGAAATCATGCATTCCAGAAATTATGCTTCATGGTTTTTTCCGCTTGCATCATAATTGTATAGAATTACACCATTAGTAATTACAGTATGTAAGGTCCTCTACATTAACATCATTTTTTCCATAGAATCATTTGCACGGCATCAATATAAGGTTTCAATATGCTCATAGTCATAGACCAGGTGTTTTCAACATTAACAGAATCATTGATCCTCAATTTTCAGCCTCTTCCAGTTTCTGTATTAACTGTGTATCCTGTAACAATTTTACTAGATTCCTTGTCCTAGAGATTTGCTTGTATTCTTTGATACTCACGGTGTTGAATTTTATTGCTGCAGGTAGGATGTGTTTCTCTATAATAACATTGTGCCGGGGTGGGAGTAAGTTACCTATACAAGTCCTTCAGTCAAGTCTCAAGTTGCAGTGCACAAAATTAAACAAGACAAGTCAAGTCAAGGCTATGGCGCACCTCAAGCAAGTCGTGTTGAGTCCTGTGGAGAAAGTCACTGTCATATTACGTCGTTTCCCAAGCAATTCTGAACTTACACAGATCTGAGAAGCAATTGATTAATTAAAAATTGGGCTTTTGCAACATTTTATTAGACATGGAGAAAATGAAGAATTCTGGCAGTTTTGTGGGATGAGAAGTTAGATATTATGTGCATGTGCAGGTTTGGGATCACTGATATTTGCATTTGGGCCAATCATAAAGTGTTGACGGAGATTATTCTCGATGTGTCCGAATCACATACCGTCTGAGCATAGGTACTGCATTTGAATTTGAACTTACTTCGCGACTGTTAAAAAAAAAGTATGCTATATATAGAATGAATATAAGTTATATGAATGAAATTTTGACGTACTACGTACTCCAACATGTTGTTACAGTCACATGATCTACCAGCATCAGTTGTGTCTCTTCACTGCGACTCATAAATCCTCTCCCATGGCCTCATGGGATAGTAAAGCGTCCATGGAATGCGCACTTCAGAATCTGGGTGCAAACAGGTTATCCAAGCCTCGAAAAATATAAATTCAGGGGTGTTCAATTAAAGTTACAAGAAGTCCAGTTTCAGAAGTCAGAAGCCAGAAAGAGCTTTATTACCAAGTATGTTTACACACACAAGGAATTTGACTCGGACACAGGAGCTTCCATTGCAGAAGAAAGTACAGACATGATAGTGCAGACATACATAGGAATATAACACTAATATAATAAAAACAGAAAATTAAATATTGCACTATATGCAAAAAGAAATACAGAGGGGGGGAAAAAACATGTAATTATTCAAATGAATGTACAAATATGTTATTTTTCAAGTACAAATGTACCATTTTCGGATTCTGTGTATAAATGTGTCAGTTATGATGGACAATGTATAGTTATGAATGTTTTGGACAACACAAACACACAGCTAAATAGTTTTTATAACAATCTACTAACAATAAACAGCTATCGAATAATCAAAACATTCTGATCATGAGCAGAAAACAGTCACTAGGGGGTCTCTGTCCTGTCCATCCACACCAGAAATCATCTCTAAATAATTTTCCTATTTAGAACATTGTTTATTATTAAATGCTCTTAAGATGCCGAAATAATGATTTGAAATGTAGAGGAAAAACATCGTGTTTTTAAAATGTTGTGCATCAAAAATGCATTTTTTCCCCTCATATCTTGCTTTTTTTGTTCCACCGTGCTGCTTTAAATTGTTTTCCTGTATAAATATGTGCTAGATGAATATGTTTGACTGTTGCACTTGCATCTTGCAGTTTTTTCAGCGTCTCACGCATGAGCACAGTGAATTTAAAAACACGTCTCAAGACTTTGCCGTCTTTTCTATTCATCAGCACTGCAGCTCTGTATTATTAGCAGCTATTGTGGGCCGTCTTGCGATTTTCTTTGTGTGTGGTTGAGCCCTTATGCTTGTCACTGGGAATCAAAAAGAAAACTGCATCATTTAAAGGTCATTTCAGATGATTGACATCACATAAGTTACTGGTATTTTTGTGCTGATGTGTGACTAATATCTTTAAAAAAATCAAATCAGGTAGCTATAGCTTGTGTGAACAGCAGACGATGCATCCAATAATTTTATAGTAATTTACCAAGATTAATGTGGCTGTTCAGTCTGGCAAAAAGTCTAAAGAAATAATCTTAAGCACTGCTTAAAACCCTGGTGTTGTTACTCCATCCATTTTCTATTCTATTCTAAATCATTTTTTATAAAAATGTTGATAGCAATATGTTTTATTTTGTCTATAGATGCATTTGTGCTGTAACGGAGTTCTTCAATCTCTCTCTGCAGGTGCACAATGGTTGAGATCGCACCTGTGGCAGCATTGAAAGATTCAACACCATACAATTCTACCAGTCTGACTAATGAGAACAGCAGTACCAGCAGTGACCTTTCATGCAATGAAGTGCCAATCAAACTGTCACACAGCGCCAAACAAAGAACCTCTAAATCGAAACGAATTCAATTGACAAAGGGCCGAAAAACCTGCGCTCCAGTGGACTATGCAAAAGGGGAAACATTTCAGCTAAGTCAAAAGTTGGTGAGCCAAATTGAAAAAAGAAAGAAACTACATACAAATGGACATCAAAAAGGAAGAAAGGAGTCACTCGTTTCCCAAAGGAAGGCATCAAAAAAGAAGAAAATGATTACTCAGAAGTTCAAAATGGAAACTCTTCTTCAAAGCACCCACAGGACTCCAAAAGCAAGTGTCACTCACTCCCCTTCAACCTCATCTAAAACGAAATTTCTCTCAGTGCAAAAGACGGTGGCCACTCAGTCCAAACAAACGTCCGTAACTAAATCAGGAGCAAGGACACTTCAAAATAAGAGAAAAAGAGGTAAAAAGAAAAAGACCCAGAAGGAAAAACAAATTAAATCCCCAAAACAATGAGGAGTGAAGACACAATTCTTTAAAGCATGAAAAATTGATTTTTATTTTTCCAAATATGCACAAAGTCACAATTATCAAGCGAGATCCTTGCTCTTTTATATGCACTGACAGTAGTGACTTTTGCAATGTTGTTTAAGCAGGTGCCAATTAATGCAATTATAAAAATGATACTAAGCAATGATACTTCATTTGTTTTTAAATGTATAGTTACCAACAACATATGCACATACGTGCATTTGCATGTTCTAATGCTGTGATTAATAAAAAGCAAATGAAAAACAATGTTAAAGTGAATGTAAGTTTTATTGTATCTGCACAATTTAAACATTCCTAAAATAAGAAAAAGTCCAGACTGTGGTGGGCGACACTGGTAAACTTGTAAGGGCTGCATTTGAACCACAGCCCAGATTTGGGTCTCACTAACATGCAGAATTTTAAAATTAGGTCTTTAAGAATATATTCAGTAATGTTACCAGTATACCAATAATCTAACAGTTGCTAAGGCTTTTAGGTAAACTGTGAAATTGCAGATTACTTTTAAAAATACATTAATGTACTGTATATATTTCTGTGATTGTTGTTTATGGTAGTTCAGTGAAGACAAAAACTTGGCATGGCATATATTGTCAGGTAACACGGACTGTCACACCAGCTAAACAAAGCATTCTGAAAGCAACAGTGCAAGCATTCTCTTCAAATTTAAGATATTGAACAATGACGCAAGCAATAAATCACACACAGCAATTTACAGCTGAGAATACTGCACTCATAATATGTAGCTGATAGCACTGTCAGTTTAACTTAGTTTGCAGTTCAATTGCAAAGATTAAAAGACTTAAAGCAATAGTTCATCCAAAAATTTTCTGAAAATGTTCTCACCCTCAGGCCGTCCAAGATTAGGGTGAGTTTGTTTCTTCATCAGATTTGGAGAAATGTAGCATTGCATCACTTGCTCACCAATGGATGCTCTGCAGTGAATGGGTGCCGTCAGAATGAGAGTCCAAACAGCTGATAAAAACATCACAATAATCCACAAGCAATCCACACCTCTGCAGTCCATTGATAAACGCTGCGTGTTAGTAAGAAACAAATCCATCATTAAGATATTTTTAACTTCAAAGCATTGCTTCTGGCTAAAATATGAGCCCATAATCCATAATAACTCTTCCTCCAGTGAAAAAGTCCATCTTCTGTTGTCTCTCTCATCAAAATATATATATTTCTTTAGATCTGTTTCAGACTGTTTTGGCTTGTAAACGGTGCTTGATCTGTGCAGATTTCGCTTCAGATTCAGACCAGACCAGGAAGTGTTATTATGGATTACGGTCTCCTATTTTAGCCAGAAGCAAAGTTTTGAAGTTAAAAACATCTTAATGATGCATTTGTTTCTTGCAAACACACAGCTTTTCACTACTCGAGATGTTAACTGATGGACTGGAGTATTGTGGATTTCTTGTGGATTTTTGTGATGGTTTCATCAGCTGTTTGGACTCTCATTCTGACGGCACCCATTTACTGCAACAAATACACTCCAGCATTTTTTATTTTTGCATTTTAAAATTCACCATGCATTGTTTGGAGTGGTATTAATGAGGAAAATTTTAAATAAATAAAAACAAATGTGGCAATATATTCAAAATATACTCATGTTGTGTTTAAACTGTGCGCGTTTATAAACATATGGAAGGTCCTTGTAGCGAAGGGACACAAAATCTCATTTTGCTATTTTTGTGAGGAAAAAAGTTTGTTGTGCATCATGTCTGAGAACCATGTCTATTCTTTCCACAAGTCTAAACAGAATTTGCAGTTTGTGGATTCCTCCAGCAGCTGCCATCAAAATACATGTTGTAAATCTAGAGTAAAAAATGATTTAATTAGTCTTGTTAATAATTAGTCTTGAAAAGAAGAGAGAGAAAAGTCCAAAAAAATTGCATGCTTATTTTCTCCAGCAGTGTTTTAGTTTGTTGGTTTCAGACCTAGAGGCACATAATCCTAATTTAAAATAATAGTTGTATCCTCCTAAAATGTCAATATCATTATATTTTTGTTATCAGACTTGGGTAAAAAAAAAATAATTAATGTAATAAAAGAGTCAAGTACATAATGAATGTGGTCTTATCTGAAAGGTTGAAATGTGTTCTTAAGAAAAGGGCATTTATCATAAACGCAGTCAGGGAAAGGATGTCACATTTTTATTATGTAGCTTGCCGAGTATTAATTAATTACCATTTCTACAATAGTTTGATAAATCTATGAGGTACATGCAGCTGCTGGAGCCACTTTAACTTGACATGAAATGTTTAATGCATTTGTAACAATTTTATACATTTTAATTCAAAAATTAATTCAATTGCTCACACTTTGTCCTCAGAATATAAAATATATATTCTCAGCCACAAAATACAAAAAGAAAATTAAATAATAATGATAATAATAATCACAATCAGCCAAGTAACATACAACCCGAATTCCAGAAATGTTGAGATATTTTTTAAATTTGAATGAAATGAAAACTAAAATGATTTCAAATCACGAGCCAATATTTTATTCACAATAGAACATAGATAACATAAAAATGTTTAAACTGAGAAATTTTACAATTTTATGCACAAAGTTAGCTCATTTCAAATTTGATGCCTGCTACAGGTCTCAAAATAGTTGGAACGGGGGCATGTTTACCATGGTGTAGCATCTCCTCTTCTTTTCGAAACAGATTGAAGACATCTGGGCATCAAGTTTATGAGTTTCTGGAGTTTTGGTGTTGGAATTTGGTCCCATTCTTGCCTGATACATGTTTCCAGCTGCTGAAGAGTTTGTGGTCGTCTTTGACGTATTTTTCATTTAATGATGTGGCAAATGTTCTCTATAGGTGAAAGATCTGGACTGCAGGCAGGACAATTCAGCACCTGGACTCTTCTACTATGAAGCCATGCTGTTGTAATAGCTGCAGTATGTGGTTTTGCATTGTCCTGCTGAAATAGACGTCGTCTGGAGGGGAGCATATGTTGCTCTAAAACCTTTATATACCATTCAGCATTCATAATGCCTTCCAAAACATGCAAGCTGCTCATACCATACGCACTTATGCACCCCCTTACCATCAGAGATGCTGGCTTTTGAACTGAACGCCGATAACACGCTGGAAGGTCTCCCTCCTCTTTAGCCCGGAGGACATTTGGACTCATCTGACCATAGAACACTTTTCCACTTTGAAACAGTCCATTTTAAATGAGCCTTGGCCTGCAGGACATGACAGCGCTTCTGGACCATGTTCACATGGCTTCCTTTTTGCATGATAGAGCTTTAGTTGGCATCTGTAGATGGCATGGTGGATTGTGTTTACCGACAGTGGTTTCTGGAAGTATTCCTGGGCCCATTTAGTGATGTCAGTGACAGAATCATGCCAATGAGTGATGCAGTGTCATCTGAGGGTATCCAACAAAGGTCTTTGGCACACCTTACACACAGACATTTCTCCAGTTTCTCTGAATCTTTTGATGATGTTATTCACTGTAGATGATGAGATTTGCAAAATCTCATTGAGGAACATTGTTTTTAAAGTATTCCACAATCTTTTTTCACAGATTGGAGAGCCTCTGCCCATCTTTACTTCTGAGAGACAGTTGCAGTTGTGGGTTCGGTGCCTGCCTTGCACCTCGTGGTATTGATGGTGGAGAGAGAGCGCTGGTTATTCACTCCCCCCACCTACAATCCCTGCCGGACGTGAGACTCAAACCTGCAACCTTTGGGTTACGAGTC